>CM048746.1:445161383-446361383 GCA_026315105.1 Locusta migratoria | reverse complement strand
TGCACGGCCACTACGGTCGGGGGTTCGAATCCCCCGTGAGGCATGGATATTTGTGCCGTCCTTAGTATTAGCTAGTTCATAAGTAGTTTGTAAGTTTAGGGACTGATGACCCCGTAGTTAAGTCTCATAAGTTTAACAAACATTTAAACATTTTGTTATTAGACTAAAGTGCACCAAGAATTTAACCAGGTTTTCTAGAAACATATGTTGCTAATGTTTCGATTCTACGTCTAAAAATACTGCTTCACTACAGGTGGTACGTAAAAATTTTGATTACATGATGTAAACAAATTAGAAACCACTAATTTGGTTCCTATATATTATTGTAATTTTGCAGTCATATAGGCATATAATGATGACTATCCGCTGGATTATGAGCTGACTACTCAAAGATCTAAAAGGAACAGAAATTAATAAATCTGAAGAGAATATCGAGCTTGCATCTCGGTAGGTATAGACTGGCTATTAGCCACAGATCGATAAGGGCCTCTCGAGGTGAGGAGTGCTCGGAGTAGATGAGGGAAGGCGCTAATTGCACCTCCGTGAAACAAAGGGCCACTTAACGTGTCGATTCAGTTACCGATCAACTGCGTTAATGTTACCGGGTCTGCTATCAGTTCCATTGAAGCGTGTTTACTGACGGCAATCAAATGCAACACGCTAATCACAATAATTCTGAACGAACTGACGTAAATAAATCATCACTTTGCCTATATAAAGCACGTTCACGCAGTATTTATCGCTTGTGGATTTCTTACTTTCCAAGTGTCCCTGATGAAGTACTAATCTCGACTGTAGATTATTATTATTCAAATGTTTGTAAAGCTAAGGGACCAAACTGATGAGATCATCGGTTCCTAGAGTTACAAATCACCGAAACTAACTTACGCTAAGCACAACACACAATTCCATGCTCGAACGATGGAGGACTCGAAACTCCGACGGGAGCGGCAGCGCAATCCGCGTGAATCATGCCACAGACCACAAGGCCATTCCCGCGCGGCGTTATTATTACGAGTGTTGTTCAAAAGAAAAGAAAAGAAAAAGAAAAGATAAGAAACAACACTGTAGGCATAACCGAAGTCGTTATTCAAAAGCAATCACCAGAGACCGGAGCACAACTATCCCATCGCAGAACGTGCCGAAGAATTTCCTGTTCCCAGAATTCCTGTGGCTGTGACAAGAGCAACTGTGTCCTTCAGTTCGTCGTCCGAGTTGAAGCGCATCGGTCTGTGATGTTTCTTTGGCGGACCAAAGTGATGGAAGTCACAAGGTGACAATTCCGGGCTGTAGGGTGGATGGATGGTCAAGCTGCTCCCCATTGAACATGGCCTGTACTCTGTGTACCGTGCAGACGCCTGGCTGAACGTTATCATGGAGCAGAATTAATCTCTCCATGAACAGCCCAGGCCGTCTGCTCTTGATGGACTTGCCTAGGCCGAGAGTTTCACAGTACATTTCAAATTGGAATCACAGTTATGACGCAGAAGAACTTTTGTGTAGTTTGCAAAGTACGACGCGAGGTATTGACAGAAGTGAAGTTCTGAAGACTGACAGTGAAGCGTGATAGCTCGGTAGAGCGCTTTTCCACGGAAGGCGAAGTTCCCACGTTCGAATCGGTTCTGACACACAATTTTAATCTGTCAGGAAGTTTGACGTTATTATCATTTGCCAGTTGTGGCGCCAATGGTCATGAAGTATGTTTATACTATCTTGTCTCAGTAATTTGCCTTTAATATATTTTAATTTATGCTGGCGTTTTCGTGAAAAATATTTATTACTCAGAAACTCCTCCCCAGTGATGAGCTCCGTTCAGCGTCATCTGCCCAAATTCACTAATTACATATCCAGTTCAAATGGAATTCGTTTAGTGTACGCTTTAACTTAAAGAGACCTGACCGCCCGCAAAAAAAAAAAAAAAAAAACAACGTGGACAGCAATGAGACTGTGGGACTTAGCATGGCAAGTAAAGAGCAATTTGTCCACTAACTGGACTCTTGAAGTGTTTTTCTGTCATACAAAAATATAAAACCATATACTGTTCCAACAAATTTGTTTTGAAAATTGACTGAAAAGTCTGAAACCGGTAATCAGAAATAAAATAAAAACCAATGAAGTTAATGCTTGCATCAACAAGGAAGCTAGGGACATAGGTTTTCGATTATTTTTCTCAGTCAGAATAAATTTAATAACATTTGTATCAGGAGATAATTATGTCTGAACAGTTGTTAGATTCACCATATCGTTGGAAAAGAGAAGATCGTCATTACTGCTTATAAGCCGGCCGCGTTGGCCGCGGGGACTGAGGCGCTTCAGTCACGGTCTGCACGGCCACTACGGTCGGGGGTTCGAATCCCCCCTCGGGCATGGATATTTGTGCCGTCCTAGTTCGTAAGTAGTTGATAAGTAGTTTGTAAGTTTAGGGACTGATGACCCCGTAGTTAAGTCCCATAAGCTGTACAAACATTTGAACATTTGAACTTATAGCCACAAACAGGCCTGACCTTATTAACGATGTCTGTGTAGAGACAGGAATTAGTGATCATGATATCGTCATAGCGTCGATGGTGACCAAAGTTCATAAACCAGTCAAGAAGGCTAGGAGCGTGTTTTTGTTGGGAAAAGCCGATAAGCAAATGTTACGATCGCACTTAGAAAATGAATGGGCATCGTTTAATTCTGGGACTACGGATGTAGACGAATTGTGGACTAAATTTAAATGCATTGTTAATGTAGGGTTAGAGAAATATGTGCCAGTAAAGACGATTGAGGATGGAAAAGATCCACCGTGGTATAATAATAATGTTAGAAAGCTGCTGAGAAAGCAAAGGCTGTTGCACTCTCGATTCAAAAAAGAACACGCAAATGATGACAGGCAAAAGTTAGTAGAGATTCGTGCGTCTATAAAAAGATCGATGCGTGAAGCATACAATAATTATCACAGCCATACCTTAGCAAAAGATCTTTCCGAGAACCCGAAAAAATTCTGGTCCTATGTAAAATCGATAAGCGGGTCAAAGCCCACTGTCCAGTCACTAGTTGATCATTCCGGGGCAGTAATAGAAGAAAGCAAACCGAAAGCTGAAGTTCTAAATTTAACCTTTAAGAAATCTTTCACGCAGGAGGAACGCACAAATGTACCATCATTTGATCAACGTACTAATTGCGAAATGGGGGACATAGCAATAGGTATTTCCGGTGTAGAGAAGCAGCTGAGAGAGCTAAATACGAAAAAGTCTGCTGGTCCGGATGGAATACCAGTTCGGTTTTACAAAGACTATTCTGCGGCGTTTGCCGCATACTTAGCTTGCATTTATCGCGAATCTTTAATTCAGCGCAAAGTTCCTAGTGATTGGAAAAAAGCGCAGGTGACTCCCGTGTATAAGAAAGGAAAGAGAACTGACCCATACAATTACAGGCCAATATCGTTGACATCGGTTTCATGTAGAATTTTGGAGCATATTCTCAGTTCGAATATAGTAAATTTCCTTGAAACGGAAAAGCTTCTTTCCATGAATCAGCACGGGTTTAGAAAACATCGTTCATGCAAAACTCAGCTTGCCCTTTTCTCACATGACATCTTGCGAGCCATGGACGAAGGGCAACAGGCGGATTGTGTTTTTCTCGACTTCAAAAAGGCGTTCGACACGGTGCCACACTGCAGACTGCTAACCAAGATGCGAGCTTATGGAATAGTTTCACAGATTTGTGACTGGCTGGAAGACTTCCTAAGTTATAGAACGCAGTACGTTGTTCTCGACGGCGAGTGCTCATCAGAGACGAGTGTATCGTTAGGCGTGCCTCAGGGGAGTGTGATAGGACCGCTATTATTTTCTATCTATATAAATGATCTGATGGACAGAGTAAGTTGTAATATGCGGCTGTTTGCTGATGATGCTGTGGTGTATGGGAGGGTGTCGTCTGTAACTGACTGTAATAGCATCAGGTTGACTTAGACAAAATTTCTAGTTGGTGCGAAGAATGGCAGCTAGCTCTCAATGTAGAAAAATGTAAGGTGATGCGCATGAGTAGAAAAAACAATCCTATAATGTTCGAATACAGCATCAGTAGTGAGCTTCTTGATGCGGTCGCGTCGTTCAAATATCTAGGTGTAACATTGCAGAGCGATATGAAATGGAACGAGCATGTAAGGACAGTTGTGAGTAAGGCAGACAGCCGACTTCGGTTTATTGGGAGAATTTTGGGAAGATGTACTTCACCTGTAAAGGAGACCGCTTATAAAACGCTTGTACGACCACGTCTTGAGTATTGCTCAAGTATTTGGGACCCGCAGCAGATCGGTTTGAAGGAAGACATGGAGGCGGTTCAGAGGCGAGCAGCTAGATTTGTTACCGGTAGGTTCGACAAATGCGCGAGTGTCACGGAAATGCTCCGGCAACTCAATTGGGGATCGCTGGCAGAAAGACGACGTTCTTTTCGTGAATTTCTGTTAAGTAAATTTAGAGGACCGGAATTTGAAGCTGAGTGTAGTACGATCTTGCTGCCGCCTACTTACATTTCGCGTAAAGATCACAAAGACAAGATAAGAGAAATTAGGGCTCGTACGGAGGCATATAGGCATTCTTTTTTTTCCTCGTTCAATTTGGGAGTGGAATAGGAAAGGAAATGCCTAGTAGTGGTACAGTGTACCCTCCGCCACGCACCTTACGGTGAATTGCGGAGTATGTATGTAGATGTAGATGTAGATGCTTATAAACTTGTGCGGTTACCTATTGGAAACATTTGTATTCCTTCATTTGTCTTCAAAATGTTCCAATGTTTGTAAATCTAAGGGACTTAACTAAAGTTGTCATTAGTCCCTAGACTTACAAACTACTTACACTTATGCTAAGGAAAACACGCACACACCCATGCCCGAGGGAGTATTCGAAGCCGCGACTTAGTGCGCAGTGCTATTCAATTCTGTGTGAGCTTGTTTGAAGCTCTATTAGATATGGAAAAGGAAAAAGCTAGCTACGCCAAGTTTTATCTTTATAGTCATGTAGGTGGCGTAGCCTCAGTTGAAGATAGCTACCCTAGCTCAGTACTGAGGCTAAGTGCATGTAAATTGGTTCGAATTAACTGTACACTACACAGATTATAGGCCTGAATCATTTCTACGTGATTTAAATATTAAATTGCGCAACAGAAAGCATAACACACAAACGATGCCAACTCGGTGGTATCCGCCTGTTTTTATATCTGTGGATTGACAATAATTCTCCCACTGGACTTTGTTCTACTTGTATCATTTATCATAGTTAACCCTCGGGCGACAGCGCCAATTATTATAAATTCAGCAGCAGCGCGGTGCAGATTTGCTACCACTGTATATTCCGTGTTACAAACCTAGTATATAGTTACTATGTTATTGTAATGACAAAAATATGTTAATGAACAGGTAGAAATGTCACATTTTCTAATATCTGAGTTAGTATATCAATTACCTTCGGTGTATAAATGTAACATTATTCCGAAAGTGGACAATAATCATAGATAATAGGCCCAGCAGTACTATAATTTCACCTTTCGTTACTTCCCTGTAGTTCCTGTCTCTTAAGCAATTAGTGTTAGTATTTTTTTCTATGTTGTGTGGAACTTACCTCATCAGTCATTATCATCTATTATGAATGACAGAGCTTGCGTCTCTCACCTCATGCCCTTGCGTTCCGTTTCGAACCAGGAAAGATTTTTATGATATACTTTTTCAGTGTTTTGTAGTGCTGCTTGTACTGCGTTTTACTTGACAGCGTGTTACAGTATTCAATATCAGATTCATTGCGTCTGAAATCTTGCTCGAATAATAGTATCCTGTTCATGATCTGATGAGGAATCCAGACAAAATCACTAACATCTTCATTACTTGTCGAAAGAGGCCTATTTCCTCACGTGTTAGACCCATACCACGCCTACGAGAACTGAAGATTATATTATGTAGTAGAATAAGTCGCATTGTGTACGGCTGAAAAGGTTTAAAAATGAGATTGACGGAAACTGCAGCATGGCTAATCAGGAGAAACTGGAGGACAATTTGTCGAGAGTTAAACTTCTATTTATTTATGTAATAAAATTAAATTTTTGAGCCTTCTAATATGTAGGGTGAAATTTATACAATACGTATTTACTAGAAACTGCCAAAAAATCCATCTGTAAGAAAAACTAGACGAAACACAAAAAAAAATTCAAATCTACTTACATGACAGGCAGCTCGGTGCAAATCTGTTACCAGTGATGCACACAATAACAAAATCTTTTTTGGGTGGACACAGCCGTGTACTAGAAACTTAAAACCTTCACTAACATCATTGTTAAGGCTTAATTCAGAAATAGCTAAAGCGGAAATACGGCATCTCGATTATTGCGACGACTGTGAGCATTTAAAGGAAAGTGGTAGCATATTTGCACCAGCGCTGCCGCTCGAGGATTAACTGGGTTCTATGTAGGATGGTTACCAGATCTGCAAACAGTCACAGACACTGACTCGACCGTTAAGGGCAATAATTTCATGTATTACTATCGTTCGCAAGAATTAAAAAAACGTAAAGCAAAAACAAACAATCGTCACTGGTCTCTTAATTACCAGTGGTCACACTATTTTGGAAGCAAGGAGCACAAACTCAATTCTTTCTTACTTTTCCTCGTCATACTCAAGCGAAATGCAAAAAATTGAAAATTAAATTAGTTATAAGGTACACTGCAGCAGGTGTATCAATGTACAGGAGGAAAAAATTCATATAAAGCTGAAGGAAAAATCCACTATGCGCAGAAAATTAATGAAACCCATAGAAATTACTTTACGATTGAGATAATTTGTTAAACATTGCTCTAATTGAGCTCGTCACGAAACAAGCAAGTCAGCAAGGGTCCCAGGTACCCACTGCTATGCTCTGGTTCACCACGTGGTCACAACACGATGACCGTTACGTGCAAATGGCACAAGCACATAAAATAATATCATTGCTCTCCAAAAAAGTACTATTTATTACTAAATCAAGATTAAGAAGAAGCAAAGTAATCCGTGACGTTTACGGATCATCTTGTCGCGAGGCGTGTGTGTCCTATTTCGAGCTATCGGTTTTACGAGCCAGCCGATTGGTGGTTGGCTTCGATATAGAGGGGGCGCGTTGATTTCATTGACAGTAAGGAGAGCAGGGGGGGGGGGTGAGACTCATATAGGGATTTCCGGTAACACGATGTTGGTTCGCTGCCAGGCCACATCGCTGCGAGCGTTGCGATTTTTCATCTCGCTTTCCTATTGGATGATTTACGCTTTACAGTCCTCCATTTTTGTTTTGATTCGTAGGTGGTGTTCTGTGCTGAGGTTCTATAGCAACGTCTTTCTAATTGCGATCTTCTGTGTGCATTTTGTGAGTTTCATAAATTTCATTTATTTTAACTGTACAGAAGTTCCATTTCATATGACTGAAGATGCATAAATAGTAATCAACAGAAATAAAAATAAACTGGTTTTTGTAGACATTACAGAAGGCCTACATTCTTGTTTGCAGGACAGTGTATATGGCTGTAAAATTATTTATTTGTACATCCTACTATTTCTCATTTGGTCACATGAGTGGATATAATTGTGCATTAGCTTATGTGAAAACTGAAAAATCATTTACATAGATGCATGCAATATCAGATGATTTTTAGTCTGACATGCGCAAAATCACATTTATTTACATGGGATAACGCCACACGGCGAAAATCGCAGTACCGAGGTTTAGGAACAAACAATTTGACGGTCAAAAAGATTACCACGACATCATTTACGAAGTTAGGCCGACAGTAAACAACAGCCACAAACAATCAATGTTAGTTTTTGATTTAAATTTCTCGTATATATTACTTTGCAAGGTCACAAAAACCTTTCTATGAGGTCCACCCTCAAAGAATAAATGAAAAATTTTGTCATCTAACACCAATATAACGTTTTCTCATTCGTGTATTTAGAAGTAAACATATGGATTTTCGCACCACATTTTTCGAATTGAAAGCTCACTGCCAGATAGGGATGGCGGTTATTGCTGAAACAACCGGTTTTCGGTTATACTGGTTCTTTTCATCTCCAGTTTAACCGCACCGTAAAAATTGCTCAAGATAACCGGTTTTTTAAATTACCGGTTTTCGGTTTTTTATTGCTATTATTTCCAGTACAGTTAGACCGAAACATAATTTGCGGCCGAAGCAGAAACCGTAATCGAATTTTCGGTAGTTCTATTTTCGGTCAAAACCGAATTAAAATTTAGGTAAGTTTATGTTATACGACAAATCACAAGTCTTTCCATATTTTGCAAGATCCCCTCCCAATACTACGCCTTCTTGAGTGTGTGTAAGCCTAGCCAGGAGGCCGTAGAAGACGATATACGAGGCATACAGATTTACTGGCCTAGTATTTCCATCCGGCAGTTGCGAATATATATAATGTGTGTGTGTGTGTGTGTGTGTGTGTGTGTGTGTGTGTTACATTCAGTAAATGAACTACAATCAGTGCTGCAGAAGTATTTCGAAAAATAAAGTCACAGTTCCGACTAACAGTATGATTGTTGTCAGTGTAAATTTACTCAAATTGAACTAGGAAAGCTGTGTACCACATGATCAAAGAATGTTCAAATGGGTGTGAGTTCTTATGAGACCTAACTGCTTAGGTCAACGGTCCCTAGACTTAAAAACTACTTAATCTAACTTAACTTACGCTAAGGACACATGCACATCCATGACCGAGGGAGGAGGGAGGAGGGAGGACTCGAACCTCCGACTGGAGCAGCCTCGCTTTCAAGCAATCACATTAATAAAACTTTTTAGCATAACATTATGATAATACATTAAAAGTTATTATTCCAAGCAAACATAATAGGTATATGAATTGAATTTACCTTCTCTTCCAAGAAACATTTTGGATGCTTTCTCCTTAAATGACGCAGTATGTGTGTAGTACCTCAACCCGTTTTTAGCTTTTTAAAGCAAATGGAGTATTGTACCTCACTGCTACCGTATTTCTTGAAGTACTTCCATACTCGGGATGGTGCTATTTAAGACACAACCGATGTCTGTCGACGACACCAAGGAACTGCCGCATGACGAAACGGAGGCAAGTCTTGTACACTGCCGGTGCACGCGCGTTGTCTAATAGGCCACGCCACAGGGCAACAGGTGCATCGATGCCTCAATAGCCGCAACAGTTCTTATGCCACGCGTTTGTTGCGCGTTTCTGACAGCCGGGATTCAAATGTTTGTATAGCTTATGGGACTTAACTACGAGGTCATCAGTACCTTAACTTACAAACTACTTACCATCTAACTAATATTAAGGACGGCACAAATACCCATGCCCGAGAGGGGATTCGAAGCCCCGAGCGTAGTGGCCGTGCAGACCGTGACTGGAACGCCTCAGTCCCCTCGGCCACCGCGGCCGGCCTGTGGGGATTGTTCTTAAATTATCACTGATATCTTTGCTTAGTTACTGCGATGACCTAATGTTTCACAGCTGTGGAAATTATAGGAATAGCCCTAAATATTCGGGTATACTAATTCAATTTTTTAAAATTATTCACGAAAAACACAGTTTGAATCACTACTACAGGAAGTAGTCATACCGTTTTTTTTTCACCCGGTTCTTGGCAATAACTAAAAAACCGGTTACAACCGACAACAAATAAATACCGAAAAAAAAAACGGTTATTCAAAACTAAAATACCGGTATCGGTTTTAACCGGCGGTTTTTCCCATCCCCACTGCCAGGCCGCTAGTAGCGCTGCTGTCGTTCTGTGTTTCCTTGTGATAACGTGGTCTTTGCACTTCTGTTATTTTTTGTGTTCTGTGACGGAGAGGTTGCGAGTAGGAAGAGGGCAGGCAAGGTTTTGTACGGCGAGCGTTGCCGTGTTGGCTGTGCGGCGCCGGCAGTGTGTGGCGGAACTGGTCTGCTGCGGCCCGAGCAGCAATCACCGGAGGTGGGACGGCCGAAGCCTGCATGTGCTGCCGCGGCTCGTCTTCTCATGTGCTAAACCCGCTGCCTCTTGGTTTGTGTCGGCGTCGTTCTGAATAGTTTTCATATTGACTATTGACATCAGGTAGCCGCTCTCAGCACTGGCGTGTCAAAAATGTTCAAATGTTTGTTAAGCTTATGGGACTTAACTATAGGGTTATCAGTCCCAAAACTTAAAAACTACTTATCAACTAGCTCATCCTAAGGACGGCACAAATATCCATGCCCGAAGGGGGGTTTGAACCTACGACCGTAGTGGCCGTGCAGACCGTGACTGGAGCGCCTCAGTCCCCTCGGCCATCGCGGCCGGCACTGGCGTGTCACCCATTTCACTAACATATTCCCTGCTAATTTTCCTCACGTATACTGACTAAATACATCAGCCACTTATTCACTGGTTCTATGGCTTCAGCATATAAATTTCATAACGACACAGACAGACAGCCTTCGCTGTACCAGTGTCTATATAATACAGTTTACACTGTACGTCATAATTACGTCACGTCATGTGACACAAATCTCAGGGTTTTAGCATATTACCCTTCATATAATACCTATATATAATTATTTGTGTTAAATGGAGTGCTGCCAAGTATTTTGTAAATATAATTACTCTTAATCATAAAACACTGATAATATAAGTTTACGATCGGCAAACATATGATCGTCAATAGCCATTTTTTCCATAAGAAACTTTGAAATAAATAGTTTGTAATAGTAAACAAAATACAACATGATCCAATTCCAACCTTAAGTGGAATTTTATACTACATTTCATGACACATTCAATCCGAATTATACGTCAATAACGGTAATAAGGAGAGATGAAGTATATTCCGTTACGTCCTGCGATCTGCAGGGAAGATAACAACTGCTCAAATTACCAACGGTTTATTAAACAAAAGAACATTCTGGGCGTACAATAACACAACGTAATGAAAACAGATAGTCTCGTAGGGACAACAAACAACAAGTATAATAGTGAAAGCATACAAACAGACAATAAACTATTACAGAGGCGCTAGACCAAGGCAAAACAATTACACTACAGAGAAAACTACGCTGAGTGCGGCGGCAGCTGGATCCGGAGTAGGAACGGCCGGTGGCTGAGTCTGCTCTGCCCTCCACACTCCGTCGGTGCGCTTATGACGCCGACATCGGCGGAGGGCTACAACCGGTACTCTTCTGCGATTGGCTGGGCACTGTCATTGGGCTGACCGTTATGTAGTTCCGCAGTACAGCGCCGTTTCTTCTGCCGTTGGCCGCTGTTTATGTTTACGTTATTACGTATGAGCGCCTACGAAAGGAAGCTCAGCATCCCGCCTTGGCTGCCTGTTATGTGGGCGCACTACACGGTAAGGGGCTGCCACAGCATATTACGTTCTTTAACTTAACACGAATTATTTACAGAAGGATGGAAAAGCTGGTAGAAGCCAACCTCGGGGAAGATCAGTTTGTGTTCAGGAGAAATGTAGGAACACGGGAGGCAATACTCACTTTACGGCTTATCCTAGATTCAGAAAAGGCAAACCTACACATCTAGCTTTTGTAGATTTGGAGAAGGCTTTTGACAATGTTGATTGGAATAAACTCTTTCAAGTTCTGAAGCAAGCAAGAGTAAAATATAAGGATCGTAAGGTTATTTACAACTTGTACAAAAGCCAGACATCGGTTGTCAGAGTTGAAGGGCATGAAAGGGATGCAGTGGTTTGGAAGGGAGTAAGCCTTTCTCCAATGTTATTCAATTTTTACATTGAGCAAGCTATAAAGGAAAGCAAGGAGAAATTTGGAGAAGGAATTAAAGTTCAGGGTGTAGAATTAAAAACATTGCGTTTTGCCGACGACATAGTAATTCTGTCAGATACAGCAAAGGACCTTGAAGAGCAATTGAACGGAATGGACAGTGTGCTGAAAGGTGCATATAAGATGAACATTAACAAGAGCAAAACTAGGGTAAAGGAGTGAAGTGTAAGAAAATCAGGCGATGCTGAAGGAATTAGATTAGGTAACGAAACAATAAAGGAGGTAAATGAGCTTTGTTACTTGGTCAGTAAAATAACAAATGATGGTCGCAATACAGAGGACATAAAATGCAGAATGGCAATGGGTAAAAAAGCGTTCTTGAAAAAGTGAAATTTTTTAACATCGAATATTGATTTAAGTCCAAGGAAGCACTTTCTGAAGGCATTTCTCGGCCGCGGTGGCCGAGGGGACTAAGGCGCTCCAGTCATGGTCTGCATGGCCACTACGGTCGGGGTTTCGAATCCCGCCCCCCCTCGGGCATGGATATTTGTGCCGTTCTAGTTTGTAAGTAGTTCATAAGTAGTTTGAAAGTTTAGGGACTGATGACCCCGTAGTTAAGTCCCATAGACTATACAAACATTTGAACATTTTTTGAAGGCATTTGTATGGAGTGTTGCCTTGTATGGGAGTGAGACATGGACGATAAACAGTGCGGACAGGAAGAGGATTGAGGCTTTTGAAATGTGGTGCTACAGAAGAATGCCGAAGATTAGGTGGGTGGATGCGTAACTAATGAGGAGGTACTGAACAGAATTGGGGAGAAAAGAAATTTCTGGCATACCTTGACTAAAAGAAGGGATAGATTTGTAGGACACGTTCTTAGACAACAAGGAATTGTGAATTTAGCATTGGAGGGAAGTGTGTGGGGTAAAAGCCGCAGAGGAAGACCAAGAGGTGGATACAGAAAGCAGATTCAGACAGATGTAGATTGCCGTCCTTATGTGGAGATAAGTATTGTGGAGAGCTGCATCAAACCAGTCTCTGGACTGAAGACCACAACCATATAGATGTTCTTCGGAAGGACAGTCCATTGTATATAGTTTGTTTTGTGACTTCGGTGACCTTTTCTACTGACTGAGAAATCCTAAAAAACCAAGATATGTCGAGGCCAATCTTTAACAACCATTGCGAAGAACTCGCGTATAAGATACCCTAATATATAAAAATTAGTTTTCTCTTTTTGTTTGTGTTTTATGCACGGCCATAGCATACGTCCGACTGCGATAAAACATTGTCTGCTCATTGCTTATACCCGCGCGAAGATTATAGGCATATTAAAATAACTTGGTATGGTGCACGGCGGAGGGTGCTTTTCAATTATTTAATTCGTTTCTTACGCCCTCACGCTGGAAGGGATGCATGCCAGGAAGTGGTTCCTTCATGTTCGTAATCAAATGGCACAAGGACTTAAGTCCGGGGAGTATGGTGGATGTACAGTACTTCCAAGTTCCATCGACGGAACAGAGCAGCCACAGCTTGCGATGTATGCTCCCGCCCATTGTCGGCCAAAATGATGGGTGGGTTGCGCAGCAAGTGTTTCTGCTTCTTTTGCAAAGCTCGTCGCAGGTGATGCTCCAAACCTGAACAGTAACACTGTGCACTGGTGGTCTCCTGTGGAGGAACGTAATGCGTTAGGATGACACCATCACAGTCGTACAGGAGAATCACCATAACGTTCACCATATCGGGGTCAGATGCACATTCGACTTTCGCCGCGACCTCTAATAACGCCATTAGTTTGATTGACGTCTCAGTTTTGGCTTGTACTATGTACCCCGTATCTCATCCAGTGTTGCGATACAGCGTAACAAAGCCTCTACTTTGCGCTCATAGCGCGTCTGAGCATTGTCAAGAGTACATTTCTGCAGTTCCGTCAATTCATGCGGAAACCATCGTGATACAATATTTCGCATCCCCAGGTACATTCATTCTTGATCCAACTCCGTTGATTTTGTTACGAAAACATAATGACACCCTTACATGAGAACGTTCGGTCACATGTGACTACGTTTCCCTCGTTTGTGCGCACGTCGGTGACTTGGGACGGACGAGTACCTTTGCTCGGAGCTAAGGTAGGTATGTCCACAACGTGTGCAATCAGCGCCAATAGTATATTATATTGCATAGTGTCTCCACAGCAATGTTACCACTATTTGAGTTCCAACCTCGTATTTTACTGTTGACGAGACTTTAATTAATGCTCACCTTATTTTCATTGGCTGGAGTTTATTTATAATGAATTGTTATGTTAAAACAGTGACTTTAACTATGACTCTGGTTTGCTAGAGAGAAACATATGTCCGTATGGGAGTGGCCGTGCGCTGGCGTGGCTGCTCCCCGTCGGAGTTTCGAGTCCTACCTCGGGCACAGGTATCTGTGTGTTGTTTTCATCGTGAGTTAGTTTCAGTAGTTTGTAAGTCTAGAGACTGATGACCGCTGCAGTCTGGTCCTATAGCTTTACAAACATTTGATCAACATAAGCATGTCCATAGCCGTAATTTTCAATTAAAATTAAGCTTGATTCATTAGTAATCATGTGGCTATGTTCTTGATTTGGCCACACCAACTGACTAACCAAAAACTCAACTTCATGGGTTCAGCTTCCAGTGTGGAAACCAGCCTAGAGTGTGAGCTCATTCTTTCCAGCCAACAAAATTGAGCAATATGGTGTCAATTTCCTATTTTGTATTCTGAGTTGGACTGTTTTTTACTGTTCTCTGGTTAATCTCAAGCTTTATGCATGAGTTTTGCAATGCTGTTTCCAAAGATACCAACGTGCTCAGTTCAATATTTAATGCCCTTTAGATTACATTGTGCATTTGTTACTAATTTTCCATGATCAAAAGTTTTTCATAAAATCTTAGCTGCTCCTGATATGGGCAACCAGATGGCCCAAGCACGAAGCAGTTGTTGACCAACAAGACAAATATTATTACTGTACTACTGTACTTGGGAGGCGAAATTGTTCGCGTCCGGAAGCAATCCTCAAAGCTCCACGTGCCCCCTGGGTGGTTCTAAACGGACAACAATCTCTGGTAGCTGGTCCTGTCACCACGGTGATCTCCCAGCTATGTCAGCTACAAAGACAATCCAGAATGGCTCTTGTCAGAACCAACAAAATTGTCAACAAAACGATCTGAACAGAGCAATAGGTCCAGCCATGAACATGTGCCATTTGAATATTGAAGGGATAAGTAATAGGCTGAAACTAAAGAAACTTCAAAAAGGTAGGAAAATAAGTAGATGCAGATAGGACCTGGATAAATTGAAGGAACCTGAGGTTCTTAATAATTGCAGAGGGAGCTTTAGGCAACAATTGACAGAAACGGGGGAAAATAAAACAGTAGAGGAGGAATGGGTAAAATTGAGAGAGGAAATAGTGAAGGTAGCAGAGGACAAAATAAGTAGGAAGGAAAGACCTACAAAAAATCCTTGGATATCACAGGAGATACTAAATTTAATCGATGAAAGGAGAAAATATAAAAATGCAGTAAATGAAACAGGCAAAACGGAGTACAGGCGACTAAGAAATGAGATTGACAGGAAGTGCAAAATGGCTAAGCAGGAGTGGCTAGAAGGCAAATGCAAGGATGTAGAAGAATGTATAAATAGGGGAAAAATAGATGCAGCCTACAGGAAAATAAAAGAAACATTTGGAGATAAGAAAACAGCTCTATGAATATCAAGGACTCTGATGGAAAACCAGTTCTCAGCAAAGAAGGGAAATCTGAAAGGTGGAAGGAATATATAGAGGGGCTCTACAAAGGAAATGAACTTCGAGACAATATTGTAGGAAGGGAAGAGGATGTAGATGAAGATGAAATAGGAGATACTGTACTGAGAGAAGAATTTGACAGAGCCCTGAAAGACCTAAGTCGAAACAAGGCCCCTGGAGTAGATGATATTCCCTCAGAGCTGCTGCAGTCTCTGGGAGAACCAGTCATGACAAAATTGTTTCACCTGGTGTGTAAGATGTATGAGACAGGTGAAGTACCCTCGGACTTTAAGAAAAATGTTATAATCCCCATCCCTAAGAAAGCAGTTGCAGACAGGTGTGAAAACTATAGAACCATCAGTTTAATAAGTCATGGCTGCAAAATATTAACGCGAATTATATACAGAAGGATGGAAAAGCTGGTAGAAGACGATCTCGGGGAAGATCAGTTTGGGTTCAGGAGAAATGTAGGAACACGGGAGGCAATACTCACTTTACGGCTTATCCTAGAAGATAGATTAAGAAAAGGCAAACCTACATTTCTAGCTTTTGTAGATTTGGAGAAGGCTTTTGACAGTGTTGATTGGAATAAACTCTTTCAAGTTCTTAAGCAAGCAGGAGTAAAATATAGGGAGCGTAAGGTTATTTACAACTTGTACAAAAACCAGATAGCGGTTGTCAGAGTTGAAGGGCATGAAAGGGATGCAGTGGTTGGAAAGGGAGTAAGACAGGGTTGTAGCCTTTCTCCATTGTTGTTCAATTTGTACATTGAGCAAGCTATAAAGGAAAGCAAGGAGAAATTTGGAGAAGGAATTAATGTTCAGGGGGAAGAATTAAAAACATTGCATTTTTCCGACGACATAGTAATTCTCTCAGATACAGCAAAGGACCTGGAAGAGCAATTGAACGGAATGGACAGTGTGCTGAGAGGTGCATATAAGATGAACATTAACACGAGCAAAACTAGGGTAAAGGAGTGCAGTGTAAGAAAATCAGGTAATGCTGAAAGAATTAGATAGCGAAATAATAAATAGAAGCAATAAAGGAGGTAGATGAGTTTTGTTACTTGGGCAGTAAAATAACAAATGATGGTCGCAGCACAGAGGATATAAAATGCAGAATGGCAATGGGTAGAAAAGCGTTCTTGAAAAAGAGAAATTTGTTAACGTCGAATATTGATTTAAACCTAAGGAAGTCCTTTCTGAAGGCATTTGTATGGAGTGTTGCCTTGTATGGAAGTGAGACATGGACAATAAACAGTGCGGACAGGAAGAGGATTGAGGCTTTTGAAATGTGGTGCTACAGAAGAATGCTGAAGATTAGGTGGGTGGATGCGTAACTAATGAGGAGGTACTGAACAGAATTGGGGAGAAAAGAAATTTCTGGCATACCTTGACTAAAAGAAGGGATAGATTTGTAGGACACGTTCTTAGACAACAAGGAATTGTGAATTTAGCATTGGAGGGAAGTGTGTGGGGTAAAAGCCGCAGAGGAAGACCAAGAGGTGGATACAGAAAGCAGATTCAGACAGATGTAGGTTGCCGTCCTTATGTGGAGATAAGTATTGTGGAGAGCTGCATCAAACCAGTCTCTGGACTGAAGACCACCACCATATAGATGTTCTTCGGAAGGACAGTCCATTGTATATAGTTTGTTTTGTGACTTCGGTGACCTTTTCTACTGACTGAGAAATCCTAAAAAACCAAGATATGTCGAGGCCAATCTTTAACAACCATTGCGAAGAACTCGCGTATAAGATACCCTAATATATAAAAATTAGTTTTCTCTTTTTGTTTGTGTTTTATGCACGGCCATAGCATACGTCCGACTGCGATAAAACATTGTCTGCTCATTGCTTATACCCGCGCGAAGATTATAGGCATATTAAAATAACTTGGTATGGTGCACGGCGGAGGGTGCTTTTCAATTATTTAATTCGTTTCTTACGCCCTCACGCTGGAAGGGATGCATGCCAGGAAGTGGTTCCTTCATGTTCGTAATCAAATGGCACAAGGACTTAAGTCCGGGGAGTATGGTGGATGTACAGTACTTCCAAGTTCCATCGACGGAACAGAGCAGCCACAGCTTGCGATGTATGCTCCCGCCCATTGTCGGCCAAAATGATGGGTGGGTTGCGCAGCAAGTGTTTCTGCTTCTTTTGCAAAGCTCGTCGCAGGTGATGCTCCAAACCTGAACAGTAACACTGTGCACTGGTGGTCTCCTGTGGAGGAACGTAATGCGTTAGGATGACACCATCACAGTCGTACAGGAGAATCACCATAACGTTCACCATATCGGGGTCAGATGCACATTCGACTTTCGCCGCGACCTCTAATAACGCCATTAGTTTGATTGACGTCTCAGTTTTGGCTTGTACTATGTACCCCGTATCTCATCCAGTGTTGCGATACAGCGTCACAAAGCCTCTACTTTGCGCTCATAGCGCGTCTGAGCATTGTCAAGAGTACATTTCTGCAGTTCCGTCAATTCATGCGGAAACCATCGTGATACAATATTTCGCATCCCCAGGTACATTCATTCTTGATCCAACTCCGTTGATTTTGTTACGAAAACATAATGACACCCTTACATGAGAACGTTCGGTCACATGTGACTACGTTTCCCTCGTTTGTGCGCACGTCGGTGACTTGGGACGGACGAGTACCTTTGCTCGGAGCTAAGGTAGGTATGTCCACAACGTGTGCAATCAGCGCCAATAGTATATTATATTGCATAGTGTCTCCACAGCAATGTTACCACTATTTGAGTTCCAACCTCGTATTTTACTGTTGACGAGACTTTAATTAATGCTCACCTTATTTTCATTGGCTGGAGTTTATTTATAATGAATTGTTATGTTAAAACAGTGACTTTAACTATGACTCTGGTTTGCTAGAGAGAAACATATGTCCGTATGGGAGTGGCCGTGCGCTGGCGTGGCTGCTCCCCGTCGGAGTTTCGAGTCCTACCTCGGGCACAGGTATCTGTGTGTTGTTTTCATCGTGAGTTAGTTTCAGTAGTTTGTAAGTCTAGAGACTGATGACCGCTGCAGTCTGGTCCTATAGCTTTACAAACATTTGATCAACATAAGCATGTCCATAGCCGTAATTTTCAATTAAAATTAAGCTTGATTCATTAGTAATCATGTGGCTATGTTCTTGATTTGGCCACACCAACTGACTAACCAAAAACTCAACTTCATGGGTTCAGCTTCCAGTGTGGAAACCAGCCTAGAGTGTGAGCTCATTCTTTCCAGCCAACAAAATTGAGCAATATGGTGTCAATTTCCTATTTTGTATTCTGAGTTGGACTGTTTTTTACTGTTCTCTGGTTAATCTCAAGCTTTATGCATGAGTTTTGCAATGCTGTTTCCAAAGATACCAACGTGCTCAGTTCAATATTTAATGCCCTTTAGATTACATTGTGCATTTGTTACTAATTTTCCATGATCAAAAGTTTTTCATAAAATCTTAGCTGCTCCTGATATGGGCAACCAGATGGCCCAAGCACGAAGCAGTTGTTGACCAACAAGACAAATATTATTACTGTACTACTGTACTTGGGAGGCGAAATTGTTCGCGTCCGGAAGCAATCCTCAAAGCTCCACGTGCCCCCTGGGTGGTTCTAAACGGACAACAATCTCTGGTAGCTGGTCCTGTCACCACGGTGATCTCCCAGCTATGTCAGCTACAAAGACAATCCAGAATGGCTCTTGTCAGAACCAACAAAATTGTCAACAAAACGATCTGAACAGAGCAATAGGTCCAGCCATGAACATGTGCCATTTGAATATTGAAGGGATAAGTAATAGGCTGAAACTAAAGAAACTTCAAAAAGGTAGGAAAATAAGTAGATGCAGATAGGACCTGGATAAATTGAAGGAACCTGAGGTTCTTAATAATTGCAGAGGGAGCTTTAGGCAACAATTGACAGAAACGGGGGAAAATAAAACAGTAGAGGAGGAATGGGTAAAATTGAGAGAGGAAATAGTGAAGGTAGCAGAGGACAAAATAAGTAGGAAGGAAAGACCTACAAAAAATCCTTGGATATCACAGGAGATACTAAATTTAATCGATGAAAGGAGAAAATATAAAAATGCAGTAAATGAAACAGGCAAAACGGAGTACAGGCGACTAAGAAATGAGATTGACAGGAAGTGCAAAATGGCTAAGCAGGAGTGGCTAGAAGGCAAATGCAAGGATGTAGAAGAATGTATAAATAGGGGAAAAATAGATGCAGCCTACAGGAAAATAAAAGAAACATTTGGAGATAAGAAAACAGCTCTATGAATATCAAGGACTCTGATGGAAAACCAGTTCTCAGCAAAGAAGGGAAATCTGAAAGGTGGAAGGAATATATAGAGGGGCTCTACAAAGGAAATGAACTTCGAGACAATATTGTAGGAAGGGAAGAGGATGTAGATGAAGATGAAATAGGAGATACTGTACTGAGAGAAGAATTTGACAGAGCCCTGAAAGACCTAAGTCGAAACAAGGCCCCTGGAGTAGATGATATTCCCTCAGAGCTGCTGCAGTCTCTGGGAGAACCAGTCATGACAAAATTGTTTCACCTGGTGTGTAAGATGTATGAGACAGGTGAAGTACCCTCGGACTTTAAGAAAAATGTTATAATCCCCATCCCTAAGAAAGCAGTTGCAGACAGGTGTGAAAACTATAGAACCATCAGTTTAATAAGTCATGGCTGCAAAATATTAACGCGAATTATATACAGAAGGATGGAAAAGCTGGTAGAAGACGATCTCGGGGAAGATCAGTTTGGGTTCAGGAGAAATGTAGGAACACGGGAGGCAATACTCACTTTACGGCTTATCCTAGAAGATAGATTAAGAAAAGGCAAACCTACATTTCTAGCTTTTGTAGATTTGGAGAAGGCTTTTGACAGTGTTGATTGGAATAAACTCTTTCAAGTTCTTAAGCAAGCAGGAGTAAAATATAGGGAGCGTAAGGTTATTTACAACTTGTACAAAAACCAGATAGCGGTTGTCAGAGTTGAAGGGCATGAAAGGGATGCAGTGGTTGGAAAGGGAGTAAGACAGGGTTGTAGCCTTTCTCCATTGTTGTTCAATTTGTACATTGAGCAAGCTATAAAGGAAAGCAAGGAGAAATTTGGAGAAGGAATTAATGTTCAGGGGGAAGAATTAAAAACATTGCATTTTTCCGACGACATAGTAATTCTCTCAGATACAGCAAAGGACCTGGAAGAGCAATTGAACGGAATGGACAGTGTGCTGAGAGGTGCATATAAGATGAACATTAACACGAGCAAAACTAGGGTAAAGGAGTGCAGTGTAAGAAAATCAGGTAATGCTGAAAGAATTAGATAGCGAAATAATAAATAGAAGCAATAAAGGAGGTAGATGAGTTTTGTTACTTGGGCAGTAAAATAACAAATGATGGTCGCAGCACAGAGGATATAAAATGCAGAATGGCAATGGGTAGAAAAGCGTTCTTGAAAAAGAGAAATTTGTTAACGTCGAATATTGATTTAAACCTAAGGAAGTCCTTTCTGAAGGCATTTGTATGGAGTGTTGCCTTGTATGGAAGTGAGACATGGACAATAAACAGTGCGGACAGGAAGAGGATTGAGGCTTTTGAAATGTGGTGCTACAGAAGAATGCTGAAGATTAGGTGGGTGGATGCGTAACTAATGAGGAGGTACTGAACAGAATTGGGGAGAAAAGAAATTTCTGGCATACCTTGACTAAAAGAAGGGATAGATTTGTAGGACACGTTCTTAGACAACAAGGAATTGTGAATTTAGCATTGGAGGGAAGTGTGTGGGGTAAAAGCCGCAGAGGAAGACCAAGAGGTGGATACAGAAAGCAGATTCAGACAGATGTAGGTTGCCGTCCTTATGTGGAGATAAGTATTGTGGAGAGCTGCATCAAACCAGTCTCTGGACTGAAGACCACCACCATATAGATGTTCTTCGGAAGGACAGTCCATTGTATATAGTTTGTTTTGTGACTTCGGTGACCTTTTCTACTGACTGAGAAATCCTAAAAAACCAAGATATGTCGAGGCCAATCTTTAACAACCATTGCGAAGAACTCGCGTATAAGATACCCTAATATATAAAAATTAGTTTTCTCTTTTTGTTTGTGTTTTATGCACGGCCATAGCATACGTCCGACTGCGATAAAACATTGTCTGCTCATTGCTTATACCCGCGCGAAGATTATAGGCATATTAAAATAACTTGGTATGGTGCACGGCGGAGGGTGCTTTTCAATTATTTAATTCGTTTCTTACGCCCTCACGCTGGAAGGGATGCATGCCAGGAAGTGGTTCCTTCATGTTCGTAATCAAATGGCACAAGGACTTAAGTCCGGGGAGTATGGTGGATGTACAGTACTTCCAAGTTCCATCGACGGAACAGAGCAGCCACAGCTTGCGATGTATGCTCCCGCCCATTGTCGGCCAAAATGATGGGTGGGTTGCGCAGCAAGTGTTTCTGCTTCTTTTGCAAAGCTCGTCGCAGGTGATGCTCCAAACCTGAACAGTAACACTGTGCACTGGTGGTCTCCTGTGGAGGAACGTAATGCGTTAGGATGACACCATCACAGTCGTACAGGAGAATCACCATAACGTTCACCATATCGGGGTCAGATGCACATTCGACTTTCGCCGCGACCTCTAATAACGCCATTAGTTTGATTGACGTCTCAGTTTTGGCTTGTACTATGTACCCCGTATCTCATCCAGTGTTGCGATACAGCGTCACAAAGCCTCTACTTTGCGCTCATAGCGCGTCTGAGCATTGTCAAGAGTACATTTCTGCAGTTCCGTCAATTCATGCGGAAACCATCGTGATACAATATTTCGCATCCCCAGGTACATTCATTCTTGATCCAACTCCGTTGATTTTGTTACGAAAACATAATGACACCCTTACATGAGAACGTTCGGTCACATGTGACTACGTTTCCCTCGTTTGTGCGCACGTCGGTGACTTGGGACGGACGAGTACCTTTGCTCGGAGCTAAGGTAGGTATGTCCACAACGTGTGCAATCAGCGCCAATAGTATATTATATTGCATAGTGTCTCCAAAGCAATGTTACCACTATTTGAGTTCCAACCTCGTATTTTACTGTTGACGAGACTTTAATTAATGCTCACCTTATTTTCATTGGCTGGAGTTTATTTATAATGAATTGTTATGTTAAAACAGTGACTTTAACTATGACTCTGGTTTGCTAGAGAGAAACATATGTCCGTATGGGAGTGGCCGTGCGCTGGCGTGGCTGCTCCCCGTCGGAGTTTCGAGTCCTACCTCGGGCACAGGTATCTGTGTGTTGTTTTCATCGTGAGTTAGTTTCAGTAGTTTGTAAGTCTAGAGACTGATGACCGCTGCAGTCTGGTCCTATAGCTTTACAAACATTTGATCAACATAAGCATGTCCATAGCCGTAATTTTCAATTAAAATTAAGCTTGATTCATTAGTAATCATGTGGCTATGTTCTTGATTTGGCCACACCAACTGACTAACCAAAAACTCAACTTCATGGGTTCAGCTTCCAGTGTGGAAACCAGCCTAGAGTGTGAGCTCATTCTTTCCAGCCAACAAAATTGAGCAATATGGCGTCAATTTCCTATTTTGTATTCTGAGTTGGACTGTTTTTTACTGTTCTCTGGTTAATCTCAAGCTTTATGCATGAGTTTTTCAATGCTGTTTCCAAAGATACCAACGTGCTCAGTTCAATATTTAATGCCCTTTAGATTAGATTGTGCATTTGTTACTAATTTTCCATGATCAAAAGTTTTTCATAAAATCTTAGCTGCTCCTGATATGGGCAACCAGATGGCCCAAGCACGAAGCAGTTGTTGACCAACAAGACAAATATTATTACTGTACTACTGTACTTGGGAGGCGAAATTGTTCGCGTCCGGAAGCAATCCTCAAAGCTCCACGTGCCCCCTGGGTGGTTCTAAACGGACAACAATCTCTGGTAGCTGGTCCTGTCACCACGGTGATCTCCCAGCTATGTCAGCTACAAAGACAATCCAGAATGGCTCTTGTCAGAACCAACAAAATTGTCAACAAAACGATCTGAACAGAGCAATAGGTCCAGCCATGAACATGTGCCATTTGAATATTGAAGGGATAAGTAATAGGCTGAAACTAAAGAAACTTCAAAAAGGTAGGAAAATAAGTAGATGCAGATAGGACCTGGATAAATTGAAGGAACCTGAGGTTCTTAATAATTGCAGAGGGAGCTTTAGGCAACAATTGACAGAAACGGGGGAAAATAAAACAGTAGAGGAGGAATGGGTAAAATTGAGAGAGGAAATAGTGAAGGTAGCAGAGGACAAAATAGGTAGGAAGGAAAGACCTACAAAAAATCCTTGGATATCACAGGAGATACTAAATTTAATCGATGAAAGGAGAAAATATAAAAATGCAGTAAATGAAACAGGCAAAACGGAGTACAGGCGACTAAGAAATGAGATTGACAGGAAGTGCAAAATGGCTAAGCAGGAGTGGCTAGAAGGCAAATGCAAGGATGTAGAAGAATGTATAAATAGGGGAAAAATAGATGCAGCCTACAGGAAAATAAAAGAAACATTTGGAGATAAGAAAACAGCTCTATGAATATCAAGGACTCTGATGGAAAACCAGTCCTCAGCAAAGAAGGGAAATCTGAAAGGTGGAAGGAATATATAGAGGGGCTCTACAAAGGAAATGAACTTCGAGACAATATTGTAGGAAGGGAAGAGGATGTAGATGAAGATGAAATAGGAGATACTGTACTGAGAGAAGAATTTGACAGAGCCCTGAAAGACCTAAGTCGAAACAAGGCCCCTGGAGTAGATGATATTCCCTCAGAGCTGCTGCAGTCTCTGGGAGAACCAGTCATGACAAAATTGTTTCACCTGGTGTGTAAGATGTATGAGACAGGTGAAGTACCCTCGGACTTTAAGAAAAATGTTATAATCCCCATCCCTAAGAAAGCAGGTGCAGACAGGTGTGAAAACTATAGAACCATCAGTTTAATAAGTCATGGCTGCAAAATATTAACGCGAATTATATACAGAAGGATGGAAAAGCTGGTAGAAGACGATCTCGGGGAAGATCAGTTTGGGTTCAGGAGAAATGTAGGAACACGGGAGGCAATACTCACTTTACGGCTTATCCTAGAAGATAGATTAAGAAAAGGCAAACCTACATTTCTAGCTTTTGTAGATTTGGAGAAGGCTTTTGACAGTGTTGATTGGAATAAACTCTTTCAAGTTCTTAAGCAAGCAGGAGTAAAATATAGGGAGCGTAAGGTTATTTACAACTTGTACAAAAACCAGATAGCGGTTGTCAGAGTTGAAGGGCATGAAAGGGATGCAGTGGTTGGAAAGGGAGTAAGACAGGGTTGTAGCCTTTCTCCATTGTTGTTCAATTTGTACATTGAGCAAGCTATAAAGGAAAGCAAGGAGAAATTTGGAGAAGGAATTAATGTTCAGGGGGAAGAATTAAAAACATTGCATTTTTCCGACGACATAGTAATTCTCTCAGATACAGCAAAGGACGTGGAAGAGCAATTGAACGGAATGGACAGTGTGCTGAAAGGTGCATATAAGATGAACATTAACACGAGCAAAACTAGGGTAAAGGAGTGCAGTGTAAGAAAATCAGGTAATGCTGAAGGAATTAGATTGCGAAATAATAAATAGAAGCAATAAAGGAGGTAGATGAGTTTTGTTACTTGGGCAGTAAAATAACAAATGATGGTCGCAGCACAGAGGATATAAAATGCAGACTGGCAATGGGTAGAAAAGCTTTCTTGAAAAAGAGAAATTTGTTAACGTCGAATATTGATTTAAACCTAAGGAAGTCCTTTCTGAAGGCATTTGTATGGAGTGTTGCCTTGTATGGGAGTGAAACATGAACGGTAAACAGTGTGGACAGAAAGAGGATAGAGACTTTTGAAACGTGGTGCTACAGAAGACTGCTGAAGATTAGGTGGGTGGATCGCGTAACTAATGAGGAGGTACTGAACAGAATTGGGGAGAAAAGGAATTTCTGGCATACCTTGACTAAAAGAAGGGATAGATTGGTAGGACACATTCTTAGACATCAAGGAATTGTGAATTTAGCGTTGGAGGGAAGTGTGTGGGGAAAAATTCGCAGGGGAAGACCAAGAGATGGATACAGTAAGCAGATTCAGACAGATGTAGGTTGTCGTTCTTATGTGTAGATGAAGAGGCTTGCTCAGGATAGAGTATTGTGGAGAGCTGCATGAAACCAGTCTCCGGACGGAAGACCACAACAACAACAACAACAACAAGTAGGTCAAAATGTGACTTCCTCAGTAAAAATCTTCTGAGTAACAATATTGACGTCCTTGCTCTACAAGAAAACCATGCAGAAGATCTTAAATGTTGTGCAAGAGGCAATATCCATGGCTACAGACTTGTGGGGGAGATAGGCCATAAAACATATTGACAATGTATCTATAATTAATGAAAGCTGTGACGATGGCATATTTGTTTTGGCAGTGAAAGTATCTGGAACTACCATAGTTAATGTCTACAAGTCTCCCAACATCCAGTGGCAAGATACGGTTCTCCCAGTTTTCGAACACCCTTCCCTATATGTCGGCGATTTCAACAGCCACAGTAGCCATTGGGGATACTCGTCTGATAATGAAAATGGAATAGCTGAAAGGGCTGAAAATAATAACCTTTCCTTGGTTTTTGACGCAAAAGAGTCCAGCAAATTTTTCTCAGCCCGCTGTGATCAGACATTAAGATCTCTATCAGTTACGAGGAAGGTACTTAGCACATTTCCACGGTCGCGGCACAGGCCAGTGCTGATATCAGTTGGGATTAAGATTCCCCTAATAAGAAATTTTCCGAAACCTAGGTGGAATTTTAATAAAGCAGACTGGTAGCTATTTACTTCCAAATTAGAGGACAACATTAGATTCATCCCTCCTACAATAGAAAATTATGACAGATTCGCTGGACTCAAAGCTATAGTTAAGGCCTGTATACCTCGAGGCTACAGAAAGACATATATTCCGGGGCCACGGTGGAGTAGCCGAGCGGTCTAAGGCGTCTCGCTGCGGAGCGCGCAGTTGCTCGCTGTCGGAGGTTCGAGTCCTCCTGGGTCATATGTATGTGTGTGTGTGTGTGTGTGTGTGTGTGTGTGTGTGTGTGTTGTCCTTAGGTTAGTTTACCTTAGTTTAAGTAGTTTGTAAGCTACGGACTGATGACCACGCAGTTTGGTCCGATAGATTTACAAACATTTGAACGTTTATATTCCGGGATGGAGCCAAGAGTGTGAAGACCTGTATAACGAATTTATCAGCACTGAAGATTCAAACACTGCCAACATCCTACTGAACTTCCTTGATAATGCCAGGAGAGAGAAATGGGTGAAAAAATTTCAGAGTTTAGATTTCACTCACAGCAGCAGAAAGGATTGGTCACTTCTGAGGAAATTGTCTATCAGTGTATCCGAGAAAAAACTGCCTCCCACACACCCTGATCCTTCCGACATAGCCAAACGAATTGTAGCACTACCCAAGGCAAAACGGCGTCTTACAGATTAATATCCTATAAACTAAATGAAGTTAAGAAATGCCAGTAGGCTCCCCTGGAAGTATCAAAATCTTTTTGCTTAGACGAACTGCATGTGGCTATCTCTGATGTGCAGACTGGGAAAGCTTCCGGTATGGATGATATTTTCCCAGAATTTATTAAACATTCTGGACTCAAGACTCGATTGTGGCTTCTAAATTTATTCAATAACATTCTTAAAGACTGCTCTCTACCAAAAGCTTTTAAGAGATCTAAAGTAATAGCTGTTTTGAAGCCTGGTAAACCAGCCGAACGTGCAGATAGCTATCACCCAATTGCACTTCTCAGTGTACGTTACAAGCTGCTCGAGAGACTCATCTACAATCGTATTGTTCTCATTCTCACTGGTAGTATCCCTGTTGAAGAAGCTGGTTTCAAACAAGGCCGTAATTGCTGTGACCAGGTCCTAGCACTGACATCTTTCATTGAGACTGGTTTCGAAAAGACGTGTACCACTTCCGTTGTTTTCTGGATCTCTCGGCAGCTTATGATACCGTCTGGAAGAAGGGCCTCCTAGTTAAGCTTTACAACCTCATTCCTTGTCCTATTTTATTGCGACTTGTGAATTCAATGCTAAGTGGCCGTCTCATCAAGATCTATCTCGGCAACACGGAAAGTGGGTTTAGACAGCTTCACGATGGCCTCCCCCAGGGTTCGATTCTTGCTCCCATTCTTTTTAATGTTTATTCCAGCTACGCAATCTAGAAAATTCATTTATGCCGATGATATTGCCGTAGTGTCACAACTTAGAGACATCCATGTGACGGAAACTACTTTAACATCTGACCTAACTCTCCTCAGAAATTACTTCGCAATGTGTAAACGAAAGCCAAACCCAAATAAAATGGAAGTAGCTTGTTTCCATCTCAATAATAGGATGGCCGACTATAAACTTAATATTTCGTTTGACAGTATTCAACTTGAACATAGTGAACATCTAAAATACCTAGGAGTCATCTTGGATAGATCTCTCACTTTTAAGTACCACATTCATAAAACAGCAGACTAAGTTAAAACTAGGAATAACATATTGCAGCACTTAGCAGGATCATCTTGGGGAGCCATTGCTAAGGTTTTGCGTACAACAGCTTTGTCCTGTCTAGCTCAACAGTGCTCACGTGAGAGACATTGATTTACAATTAAATAGAGCAATGAGATTGATCAGTGGCACTCTGATAGCTACACCACTTCAATGGCTCCAAATATTATGCAACATCATTCCTGCTGATAGGACGGAAGGAAGCATTAATGAGAGAGTATCCTGCAAGACCTTCCACCACAGGTAAGCCGGCTGAAATCACGTAAACCACCTCTTAAAACAGCTGTGCAACTACATGGAAGTGGCTTCTCGCGTAAATCAAACTGGGCAAGAACTTGGGATTCGTTTAATGGAAAAAACAGCATCTGGATAGACGATCCCTCTAAAGAGCTCTAAGGAGCTCCAAGGAATGGACCTTCCCAGGAGAGAATGATCAACCGCTTCCGAATTGATGTTTGTCGTTGTAACTACTGGAAATTCAAATGGGGACAGACAGACGACCAGTCATGTGACTGTGGAGCAGACATACAAACTATGACCCACATACTTACTCATTGCCCATTACGATCATTCTCAGGAGGGATGAGCGAATTCCATATACTCAGTCAGGAAGCTGTCCAGTGGTTAAAGGAGTTGTACTTGGCTCAGTGACAGAGATATGTTTTATCTTATTAATTAGACACTAGTATGTCTTACTAAAGTATTATATGTAGCTGACATTATATCATACGATATATATATGCTGTACTTCGCACACCATTTGTCAATAATAAAATATATATGTCAACACAACATGTTTCGGGACGACATTATGTCATTATGAACTTCATAAAACTTATCTGCTGCTAGGAAGCGTAGTTAATTACAATAGCTGTATATGTACAAAGTGTTTAACGATGCTTCCTACCAGCAGATAAGTTTTATGAACTTGATAATGGGATAATGTCGTACCGAAATATGTCGTGTTGACATATATATTTTATTATTGACAACCGGTGCGTGAAGTACAGTAATAATTGTGAAACAGTTGTGTGATTGCATCAAAACAGATGATAACAAGACAAAGAAGGAACAGAGACAAATAGGCAAGAGAAGACTTTAAAACCTATGGACGTAGAGTTGGTGATGCAGTGTCAAGAGAATGAAGAACGCGTGACTGCGTACAATTGGTAATGAATAATTAACACCAAAGAAGAATATGTTGGCTACACTGTTGCTGGAAAAGACATGTTCATTTGTACGAACTACTGGATTTAATTTGTGTAAAATACCTCATTTTGTCACTATTTGGATTTTCGTAATTGATTATAAAATATTTTTCGTTTAAATTGCAATGTTGCTTTTGTGACTTCACATCTTTATTCAAACTCTACTTTCTGTCCATTTTTGAATAATGAAATGTTATTTAGTATCACGTTAATTTATTTTGTACCAGCAGGATTTCCTTACTAAATTTTAATGAATTGCTAGAAAAAAAATCAAAGAAATAAAATAAAAAAAACATTAAAAGATATATAATTTACATGAAACAATTGTGACCATGACATGGTCATCGAGATGGTTTTTCAAATTTAATCTTTTTGGGCTAGTAAAATTACTTTTTATGTGGAATGGATTCTTCTTTCTTAAAGTCTGTGAGTGATTTTAAAATGGGTTTCCATCTTTGTTTAAAGAAATGACAGGTAGAAAATTTCCCAAACCTAAGCATGCCCTTTTCACAGGCACCCCCCCCCCTTAATAAATTGCGAAGAATGGTCCTACATCATTAAAAAATTTAGATGTATGAAATCGTTTGAGCAATTTCAATCATATTGCGTTCAAAACATTTGCACGCACACGGTGTCGTCGTCGTTCTGCATTGAGCTACCGTGTATTGGGGGTACCAGACGCAGTAGTGTATCTCGGCTGCTCAGAGCCCGCGGGAGACGCACTCTGTCCCAAGGGTGCCATAACACCGGACCGAAAACACTTTCTGTTTTGTGTCGCCGACGCCGTTGGGTGCGTAAAGAGATGATTTATGAGCGTACTTCCACGAAAGCGGAAGGAGGTTACGTGGCGGCGTGATATATCGTCGCAGAGTCACGTACCGGCGAAAAGGCTACAGGCGCGGTGACGTCACCCGTGACGTGGCGAAGTGGTCTTCCGCCTTTCGGCCACGGAGTGCTTCTGCCTGCTACTGCCAGGGCAGCCGAGCGAGGAAGCGCGACCTGCTATCGGGCGTGCCTTGCGTGCTAAACCATCACACTGAGCAGCGAACGCTGTCCTATTATAACAGATAAAAATGTTCACGAGAAAGCATTTTCATCGAAAGTTAGAAACTCCATCAAAAATTATATTTGACGTAATCTACATAAGATACTGGCTCAGTTTCAACGCTTTCTCCAACTATATGTTAATGTTTTGTGAAGCATTCTTGTACCAACTTGCGACACAGTCCACACTCACTGAAGAAAGAAAGAAAAAATGTAGTGCGTACGTGCATATGACAACTAAACATTGTGATAAGTTGCAATAATGGGTAATATTTGTGTAATGGCACTGTCGACGTTTTTGCGAGTGGTTATTATCAAAGAAAATAAAAAACAATTTATCTTCGAATTACCTGCATATAAAACTTTGATTGGACTTTGAGCATTATGCATTAACGTCTTCTGGGATAGCTTATCGTAATAAGATATCGGAGGATTCTGTTATGAATGTTTAATTATTAAAAAAAAGGACGGTCTATAATTCAGGAATGAACTGTCGATATAGTAATAATAATTACTATCCCTATCAAGGATGGTACAACGTCCACGGATTACGAAAATTGTTGCTGCTGAGGACGAATTAATTTTTAAAGAAACAAATAGGTATCCAACTCGGTAAAGAATGCAAGAAAATCTCCAGAACTCTTCAAAGCCACGGTAGAATAGCCGTGCGTACTAAGGCGCCCTGCTGCGGCCGTTCGCCGTCAGGAGTTAAGAGTCCTCCCTCGGGCATGGGTGTTTGTATTGTCCTTAGCATAAGTTATTTTAAGTTTATGTAAGTAGTTTGAAAGGCTGGGGACTGATAGTCGATGCGATCAAGTCAGATTTACAAACATTTGAACTTCTTTTTAACTCGTCAAACTAGCGGAACAGTACACTTCTCTTTAAACCGCGCTATACGAAATGCAAAGTGGCTTCCAATTAATACTTCGTATTGCTTCCGTCGCGTCAGGCAGATGGCGGCAAGGCACCGTGGATGACTCGGCACAACGTGAAGCTGGAGCTTCGAGACGATGGATACGCATTGAAAGAAACATTTCGTCCGCAAAACTACGATGAAGTAACTCAAGTAGCGAAGACGAAATGTTGTGTCATGCTGAATCTAAGGGCGAAATGACAATGTTACTAGTAACGTGCAATACACGCTGTCGATTTATTCGACATTGCAGTGCAATTTCTTTCTCTCGTAACTCAGAGCACATAGCATTCGGTTTATCCTACAGAAACACAGCCGGCCGCGGTGGCCGAGCGGATTGCGGCGCGCCAGTCGCGTTCTGCACGGCCACTACGGTCGGGGGCTCGAATTCCCCCTCGGGCATGGATATTTGTACCGTCCTTAATATTAGCTAGTTTGTAAGTTTAGGGACTGATGGCCCCGTAGTTAAGTCCCATAAGCTCTACAAACATTTGAACAGAAACGCACATATATTCTCCATTTCAGCATGTGTTCAAAATGGACTGAAAGATTTATTTTCAATCGCCGTTCGAAACGACGATAGACAGCTGTAACCGCAGTGAATAATATGTTAGAGCAAGCACCGGCGATTCGACGATGCATATCGTCTTGCATAGCTATAGCTTCGTCGTAGATTGCATCTTCGAGCTCCCCGAAAGAAAGAAGTGAGGGGATTGGGGTCAAATCTGGGGACGTCGCGGGTCATTTCACAACAGAATTTCGTCCTATCCAACGTCCAGGACATTTATTTTTATTTTATTTATTTTATTTTGTTTTGTTTACTTTATTTATTTATTTATTTATGTTCAGTGTTTGCGTTGCAACACGAGGTCAGTGAGCTGGACATCCATCGTTTTGGAGCTACATACACTTTAGAATATCCAGTGGTATCTCCTCTAGAAAAACTAGCAGAGTATTCGTAAGGAGGTATGCGTACGAATGTTCATTCAGCTCGCATGGAATGAAGTAAGGTCCCACAATACAATAGCCTATGATGCCGCGCCATACTCTTAACCTCCGCGGCCGTTGATGTTGCACCTGACGAAGCAAAACTGGATTTTCGGTCCGTGTGTTATGCAAATTTACACTACCGTGGTTAGTAAACGTTAATTCATCGGTAAAGAGAACACGTTGGAAAAACGTAGTTTCGTCGCTCAATGTGCACGAAGTTGGAAATCACGTTCGCCGAACGCCTGATGAGATAGATGATAGCGGTGCAATTTGTGTCGACCGAAGATGCGAACGTAACTCGTCTTGCTGATTCCACATTCCTTGGCAGTATATCCCGTACCACTGTGCGGATTAAAATGTTCAAATGTTTGTAAAGCTTATGGGACTTAACGACGGGGTCATCAGTCCCTAAACTTACAAACTACTTATGAACTATTTACGAACTAGGACGGCACAAATATCCATGCCCGAGGGGGGATTCGAACCCCCGACCGTAGTGGCCGTGCTGACCGTGACTGGAGCGCCTCAGTCACCTCGGCCACCGCGGCCGGCTGTGCGGATTCATTAGCTTCGTAGCGAGGAAGGCTTCTTCGTGTTATCTGTCAGTTGCAGTCTTCTTTCTTGTTCTCGGTTTGACGTTCAAGTAGCCTGTACGCAATAGTGCTTCCACGATCCGTGCAACTGCCTCGCGCGTCGAGCATTGGGGATCAGGATAGAGAGTCTTATACTGCTGTAATGGTTGCACGGCATTTCTTTTACATGCAAAATATAAACATTGTATATCAAACTTCTCCTCATTGGTGTGCATGTCTACACACAGTGGTTGTTGAATCGGAAATGAGTGGCCTGCGGTGCAGAGAAGATAGTCAAATGTGCTGACGTTCTGACATCACATAACATGAGAGCTCCGTTTGGCAGTGTTACTTCTGCTAATGCCAATTCCGGCCACAATTTTTTCATCACAGGTTCCAACGTCAACATTAACAAATTTTATATCATTGAAACTGTCTTCTTCAGAGCTATGGAATATAGTTATAAAAAGTAAGCGTGTCCTAAAAAAAAAAAAAAAAAAAAAAAAAAAAAAAAAAAAAAAAAAAAAAAAAAAAACAGAAAAATGGATAAACATACTTGCTTCATTATCTCAGTTGATACAGGGGCTAAAATGTTCCCCAAACAAAGATACATGTTTCCCTCCAGACTGTAGCATATCACGTTTCGATATGCGCAACATTTCACGAAATAAAAGGGGCAGTACGTCTGACGTGACTTACCATGTATATACTCGGTGAAGCGAAAGTCGCCCACTGGGGCTTCACAGCGCAATTCCTCAAATTCCAGCAATAATAAACGTATCTCATCATATTTCGTCCTGCACATATTTCATGCAGTAAATGGATGCTGAAGACAGATGGATGTGTGTTCCATACATCAGTGCGTTTAAGAATCTCTCAAATACTCTACCAAACTTCTGCGGGATGCAGAAGGCGTCTTGAGGAAAATAAATAGAAACCAGTGGCGGGAATCGTCATCTAACGACACTACAGAGCCTCGAAAATTCTGGAGGTAATGTCTAGCAGCAAGCGCCGCTATCTTGAAAAACTACCGTCTGTCGTCTTCCATATATTTTTGTATTGTTTCTATAAAGTTATAATTTATTTAATGTCGTTAGATTAACATTTTTGTTAAAACTTGAATCCCACTCTTTTCAAGGCTGGAGGAATGGCATTGTTATTTCACGTGTTAAAATATTAGTTAATATTGCTAGGTTCTTCTTATTTTGTTATGTTAACAATTTCCGCTACGCCACTGTCCCTGTGTGAATGTGCAGTTATTTTACCTTAAAGTGTGTGCGTGAATCTATGGGTATTTGAATGTGGGGAGTGACAGCTCGCTTTGCATCGTTCTCTCTGGCTCAGTATCGATAGCTGCTGATATTACCAAAGAGGTTTCAACACCCTTTGATTTCGAGCTCGTTGGCGAGTCCCTTGATCCCCACCACGGCTGCTTTCGTGGGTTTTCCAGCTTCTGGTGGCTTCCCGCGTTTTCCCCGCCATGCGGCTGATCGCTCTCTGCTGGTCGTCTGGTGAGGTAAGGTTGGTTCTGCTCTTGTTTCTGGAGATGGTAGCGTTCCATTGACTAGCACGTTTAATTTTAGTGAACTTAGAATCATTTGTCTTGGAATATTTTCTCCGATCGTGTGCGGAAATGTGTTCTCGTTTTCAGTTCAGTGATTTCCAACAGATAAACGAGGGGTGTTTAATTCTAGTTGCAGTTTGATAACGGCTTGGTATATTAAAGCCTTTTGTGATCATGTGGCGGTGTATGAACTCTGTATAAATACTTTCTAGCTTCGTGGGGCTAGATTTCTAATAGCTGATATGTTCATTTTATGCATGTAAAAATCTTCTCATCGTTTCCTTCTGTGAGTGATATGTCTTCCACGTGGTTGGTGCATAGAACAGAGCCTTCAGATTCCACTCTTGTTTGTTTCATGTCTATCAGGCAAGAACCTATACTGGTATCTTTCTGATTTCCACTAATATTTCGCAATCTTCTCTCGCCGCCTATTTTAATTTTACCATTTCTTCTCCGACTTGTAGTACGAAATCTGTTTGTCAGTAATTCTCTCTGAGCCTTGTACAACCTCATTCAGTAGCTTCCTTATGTAATTCTAAACATTTCAATGGGTTGCATGCTGTAATTCTCAATTTTATTTTTCCGACTTTGTAATTATTTCACTTTTACGAGTTTTTGGAGAGTGGACTTCATACGTCTCTGTAAGCGCTCCCTATCGCGTCTAGCTGGATTTCTTCCGCTTCTTCATGTAATTCTAAACATTTCTATAGGTGACATGCCGTAATTCTTATTTTTATTTTTTCGACTTTGTAATTATTTCATTTTTGTGGTTTTTCTGAGACTGGACTTCATCCGTCTCTGCCCCCTAACGCATGTAGCTGTGTTTCATTCGCTTCCTTATATAATTTTATTTCTATGGGTTACATGCTGTAGTTAATTTTCTTTATGTTTCGGAAACTGAATTTATTTAATTTTATCGGTTTTCTGAACCACGTGAGTCCGAGTTCCGACTTCTGGGGTATGCAGCTAGTCGGCTGAGTTCACGCCACTTCACTAATAAAACCAGTACCTAGCTCGATTTCTAACAGAATGCAATTTGTGGCTGGGCGGCGACATGGTTTGGTTTGTAACTGGGGTGACAGTTGTGTTGACTTCGTTTTATATTATGGTTTTAACTTGCGACCTTTAAGTTGTAGATTACGTCTTAATTTCCACCGTTGTATTGGATGTATAGGTTAAAAATTCTATTTGTCACCTCAGTATGAAGTTGGTAGCTCTGGTACTTCTTAGCAGTTAATAAAATTTATAACTTTGTTGAATTTTTCACTGTAATATTGGTTCTGGATTTCATTATATGTAAAGACCTATTTTAATGTTTGAGCATGAAAATTTGTTTCTCAGGGGCTGATATTTAATAAACCTAAGAATAAAAAATGGAATCATTGAGTCCCGGTAGTTCAGATAATTTGATGCCCATCACAAAGATGTTTTTGCTTGATCCTTTCCCTTTATAGAATTATTCTTTAGAAAATTTCACCATACGTTTCTCCTGACCACTACTGTTAGGTATATTCCTTCACTTTTAGAATATGCTGGGACAATATTAGGGAACTAAATATTCGAATAACGTTTAAGAATTTTTAAGCTTCATAGATTCTCTATTCTGAAATCAATAGTTGCATTCACTACACTTTCACAGTACGCACTTCATAAGTTCACAATTCGTTATTATTTTCGTCAAAGTTTGAAATGTATCAATCTCTCTGGAATGTTCATCAGTTTATTATGGGAGGCAGAAGCTTCTAATTCTTCCATCCTAACCTATCCCGATCAAAGTCCAAAGATAATGTTCACTTTCGCGTATGATTACGATATGAAAGTTTATATTAAAGATTAAATACGTATCCGGGTTTTTTCCTATTTTGGAATTTAAACTTGTATAATATTTAAGCTAAGCACTGAGAGCTCGTTACATAGAGAGAGATAAACACATAGAGAAAGCTAAGCACATTGATAGTTAAACACATAGAGAGTAACTCAACTGCGAGTACTATTTATAATAGCAATCTGACAAATGATCTCTGATATACCAGATGTTTTGACCTAAGTATTCCCTGGATACTATTACCACAGTCTAACATATACAGTCGCGACACTCACTGCTGTGAAATTTGTTACCAACTGACAGTTGGAACGACACTAGCGCTCCTAGCGGTGGGCAAGATGCCGAAAGAGTGATGTTTGTTTATAATTATTTGTCTACGTAATTAACAAAATAGTTAATATATTTTTTGTGTTACAAGCATTAGTAATATATCAAGAGACATACATAACACGGAAATTAATGTAAAAACAGTCGAACTTAACTGATTCAGTGGTTTAACGAAGAACTTCGTCATGAACCAATACTTACGAATTTGTGTATATTTGCAGCTTATTCCGCTGAAAGTAAGTAGAATATAAACATAAATTTCTATTATGGTCTGTTATTACTATGACAAAGAGTTTTTTGACGTGTATCATTGTGGTATGGGGTCTAATAATTCGCACATTTTTAGGCTTCACTCGTCTTTATTATGAGCGCATATTCTTTTCAGTGTGATTACTTTAGCTTAAGAAGACAATGTCTTGAAGATTCTTGCCGTTTGTGGTTCAGCTGTAGCAACAATTGTGGAATTGGGTTGTTCTTTGTTGAATACAGTTTGATTGCTTTTTCAGTTTTCTTGTCCCGTTTGTGATGTTTTCCTTCAGCTACAGTTGTGGTGGCTGATTTTGTATGTTAAATACAGTAGTTATTGCATTCTATATTTGTTTCCTACGTTCCACCCTCACTGATTTCACTGGAATTGGAATGGAAAAACGTTAACGTTCTTGAGAAGAAAAAAACACGTCTTTCTGCCAAAGGGCGGGTATTCGGTGTTTCCTAGTAATTTTTCTATTTTTAAATTATTCAGTAAAACCCTGTAGATTACAAGATAACAGTAAATAAACTGTGCCGCTATGTACCGTTTACTGTCTTGTAAGGTATCTAATAAAGACAAAGGTGGAGCTATTTTTAAGTTATTACCTATTTCATGACACTACATACGTTCCCTAATGTAAAAAATGTGTTAAAATCAGTATAAACGATACTATTCGCACTCATCCACTATCGAATTCATAAAAGTAACTTGCCCTCCGCTTGGAGCGCTGCTGTCGCAGTGTATAACAGAAATCTGCGGAAATGTCGTGACTGTATATGTTAGACTGTGCTATTACTCTGAATTACGGTGATATAATTTGAATTTACTAAAAATTTTGAAAAATGATAAAATTCTGCCTCTTAACAATATATTAAAATTACGTAACGATGAAAAATGTTGGAATACCGTGATTCTAATGCTATGGTCGCTGTGTGGTGTTACAAACTTAAGAATCCACCGTGATTTTGTATAATGAATCCGACTTTCAACCACCTCACCTTCACTGAAGTGCGTTCATGTAACATAGCCGTTTGTCGCCGTTAGCGTGTTTGCTCGTGGTCAAATTCAGATGTAACGTGCACCATCTCAAAACAGGCACGACAGAACAGAGTCATCTTCAAAGAGTTTGTTTATTGTGTTTTGTGCTACCTCTAACATCCTGAATTTCGCCTACGATAGCGGCGCCTGCTTCCGCCTCGTCTCAGCACGTAGTTTTTCGTGAGTTTCGCTGTGGCATTGAGTGTTTGTGAGAGAATGAGTGTTGTTTGTGAATCCTTCCTCCCAGTAGCGTTAAATCATGTATAATTTAGGTTGGGCACCGTCCGCACTAATCCATGTAAGAGATGCATTTTATTGCATTAACAAAATTTGTTCCCCATTTTGCTTGTTTGATTTTTTTTTTTTTTTTTTTTTTTTTTTTTTTTTTTTTTTTTATCTGAATAAACAAGTTTAAGTTCAGCATATTCTGTAAGTTGCCTATAACTTAGTTTTAGAGCACCTTCCCTCCTTTATGTAATATTGTTTTACAAGTACTGAGAACATGTTCAAATGCAATGTTTCTTACGACTAAATTCTGCTGCGCCATAAATGTTTTCTTAGCTACCTTTCTAAGATAATTTTAATTGTGGTGGCTTCCTTATTAATGTCTGTGTATAATAATGTGTGAGTTGCTATGTCTATTGACCACTGTAGTATTAACTACCTGTTACTGAAGTAATTGGAAGCGAGCTTGTACTCATTTTGGGCCAGGGAACAAGGCTTTGTAGAAGGGAGTAACTAGTAGTTCACACAAACCTTATTTACTAATTTTAGTGACAAAGCAAGGCACTTGTTACATACAGTGATCGACTTTTAACCTCTAACTTAAAACTTTCTATAGCGTCTTCAATGGCATTTTGGGAATGGGTTTCTATGCCTATTTTGTTCCTTAAGACCCTGTACAATAGTTGCAAGATCAAAAATACTTTCTGTTCGAAAGAACAGCAAACATTTTTTAACTTCCAGCCATTATCCATCAAGTTACAAAGGTACACATTAGCTGAAAGTGGCCGTTGAATTAAATGAATGGGGATGGGTGAAAATTCATGCCTAGCAGGGATTCAAATTGGGACCTTCTACTTACCAAAGTAGATGGTAATTGACAGAACTGGCTCACTTTTCTCACTTCGTAAAAAAGAAAACAAAACAAATAAAATAAAAATAAATCGCTCATTTCCCCGTAATTTTACGAAAATTCGAAAAGTTAGCGGTTCAGGCAATTACCATGTACTGTTTCCCAACTAAAAAGATCTTGGTGATTGACTGACGCCACGGTGGAGTAGCCGAGCGGTCTAAAGCACCTTGCTGCGGAGCGCACGGTTGCTCGCCGTGGAGGTTCGAGTTCTCCCTTGGGCGGCGGGTGTGTATGTTTGTCCGTAGGTTAGTTCACCTGGGTTTAAGTAGTTTGTAAGCTACAGACTGATGACCATGCAGTTTGGTCCGATAGATTTACAGACATTTGAACATTTGATTGACTCATTTCCCTAGGTGAACGTAAGGAAATAAATTTCATTAACTTGGTGAATGACTAATTTCCCTAGCTGAATGCAAAAATATAAGTTTAATAATCTTGGGGAATCACTCATTTCCCTATGTAAATGTGAGAAATTGAAAGGTGAAAGTATAAAAGTATTTGATTTCTGCTTTAGCAGCCGTAAGATTATGAGCTGTTGTTTGTAAATGTTTTTTGAGAATTTTGTTTACAGTTCTACCACATTTGCATGTATCTTTAATTTTTTGACATTCTTTATGACATTCCTTGCAGCATTCTTTACATTTAAAACAATGTCCACCTGTTTTATATTTATCTTTATAAAAATTCCCAATGTTTTTTAATCATACATTGACAACACTGACTTAACTGTGGTTCAGTGTTGTCTATTTAAAGAATATAAAATTAAATAAATAAATATATATTGATTTTCAAAAAGTGCAAATCGTCCCCCACATTGTCCTACACACATTTTCTGTGTTTTGGACTCCTCTGACCCTATGTACACAGCGCTACACGAAGACTAACTTCTAAATTAACAGAAATGCTTCATTAATTTGTGCTTTTACTAAGTACATAGGCGAGGGTGTTGGACAATTTAACCAAATGGCTAGCACGCTCCACATATAACGTTTTATTTACTGACACAACGGTTACTACCTTTGGTCAGCGAATGTGTGAAGTTTGGCTAATGTAGATTCTTTTGCAAATTGTTTATATAGTTGGTATCTGAGTGAGAAAGTAGTTTCAAGTTATTTCATTTTCAACAGCTTAATTTGGATTCTAATATATTAATTTCTTTACAATACTTGATTTTAAAATTGAAGAACAATTGCTTAATGTGATTTTAAACAACAAAATCAGAAACAAAGATAGATAATTGATGAAAATTCATCGTGAAGATAGTACACGTTGGAGGCTCGTGAATGTAACATCTGTTTTAACCTATTTTAAATTTCGATGTAATCATGTTTTAACAGTGGACTAAATATAGATTTTATCAGTCATTTGCTTCATGTCATGAATTGTTACGGTTGAATAAGGCATATCGTTTGAAAATGGACGAACAACTGCGAAACTAGTTACCAACTTATAAATAGTGCAACTCTGACGAAAATAGAAAAATAAATGGTTTCCAAAAGATAGAAAATTTTTATCTAAAGTGAAGTAAGTTCCCCTGATATTTTCATATATTGACACACCATTGCCATCTGTTGAGAGATCTACCAAGTTGGGAGTACAATGTTTCACATGTGAAATGCATCTAGTTTATAGATTGACTCATGAAAGATTAAATAACTGTACTGAGACATATATGAAACATGTGACACTGGGTATCTGTACATTGGTTTTTGTCAAAACTTTTTATTTTTTATTTTTAGACATATTTGAATTCTGACAGCCATTTTTGATATGTCATTTGCCAGGGAGAAACTACTACCTGCAATACATGAAAGTGAATTGGGTTGCATAACTCGCAGGAGTATAGTAAAGTATCTGCAGGAATATACCATTGAAAGTAGCACAGTTTCATAGTGGTTCTCTGAGTTGCAATAACATTTTTTATGTGTCATATTAATTACATATATGGGATAATATTCTATAAAACTGAAAGGACTTACATCTAGACCTCCTTTTAGTAGTGTAACTCATTTCAAATTGTAAAATGCGTTGTAAGTTTTCAAGTAACTATTTGGTGGATCTATGTTACACAATTATTGAGAAAAGACCTCATTTCTTCCATTTTTCACATAAAGTGTATGTAATTTTACATGATCAGATGAATCAGACAATTGATTATTTTTTAAATTACTTTGAAATACAACAAATACATAATTGGCATATGGATTTCCACTGAGTTATAGTAATTGGTGATTTCAAGTTCAAAATTGTTCCTACAACTTAATCAACCTACCTCCATTGTTTGAAGTTCATAAAAAGATATGGGTACTTTAGGATTTCTCAGAATATTTTCTTGTTGTTCAAGTTCATAATTTGGTTCATATTTAAAAATAGGAACACAAAATTCCATAGACACTACAACAATTTTCCCTTCTTTTGGAAGTGTAGTTACATCTTCAACTACAGCTTGATTGTAATTAGCGCAACAAAGAATTTAATATACAGCACTAGGTGACCATGTAAAAATTTCCATTCAATCTCTTTAGTATGTGATTTTTTTAAATGTTTAAACAATTCACAAAGTATACTCAATGGATAAATTATTTCATTTCTCTTATTCTTTATTTTTCATTATTAACATTATGCCTTTCCATATGTATTTTATCAATAACAGATGATGTCAAGTGTAGTAAAACTGATGACGATTACTGGCCATTAAAATTGCCACACCAAGAAGGAAAGCAGGTGATAAACAGGTATTCATAGGACAAATATATTATACTAGAACTGACATATGATTACATTATCACGCAAATTGGGTGCATAGATCCTGAGAAATCAGTACCCAGAAAACCCACATCTGGCCATAGTAAAGGCCTTGATATTCCTGGACATCAGTCAAACAGAGCTTGAATGGCGTGTACCAGTACAGATGTCCACATTCCATCAGGAGTATTGACTGGCGGATTGTGTCAAGCCAGTTCCTCGGTCACCACTGACCAGACGTTTTCAATTGGTGAGAGATCTGGAGAATGTGCTGCCCAGAGCAGCAGTCGAACATTTTCTGTATACAGACAGTGAAAGTAGCCTGTTATTAAAATAAGCTAGATCTCGGGCAGTTGAGGTCTGCAAATGTAAGTTAAAACGCTCACTGCTGCTCTACATTACTTTGAGTGGCAACAGTGCATATGCAATGGAAATTTATCTAACTGCTCACTCCTTAAGGGAGCATCCAACATTTGAACAAACACAAAACCGATGTAAAAAAGTAAATGATTATATTAAACATGGGATGAGGAGCATGAAATCATAAAGTAGAGGTTAAATACCAACCCTTGCTACCTGGGAAAACACTTTTTTCAACAACCACTCCAAGAGAGGTCACATCTTTCGTCCAAGATTAGGTTGTTACGTAACTAAAAACACAGCCACCTCGCCACACTACGAATTAAGCTCGTCTATGGCTAGCCAGCAGACGCCAGCACAGGTGACAAACGAAGCCATGCGTTTTTAACTACAGCAAAACAAGGCCTAAAGCGGGAGGCGGCAACTGTAAGCTATTGTGCGGCAGTCAGTCTCTATTGAAAGAAACCTTCCACGTCCACATGAACACATAAGTTCAATCACATGTCTGGAAACATATATAAATATGGGGCAAACATACAAAAACATAGGGAATTGACCATTAATGTAAAAAAAAAATAATTAACACACAGATAGATAATATTAATTGTGCAGAAACACTTAAGGTGAATGAATAAATCAAAATGGAACACGACCACACATTCAGTGGACGTGTTTCAAGAGGCCTGTACAGGACCTGCAACATAAGGTCATGCATTATCCTGCTAAAATGTAGGGTTTCGCATGGATCGAATCAAGGGTAGATTCACGGGTCGTAACAAATCTGAAATGTATTGGCCACTGTACAAAGTGCCATCAATGCGCACAAGAGGTGACCGAGACGTGTAACCAATGGCACCCAATACCATCCTGCTCATTGATACGCCGGTATGGAGATGACGAATACACGCTTCCAATGTGCGTTCCCCGTGATGTCGCTAAACATGTATGTGACCATCATGATCTTGTAAACAGAACTTCGATAAATCCGAAAACATGACGTTTTGCCATTCGTGCACCCAGGTTCGTCGTTGCATAGACCATCACAGGTGTTCCAGTCTATGATGCAGCGTAAAGGGTAACTGCAGCCATGTTCTACGAGCTGATTGTCGATGCCGCTGTAAAAGTCGTCGAACTGTTCGTGCAGATAGTTGTTGTCTTTCAAACGTCCCCATCTGTTGACTCAGGGACCGAGCCATGGCTGAATGATTCGTTACAGGCATGTGGATAAAATGCCTGTCATCTCGACTGCTAGTGGTAGAAGCCGTTGGGACCCAGCACGGCATTCCTATTGCCCTCCTGAACCCACTGATTCCATATTCTGCTAACAGTCATTGGATCGCAACCAACGTAAGCAGCAATATCGCGATACGATAAACCGCAATCGTGATAGGCTACAATCCGACCTTTATCATAGTCGGAAATGGGATGGTACACATTTCTTCTCCTTACATGAGGCATCACAACAACGTTTCACCACCCAACACTGGTCAACTGCTGTTTGTGTAGGAGAAATCGGTTGGAAACTTTCCTCATGTCAGCATGTTGTGGGTGTCGCCACCGGCGCCAACCTTGTGGGAACGCTCTGAAAAGCTAATTACTTGCATATCACAGCATCTTCTCCCTGTCAGTCAAAATTCGCCTTTGTAGCATGTCATCTTCATGCTGTAGCAATTTTAATGGCCAGGAGTGTAGAAGGTTGTTCTCTTCCAGACATGTTTCCTTTCTTAATGGCTATAAAATCGGTTTTGCAACATAATCTCAGCAATATCTTTTGCTTTAAGCCATGGATTACTCTTTTTATCAATAATTATGAAAACTTGCTTATTCTTTGCATGTAAGCTTGTTCTTATGATGTCTACAATCGATTCCAATCAATGGAGAAATTTTTTTTTAGATTTGTAAATAATTAATTTCTTTTATTTTCATTCATCTTTGAATTCATACCTAAAAAATTTAATCCAGATTCATTAGCATATATTGAAGATTTTTCATTACATTTCAACCCCACTTTGGAGTATGGGTTTTAAATATCTTTATATTTTACTTTATCTTCACTTGTTTTAAAATATGTGTGTAACCATATCTCAAATTAATTCGTTTGTTAAGTAAGATATTGGTTTTGTTTTGGATGTATTCGATTTTAAAGTGAGTGGATCATCATATTTGATTTCATTTTACATGAAATAGAAATTTTTCAAAGATTTGATCAAATCTCTTTTGTGTTATTTAAATTTTCAGAGGTAATGACCATAAGTTCTGAAATTCCATAGTAAATGAAGCATAACACGTTGTTTGAGAAAATAACCCATGGATCAAAGGTAAGAATATTGGAGAAATTTTAGGTTATACTAATACTAAAAAATCTTTTCAAGTACACATAAGTATAAACAAAATTTAATTACATTGAGGGCAAACAAATCTATATATCTGAACTTTGTTTATATGATTTAATTTTTTTCATTTAAACCTTATTTTCATATTTTAGTTTATCATCTTTATCAAATGCCCCTTAACTACATCAACCATTTTCATATTTTACGAGCGTCAACAGTTTGGAAGCTGCAGCAAATTGAAATTGTAAGTCTTATTGGGAATACTTTTCAGAAAGATATGAATTATCTGAAGATTTCATAACAAAAATTCTAGACAAATTATATTGGGATATTACATCATTACATCAAAAATTGACTGAAGATTTTATCAGAGAATTTCAAGAGACATAAGTTTGGGATGGTTTATAATCTAACCAAGTATTGTCTGATGGATTCATTAGAGAGCTTCAAGATAAAGTGAATTGGGGAAGTATATCATTTTACAAAGTATTATCTGAAAATGTTATAAGTGAATATCAAGACAAATTAGTTTGGACTTCAATATTATGAATTCAAAAATTTCGTTATATAGTTAATTGGGAAATATATGAACTCCAGAAAAATTATCTGAAAATTTAATTAGAGAATATCAAGACAAATTAGACTGGAATGATATATAAGTTGAGAAAATTCATTGTGGAATTTAAAGATAAATTAATTGCAATTAAATTCTGAAATAGCAATACCTATAAGATTCACTCTTACAAAAATATTTAAGCCTATTGAAGTAATTGAATGTACTGACAATATTGAATGTTCTATATGTTAAAGTGATGAAAATCATCAATTTTTAAAAACAAAGTTTAATCATATTCTTCACACATAATGTATTGGTGGTTGGCTAAAGGAAAAAAATAATTGTTCATTGTGTAGAACGACATTAAAACACAAATTTGATTATTAGTCTGATGATGATTAAATTAAATTGTAAACGATTGCTAAAATTTCTTTTTCACAAATCTAATTTTTTTTCTATATAGAAGGAGAGCATATAGCAACCTTTGCAGCAGTCTTCAGAAGGTATTAAATCTAAGTTTAGTAAATATTGAAATACTGAGATGTCAATTGATAAATTTACATTACAGAAAGATGATTATAGAACTATTTGTACACTATTTATAAATAAATATTATGTAAAAAATTACAATAAAATTCTAATTCCTTGCATATGTTGCTAAATATTATAACAAAGAAAATTTACATTGGATTCTGAGTGAAGAACATTCGAAAATGTTATTATCAATGAATAACAAAGAAGTTCTTCAGAGTGATCAAACACCTACAAATAAATGTAAAAGTTCTCAATGGACTAAAAATATAACTAGGTTTTACATAAATTCTTCACATAAACATAACTATAACAATAAATGTATGAAGTGTACTTCAGATTATGTTAAGAATAAGAAAGCTAAAGCAGTGGAAGCTACATCTACATACATACTCCGAAATTCACCGTAAGGTGCGTGGTGTAAGGTACACTGTACCAATACTAGGCATTTCCTTCCCTATCCAACTCCCAAATGGAACGAGGAAAAAAGAATGTTTATTTGCCTCCGTATGAGCCATAATTTCTTGTCTTATCTTGTCTTTGTGATCACCACGCGAAATGTAAGTATGCGGCAGTAAGATCGTACTACACTGAGATTCGAAATGCAGCCCTCTAATTTTCCTCAACAGAAATTCATGAAAATAACGTCATCTTTTCTCCAGCGATCCCCAATTTAGTTGCCAGAGCATTTCCATGACACTCGCACATTGGTCGAACCTACCAGTAACAAACTTAGCTGCTCGTCTCTGAACAGCCTCTATGTCTTCCTTTAAACCGATTTGCTGTGGGTCCCAAACACTTCAGCAATACTCAAGATGTGGTCGTACAAGCGTCTTATACGTGGTCTCCTTTACAGGTGAAGTACATCTTCCCAAAATTCGCCCAATTACCCGAAGTCGGCTGTCCGCCTTACTCACAACTGTCCTTACATGTTCGTTCCATTTCATATCACTCTGCAATGTTACGCCTAGATATTTGAACGATGTGACAGCAGCAAGAAGCTCACTACTAATGCTGTATGCGAACATTATAGGATTGTTTTTCCTAATCATGCGCATAATCTTACTTTTTCTACATTGAGAGCTAGCTGCCATTCTTCGCACCAACCAAATATTTTGTCTGTCATCCTGTATGCTACTACAGTCAATTAAAGACGACACCCTCCCATACACCACAGCATCATCAGCAAACAGCCGCAAATTGCTACTTACTCTGTGCATCAGATCACTTATAAAGATAGAAAATAATAGTGGTCCTATCACACTACCCTGGGGCACGCCTGATGATACACTCGTCTCTGATAAACACTCGCCGCCGAGAACAACGTACTGTCTTCTATTACTTAGGAAGCCTTCCAGCCAGTCACAAATCTGTGAACCTAATCCATAAGCTCGTATCTTCGATAGCAGTCTGCAGTGTGTCACCGCGTCGAACGCCTTTTTGAAGTCGAGTAAAACAATCCGCCTGTTGCCCTTCATCCATGGCTCGCAAGATGTCATGTGAGAAAAGGGCATGCTGAGTTTTACATGAACGATGTTTCCTATACCCGTGCTAATTCATAAAAAGAAGCTTTTCCGTTCAAGGGAATGCACTATATTCGAACTGATAATATGTTGCAAAATCCTACATGAAACTGATGTCAACAATATTGGCCTGTAATTGTTTGGGTTAGTTCTCTTCCCTTTCCTATAAACGGGAGTCACCAGCGATTTTTTTCCAATCACTAGGAACTTTGCGCTGAATTAAAGATTCGTGATAAATGCAAGCTAAGTAGGGGGGCCAATGCCGCAGAATACTCTTTGTAAAACCGAGTTGGTATTCCATCCGGACCAGCAGACTTTTTCGTATTTAGATCTCTCAGCTGTTTCTCTATACCGGAAATACCTCTTACTATGTACTCCATTTCGGAATTAGTACGTTGATCAAATGATGGTACACATGGACGGTCCTCCTTCGTGAAAGATTTCTTAAAGGTTAAATTTAGAATTCGGGTTTCCGTTTCCTTTCTTCTATTACTGCCCCGGAATGATAAACGCGTGACTGGACAGTGGGCTTTGACCTGCTTATCGATTTTACATAGGACCCAAATTTTGTAGGGTTCTCGGAAAGATCTTTTAGTAAGATATGGCTGTGGTAATTATTGTATGCTTCGGGCATCGATCTTTTTATAGACGCACGAATCTTTTGCCTGTCATCATTTGCGTGTTCTTTTTTGAATCCAGAGTGCAACAGTCTTTTCTTTCTCAGCAGCTTTCTAACATCATTATTAAACCATGGTGGATCTTTTCCATCCTTATTAGTCTTTACTGGCACATATTTATCTAACCCTTTATTTACAATGCACTTAAATTTAGTCCACAATTCCTCTACGTCCATAGTCCCGGAATTAAACGATGCCCATTCATTTTCTAAGTGTGATCCTAACATTTGCTTATCGGCTCTTCCCAACAAAAACACGCTCCTAGCCTTCTTGATTGGTTTATGAACTTTGGTCACCATCGACACTGTGACGATACCATGATCACTTATTCCTGTCTCTATACAGACATCGTTAATAAGGTCAGGGCTGTTCCTAGCTAAAAGGTCTAAAATATTTCCATTGTGAGTGGGTTGCCGGTTTAACTGCTCAAGACCGTTTTCGGAGAACGTATCCAAAAGTAGCTCGCAAGACTGCTTGTCTGTACCGCCTGAAATGTAACTAGAGAGGTCCCAATCTATGCTCTTAAGGTTGAAGTTTCCCCCGACTAATATTACATGGCCCGGATACCTATGCACTACCTGGTGTAGACTTTCCTTGAATGATTCTAAAATTGCTACAGCAGCACTGGGGGCCGGTAAAAACACCCAACTATTACCTTTACTTCTTTTAGTCCTGTTAAACGTGCCCAGATAACTTCACAGTTACTTTCAACTTCGATCTCAGTAGAAACAATATCTTTCTCCACAGCGAAGAACAGTCCTCCTCCAGTTGTATGCGATCTATATTTCCGATATACATTTCACGCCTCACTAAATATTTTTGTACTTGCCACATCATGGTATATAAAACTCTTCTGGGTTTTGGACCGCATCGTCAAAATATCAAACACTTCACCGACGTTTCGGCCACTATTGCAAGTGGCCATCTTCAGTAAATGTAACACCCAGAAGATGGCCCCTTGCAATAGTGGCCGAAACGTCGGTGAAGTGTTTGATATTTTGACGATGCGGTCCAAAACCCAGAAGAGTTTTATATACAATGACAACGGCCGCGGAAGCCTTCGTTTACATTGCCACATCATGATTTAGCCAGCTTTCGGTACCTAAACCTATCTGAGCACAATAATTTCCATGCAGTGCGGCAAATTTTGGAACTTTTCTTCCAATACTTTGTAAGTTCACGGCTAATATGTTGATATTCGAATTTTTTTTGCCTAACTTGGCCTGAATTCGCTGTTTGTATCCTATCCTAAAAAAAACCATGAGGCACTCCACAAGTACTCCGCTACCCGAGTAGCTGCTTTCTTAGTGCAGTGCACCCCTGAACTATCTAGGGGCACCCTACAATTCCCCACCCGATAACGCAGATCCAGAATTCTGCAGCCACATCATAGAGTCGGCGAAGCTTCTGGTTCAGACCCTCCTCTCGGCTGCAAACCAGAGGACCCCAATCGACCGTGGGAACAATGCAACAAATAGACAGCTCTGCATGCACCCCGCGTGCGAGGGCAGCAGTCCTCACCAATTCCGCCAGCCGCCCGTAGGACCTGAGGATGTCCTCAGAATCCAAGCGACAAGCGTCATTGGTGCTGACGTGAGCCACGACTTGCAGTCGACCGCACCCCGCACCCTTCATAGCTGCCGGCAAGGCCGCCTCCACATCTGGGATGACGCTCCCCGGCAGACACGCCGAGTGCACGTCGGACATCTTTCCGGATCTCGATGCTATCTGCCTAAGGGGCTCCATCACGCGCCTAACATTGGAGTTCCCAATAACTAATAATCCACCATCTCCGTTCACCTGCTCGGACCCTGCTGAAGGAGTGGCCACACGTCCACTCACAGGACGAACGGGCGTGGACGGACGTCCAGCCTCCACATTGGCCTTCTGCCTCGAGCGACGCGAACGCCGTGCAACCCGCAACTCCCCTTGCGTAGAAGGCGGCTCGACCACGTCCAGTACACCTGAAGGTAACAAGGACAGACAGCGAAGCATGAGACACCCGAGGTGTTCCACTCGACGCACCAGACTCCCCACCATCGCTGCACCCCGAGACAGCAGCCTGAAGACAGCTGACCGTAGTCAACAGCTCGCTCAGTTGATAGCGAACTGCGGCCAACTCTTCCTGTGTCCGCACACAGCAGGCACACATCCTATCCATCCTATCTATATAATTAACTGTAGAAAGTAGAAAACTAAATAATCAACTTTTAAGTAGCCTAGTACTTTAATACAGGCGGCTGGCAACTGACTGAACTGTGGTCAGTGGCAAGTACTCTGTCAAAACAACGAAACTGAGTCCGGCAGTTTTCAAAACAAGCAAGAATATCTGAGGAATACACCGTTATCAAACGCGCGGGAATATAAGCTTTCTCAGGGCTGAACACGAAATTAGGAAGTGACAATATGACACGTAGCTTGCAGCAGACGAAAACTATACACACGGTATTTATCAAATTCGCGAGAATAAGCTATTAAAGCAGTAGCACAAACGAAATATGTCAAGTAGGTTAGAAGAAACCTCTTAAAAACAGAAACACTAACGAAAATTAAGATATTAACTGGCAACGAAATTTCACGCAATTACATTATGATACTTAGCGCTCTGGATGTTGGGGCAGCAACAACAGCTGACACTGAACTGACTGCTAACTGACTGAATGCTAATCTGCCAAGTACGCGGAAATTAACCTCTTCAAACAGAAGTACTAACGAAAATGAAGAACTAGACTGACAAATTACATTTGACACAAATTAAATTAAGATACTTAGTGCTGTTTACGATGTGACACTGGCAGCAGCTGGCACTGGACTGACTGATAACGAGCTGTAGGAAAGGTCTCTGACTTGTTTTGAAATACACCAGCTAAATAAGAGTCAGTTGACAACTGAAGCATATAGAACTTCAAGATTTATTTAAGAATCCTTACCATCTCTTAAATAATTATCCTCACCATCCATTTGTGAAAAAAAAAAACATTTTTTACAAATCTAATGATTTTTTCATTTAAATAGAAGGAGCAAAATGGAAAGATACACAGCTGCTGAACTCTGTACACAAATGATGCAATTCAATATTGCTCAACTTTGTGAATATTGCAAAAGTAATAATTTACAAGGATACAGTAAATTAAGAAAAGCTGATCTAATTACGATTATTGTTAGACATTACACACCTAACATGAGGGACAATCTTAGGAAACAATTACTCTATCATAAAATTGAAAACATTGATGTTCTCCAAATTAAGAAACAAACCCTTAAAAAGACTATTTCCATTTTCTACAGACGTGTTTGTCAAAACTAAAGACGATACACCATTGAAAATATATTTCCATTTTCTACCAATGTGATTGTGAAGCAGAAAACTACAACAATAAAAAGTATAATTTCTTTTTTCGACTGACTTATTTGAGAAACCAAGGGATACAAACAAGTTAGAGATTATGTAGTTGATCAAGCAATTGCAGAAAGATGACCAACTGTTGATTTTCAAAACAGTATAGACTCGTGAGAACCTAATAATTTCCTGACTGCACTAAAGACAAAAATTCAGAAAGCCAACCTGAGTGTAAATCATGGTTTGACAATAAATTTCAGTTTATTTTGTAAGTACAAATTGTAGATGGATGATAATGTTCAGGAATTTGGATAACAAACACAAAACTATACCATTATGAAACAGAACGATTTTAGTAAACAAATTTGAGTCTGGGAAGTGAGATATTTTAGCAAAAAGGATCAGTATGGACATTTTTAATGTTGATTGGTTTATGGCTAGTGATTAATGGATAGGTTCCACTGAGGGGATCGTCTTACATTGAGTTACCTGCAGCTATTAAAAACTTGCATCAATGTAAAAGATGAAAATCAAAAGTATTTTTGTGTGCTACAAAATAAGCTTTGATGATAAAAAAGCTGAAAAAGTAACGAAACACAAAAATTTTGTTCTTGAGTAATTGGAAACTTTTGAGTTTCTTACAGTGGTCGATCATATTTCAAAAATTCAAAGTAGAATTTATGTGTCTTCCCTTTAGCTCGTGAAGGAGTAATTGTGCCAAGGACAGGAAAGTAAATTGATGACTACCCAACTTGGCAAGTATAATTATGTAGTTCATTATAGAAACCTCAACCAGTTTCTATCTCTTGGGATGTAACTTACATAAATATATAGTTTTAAATTTATATTATATGATTAGCTATTGAGCAGAACACACAGATGAGGACTAATATTTCAAATGATGTTGAAAAAGATTTCTATGATATTGTAAAAAGATATAAAACCGCCAAGATCGCTTATAATCAGTTTTTATTAATAACGACCGGTTTCACTGATCTATGTCAGCATCATCAGGTCAAATAAAATATTTTACAAGGCCATAATCTTGTAACGTCAAATAGTTGTTATATAAAACGATTTACAGTGCATAAGTGCACTAAGTCATTATAATAAAACGTAATTAACACAGTGAGTGACAAAAGTTTGCCGGCATACGTCGTATATCACGAGAATTACACACAATCATTAATATACAAGCCACTACGAACTAAACCTTTAATGAAGGTGGCTGAGAGAACATTTATAGTGCAACGGAATTAAAATATGATAATTTGCATCTGAATTTGTTCTCAGCACTGGTGAAAAACAACATTAAATAATAAAGGCAGGATATTCAAAAGCTAATATTCATAAGTAGGAAAAACTTTCATTGACAATAAATTATTTATTCAGTTCAAATATGCAAAAATGGGACAACCAATTTTGTTAAACAATAAAATGCACCCCACATTGAAAATTAAGCTAAAGTAATGTGAACTGAACATCGTTGGGGAAGGGATTGACATACAACAAGCATTGAGACACTCACATGTGTGAAGGAAAGCGAAACTCACCCAACTCAGAGTGCTGATAAGAAGCAGAAGCATACGCCGCTATCGAAGGCGAAATTCAGCGAACCAGGATGTACCACACACCACAAGGAAACTAAACTTCGTAGGTGGCTCTGGTCTGTCTTTATTTACTTGAGATGGTATGCAATAATAGCGAGATTAATTTCCATTTAAATTAAAGCGTGGCCATGCAACCTCGCTGAGACACACGGCACGTGTCTGCTACTTTACATGTTTGTACCCTACTGAAGGCGAAGAGCTTAGATATCGTATTCATTTCAACAAAAATCAACGGAATCATAGATTACGAAGCAAGAATACACAATAGTAAGGCACTGGTGTGTGAGCAGTGTCGAGATCTTAAGTGACTAGCAATGAACCTTGAAGTCGGAGTTCGGAACCACGTGGATCCGAAAACCAGTAAAAAAATACAAAAATTAAATTTCGAAAAATAAAGAAAATTAGCTACGACATGCAACCCTTAGAAACGGGTAGTATATCATAAGGATGCTCAAGAAATACAGTTAGACGCGATTGGGAAGGTTTTACATGGATGGACGAAGTCCATTTTTCAAAAATCAGAAAAGTGGAATAAATTCAAAGTCAGAGTAAATCAAGTAAGAAATACGGCATGCAGCCCCTAGAAATACGTAGTATTTCATAAGCCAGCTCATAAAGGGGGTAGTACAAGGCTAGAAGAGAATTTACTGACGGAGTCTGAACGCAAAGTACAAGTTTGGAAAGAGCAATTTAAAACAGACGGAGAGGAGATCGCCATGTACTAAAGGAAATCAGAAGCATACATACATAGTTTCTTGCCTGAAGGGCATAGAAACAGACACAGGGGTAGCTGAAGGCTTTGTTCTAAGAACACACCACCTGGAGTACATATCATTCGCTGAAGGAGAAAACGGAAAACAATATTTCACATGCACTACAAAGAATAAAAATATTACCGCACATTAGATGCATCCCATAAAGCTAGAAATAAATTAAAACGAGGTCGTACACCGTCATTAGTCTAACAAAGGTTACCGATTTTCAGCCGTTATCAAACCGAATTAGTTACATATTCACAGCTATGCATAATCACCCAAATAAAATTCAATACACTTCCGTACATGATCGGAGAAACTTATTCCGAAAAATGAACCTACGTCCTGAAGCCTAACTTGTACAAACCCAGAAAAGAATCGCTACCATTTCAAGAGAGGAAAGAAAATCAGAACATCTTACCAGGTCGAAGCGCACCACAGAGAGACAGAGAGAGAGAGAGAGAGAGAGAGAGAGAGAGAGAGAGAGAGAGAGAGAAGACGGCCAGCGAGTTCCCCGCCACACACCGGAAATCAGTAAAAACCCAAGAAAACGCGGTAGTGGAGAGAGCCTAGACTCGCGCATCGCCGGCCGCGGTGGCCGAGGGGACTGAGGCGCTCCAGTCACGGTCTGCATGGCCATTACGGTCGGGTGTTAGAATCCCCCCTCGGGCATGGATATTTGTCCTTAGTATAAGGTAGTTGATAAGTAGTTTGTAAGTTTAGGGACTGTCGACCCAGTAGTAAAGTCCCATAAGCTTAACAAACATTTGAACATTTGAACTCGCGCATCCTACCGAGAATCGCTACTGGGCATTGCCAAGCCAACTTTTAACCAAAGGGTTGAGGAACCTCTTTGGTAGCATCGAAAGCAGAGGTTAGTAGCAACTACCTATCGATATGAAGCCAGGGAAACACTAATAGCGAGCAGCCAGCAGCCGACGACGAATATTCTCATACATACATTCAGACTCCCATGCTAGAAGATGCTCATACATACACATACAGAATAAAGCAAGTACACATTCTCACAGGGACAGTGGCGTCACGGAGAAACCGTTCATATTGCCACATTCGTAGACACAATGATAAATTATTAGCATAATACAATCCCAGGAATATTAACATATTATTACAGAAACTAACATTTAACCCTTTCACTCCGACGCCGTGACTGTTGCGCCGTGCGCTGTGGACGAGCGCCAGTCGCGCCCGGCCGTGTCCGCTGTACGGCGCATTTTCCGCACTCCCCACGGCGCTACTCGGTCCTGCTCTCACACTCTCAGTGTTATCGCAATTATTGAACGTTAAACTAAATATTTATTGGGGAAAATATTTATAGAAATACCATGTTTCTGAAATTGATTTTGAATAGAAACATTTTTCTTCCATCTTTCAGATAAATCGTGTAATTTTTTCGTAATCCTAGAAGATCCATGTTTTGGATTCAGCTCTGGTGGGGTGTGGGCTTTATTCTTATAAACATATATTTCCCTAGTACAGTAACATTTATTTACAATTGCTTTACATTACATTTCAGTAGGATTACATTACGAGAATATCATTACACAGTGCAACATTTCTAAAATTCTTTTGTGTGTGGTAAATCCTGAAGCAGGGAAAGGTGCAGAGTGTCGTATTGCATTCCTTACAACACTTTTTTAGTCTGCTTCCGCGTCTTTTGCGCTCTACAGACAACGCAAGTTCTGTAGCTGCTCCACTCGTCATGTGGGTGAGGCTCTGCTGTCGGTCTTGACGGACGTTCTGATCTTTTTCCTCCTCTCGATCTTTTTTCCACTTTATATTTATCTAGAATTCCCGGTATGACTCCCATTTGAAGTTTGGCACAGCTAATTTTCCTTCCAATTTTCTTATATGAGTAATATGCATTGATAATAGACATGTCTAAAATGTAAATAAACAGCTTGCGATACCATTTAGTGGATTTTCTTATGCTTTCCACAGTATTTATTACCGTGTTACTTTTATCGAAAGATTCCTTCCTACTGAAGGTTTCAATGGCTTCGAGCCTGTCTGACGATCCATCTTCGATGTTTCCACCATTTCTGCGGAGTGCATGCCATTTCAGTGCCAACAGATATTCAGATGCAGAACAGAAAGTAAGTTCTCCTTTTTTTAGTTTCTCAGGCATGTTAGGCACATCTTTTCGTGTGTACCTGACTGTACCAAAAGCATTTTCCCGGTCATACAACCAACAAAACAGGGCAGGACTTGTGTACGAATTGTCACAGTACATGGTGGTTACCTTCTGTAAATGTGGCTCTACTAATGTCGCTACAATATTTCCTGAGATACCGAGATAATAGTTCTCAATATCTGTGAGCCACAGTAGACAATAATATCTGAAAATGTAAATTGTGTGAACGTCGAAAATAATGAATATCTTTATTCCAAAACGGCTACGTTTAGCAGGTATACACTGCTACATTTTTAGCCTGCGTTTGAATAAAAGAAGACTTTCATCGATGTGTTACTTCTCATAAGGACATAATTTTTCCTTATGTTGTTTTCTGAAGTGGTTAATTACTGGCCTTAGCTTATACAAATAGTCATTGTCGTGAGGCTCTTCGTTATTGGTGAAATATAAAAACCACAAGTTATGTTGAAATCGGTTTCTTGGCAGCAGTTTGGAAAATACAGGTGTATTCCCAGACCAATATTCAGACAGGATCAACTTTTTACTCTTATCATGATAATTATAGTGCCAACAAAGATGTAAATATCATTTTCATTCATGTCATTCCATGATTTTTGAATCCTTCCTAGAACGCGATTACCAACCACCATTTGGTAAAAGTATCTCTTAGTTTACTCACACAAAATGTTAATGAAGTCCGTGATAAACAACAACAAAGAAACTTAGCGTGCTGTCATTGTTTACGATACCTTTCAGTCCAGAGGTAGCTGCGTCAAACACTTGTTTCTTCGGATTCAAGTTGTAATTTTTCCACGTTATTTTTTCCTTGTTCGGTGGTTCTGCTGCCTCTTCATTTATCTCATTATCTATAGATTTATCTTCTGTGCACAAATGCAACTGTGTGGATGTCAGTGTAACAGCTGGAGTAGCACATGTACCTGATGTAGAAGCAGCTACAGTACGTGTTTTATGTTCATCATCAGATTCCGATGATGGTTCGCTTTCATCCTCAAAGTCACTACCCAATATTAAAGAAAGAACTTCCTCCACAGTATATCTCTTATCTGCCATATCACTTCTTGTAGGAACTAACTTCCAACACTTCAGCTATGAAGAAGGCGGGAAATGAGCAATACAACTCAAGCGAAACTAACGCTTTGAAACTGAAAGCAACTGCCATCTAGAGAATCTATTGTTAACTACAGACTATCAACAAAGCCGTTATATGGTGCATAAGTCAAACTTCCACACAGGTCGAGCGTAGTGAAGCGGAGAAATATGACGCGAGGCGCAACTGCTACAGCAGTCCACCGGCTGAGCGGCACATTTGCTCCCGACTTCTGCAGAAGTTCACCGTAGCGAAAGGTTTAAAAACATGAAATGAAATGCTATTCCTCATGTCTCCGAATGAAAGGGGTTCTCGCTTAGGAAAAGAGCCCGTCTAGTGAACTTAGATAAATCACAAAGTTAAAAACCTAGACAAGACGGCAGACAGCCGTCTTTCAAGCCCGCCTGTACTTACCTCAGTACCGCCGACAGATACACTAAAAAGACGGAAATAAATGGTGGAACAAACTTCCAGAAATTAAATTTTCTTCCACAGGTAGGAGAGATAAGGGAAGAAAAATGGGCAGGAAGGGGATCTTTAACTCGCGGCGTAGGCTGTGAGTAACTCTTCCTTTCTATCCTCTTTCTACTGCCTCCTCTCTCCGACCCGATGAAGGAAATTTAATTTCCGAATATTTGTTTTCCACATTTTTGGTGTAACTGATGTAAGTACTGAGCTAAGTACAGGCTGATGTTGTTTTCCTCGGTCGTAAGACTGGCTCTCCATGCTACCTGTTCCGCGCAAGCCTCTTCATCTGTGAATAAGAAAGGCAGCATACATTCTTTTGAACCTGCTTACTGTATTTGTCTCTCGCTCTCCCTCTGCGATTTTTACCCCACACATCTTTCTACACTGAGCATCCCTTGTTGTCTCAGAATGTATCCCATTAATAGATACCTTCTCTTAAGCAAATAAGCCAGAAATTTCTTTTATTACCCCAATTCTGTTCAGCTACTCCTCATATGTTACGCTATGTCTGAACTCCGTATCGACCACGCTTCACTCCCATACACTGCTACACTCCAGACAAAGACATTCAAAACTGACTTCTAAACACAACCGTGCGACTCGGTTGCACAGTGGTTGAGTGCCAGACTACAAATTCAAAGGTCGCGGGTTCGATCCCCGCCAGGTCCTACTCCACCCCCATGAACCACAGACATTGCCGAGGTGGGGTGGCTTGCGTGCCTCAACGATGCAGATAGCCGTACCGTAGGTGCAACCACAGCGGAGGGGTATCTGTGGAGAGGCCAGACAAACGTGTGGTTCCTGAAGAGGGGCAGCAGCCTTTTCAGTAGTTATAGGGGCAACAGTCTGGATGATTGACTGAGCTGGTCTTGTAACATCAGCTAATGTGGCTTTGCCACACAGCTACTGCAAACGGCTGAAAGCAAGGGGAAACTACAGCCGTTACTTTTCCCGAGGACATGCAGCTCTACTGTATGAAAATATGATGATGGCATCCTCTCGGGTAAAATATTCCGGAGGTAAAATAGTCCCCCATTCGGATCTCCGGGCGGGGACTACTCAGGAGGATGTTGTCATCAGGAAAGACAATACTGGCATTCTACGGGTCGGAGCGTGGAATGTTAGATCGCTTAATAGGGTAGGTAAATTAGAAAATTTAAAAAGGGAAATGGATAGGTTGAAGTTAGATATAGTGGGGATTAGTGAAGTTCGGTGGCAGGATGAACAGGATTTCTGGTCAGGAGAGTACAGGATTATAAGTACAAAATCAGTTGGGGGTATCACAGGAGTAGGACTGATAATGAATAAGAGCAGCACAGTGATCGCATTATCATTGTCAAGATAGATACGAAGCCAACACCGACAACAGTAGTACCGGTTTATATGCCAACTAGCTCTGCCAATGATGAGGAGATCGAAGAAATATATGAGGAACTAAACGAAATTATTCAGACAGTTAAGGGAGAGGAAAACTTAATTGTGATGGGAGACTGGAATTCGGTAGTAGGAAAAGGAAGAGAAGGAAAAATAGTAGGTGAATATGGACTGGGCAGGAGGAATGAAAGAGGAAGTCGTCTGGTAGAATTTTGCACGGAACATGATTTAATCGTAACAAACACGTGGTTTAAGAATCACAAAAGAAGGTTGTATACGTGGAAGAGACCAGGAGACACCGGAAGGTATCAGATAGATTTTATAATGGTAAGACACAGATTCCGGAACCAGGTTATAAACTGCAAGACATACCCAGGGGCAGATATAGACTCTGACCATAACTTGTTAGTTATGAACTGTAGGCTGAAGCTGAAAAAACTGCAGAAAGGTAGGAAAATAAGGAGATGGGACTTAGATAAATTGAAGGAAAGTGAAGTTCTGGAGAATTTCAGAGGGAGATTTAGGCAACAATTGACAGAAACAGGGGGAAATAAAACAGTAGAAGAGGAATGGGAAGCATTGAGAGATGAAATAGTGAAGGCAGCAGAGGAAAAAATAGGTAGAAAGGCAAGACCTACAAAAAATCCTTGGATATCACAGGAAATACTAAATTTAATTGATGAAAGGAGAAAATATAAAAATGCAGTAAATGAAACAGGCAAAATGGAGTACAGACGACTAAAAAATGAGATTGACAGGAAGTGCAAAATGGCTAAGCAGGAGTGGCTAGAAGCCAAATGCAAATCTGTAGAAGAATGTATAACAAGGGGAAAAGTAGATACCGCCTACAGGAAAATAAAAGAGACATTTGGGGACAGGAAAAGCAGCTCTATGAATATTAAGAACTCAGATGGGAAACCAGTTCTCAGCAAAGATGGGATAGCTGAAAGGTGGAAAGAGTACATAGAGCAGCTCTACAAAGGAAATGAACTTAGAGACGATGTTGTAGGAAGGGAAGAGGAAGTAGATCAAGATGAAGTAGGAGATACTATACTGAGAGATGAATTTGACAGAGCCTTGAAAGACCTAGGTCGGAACAAGGCCCCAGGAGTAGATGACATACCCTCAGAGCTACTAAAGTCTCTGGGAGAGCCAGCCATGACAAGACTATTTGAACTGGTATGTAGGATGTATGAGAGAGGCCAAATGCCCTCAGACTTTAAGAAAAATGTAATAATCCCCATTCCAAAGAAATCAGGCGCAGACAGGTGTGAAAATTACAGAACAATCAGTTTGATAAGTCATGGTTGCAAAATTTTAACACGAATTATCTACAGGAGAATGGAAAAGATGGTAGAAGCTGACCTCGGGGAAGATCAGTTTGGATTCAGGAGGAATGTTGGAACCCGGGAGGCAATACTCACTTTACGTCTTATCTTAGAAGATAGATTAAGGAAAGGCAAACCTACATTTTTAGCTTTTGTAGATTTGGAGAAAGCATTTGACAATGTTGACTGGAATACACTCTTTCAAATTCTGAAGTCAGCAGGGGTAAAATATAGGGAAAGGAGAGTTATTTACAACTTGTACAAAAGCCAGACTGCAGTTATTAGACTCGAAGGGCATGAAAGGGAAGCATCAGTTGGGAAGGGAGTAAGACAGGGTTGTAGCCTTTCTCCGATGTTATTCAATTTGTACATCGAGCAGGCGATGAAGGAAAGCAAGGAAAAATTTGGAATAGGGATTAAAGTTCAGGGGGAAGAAATAAAAACATTGCGTTTTGCCGACGACATAGTAATTCTGTCAGAGACAGCAAAGGACCTGGAAGAGCAGTTGAATGGAATGGACAGTGTGTTGAAGAGAGCGTATAAAATGAACATTAACAAGAGCAAAACGAAAATAATGGAATGCGGTCTTAGAAAATCAGGCGATGCTGAAGGAATTAGATTAGGTAACGAAACAATGAAGGTAGTAGATGAGTTTTGTTACTTGGGTAGTAAAATAACATGCGATGGTCGCAGTACAACGGATATAAAATGCAGAATGGCAATGGGAAGAAAAGCATTTTTGAAAAAGAGAAATTTGCTAACATCGAATATTAATTTAAGGGTAAAGAAGACTTTTCTGAAGGCATTTGTGTGGAGTGTTGCCTTGTACGGGAGTGAAACATGGACGATAAGCAGTGCGGACAGGAAGAGAATAGAGGCTTTTGAAATGTGGTGCTACAGAAGAATGCTGAAGATTAGGTGGGTAGATTGCATAACTAATGAAAAGGTACTGAACAGAATTGGAGAGAAAAGGAATTTTTGGCATACCTTGACTAAAAGAAGGGATCTCTTGGTAGGACACATTCTTAGACATCGGGGAATCGTAAATTTAGCATTGGAGGGAAGTGTGTGGGGTAAAAGTCGCAGAGGGAGACCAAGAGACGCGTATAGTAAGCAGATTCAAGTGGATGTGGGTTGCCGTTCTTATGAGGAGATGAAAAGGCTTGCTCAGGATAGAGTAGGGTGGAGAGCTGCATCAAACCAGTCTCCGGACTGAAGACCATAACACACAACAACACAAACATTTAAATTAATTCTGGATTTACTTCCGCCATCTAAAGTTATTTTGCTACCCAGATAACAGTACTCACCTGTTACTTTCATTGTCTCATTTACTAATCTAATTGCTTCAGCATGGCCTAATTTTCTTAGTCTACACTGCAGTACTCTTGATTTTCTGTTGTTATTTTTCATATTGTAACCTCCTTTCAAGACACTGTCCATTCTGTTCCGTTACTCTTCCAGGTCCTCTGCTGTCTCTGAAAGAATTACAATATAATTTGAAACCGCTTAGTTTTTGTATCTTCTCTGTGAACTTTGATTTCTGCTCCAAATTTATTCTTGCATTCGTACACAGCTTGCCCAGTATACAGATTTAATAACAAACCAGTCATAATCCCTTCCCTACTTCTGCGTCCGTTTCATACTCTTCGACTTTTATAACTGACGTCTGTTTTTTGTACAAGTTGGACATAACTATTCGCTCTCAGTATTCTACCTCTGCGATGTACAGAATTCCAATCAACATTGTCAAACGTTTTCTCGAAATCTACAGAAGGTAAGAACGTAGGTTTGTATTTTCTTAGCCTATAGTCTAAGATAAATCGTAATGTGAGTATTACCGCACATGTTCCTCCTCTCCTCCTAAATGTTGACTGATCTCCTCCAAGGTCGGATTCTAACAGTTTTTGTATTCGTCTGTACATAATTCTTGTTAGTATTTTGCAACCATGATGTATTAAACTGAAAGTTCTGTAATTTTGACACTTGTCTGCACTTACCTTCTTGGGATTGGAATTATTATATTCTTCTTGAAGTCTGCGGGTCTGTCTCATGCAGTTTGCACACAAGGTGGAACAGATTGATCGGTTTTCCCAACAATGTCGGCAGTTCAGAGGGAATATCATCTACTCCAGTGCCTTATTTAGACTCAGATCTGTTACAGCACAAAAAAGTAACAGACAAACTTGTTAGTCTTAGATTGCGCAAGCAACTGCTAGCCAAGCTAGGCGGAAGCAGGTCATCTGTTCTATAATAAATACGGAGCCGTTGACTATCGTGATTACAGCAGTTGATGCGACAGCGAGTTGAAAGCTTATAGTTAGCAGTATGTTGACTGCGACAAAAGACGAACATGAGGTATATTCGTTAGCTTGTACACATTTCAAAACTACACCTAACTGCAGGCCGCGGTGGCCGAGGGGACTGAGGCGCTCCAGTCACGGTCTGCACGGCCACTGCGGTCAGGGGTTCGAATGCCCCCTCGGGCATGGATATTTGTGCCGTCCTTAGTATTAGTGAGTTCATAAGTAGTTTGTAAGTTTAGGGACTGATGACCCCGTAGTTACGTCCCATAAGCTATACAAACATTTGAACATTTATTTACACCTACCTCTTTCATCATAGTGAAATCCAGGTGATAGCGGTTAAGAGCCTCATTGAGTGAACACCGCAAAAACAAGTGCGACATATTCAGGTCATAGCTTCCGCCAATTTCTGTACGAGTACTCTCCAGTCCCTAAGGCGAAACAGAGCAGCCACAGTATGCGCTGTATGTACGCGGGCATTGTCGCCCAAGATGATAGGTGGGTTGTGTAGACAGTGTCGTGCTGTACAATATTTGGCACATTTAGTTTTTATCCAACTCCGTCGTTCCTGTTTCGAAACATAGTGACACCGTTACAGTAGACTGCTCTCTCACAAGTGACTTATGTCTCCCTCGATTGTGCGCACGCACGTGCTAGTAGGTAAGGTACGTATGTCAACAACGTGTGCCGTCAGCGACAATAATAGATTCCATTGCATAGTGTCTCCATAGCAGTGTTGCCACTATTCACGTTACAACATTCGCTTTTGGCAGTTCTGGTCATTTGGTCTTTAGGAACCATGATGCTCAGGAGAATCGTCATCAATCGAGTGTTCTTGTCACTGTATTCAGCTTTTGTCTTAGATAAAGCAGGCCAGTAGGCGTTAAGGCACATCTATTAGATGGAGTCAAGGAACTAATACACTTGGAATTATCCAGGGAAGATTGTGAACTGAGGTATTACCGTCTTCACAACACTGATTATGGCTGCTGCCTGAGGCCAGCTCAGACTTCATTGATTGGTTCCCTAAAGGCCAATGATCCTGCCGACACGCTAGCACTGTGGTGCTAGCTGGAATCAAAAGTATATTTGTCACCGTGGCATACGACCCACAAGCAGGTGCATAGATCGAAGGTGGGATCGAGCACACCTTCTTTGGCAGTCTTTTTTTCGACTCCCAGACCCAACGCCCCATGCACTGTCCGTCCTGACGGCAGCCGAGACATAGAAGACGCATCGAGTTGGCAGGATTCCACTACCGAAGGCTACGTCACCTGCTGATCTAGCTCCTGCCGAGCTAGCGCCTACATTAAGGAATCTTGTAACAACAGAATAAATCTGTAAACACTAGCGTCTTTTAATAGGTATCTTCGGCACAACCTGACATAAAGCTGGGAATCTATCGCTTGGCTCCAGCAGATCTTTCAATGCTGTGTCTGATTCCCACAGTATCGTAACTCCCGCCTCATCTTCATCTACTTCCTTTTCAATTTATGGCTAGCCACTCAGTATTTTCAATATTTCTTTCCGCATCTCGTTTCAAAATTTTCGTCAGATTAATCAAATTCTATAGCTAACTCCCAGGCACGTTGCTGTCGCATAAGAAATGTTTGTGCAAATATCGTTTGAAATTTGTAAGTGTTAGATTCCTTAATTACGAATAATGAAAAGAAATATTCATTTTATAGTCGATAATAAACGAATTGATTGAAATTTAACGATACATAAAGTAGAAGTATATATGACATTCATTTCATTTTGTTCAATTCATTATTCAAGTGCTTTAAGGGTAGACAATATTTTTATTTTCCCATCTTCAGCAAAAACTAATTTCTTGGTTGTCCGACTCGTGAGCACGTAACCTACAACTGGCCATGTGGAGGACATGGATTTTCTACATTCAATCCACATACATGAAATGACTGACCTCGTTCCATGTTGGTCATTGCAAGTCGAATGTGGAACTGCAGTCGTTTGAAATCAAATGTTGCGCAGGAAATTAACTGGGACGCCGACTTTAAGTGCCAATTTGTGCAGTGGCATACCAGGAATATCAAACGAATTTAAAAACTCCATTGGATAATTAACAACTTCGTCCGCAGTCATGACGCTATCAATCGTTTGTCGGTAACAAAATCTCCTGAAATTTGTTTTTCAGTTTCATGGTTTAATGCATTGACGTCGGTGTTTTTTGCTGCTGAAATAGCACGTTCGCAAAGCCATTTATGATTTTTCTAATTGATAACAATTTTCGGAAAAACTTACTGAATGAGTTGTACGATGGATGGCGTAACATCTTCCACCTACTCCTCTCCGTACTATATATGAAAACATATATTTATGCGTCACTTTTCATGGTGACTGGTCAAACGTTGTCAAAGTCGCAACTTACACTTGACCATGTAAAATTCACTGGCTTGCAGATGATTAAAATCTCCTTCATGGAAACATACACTGATGTGCTGATTTTTATGGTGACCAGTCAAAGAATTTGCATGTTTGTTGCAACGTAGCCTCCGCCATGCCACATTTCGTTCAATTCCTTCCAACTGTTTCAGCGTGAAGAGTAACAAACGTGTTAACCCACTGTAAGATATCCTCTGCCATGTACATATGGTGGCTTGCTAAAGGTAGCTCATACGTCATTTCAGGGTATAAGCTGCATTCCAAATTTCATTCAAATCGGTGCAGCTGTTTCAGTGTGGTGAGAAACAAACGTAATAACCCATTGTAAAGCACCCTCCACCACACACAGTACGATGGCTTACGAAAGGTAGCCCATGAATTAATGCAGGAGATAAGCTGTCTCCATTCCAAATTTCATTCAATTCTGTCCATCCCTTTCAGCATGGAGTAGCAAACGTATTAACGCACTGTAAGGTACCCTCCGCCATGCACTATACGGTGGCTAACGAAAGGTAGACCATGTATCAATCGGGGTATAAGCTACCTCTGTTCCAAATTTCATTGATTTTTGTCCAGCCCTTCCAGCGTGAGGGCGTAAGAAACGAATTAAATAATTGAAAAGCACCCTCCGCCGTGCACCACACCAAGTTAATTTTAATATGTCTATAATCTTCGCACGGGTATAAGCAATGAGCTGACAATGTTATATCGCAGTCGGACGTATGCTATGGCCGTGCATAAAACACAAACAAAAAGACAATATTAGGCTAGCTTGTACGCAAGTTCTTCGCAACGGTTGTTAAATATTGGCCTTGGCATATCATGGCATTTTAAGATTCCGGACCTCAGTCAGTAGAAAAGGTCACCGAAATCACAAAACAAACTACATACAAAGGACTGTACTTCCGAAGAACATCTATCTGCTTTTGGTCTTCAGTCCAGAGACTGGTTTGATGCAGCTCTCCACAATACCTATCTTGAGCAAGCCTCTTAAACTCCACATAAGAACGGCAACCTATATCTGTCTGATTCTGTTAACTGTATCCATCTCTTGGTCTTCCTCTGCGGTTTTTACCCCACACACTTCCCTCCAACGCCAAATTCACAATTCCTTGATGTCTAAGAGTGTCCCCTACCAATCGATCCCTTCTTTTAGTCAAGCAATCCCAGAAATTCCTTTTCTCCCCAATTCTGTTCAGTATCTCCTCATTAGCTACGCGAGCCACCCACCTAATCTTCAGCATTCTTCTGTAGCACCACATTTCAAAAGCCTCGATCCTCTTCTTGTCAGCACTGTTTATCGTCCACGTTTCACTCCCATAAAAGGTAACACTCCACACAAATGCCTTCAGAAAGGACTTCCTTTGGCTCAAATCAATACTCGATGTTAACAAATTTCTCTTTTTCAAGAACGCTTTTCTACCCATTGCCATTCTGCACTTAATATCCTCTGTACTGCGACCATCATTTGTTTTTTTACTGCCCAAGCTATTTTGCACTACTTGTCAAACTCATTTCTTAGTCGTCAATTAAATATTTCCTGTGATATACAACGATTTTTTGTAGGTCTTGCCTTTCTACCTTCTGCCCTCTCCTGCCTTCACTATTTCATTTCTCAATGTTACCCATTCTTCTTCTACTGTTTCATTTGCAACCACCCCCCCCCCCCCCCGTTTCTGTCAATTGTTGCCTAAAGCTCCCTCCGAAATTCTAAAGAACTTCAGGTTCCTTCAATTTATCCACGTCCTTATTTTCCTACCTTTCTGCAGTTTTTTTCAGTTTCAGCCTACAGTTCATGACCAACAAGTTATGGTCATTAATGACCAACAAGTCATGGTGAGTCTGTCTGCCAATGGGTATGTCATGCAGTTTAAAACCTGGTTCCGAAATCTATGTCTTACCATTATAAAATATATCTTCCAGTGTCTCCTGTTCTCTTCCACGTATACAACCTTCTTTCATGATTCATAAGCCAAGTGTTTGTTGTGAATAAATTATGTTCCGTGCAAAATACTACCAGGCGATCTCCTCTTTCTTTCCTTTTGCTCAAAAAATGTTCAAATGTTTGTAAATATATCGGACCTAACTGCGTGGTCATCAGTCCGTAGCTTACAAACTACATAAACCTTGGTAAACTAACTTAAGGACAACACACACACCCATGCCCCACGGAGCACTCGAACCTCCATGGCGAGCAACCGCGCGCTCCGCAGCGAGGTGCTTTAGACCGCTCCGCTTAGACTCCACCGCGGCCATATTAACCTACTATTTTTCCATCCCTTCCTTTCCCTACTTTCGAATTCCAGTCTCCCATCGCAGTTAGTTTTTCCCCTCGCCTAATTACCTAAATAATTTCCTTTACCTCCTCATACATTTCTTCCTCATCAGCGGCAGAGCCAGTTTGTATATAAACCTGTACTATTGTGGTCGATATTGGCTTCGCATCTATCTTGACTACGATTATGCGATCACTGCACTACTCGTAGTAGTTTACGCGCAATCCTACTTTCTTATTCATTATCGGACCTACTCCTATAAAACCCCCAACTGAAATTGACCAGAAATCCTGTTGCTCTTTCTACCTAACTTCGCTAATCCCCATTATATCTAACTTCCACCTATCCATTTCCTTTTTTAAATTTTGTAACTTCCCTACCCGATTAAGGGATCTAACATTCCACGCTCCGATCCGTAGTATGCCAGTGTTATCTTTCCTGATGATCACAACCTCCTGAGTAGTCCCCGCCCGGAGATCTGAATGGGGGACAATTTTACCTCCGGAATATTTTACCTGAGAGGATGCCATCATCATCATATATTCATATAGTAGAGATGCATGCTGTCGGGAAAAGTAACGGCTGTAGTTTCAAAAATGTTTTTAGAGCTTAAGATACTTAACTACGAGGTCATCAGTCCCAAACGTACAAACTACTTATGAACTAGCTAAGCCTAAGGACGGCACAAATATCCATGCCCGAGGGGTGATTCGAACCCTCGACCGTAGTGACCGTGCAGAACGTAACTGGCGCGCCGCAGGCCGCTCGGCCACCGCGGCTGGCGACTGTAGTTTCCCCTTACGTTCAGCCGTTTGCAGTAGCTGTGTGGGAAAGCCACGTTAGCTGATGTTACAAGACCAGCTCAGTCAATCATCCAGACTGTTGCTCCTGGCCGGCCGCAGTGCCCGAGGGGACTGAGGCGCTCCAGTCACGGTCTGTACGGCCACTACGGTCGGGGGTTCGAATCCCCCCTAGGGCATGGATATTTGTGCCGTCCTAGTTCGTAAGTAGTTCACAAGTAGTTTGTAAGTTTAGGGACTGATGACCCCTTAGTTGAGTCCCATAAGTTGCACAAACATTTGAACATTTTTGTTGCTACTGTAACTACTGAAAAGGCTGCTTCCTCTCTTCAGTAACCACACGATTGTTTGGCCTCTCCACAGATACCCCTCCGTTCTGGTTGTACCTACGGTACGGCTGTTTGTTTCTTTAAGGCAATGACTGTGGTTCGTGGGCGAGGTGAAAACACTTAAAAATACATCTTCTTTTCCGTGATCCGATTTTGATAAAATTATGCCTATATGTTGACGTAAACTTTTCTCATGTTTCATGGCCGGCCGCTGTGGCCGAGGAGACTGCGGCGCTTCAGTCACGGTCTGCACGGCCACTACGGTTGGGGGTTCGAATCCCCCCTCGGGCATGGATATTTGTGCCGTCCTTAGTCTTAGCTAGTTCATAAGTAGTTTGTAAGCTTAGGGACTGATGACCCCGTAGTTATGTCTCATAAGTTCTACAAACATTTGAACATTTTTTGAACACGTTTCATGGAAAACCACATGAAGATTCGTCCATTAGATTTTAAGACAGAAGTGAACAGCGACAAGCCTATATTTACAGATTTATTATTAGTATAGATTTAATTTTAATGCAAGTCTCTCAGTTGTTATTAGGAAACACTCTGTGACACGAGAGCTATACCGCCGCGGCTCCATTAGCGTTGCGTGAGCACATTCCCAGCGGCACACAACATTATTAATCAGCGACTGCGCGGCGGCGATGGAAGTTGGGAGCAACAGGCGGAGCCGCCGGCTGCGCCCTGTTGCGGTGAGAGTTGCATAAGATGGGTGAATTACGGCGCGCGGTTGGCAGCGCCGGCCCGTACCTGGCTGGCAACTGTTGCTGGCGGCCTGATTTATAGCAGCGCCGCACGCCACGGGAATCCCCGCGCCACCCCCACCAGCGCGGCGGCCGGCGCGCGCCCCAGCTTCCTGCCCAACTTCTGCCGGCCTAGCTCTAATTAATGCTCCGCAACAACACCCTGTTTGCCGCCTACTTTCCGTATGCTGCTGCTGTTTACGTCAGTGCCCGCTTTCGTAGTTTCAATATCAAGAACGAGTTATTTCCCTCCTAGTAAGCCGTGTCCGGACACAGAAAGTTTAACCATCAATCAGAGTTTCGTTTCAGATACTAGTGAAAATGCACAAGGTGCGTCTGAAAAGCTCGGTGAATGGTCTTTTATTTTACAAGCCATGCTGGCGACGATGAGGTGCCCGCACATACACATATAATGGCTCAGTTCCCCTTCCCCGCTATTTTTTGTAACTACTGTACGTAAAACGTTTATCTATCATTGTCAGAAAAGAGCTCCACCTTCATTTTTTTAAATCTCTAGTGGAAAAAAAAGACAGTAACTACTCTTGGCTTGCACTCCGTACCGATAGCATCTTTCAGGCGAGAGTTGTTCTTTATTATTTTATGTGGTTGCTGCTATATGTATTTTGACACAAAAGGTAAATATTGTCGCGTTGAAATGGAAGCAGGCTTGACTTCGAAGGCAACTGAACACAGCACTTATATTGAAAGCACGTTTATTACGAACTTAACATACACGCAGCACTGACTGCCTCTTGGGCAGAGTGCTTGCTATTATACACAGACAGAATGTACCAGAAATTAGAAGAACAGTTAACACAAGAAACTAGTATAATTTACAAGTGAACATAAGAAAGGTGTAGAACATTCTGGAATTGTTAATAACAAGGAAATAATTTTTTACCCGTGGGCGGGACTGATCAGCACCGCAGTCGGTGACGCTATCCCCTGCGCCACGCCGGCAGTCGGTTTACGTGGTGTCTCGTGCGCAGATCTTTATTTTGTCAATAAACACCCACCTCTCACTTAAATTTGCATTTATGAATATTTCATTATAATTTTGTCTTTTCCTCCTACCGCCCATGATGTTTTCTCAGCTTTGTTGCTTCACCAGAAAAATGGATAGCACCGTTATAGTTAATATTGGTGATGTTTCATGTAGCTTGTCAACCCTTTTCAAAATTTACCTCATATCTTTATTATTTACCAGCAATAGAAGCTGCAATATTGCTCATGTGAAAAATACCGAGGAGCACCGTGGTTCGGAACCCACGTTAAACTGTAGGTCCCCCTATAACTGGCTGGGTAAAGGTCGGAGGAAGGCAACGGCATACCACCTACAAACGGGACCATGCCTAGTAAAGCACTGTGGTGTTCAAACCAATCTTCGGATTGTTGACTACTTTACCTTTAGAAGCTGCAGTCTATTTTTGTAAATTTTTGGAAGTCTGGTTTGTTTGTCTTACGTCCCAATTTTATCATGTAAATTTTCGGATAAACTCTAGTCTCCGATACCGCTTTGACCAATGACGTCACATATGCCGTCATACATAATCGAGAGATACTACGGACACATGTTTACCACAACACGGTATCGGTAGTTATATTTCACCTAAATAGGTCAAACCCACTTATATACCACGTCTTCAAAATACATTTAATAATCCTATAACTAACCGTCTTAGGGCTACGCCACAGATAACTTTTTTTAAAGTGTAAGTTAGGGTGTCTTAAAAAATATCAGACACGTAAACAGTGAGTACCGGTATTGAAACCACGCACGGGACAGAATGACACAAAACATGACATCATTGGTCAAAGCGGTATCGGAGACTAGATTTGACCAAATTTTCTCATTTCACAGTATGCAACACGAGTCGTAGTTTGATATTGACAATCTGCAGTCTACTGTTCGGCGAGTAGTTAATAAATTATGAAAATTTCATTTACAGTCAAATTTCAACCACCGATGGATCTTCTAAAGGTAACCGCTCGTCGATTCTTTTTGTAATATTCTACCTGCACAAGACTGCACCGTAATTACCTTGCCATTTCATTTAAATGCAGGAAATAATTTTCCGTAATTTTCTGACGACGATCTCGCATAGCTTCAAACTTCAAACCTCTCGCTTCCAGAAATTTGTTAATCTCCAACATTAATAGGCAGCCTGGAACATTGTACACATTAGTTGCATGTTAACAAGCGCCCTCTTTCGGGCAAAGCACTGCAATAAAGCGGTGGTACATGATGCGATCCATCTAACAGGGCCGAAGTGAGAACTCGTGTCATTGAAACATGGAGAGCAAAATATTGCATAATTGAAGACCGCAACTACAGTGGGAGGTTTCCCGAAAATCAGCATGAATGTTACGTCAACATATACAGTATCTGAGCAGACTTATTCGGACCTTGTCATGTAATCCCGAATCACTGCCAGATTTTATAAAAGGCGGGTCAACCTGTATAAAAGGAGATAGAGAGTGTCATGTTATCAGAAAAAATGCTCAGTGGCATTCAAATTTCAGTGATATTTCACCCGTATCAAAGATGATAAAGTCGACCTTTACTATACTAGAGCGTGAATGTAAAGTAACAACCACTGTGCAAAAATGACTGACCTATGATGCCACAAACCAACCTTCAAACCTTTAAAATCAACACATTAAACCTGTGGGAATTACTACTCGTGATTTCCTCAGTGCTGCAAGCAGCCTAGCTAAAACAGTGAATGTTTGACGTGCAGTGGTTACGGATCTCCCCGTAAGTCACATATTTCTGTTGACAGTGTTCAGCGACTCTTATTGTGCAAAGAGCAATGGAAGTAGACAATAGTTTGACAAACATCCGATGAACTGGTGAAGGAAGACCCTCACAAATCACTCTGAAATCATGTGTTTACTAGACGATTCCTTAAAAATTAAATTAAATACTGCTGCATGTATTTATATATTTATGTTCCGAAATGTAGGTTCCGAAAAAGTTACTGCAGAGGGGTTGTTGTCGATTTGTGTTCACCAAATGAATTACACAAGTAGCTAAGTTCAGATAGTGTGGTAAGCAGGTGCTGCAAAGCAACAACGACGTCATTTATCCAAAGCTATGGCAAGGAGAGCCATGCGAATTTCGGGTCAGAGACAGAGTGACTTGGCTGCCTCTATTGGAATGTCCCAAAGTGTAATTTGCAGGACCCGAAGGCGATGTCAGATATTAGGAACCGTTAAGAGAAGGAAAGGCCAACATTGTCCACGGCTAAAATCAGTAACAGATGACCGTTATCTACGGTTAACAGCCCGACGAGACAGGAAGCCGAATGCAACTCAGCTACAGTGCTCCTACAGGCAGAAAGAGGACGCGCAATATCAAAACAAACATGTAGATCGCTTATATATCTACATCTACATGGGATACTCTGCAAACACGTTTAAGTGCCTGGCACCGTTATACTATTTTATCGCCCATTCCATTCTCGAATAGCGCGCGGGAAGAATGAACACCTGAATCTCTCCGTTCGGGCTCTGATTTCTCGTATTTTATTCTGATGATCATTTCTACCTATGTAAGTGGAAATCAACAATATATTTTCGCATTCGGAGGAGAATATTGGCGATTGTAGTTTCGTAAGTAGCCCACGCCACAGCGATAAGCGCCGTTGTTGTAGTGATTCCCATCCCAGATCCTGTATCATTTCCGTAACGCTGTCTCCCCTATATCGTGACAATACGAAACGAGCTGCCCTTCTTTGGACTCTTTCGATATCCTCCGTCAAACCCACCTGATAAGGATCCCTCACTCCATAAAAGGACGGACAAGCGTAATGTATGCAGTTTCTTTAGTAGTTCTGTTGCATCTTTTAAGGGTTCTGCCAATAAAACGCTGTCTCTGGTTCGCCTTTCCCACGACATTATCTACGTGTTCTTTCCAATTTAAGTCAGAAGTAATTGTAATTCCTAGGTATTTTGTGGAGTTTACGGCCTTCACATTTGATTGATTTATCTTGTAAACAAAGTTTAACGGACTTCTTTCCGTACTCATGTGGACAACTTCACACTTCTCATTGTTTAGAGTCAACTGCCAATTCTTACACCATACTGATATCTTATTCAAATCGTTCTGCAGTTGGTTTTGATCTTCAGATGATTTTACTAGATGGTAAATGACGGCGTCATCTGCAAAAAACCCAAGAGAGCTACTTAGATTTTCCCCTAAATCGTTTATGTGAATAAGGAACAGTAGAGGACCAGTAATACTACCCTGTGGAACGCTTCTATGCGTGGAGACCTGTGGTGTGTGTTCCATTCAAGCCACAACACCGCTTAAGACGCAGAATCTGGAAGGAGAAACACCAGGATTGGAGTCATAACGAATGGCGCCGGGTTCTGTTCACAGGAGATGGGTTCCTTCTGCTGGATGATAAAGCTGGTTACCCCAGAAATTCACTGGAGGAAAGCATCCTTGAAGCTTAAAAAAATTAAAGGAATAGCGTGCCCCTCTTGTTTGCTGGACTTAAACCCAATTGAACATACTTTTGATGCAATTGGCAGACGCATTGCAGACAGACCAGCACCTCTCACAACGGTTGCAGAGCTGGAAATTGCACTCATGGAAGAAAGGCTGAACATCCCTCAAGAGCTCTCGGTGTTCAAATATGGGTAGGAGCCCAAGCTTTCGACTATATCCTCCATAGTCGTCGTCAGAGGTAAAACTGACTGCCGTGAACTGGAGGCTTCCGCTTATATAACCAGGAGACGGCTTCTCATTGGCTAGCTTACGTCACAGCGGTAATGGTGCGTACTTGGGTGGTGCCATCTAACCACCTAGAATTTTCTTGCGCACTCAACTCCGCGTTGTTAGCAGCGCCATCTTTCGCAGCAGGCGGTAATCTGCGGGAAGTACTAAAGGTTCTGGGAGCCAACCTCTGTTCCTTCTCCAGTGCTCGCTTCCATGCATTGCTGAATGCATATCCGGAATCTCTATTGATATTATTATCGCATAATCTGATTTCAATCGCCTCCCTGATGACAGAATCCCAGTAGTTGAAAGCGTGAGCCAGTACTCTCGTTTCTTCAAAAAAATATATCTGATGTTTATTTAACAGGCTGTGCTCAAGCACCGCATATTTTTCTAAATGCCTGTATTTCAGGTGACAGTGATGTTCAACGCAGCGTTCAGAAACAGTTCTTATTGACTGCCCCACGTAATTTTTTCCACACTCGCACGGAATGCTATACATTCCCGGCACTCTCAGACCGAGGTTGTCTTTGACGGGTGGCATCATTTCTTTCGTCTTCTTGGGAGGACGAAAGACAGGTCGGGTCCCCTTCCTATTTAGGACTCTTCCGATTTTACTGCTTGTTGCACCGCAGAATGGAAGCCGCGTGATGTGTTGGTCCTCTTGATTTGTTGAAATAGCAAAAATCAAATGTTCAAATGTTTGTAGAACTTATGGGACTTAACTACGGGATCATCAGTCCCTAAGCTTACAAACTACTTATGAACTAGCTAAGACTAAGGGCAGCACAAATATCCATGCCCGAGGGGTGATTCGAACCTCCGACTGTAGTGGCCGTGCAGACCGTGACTGGAGCGCCTCAGTCCCCTCGGCCACCGCGGCTGGCTGAAATAGCATCCTCTCTAGGTTTCCTCGACAGTGTGGACCAATTATCACGGGAGGAATATCCATTCTTTTTGAAGACCTTCATAAGGTGGTTGATCTCAGAGTCGAGGTGGTTTTCGTCGCAAACAATCCTTGCTCTGTGTACCAAGGTGTTCAGCATAGCTTTCTTCTGAGTGGGATGATGAAAGCTACGGGCGTTCAGATACAAGTCTGTATGCGTCGTCTTTCTGTACACAGAGTGTCTAAGTCGTCCATCTGATTTTCGTTCAACCAACACGTCTAAGAAGGGTAGCTTCCCTTCCTTCTATACTTCCACAGTAAATCTCTGGATATGCACTCAGCAATGCATGGAAGCGAGCACTGGAGAAGTAGAAGGAACAGAGGCTGGCTCCCAGAACCTTTAGTACTTCCCGCAGATTACCGCCTGTTGCGAGAGATGTCGCTGCTAACAACGCGGAATAGATCTATGAAATAGATACAATTCCCTGTTCCTCTCATAGCACTTTTCCATTACCTGCCGTAGGCTAAAGATCTGGTCCTGACAGCCTATAAGATGCCTAAACCCACAATGATTTTCATTAACTTGTCCTGAATTAATACTCGCACTCTCCTTTCAACAATACCTGAAAATATTTTGCCTACGACGCTAATTGAAGAGATACCTCGATAGTTGTTTCAATCCTTTCTGTTTCCATGTTTGAAAATTGGCGTGATTACTGCTTGCGTCGAGTCAGACGGAACCTGTCCCGATTCCCAGGCCTTTTCAATTAGCGTGTATAACCATTTGAGACCTGATATTCCACTGCATTTGACGAGTTCCGGCTTAATTAAATATTACAATACTACAAATATTTTCTAAGCTATTACGTTGTGGTTTTATAGATTTACTAACCAAACCCAACGTTTCGTCACCAACTGCGGTACCTTACTTGAAAGTAGTACAGAGTGGAAAAAACACGTAATTTTCGAAGGTACCATGTGATATGAAAGAGTTCTTGTACAACTTCATCGTGGCACGTTCGTAAAGAGGCAATAGCTCGGACTTAGCATGATTGTCGATATTGTCAGTAACATTGTTTTCTGTTAAGTATAATCTTTGCCCTTTGCCCGTTTCCTCCAAAATAATTTAGCAAACGTCTCACGGGATTTTCATAAAATTAGTTGTTATCGGCATGTTTACGATTAAACGGCAATGGCGCAACAATGAATTGCTTATACACACAATATTTAGAAAGTGTACTTAAAAAAAAAAATTCGCGTTAAATAAATTGTTTTCAGTGGGACATAATCTTCGCTCTTAGGAGTAGTACCCTATATCTTTCGTGAATGGGGTAACATAAGATACACAAAGCTGCTTCAGTGCGGCAAGCCGCAAGAGTGTTCCGTAAGGAAAGTATATTTCTCCGACTACCTTAATTCGTCCTGTGTAGGACTTTGTGACTTTACAGAAGTAATCACCATAGAGTCGCGCAATTAGTATAAATAATGGTAGTGTGTGAGAAGATAAATGGACAAAAGTGGTATGCGGTACGAGTGATTGTATCGGGCGGAGTTTAAGATTTGTGCAGCGAATCGTCGCTTCTCGGGACTCTAAATTTGGCCAGAACAAGTGCACGCCGGTACTGCTGCTATGTGTTTAAGTTTTTAAACAACAATTTAGAAGTGTGGAAATGGTGTTCAGGAAACAAACTGCCGGAAGCGGTGGCTAAGCGGTCTGCGGCGCGCCAGTCACGGTCTGCACGACCACTATGGTCGGGGGGTTAGAATCCCCCCTCGGGCATGGATATTTGTACCGTCCATAGTATTAGCTAGTTCATAAGTAGTTTGTAAGTTTATGGACTGATGACCCCGTACCCATAAGCTCTACAAACATTTGAACATTTTGGAAACAAACTGTTTTGAACAGTTGACAATTTCATGATGAGTGATCGCGAAATATACAGAGTTTCTATGTTTCATAAAGTTATGAATAGTTAGTTGGGAAAAGTGCTACCAATTTCAAATCGAAGACAATGCAACTATTTAATCATTTATTATATATATTCATGATTAATAATTCATCTAACCAGTTCCAATGAGGAATCAACTTGACTGAATGAACCTTATTCAACAAAATCTCTAACTTTGCGCACATCGTTTACAAACGTTAGAATAAAATCGTTTTTATTAATGAAAGAGTTATTTTATGTAATATATCTTGTTTCGCCAACTACAGCGTATGCATAGAGTTTTTTAACTACAGGATCAAAGCTAAAAGGTGATGGGTGAACTAAGGTGGTAGTTGTGGCATGAAAGCAGACATGTACGGTTCGACCCTAAGATAACATCGAGCCAAACTTCTAACCGTACATAGCCCAGTACGCTGGTTCTTAGAGCGGACAGTCACACTTGCTTTAATCTTAGCAGTGGCAAATGTAGTTTAGGACAAAACGTCAAGCCCCAACTTTATAAGAAAATTACGAAAGCCTTTAGACCCCTTAAATCGGCCCATTCGCAAAATCCGTTCTTAGCTAATGGGTTCTGCCTTTAAACTACATACCTGCCCAGTTTCAGTTTCATAGGCGAATTAGTTGTCTATATTTCGATTTTAGTTACTCAGTGAGTGACCTTTCTGCTTATAATGTACATTATAGCGGCGAACAATAATCCAGAGTTTAGAAAATAGGTATGTGCCTTTCACTCTTTGCGAGCTTTTTAAAATGCACTGAAGATATCAATTCATGTGATTACGCGGTTTGAAACAAGTTCCGCAAATATATCATACCTAAATCGAAAAATTCCCTGTCGCACCGGTCACTTCATATCAGTGGCTTAGTCGTGACATTCTGCAACACTTGTATAGCTGGTGTTGCTGTGTTGAACTTCAATTTCATCTTAACTTCCACATTTCCGACAACATGGAAGGAACGTGCCGGCAAGAACTTGATCGTGCATGATAGGAAGCTATGCTGAAGTTCGGTGTTAAGAAATGTCTATCCTCTCATATAAATCAAGAGGTACTCGATGGAATAATCAACTGCACCGTATTATCTAAAGACATTCTCCGTCAGTCAACAGTTGAGAGTATCAAATACTGATATCTAATTAAAACAAATAAATGTTTTAATTCAAGAGATTGTAAAGCTAAGATGTCATACAGTGCAAAGAAGGAACACACAACATAGTATTTCACTTTAAACACAGATATCACTTTTACTTTTAGAGAAGAGATGTAGAACATAGGAGTCATGCAGAGTTAAGAGTCTACTCGCTACGTAGAAGCAATGCTTGAGGTATTTCCAGCAGGATCAAGGGAAAACGTGAACGTAACGAATAAATTTAAGTATATTCAAACAGTTATTGGTTAAATCTCATATGACGGTGGGTGATGAGAGGCTCATCAAGGAGGGGAGAGATGTTACGAATTCTGAAAATGGAAGTGTTTCTCAAATGTCTTGGACACAGGGAGGAATAATTTTCTCGTAGTTTTCTCTGTCATGTCAACAGTTCTGTGAGAATATCTTCTACTGGAGGGCCCTTGTTTCCACTTACGGCTTTCAGTACGCTTAACCAGCTTATAGTATCATATGTCGAGTCCCACCTTTTTCCTCATCTCTTTACACAATATTGTTCCGCTGCTTCCATTAAAGAATACATTCTTTCGACTCTTCAAATGTTCTCTCTTAGCTTAGTACTCGCTTGTCATCTGAGCTCTTGACTTACATATAGCTACGCCTCTTTTCTGCAAAGTTTTATTTAATTTTCCTATAGATACCATCTCCATTTTCACGTTTCTACAAGACTGTATTGATCCTGTAGTCAAATGTGCTACGTAGTTGACACTGTAACATTATTTAATATCAGACACATGAGGCCCCCTGACAGTGGGCAAATAATTTCGAAAATGTGACCAGATGACGTGATGATCCTCACAGGACGTTATAATCCTAATCTTAATCAATTATTCACTTCAGTGTGACTCTGAAGAAACAAGAAAGGTTTTAGTGCATTAGGCTTTCCGTTCGAAACTTGCTGTTGCCAGCATGTTTTTAACTACATTAGACAATTATATTTAGTATTGAGTTATTGTTTATTCTCTGAAGTCGCAAGCCCAACCGCTGCACGTATGGTGAGGGACGTAATCTTGTAACGTCACTTGTTCAAAATTTGCATTACACTTTTGGTGTGATTCCTGACATTCGCGGACTCGTGCATCTTATACGAAACTACTTGTCTCAGCGTCATCAACGTAGCTTGTGAGATTTTTAAATGTTAATTATGCACTCTGAATATAAGTACACAAACTAACTACAGCGCAGTAGACAAAAAAATTTCTTCCTAACTTCTTTTTTAATTTATCACAGCGCCTGCTGTGAAGTGAGACTACTTATACATTAACAAAATTAAAAGACAAAGAATAAAATGGCCTTAACTACGGTGTTAATACCGCCCTGATTAATTGCTAAAGTTCGGCAATCTGTGATACCTCGTAGCAATGGAGCTGTATTCTTCGTTTTATAATTAAAATGCTAATTTTCAGTTCCCTTTGCTGAAGCTTTACGTTGGGCTTATTAAATTGTCAGCGCATACATTTCCATTCAAAATGAGAATCAGTGCTGCCACCATGATGCGTTCAATTTAGTACAGCTCTGATTTCATAGCAGACAATTCATTCTTAACGCAACATAGTTTTTTAGGTATCTGTGTACTAGAAAAGTGCGCGTTTTCAACCAGTGCCGGGTATTTACATATTGCTACCATTCCTGTCACTGAAATGAAGACGTGTTACAAAAAGTTAACATAGAATTCAGTATCAAGTATGAAGCAGTTTTTAGAGAAGTCATTCAGTAAAGAACGATGACAAGTGCGTTGTTATGTACAATGATTTAGATAGCGAAGTCTCAGTTTCGTCAGATAGTGCGAGAATCGTTATTACTCGTAGAAAATGAATTCCTTGTATTGTTACCACGGTCAATCAAATTGTCCTGTATGCTGGTGTACTGAAACAACGTTGTAAAATAAGTGCGTGGACAAACCATTTATGACATTTGAAAATAACAATGGCATCAGAAGAACTTACTGCGAAGATGTATTTCCTGAAATCAATTTAAGTCGTCTACATAACATACTTTAGACTTTCAGTTTTTAAGAACAAGAAACACATTTACTAGATAAATTAATTCACTGACACTCAGGCAGTAGCTCTAATACTTAAGTTTTAATCCGCACAATATCGAGGTACAGGGCTGCTTGGTAGGAGAGTGGTAAGGTGCTGGCACAATGCAATTGATAACATGTCAACTTTCCTTTATTAGGCATCCGAGGACTAAATAAAATTTAGCAATTTAATTTCTTTTAACAAGATCAATTTCTGACAAAGGATCACCAACATTTACATTCCAATCTATTAAGTTAAAACAATTATGTACGATATTCCAATTATCACTGTATCCAGTTAAGTCGCAACACATCTGCCTCAACTTACTAACCGCAGCAGAATATGATCATAAGTCAGCCAAAACATTCAACACCTTTCTACCAATCGTCGTTCCAACAACATTACCAAACCACACGATCTTCGTGCAATTAGAACAAATAATAACCTAAAATAATAAATTGGAAATGTTCATCAAATTCTAATAAACACTATTAATCCATGTACTAAACAAGTTCAGATTAAGATTGATTCACTGAACACAAATGAAAATCTCGATACACAGTATAGTTTGTAATCGGAATTAACTGTCTCATTAAATACTAAAGAACCTGGAATTTTGGATACACTTCGTAGTCAAGAAGACTCAACCAGTAATATTAAATGGGTCTTTAAGCATGAATAGATATGAAAAGTGGATATACACTACAGCTAAAGGTGTGCCGAGCAAGTTATGGTTAACCAACCCACAGAGCATAAACGGATATGAAACTCGACATTCTAGTAGTCTACTGGGTCTATGAAGCTGAATGGATTTGAAAACCTTGGACCTCACCAAACACAGAAAAAAAAAAAAAATCACAATGAGAGTAAATTAACTAGCATAAACAAAAATTAAAATTTCAAAACACACTGTGCTTATAGCCACAGAAATTAACTAATGACTATGACTATAGTCCAATTAACAGAGCCTCCAATTGAGACAACAGTTCAATTGTCAACACATTGGCGTACAAGAGAGTTACAGGCTCTTAGCTTCATTGAAACCAGTAATTATTGTTACTATCACAACAACACTGCAGCGTCCGCAAAGCAACACATTAACGATTTCAAGTAAAACACAAACAAATACAGTCACCTTGGCGTGTGGCGCAGATGCCAGCATACACACTCCATCATCACTAAGTATCAATGACTCCTTTACGTTCATTAAAACACTTCATAGACTTACATAAAATTCAACGGATTTCAGAGCCTCTCGGAGTGCCTTCAGTGCCTTCAGACAATACAATGTCTCGTGCAGCATTAAATTAATTCGACCTCACCTGAAACTTAGAACGACCGTTAGTCACAGCCACAAACTTCGCTTTACGTAATCTTATGGCGTACATGCCACGCACAAATAATGGCTCGCCTGAAGTTGGGGATACCGCCCGTCGGCTTTGACCCGTGACGTCGGCGTGTTGTGGTGTGTGACGTCAAAACGGCGCTGTATTTTTGAGGCCTGTGTTGACAGGTGGCGTGCATAATTATGTTGTGGCGCTCTCTTGTGGTATAATTGGAATGATTTGTCGTCGTTACATGTCGTACCATTAGTTTAGTTCCAAGGTCTGTATTGATCGGCCGGCCGCGGTGGCAGAGGGGACTGAGGCGCTTCAGTCACGGTCTGCACGGCCACTACGGTCGGGGGTTCGAATCCCCCCTCGGGCATGGATATTTGTGCCGTCCTAGTTCGTAAGTAGTTCTTAAGTAGTTTGTAAGTTTAGGTACTGATGACCCCCGTAGTAGTGATCGTGCTGTCGGTAATAAATTTTCTGAGTTTTCTTGTAGCTTGGAAGTAAGTTAGTTTGGCGATGTAGTACATTTCGAGTAGACAACGGCATGTATGAAACTGTAATCAAGTGATTCTAAATCTTCATTTTTACATTGTCAATTACTAGCATGTGTTTTTCAAAAAATCTTCAAATTTTTGTTAAGCTTATGGGACTTAACTACGGGGTCATCAGTCCCTAAACTTAAAAAATACTTATGAACTACTTACGAACTAGGACGGCACAAATATCCATGCCCGAGGGGGGATTCGAACCCCCGACCGTAGTGGCCGTGCTGACCGTGACTGGAGCGCCTCAGTCACCTCGGCCACCGCGGCCGGCATGTGTTGTTCACTTTATTATCTGTAAAATTGTCATTTAAGTTAGGTTATTAGGTATAGGATAAATAAGAAATTTTCTTTTTAGAATGTGATGACGCGTAGTGCCCGAATATTCGGTTCAGAAACACTCAATCGGTTTACAGATTCATTTATTTTACGAATCTGTACGAAACAGTGATCGAGTTATTTTTAAATATTCATTTTATGCCGCTTTGATTGGTTTACATAGTACAATTGTAACACTCATTCTTATTGGCCGCGGCAACGCGAGTTCTGATTGGCAAGTGATGGATTTTAATTGCCGCATATGAATAGTTACAAAAAATATGAATATTGGAGATATTGTAGTAATTCGTGTCATTGGTTGTGTTTGGTATCCTGAGTTTTGAGATTCGATACCAGTTTTCTCAATTATTTTGAGGCTGTGGTGATCGTTTTGTATCCCAAGTTTGACTTGAGGTATGATATAGGATGTGTGCGATACCAGTTAAATCGGTTTTCTCGTTTTTGGGTTCGTTTGGAATCCTGAGTTACGTTTTAGGTGTAAGAGACGTCAATTGATGTGCCGACACCACATTTCTAAATTATGTTGTTGCTATGGGGATCGTTTGGTATCCTGAATTCAATTTGAAGTGTGTTATAGGTTAATTGATGTGTTCGATACCAGTTTTCTAGGTTTTCCGTTGTGGAGGTCGTTCGGTATCCCGAGTTTCATTTGAAGTATAATAGAGGTCAACTGAAGTTTCCGATACCTTTTTTTTCTATTTTTTTCGGTGTTTTTGTTACGGCTTTTTAAATGTCACATGTGGAACATATTGACAGTTCTATTTGCAAGCAACAGAACTGTGGTTTATAATTGAATAATTTTCTTAAAGGTAATTTTTTTTAATGTGCAGCTTCTCAGCAACAGAATACGAAATATCTGTTTCACAAGCAGGATCAGTCGTCTTACGATTCCTTAACTATACTTCTGAAATGTTTTCTTGCGCTTCATAAGAAATGAAATTTATTTCTAAGTATAATGTCTGATTATAACACAATACAAGTGCTAATATGTCAGTCCTCTTGCCACATACAGTGACGAGAAACCGTAAAACAAGCAAAATATTAGCTGCTTACATTAAAAAATAATGTTACAAGAATTTGTATTATAGTTATAAAATAATGAATAGTCCTATGTGTATCTTTAGCTTTGTATAACGATATGAAAAGCAGATCTGTAAGATCAATATCTTAGCCTAATTGTTGACTTTTAAAAAGAATGGCCTAGTACGGCAAAGAACCAATACAGGGTCTGTCACTTTCGTAGTAACCAAAGAAGCTATAGATGGACGAGTTGCATGTTCAAAATGTTCAATTTAAAGAAAAAAGTGTTTGTAAATCTATCGGACTCCACTGCTAGGTTATTAGTCCTTAGCCTACAAACTTCTTAAACAAAGTTAAAGTAACCTAAGGACAACACAAACACTCATGCCCTAGAGGGGACTCGAACCCCCGACTGCGTACGGTCGCGCGCACCGCAGCACGGCGCCCCAGTGCACGCGGCTATTTCGTCGAGGAGCGAGTTGCGTGTATGGCCTCAGTAACAGCTCTATTTTGGTAAGCGTATACCGATTGTATTAAACCTCGCAATCTTACTTCTATGAAGAGAAACTAATATAGAACAAAGAGCTACTAATTTCGTTTTGTGTATTAAAATTTAACGACATTTCGTTGTTTCTTTCGACAAACCTTAGCTATTTCCGACAGATTTCGTTTACATAAGACTTCTTTGTAAGGATAATCGAATGAATGTAGTTTGCTTTGTCATAAGTGTGTACTTATTAGATTTTTGAACCCGTTCTGTTTACGAATAACCATACCTAGAAAACGGCTGAGTCTTTAGAAATATACAAGTGCGACAACATGCCTCATGACTGCACGGTCTCTGTCCAGCACAGCTTAGTGTAATGATAAAGCGATCCAACAAGGATTCAATTTTTTTAGTGCTTGGGTCTGGAACCGGTAAAAGCAGTGCCAATGTTTCGTTAAATCTCTTGCTAGGGTCGTTCATGTTGAAAGTTTACGAAACAAAACATAGTCCGTTGTAGGCTGTGTTGTAGATATTTTATTGAGCGATTAGCTAATTTCGAATTTAAATTTTCAAGCACATGATTATCTAGTTCAATTAATATATCTTTGTTAGGATTTTTAAAACCCAGGCTGAACTTTGAAGCTGTCGAGCTGTGGTAGTACAATTCCTTAAGGTGGAAACAAAGGAGAGTGGCGGATGTTACCTGATTTTTAATATGTTTAACAGAATTATTTGTGATTCACATTAGGTAAAACATTTGCTTGAAAGTGACGATTAGACGAAATTAGCTAATCTCGCGATTAAATATCTACAATACAGTCTAAAACGAACCATGGTTTCTTTGGTAAATTATGCGGTTTCTGCAAATCTCCACAAAAGCAAGTGAAATTCCATGACTTCTAGATCGACGATGTTTTCAGCAGCGAAAATTAAAACATCATAGTAACAAAGTGCATATTTAGTTTTATTGCCTTTATTTCGTTGTGTTCCTGTAATAGTAGCTTGCTAGTCATTTCTCACTGTTTCCACAAAATTGGATTTAATTTCCTAACTTTCTATTTATTAATTTTAATAGCTATGACGAAGGAATGAGAAAATGGAGTGGTACGAGGAGGTGACGGTGAGAGAGTGGATGGAGGAAGATCTGGAAAACAGAAAGAAGGAGCAGATACACAGAGAGGGGAGGATAGAGGGAGCAGGAGGAGCAGGACGGAAAGGGGTGTGTAGTAGGGAAAGAGAAGGAGATGGAGAGAAAGAGGTAATGGGGAGTAATTGGACATAATGTGTCAAGGCTTTTAATGTGTGACATCTTCTAGATACAATATACCACATGAATTCATGTTAAAAAAAAAAAAAAGAAATATAAAGACAAAAATAGTAATAAATTCCTTGGATTTCAGCAAATCATTTTCTGAGGAAAAATGTTTTTGCTTTCAATCTACATAGTCACGTCAAAGCAAAGTAGGGTATTGATTTTCTCGATGTATCGTTATTTGCAAGAATCATTTCATTTAATTTCCCTTTAATTTCATGTCTGACTTAACCACATCGCCGCGTAGCTGGGTTTAGCGAGCATATATAATAATGTACTCACATAAGCAGCAGCACGACACACCACTGTTGGCGTAGTTACTCACCTGCAAGGAAAAACAGAATGGTCACATGTCATAATACATTACACATTACCATACGCGTGTAATCTCAACTGTCACAAGCACGTGTCACAGCTGTAGTCTTCGTATGGATTAGAGCCATCTTTGATTTTACTACTGCAGAAACAGAATTATTTACCATTGTCATAACTATTATATTCCAAAATCCTTTAATAATCAGTTATATTAATTAATAGTTTGTCAAAAAAGGATTAATTTTTAGATTAAAAGAAAAATCTATGTTCAAGCAGAAAACATTGTGATCAGTCCATTTTGGAGCAATGTTTGAAGTAGTTGACTACAAGCCTTATGTTTACAGTACTAAAAGCCACAATGAAATTTTCTATATATATCAGGCAGTGACAAGCAATTTCGACAGCATGTCACATCCATAGGAAATATGGAAATTGATAGTGAACACCTCATATATAAATATACAAACCTACTACGTGATGAAATATTTCACTACATTTAATAATTAAAAATGGGCAGCGGTTAACAGATGTAGCCATGGTGACACCATATGAAATGCAATGTTGTAGAAATGAGTGAAGACAAATACGTAATTATATGCTGCTCAAGTTTCAATTGAGATAGGTCTTGAGCAATTATCAGTGACCTTGATCCTCTTGACACCCTCCACTTAAAATAAAGAAAGCAAGAAGAATCAACTTGGAAGAACCTTAGAACAAAATAAGAAAAAAGAACATGCACAATTACAGATACACCTAAACCTACAAGCGTAGCTAGGATGCAAACATTTAGTTGTGGAAAACGTCCCACGGAGGAAAACGTTTAGGAGTACAAGTGTTTGGGATATTTGATTTACCAGTGCATGTTATGTATTACCGGTCAAGTGTGTGCGTGCACTCAACGTGTACAGTATGAATTATTTATCTGTAGAAAACTGTTTCAAATGTTGTAACTCTAAGGGACTTCACTCCGGCGGAAATGAGTGCCTTACAAACTACTTACACTAACTTACGTTATGGACAACACATACATCCATGCCAGAGGTAGGACTCGAACTACCGACGTCGAACAAACGCGCGCTCCACAGCAAGGCGCCTTAGACAGCTCGACCATTCCACCACGGATTTCTCGGGATAGTCGAAACAAAATTGGAATAGAAAGTGGGCGAATGATGGGCCTTTGTGTTTTTCGGAGAAAGGGAGAATCTACTTTATTTGTTAGTATGACAAATTACCACTATGGATATGAAGTTATAGGAATAAATTTCTCTCCAGAGCAAGTCACTTCATTTAGGAATAGAATGAAGCATTTGCATGCTACAGCCTTAATATATTACCACGTATACAGTCATCGTACTCCTCCGTATTGTCAGACTTTTCAACACCCTTTCTTCACCTAGTCCCACAGAGGACTCCACGTTCTTTCAGTGAACATAGCTTGCATCTCAAGAATTTCTTGGTCAACGGTCAGCCTTTTTGAAAACGACGGCTAGTTGAATACGACTGTCGCACTCCGGTTTCGTTCAGAGACGTCAGACTCTTTCGAATATCGTACGGTACCAACTTGAATATTCGTTTGATTGTGACTGCCCATAATGGTTCTATAAATTTCAATGCAATGGCACATTTAATTTTATATCTTCCAGAGGTTTTTTTTCGTAACTGCACTGTCTAATAACCGAAACTGAAAAGGGGTTCATACCTCACCAGGCACTTCATGTCATATCAGGATATCATTTCCTTTTCGATTTCTTCATATTTTTCCAGAAGCCATTTCATTATTAATACATTTTTACAGCTGTGTTCCTTGCACGCGCTGGACAGTTTTGTACCGCCTTCTTTTGTCTCCTTTTGAATTACTTCATCCTTTACATAAGGATCCTTATCGCAGAGGATACCGCGCTCCCGGGTGCGGTTCCTCTAGAGAAAGGCTTGTCCACTGTAATTTGGTCGAGCTGATCTCTATGAGCTTAAAGCAGTAACTCGAGCGTCCGATTTTTGACTGTGTAGAGTTCACTCTTGCCCGGGGAGATAATTTATTTTTAGTCGTGGGCAACGTCCCAGAAATAAATTAAATTGGCCCCAATCCCCCGCCTCCGTTCAAGGTTTACGGGAGGCTTTCCGTGGTTGTAAGGCGTATGCCGGAACTCATAAGCCGCTCACACTTATTCCCAATTGGGATCCCCCTCTGCTCCACCATCAGCCTGCCTGATAATTGGCTGAACAGAACCGCGACTCTTTATGGGTCGAATCTCATACAGCCCACTTCACTCCTCGGAGTGGAGAATGAAAAGAATAAGGGCATTTTTTTTTTTTTTTTTTTTAATTTTCCTTGTACCTATGTTTGTGTCCACCATCTGCACTTTCCCTTTTCAAAAATGTCCACCCGACTTCAGACCTGTTGAATATTCAAGTATTGCTTATCGCAGTATACACACCTCTAACGACCTTCAAAAGTGTGTTATCACTCCTCGGTCCTTAGAGTTGCAGTTGCCTCTCATTCTGCTCTTCATTATTGCGAAGCTCTAATTTACGCCAATACCTGCCAGTTCAGTATAGAATCCAGCTGGAATCTCAGTCACTTCTATTTGTAATTATTTCTCTTGTGCTGCTTGAACAATTCCGAATTACCATCTGAAATTTTGTTACTGAGATCAATAAGATCTTCTTCTTCGTACCTACTACCAAGGCCAATATTCATCACCACCTTCCTTCTCCTAGAAACCGCGTCCCATTCGCTTACGATTGCAATAGATTCATCTCCATCCACACTCCAAATTACGCTTACTATTTCGTCTCTTACTTTCTCTAGTTATTCGTCTTTCGCTTGGGTCGTTGCCACGTGTGACTATACTGTCGATACTGCTGTTTGTTTGCTGTCGAATCTGATGAAAACAGCCTGATCACTGAACTGTCCACACTAGCTCACTCCCTGCCCTACTTCCATATTCATACCTATCGTTACTCGCATTATACCATTTTCCCGCTGCTATTGATATTACCGTATATTCATATGATCAGGAACTGTGATATTTGTTTGGCTCCAGTGGCCCGCACATTTGAGCCTTTGCATTTCAGATTTCAGAGTTTCTAGCTCCCTTTTTGTGTTAAAACTTCTGACGCTCCATGCTCCTATTCGTAGGATGTTATTTGGATATTGAGCATTTTCCTCCCCATTGGCAGTCTGCTGAAGGCGATACGAATGGGGCACTGTTCTGGATATTTCTGCGAATGGCGAGATCACCACGATACTGTGTGTGTGTGTGTGATTTTTTTTTCTTTCTAAATACAGGCCACGTGACCTGTGGATATATATTGTGTGTGTTCTTAATGCAATGGTTTTGACTGCCTTCTCCATCCTCTTGCCGCTTATTCATCCGCCGTTTTGTGGAAATATCCAGCCACAAAGGCAAGACAGAGCTCTGAAACCTCTTATCCACCCACTTTGAGGAGGCCGTTGGGACAGCGAGATTGGCTTTGCTTTCCATAAGACTTCGCTCGCTATTACAGAATGTTCCGAGGTAACACGGGTTAAATGTCTTGCTGAGAAATGTTATCCCACATAACTCTGACTCTCAATTTAATCACGTTCGTGAATTGGTATCCCGATAATAATCGCAGTTTTTTCTGCAGCTGCTACTCGCAGGTTTTTTCTTTTCAGATTCGCATCTGTCTTTGTAATTCTGTGTCATTTATATTTCATAGAAGGAGAACAAAAGGCTACGTTTCCCCGATTAAAAGCCCGTTAACAGGAGGCTGAATTCAACAGATGCATCGCACCTTCCTAGCAGCAAAAGGTCACTAAATATCAACACACAGAGTTCGAAATCGGGAATATGGCACCCAGCACGGACGCGTTTGTGGTCTAATAAAACCTCAACACCGTTTAGCACTCACAAACTGGGCGGAGGAACATTAAGACTGAAAGACGACCTTCTGTCGTCTTCCATATATTTTTTCTTAAATTGTAATTTATTAGATGTCCCTAGATTAGCTTTTTGTTAAAACTAGAACCCCACTCTTTTCTAGGCATGAGGAATAACATTTTAATTTCATGTTTTAAAATATTATTTTCTGAAATGTTAGTTAACTTTGCTAGGATTTTATTTTAATAATTTATTATTGTCCCTATGAGAATGTGTACTTGTTTTACTTTTAAGTGGATGTGCTAGAAACTAATGGTTGTCTGAATGTGGGTAGTAATAGCTCGCTTTGCATGGTTCTCTCTGGATTATAGTCGATAGTTAGTCGTTACCAACCCTTGCTGCTGAAGCTACCAAAGAGGTTTCTACACCCTTTGGTTATAAGCTAGTCGACGGGTTTTGCCAGTTTCCGGTAGCTTGGCGCCTCTTATCCGCTCAGTCTTCACTTTCTGCTCGGATCGTGGTGAGGCAAGGTTGGTTCTGCTCTTGTGTCCGTGGAGATGGTAGTGATTCGTTGTCTAGCATGTTTAACTTAGAATCTTGAACTTGGATTTATTTTTCGGAATATTTTTCTGATCGTGTGCGGAGATGTTCTAGTTTTTCAATCCAGTGATTTCCAACAGATAAACGCAGTGTGTTACTAGTTTGCAGTTTGATAACGGCCGGTATATTCAAACCTTTTGTGATTATGTGGCGGTGTTCGAACTCTGTAAATTCCTTCTAGCTTTGTGGGGCCCGATTTCTAACAGACGATGTGTTCATTTTTGTACAGTGCGTGTAAAAACCTTTCTTATCGTTTCCTTCCATGAGTGATATGTGTTCCATGTGGTTGGCTCATAGAATAAAGCCTTCAACTTCCACTATTGTCTGTTCCAGACCCATCAGGCAAGTAACTGTGCGTACATCCTTCTGATTTCCACTAACATTTCGCAATCTTCTCTCCCCGCCTATTTTAATTTTGCTGTTTCTTCTCCGAATTTGAAGTATGCACTCAGTCTTTGTCAGTAATTCTCTCCGAGCCTTGTACAACCTCCTTCAAAAGCTTGTTTATGAAGTTCTATGTATTTATAATGGTTGCATGCCGTAGTTTTTATTCTCACTTTTCCGTCTTTGTAATTATTTCACTTTTCCAAGTTTTGAGACTGGACTTCTTCCACCTCTGTGAACGCTCCCAATCGCATGTTGCTGCATTTCAGTAGCTTCCTTATAAAATCCTACGCAGTTCTAGTGGTTGCATGTCGTAGTTATTATTTTTTTTCAGAAATTGAATTTATACATTTTTATCGGTTTTCGGAACCACGTGGGTCCGACCTCCAACTTCAGGGCCTTGCAGCTAGTCGCCTGAATTCAGGCCACTTCTCATAAAATCAGTGCCTAGATATTTTACTCTCAGATTGCAACTTAAGAGTCCGCCATGATTTTGTGTAATGAATCCGATTTTTAACCACTTCACCTTCAGTGGAGTGCGATCACGTAAGGTAGCCATGTGTCGCCGTTAGTGTGTTTGCTCGCGGTCCAATCTAAATGCAACTTAATTTTGCTATACTCACGCATCATCTCAAATCAGGCACGAGAGACCAGAGCCATCATCGCCGTTTTATTGTATATTGTGTTGTGTGGTACCTCCAGGTTTGCCGAATTTCGCCTACGATAGAGGCACCTGCTTCTATCTCGTTTCAGCACGCTGATTTTGGTGAGTTTCGCTGTTGCATTGCGTGTGTGTGAGCGAGTGAGTGTTGTTTGTAAATCCTCCCCCCAGTAGCGTTAAGTTCTGTGTAATTTATGTTAAATTCAGTGCTGGGTATCGTCAGTATTAGTTCATAGAGGGATGCATTTTTATTGTATTAACATTTTGCTTGCGTTTGACCTGAATAAACAAGTTTAATTTAGTATAATTTAGACTTGCCTATAAATTGTAGTTTTCGAGCACCTTCCCCCTTTTATTTAATATTGTTTTTCGCCAGTGCTGAGAACAAGCTCAGATGCAAGTTTTTATGTTTAAGTTCCTTTGCACATTAAATGTTTTTCTTAGCCACCTTTATGAAGTAACTCTAATTGTGATGGGTTGTTTATTAATGCCTATGTGTAATTTCGTGTGAGCTGCTACGTATATTGGCCACTGTATCGTTAACTTCCTGTTCTTAGAGTAATTTGAACCAAGTTACTTCTCAATTTGGGCCAAGGAACAAGGTTTTGCAGCAGGGAGTAGCCGGTAGTTCACACGGACCATTTGCTAATTTTACTGCTAAAATTAAGCTTTTTTTTATAGTAGTAATCGCTTATCTGGGTACCTCCTACAAGAATTAAGCTTTTATTTCGTACAGTGGCACACTTTTAAGATGCGAGTCGTAACGAATGGCGCCGGGTTCTGTTCGCAGATACGACCTTGTGTTCAGTCGGACAATTGTCGTTGTTTCATGAGGAGACAACGCGGATCTCCAAACAATCCTGCTTGTATGCAGCAAACATCGCCATACCATGGTGGTAGACGAAGGGTATGGGTCGCAGACGTACGGACCTCTTTTGGGGTTCAGAAAGGCGCTTTGGGTGCTCAGAGGTAGAGACGAGATCCTTCGACCTTTTGTTGTGCCCTATGCTGGTGCCATAGCAAATTGGTTCCTTCTGCTGGACGATAACGCTCATGTCCATAGATCTGCACTGGTGGACAACCTGCTTGAAACTGAGGGAATAAAAAATTGTTCAAATGTTTGTAAGTATTATGGGACTTAACTATGGGTCATCAGTCCCTAAACTTACAAACTACTTACGAACTAGGACGGCACAAATATCCATGCCTGAGTGGGAATTCGAACCCCCGACCGTAATGGTCGTGTAGACCGTGACTGAAGCGCCTCAGTCCCCTCGGCCACCGCGGCGGGCACAGAGGGAATAGATCGAATGGAGTGACCGTCCTATTGACCTGACTTAAACATGTCTCGGATGCACTTGGCAGGCCCTTTTCATCTAGACCATCACCTCCCACAACGGTTGCACTCGTGGAAGAATGGCTAAATATGCCTCAAGAGCTGAAGGGTAACGTCATACTTTACATGCTACGCAGGTGTGAAACTCTTCTGGCCGTTCGAGGTGCTCATGTACCATACTAAAGCGCAACGAGAATGACTTTTTCACTATTATGTTAGCCCCATGTGCCTAGCGCTAAGTAAAGATCTGAGGCAGCGAAATACCGTAGTGTATCCCAAACAATTGTTACCAAAATCTGAATAAACTATGTTGTCACGTGTATGTTGAGTACGATATCTCACCTGATCCCCTAATTGTTTTCAGCAATGTAGTTTATATCTTCAAGAAAGTTTCACCTTCTTGTACTAATTACAAAATAACACCGTTAGCTTCCAATGCTAAAGCTCTGAGTCAACCAATTTACGACAATGTATATAAGCGACAGACAACGTCAGAAAGTATTCCCAAGATGTGGAGATTTTCTATACCTTGTTCCCTCTCTAGAGAAAGGTGTAATTTTATAGTCAACTTCAGCAGTATTATTCAAAGCGCCAGTTAACTGAGGCACATGAAATATTGAAAGCAATCAATCTCTCAGCACTTAACAGCCTTGTTTTGTCGGAAGCTTCACGGTCGGAAGATGCCTCACAAGGCCCCCGTCGATTGGAGCCGTGGCCGCAGCTGCTAAGCTGATTACAGCCCTTTCTCAGCCGGCATCGGATCGAACAAAGGAGACAATCCCATTGTCACACGAGGCGGGCACAAAGCGATCGCGAACAATACTGGGATTTCAGGTAAAGCCACTGGAGCGGTTACAATTTCATTGCGTTTGGCCTGCTCTTGCTCAAAGGTCCTCCAGTAAACAAGGCCGTCACAAGAACAACATTGGTCCCATTGTTTTTTTTCCTCCGCGCAATGGGTAGACATTGCTTTACAATGTGCAAGTATGAAGCTCAATCACACGTATTCAATTGATGTAAGAACATCGGTTTGTATGTTATCACAAATGGACGAGTCTACGACGGAATTACTTCCTAGTATCTTCTAAGTGTTTTTTTTTTTCTAAACTTTGAATACTAGACGCAAGAACATAATCAGGTTTGATACCTATTTCGTGTGTGTGTGTGTGTGTGTGTGTGTGTGTGTGTGTGTAGTTGCACAGCGACGTATCTACATACGTAACGGCGATCAATTATACATACTTTCTAAATAGTGTATGAAGATTTCGGTCTCTATGTGAATTAAGCAATCTGTCATCATCGGATTGGGAAGAAATTACATGTGGAGTCCCACAAGGATCCATCTTAGGACCATTGCTTTATCTTGTGTACATCGATGCAGTTACACTGCCAGAAGAAGTATTCCAATAAATAGCACACTGAGCAACCACTCCTGGCCATTAAAATTGCTGCACCTCAAAGATGACGTGCTACAGACGCGAAATTTAACCGGCAGGAAGAAGATGCTGTGAGTTGCAAATGATTAGCTTTTCAGACCATTCACACAAGGTTGGCGCCGGTGGCGACACCTACAACGTGCTGACATGAGGACAGTTTCCAACCGATTTCTCATACACAAACAGCAGTTGACCGGCGTTGCCTGGTGAAACGTTGTTGTGATGCCTCGTGTAAGGAGGAGAAATGCGCACCATCCGTTTCCGACTTTGTTAAAGGTCGGATTGTAACCTATCGTGATTGCGGTTTATCGTATCGCGACATTGCTACTTGCGTTGCTCGCGATCCAATGACTGTCAGCAGAATATGGAATCGGTGGGTTCAGGAGGGCAATACGGAACGCCGTGCTGGATCCCATCGGCCTCGTAACACTATCAGTCGAGATGAAAGGCATCTTATCCGCATGGCTGTAACGAATCGCGCAGCCACGTCTCGATCCCTGAGTCAACATATGGGAACATTTGCAAGACAACAACCGTTTGCAAGAACAGTTCGACGACGTTTACAGCAGCATGGACTTTCAGCTCGGAGACTATGGCTGTGGTTACCCTTGATGCTGCATCACAGACAGGAGCGCCTGAGATAGTGTACGCAACGACAAACCAGGGTGCACGAACGGCAAAAGCCTTTCTTTCAGATGTTTCCAGGTTCTGCTTACAGCATCATGATGGTCGCAACCGCGTTTGGCGACATCGCGGTGAACTCACATTAAAAGGGAGTATTCGTTATCGCCATACTGGCGTATCACCCGGCGTGATGGTATGGGGTGCCATTGGTTACACGTCTCGGTCACTTCTTGTTCGCATCGACGGCACTTACCTGCTCACTACACTATCTGAACACAACTACTTGGGTAATTCTTTTGGTCGAGTAAACCCTACACCAAACCCCTCTGAGTATGTTGCTGATATTACCACCATCTCGGTTGCCGTAATGTTGTTGTCTCTACAGAAACACGTCGAACCATTTCGGCTGATTCTGCTGATAGCAATAATTCAGAACCTAGATATCTCAACTGATCCACTTATTGCTTTAACCAGCGTTGTTTCATCCCACGAAAGAAAACTTCCCCTATTCTATGGATAACAAGAATGCCATATGGATTAATAAATGTGGCTTGTAAAAATGTAGATAGTCAAGCAAATTCTGTCGAAGGGATCCGGAATTGGTACCTGAGGCCTGATGTGCATTCTACAGTATGATCCACCGGAACATAAGAATCTTTTACAGTCAACTACTCTAATGTAAAATTCCAGAGGATTTTGCTACGCTGGGATGGAGTAGTCGAGCTGTCTAAAGCGTCTCGCTGCGGAGCGCGCGGTTGCTCGCCGTGGAGGTTCGAGTCCTTCCTGGCGCATGCGTGTGTGTCCTTACGTTAGTTTACCTAGGTTTAAGTAGTTTTTAACCTACGGACTGATGACCACGCAGTTTGGTCCGATAGATTTACAAACATGTGAACATTTGATTTTGCTACTTAGCAACAAGAATGGCTGGAGCATGAACTTTACGTATTTGTCATTTAATGAAATCTTCCCCGTCTAGCCGGCCGCGGTGGCCGAGGGGACTGAGGCGCTCCAGTCACGGTCTGCACGTCCACTACGGTCGGGGGTTCGAATCCCCCCTCGGGCATGGATATTTGTGCCGTCCTTAGTCTTAGCTAGATCATAAGTAGTTTGTAAGCTTAGGGACTGATGACCCCGTAGTTAAGTCCCATAAGTTCTACAAACATTTGAACATTTTTCCCCGTCTAGCTGCATATTGAGACGTGAAATCAGGTCTACAGAATGTCCATGACCTCAGCCAGAAAAGTGGCCGAGAGTTAAATGACACTTCTTTGTTGAACTACTTGAGGTCACTTGTTGCCGATCTTTTTTCAGGTTGTATACAAAACAATTATGCAACGTAACTGCTTCTCAATATGCCTTGTAAAATATTAGGTTTTGTGGAACGTGATACAACCTAGTCAAATCCTACAAACCACGTCAAGAAAAAAATTGAAATTAGAGATGAAGTGCATGTTAAAACGTTGATACCTTATCTTACTATGCGTAAATTTTGCGTTCTCATATAGCTGAAGTACATTAAACTAGCGCTGTTATCAGAATCTATCAGTAATATCTGTTAATAAGGGAAACGTTCTTTGTCACATGTTAAAAAATACTTCACGCGAACTATCTAAAATGTTGCACATATTCTGGTGTCAATTATTGTTTCATTCCTGATGGACGTTTTCTCTACCGTAAAAGGGTTTTCAATTTTTTAAAATTAAAGCACATATTTCTCACAACTTTTTTTTTAATAGTCACTACCAACTTCATATTGGCTTATATATATGTAAAATTCATTTCGACTCTTTCTACCACATCTCAGTGCTTAAATTTTGCTGTTAAGTGATTCACTACGTTAAGCGAATAGTCTGTTCCCAAAATTTACTCAGCTTCGTTATGCGTAAATGGTAGTGAGAATTAAGTTGGTGTATTTACGATCTTTTTTATGTTTCCTTCGCTTATGTTTTAAAATCTTTCAGGATTTACTACTGAACTGTTATCGGAGAAACATTACTATCTATTTGACAGTCCTTACTGTGACTTGTCGTTTTTCTTTGAGATATACTGCGGCGTTCTAAGCTTTTCTCGATAATGTCACTCCATCCAGTCCATTACTTGTATTGCCTAATTCCGGAAAAAGTGCTGCTGATTCTTTATAGTCCTCCCGAGAGATTGTCGCACAGTTCCTTAAGCGTGAGCCCTTCATCTTTTTAAAGCCCTGTTTGACGGGACAATTCACTATTCCCTGGAAGAAACGCCGCCTTTTTCGATTGGCCGTATATACAGATCGCAAAATACTTTTATCCCTTAGTCCTATCGTATCTTTTAGACGAGTGCATTTCAGCACATATCAGTTGGTGTTCATGTGACGCTTATTCCACATTAGCTGTAGTTTTAGTAATCTTCTGTCCTAAGGTATGTAAAACGAACCAAGTGATAACAGCTGTACTCTAAGATGTTTTTAAGAATGATAATAGTGTTTGAAGACGGTAGCCTTGGATCAAGTAACTTTTGAATTATGTTGGTTTCCGACTTTCTTCCATTTCCATTTTCCCGATCAGATGTATAACTCAATCCGAAAATATGTTTTTTTTAGTCTTCCGTAAACTTATTTAATCTTTAAGTAATTATTATACACATTTCTAGATATATTGGTACTGTTACAACTAACAAAATGTCATTGATCCTAGGACGTTAATTGGAATGTTACTTATTACTTTTCGTTTGGGAGGTATTGCCACTCATATTTTAATTTCAAATCAACATACCTTTAAACAGTTACGTTTCGTAATTTTAGAAGAAAAGAACGGAATTCTATGTATGAGGAACGCATGATACGCAAAACACTACTTTATTTTACACGCAAACTTGTTTCATCATCAATGGGTTTTTCATTTATTTATTGCTGTAAAAAACAAAATAGATTGATTTCAGTGCTATACTATGTGTAAATTCACCCTTCACTTGCTTTCCAGTGGACAGTGGAATGGCGGTCGATATGAATTTTGTTTATTTTCTCTCTGTGACTGTGTGTGTGTGTGTGAGAGAGAGAGAGAGAGAGAGAGAGAGAGAGAGAGAGAGAGAGAGAGAGAGAGAGAGAGAGATAGTACGTTTTAACTGTCTGTCTTGTCGTTTCTGTGTAGCTCTTTTAATGGGTTAAATAATGTATTTTTCCATAATGTCGTATATTCATTCATTTCCTTTGCTACAGCTTTTTGTATGTGATAGTTTTCTTCTGTTCTGAGTTTGTGATATAGGTTGTTGTTTGATTTTAGTATTTTTAGGTCTCTTTATATTTTGGCTCGGTGATGGTTGTGGGCTATAAAGTGGTCTGGAAAAGTGCTATGGGAACTGTGACTTTCTAGTGCCTTGAAGTGTACTGGTTTTGAAATTCCTACAAGTTTGGCCAATGTATATTGATTGACAGGAGTTGCTCTAGTAAGTCACAGTTCCTACGGCATATTTGCAAACCACCTAATAGCGCTCAACCATTACCCAACCAAAATAGAAACAGACCTAAAAATATTAAAATCGTGTCACACCTCTTCCACAAACTCACAATAGAGGAAAACTTACACATACAATAAGCAATAGCAGAACGAAAATCAGTCATCAACACACACACACACACACAGTCACAAACATACACACACGCACACACACACACACACACACACGCACACACACACACACACACACGCACGCACGCATACACACACAGGCACACCTATTCGCAGAGAGAAGCAAAATTCAAATCCACTGTCATTCCACTGGAGAAGGTCGAATTTTTTCAAGTGGGAAATGATCGTGAAAAGAAAAATTCTGAAAAATATGAGTACTATATGTGTGTTGTCAACAATAACGCAGATGATATAGTGTATACCAAAATAAACCGTAAGTAATAGACAATAAGCTGACCATCGAAATAGTCCCAATTACCAAATTTATGTTTTAAGAGAAGAAGTAGCTATTTTAAAATCCTGACAGTATTAAAACAGATTATCTGGTTGCAGATGACAACGCTACCAGTGTGTAGTTATGTAGAAAGGTCCTACATAAGCACATAATGTAAAATCAAGGTAAAAAAAGAAAATAAAACTTACGACTTTTTAGGCCTAAATTTACATGTTGTATAGCACTGAAATCAATATATTTTTTAACAATAATAAATAAATGAAAAACTCACTGACGATTGCACAGAGGTGGTGAAACATGTTTGGGTGTAAAATAAAAAAAATGTTTTGCATATCGGGAGGACCTTATACCTACAATATTCACTGCAAACACGGCAATAATAATAGCTGCAAATCGAAAAAAATGATGAAAGAAGGTAATACCAAACACAATAAGAGCTGTAAATTGGAAAGATGATGAAAGAACGTAATATCATAGTGTCATTTCTAATTATGAATTAACATCTTGACGTAATATCTCTTCAACTATACAGATATTCCAATTCTTGTGATATTTTCTGTTTTGTAATGAAATACAATACTGTCACTTCTTCTTCTGATTCTCCTTCAATAATGAGATGCAACCAGACGAAACAGATATATCAAAGTACAATTCCATCAAATCGTGTTATGCTTCTCTCTTTAAATAAATCTGCTCTTCAGTGGTCCATAAAATTTCGAGGTCAGCTGTATGGAAATATTGCTGCTGTATTCTTGAAATAGTAATCGCTGTTAAGTCATTTAGTGGTCTGTTATAGTTCCCCAGAACGCCTTTTCTTAATACGTCCTTGGGAGGTACGAGTAGTTTACCTAAGCAGGTAAAAATGTGCTGGTATTCTCTCTTAACAGCGGTAACGTGGAGTCATTTTGGTATTTTCACATTTTTGTCTCTCACCCTTATTTCAAAACTACAGAGCTTGGTTTCTTTCAAACGCTTCTACAACTGCTACCGAAAATTTGGGTGGCCGATGAAAGTATGCTGTGGTAAAGCGTTAGTAGTTCCGCTTCGAGTAGTTGCGGTTCGCAGATGTTCCTTGCTATGTCCGCAAAGTCTTTACTACGCCCCCCTTTGTTGTGGGTGGTGGTTTGAGTCCCAGTGCAGATAACGTTCTCTGAGTATGTGTGTGTGTTGGAGTTTAGGGGGGGGGGGGGGCTTCTGAGGTTTTTGCAGCCACAAACGGATATCACGAAAGACTGTACAGAAAGGCTAGAGAAATAGTAAAACACCGCAATAATGTCAATAGGTAAGAAGAGGGCCTGAAACTGAATGAATTCGCGATTCCAGTGTTTAAGAAAAAATGTAAAATAGACGGTGTCAATAACGAACAACGGCAAACGGCAACGGTGAATTGCGCGCGCCTATCCAAAACATCTGACGTCATACATCTGCGTAAGCATTGAATAGTACAAGCTAACAATCCGCCATTTAGAATCCCGCGTGAAAGGCGTACTTTTAAACACTACGGAACACTTACGCTTTTTAATATCCTCTTAAGGCCATTAAATATACTTTACTAACGCAGAAAAAATTACAGCATAGTACATTTATTTGCTTACATTTGACAGTAAGAGGCAAGCAACTTAAAGTTAGTGATTACATGGATATTTTGAGATATCATACATTCACTTACATTCCAAATTAAAGCATACGTTCCCGTTCTAAATATTTACCACATTCAGTTAAAATATATCACACATATCGTACTTCCTGGTTTGTAAATGGTACGTCCACATACGTTTACGGTAACTAAGAGGTGCATCCGAAAACAGATGCGGAATAATGTCAAATTGTGATACTCTAATGTCCCGTATATTTTATACACACCATATTTCAGAGAGGATTTTGCATCAAAAATGTATTTAATAACTTTGAACGTCCAGTTTCGTTAGAAAAAGACTAATTAAAGTCTCTCGTAGGATGCACTTTGTAATAAAGGGAATGTTGCATGCAAAGCCATTTTTTTTTAGACATTCTGTTCACAGCTTGGCTTAGGCCTACATATTACCTTGTTGAGAGTCATATTAAATTGCAAATCGTACTTAAATTTCTGGTACAGGTTGGCAGCCATTATTAACACGACAACACAAAGGATTCTAAAAAAGCTGATTGGCTGCGGTAATGAAGGAGTTGTAGATGTAAAATCCTTTACTTTTCTCTTTGCATGTGATCCATCGAGCGAGCATCTTATGCTACAAGTACAGCTTATCTTGACTGTTAATGTATTATGAGTATTTACAAGCATCTTTTTCCATTCTCCATTCAGGAGAGGTATGTACTTTACAATAGTAAATGCCAGTTATTCTTTTTTTTTTGTCTTTGTAACTACTTCTACCTATATATACTGTATCGTGTACTTTGTCACCGGGCGCTCCGATGTTGATCTGGGCCCGAAACGCGTCAGCGTAAAGAGAAAAATAAAGGATTTTAAAACATCTACAACTCCTTCATTACCGCAGCCAATCAGCTTTTTTAGAATCCTTTGTGTAGTCACATTAAACACTGAACTAATGTGAAATAATATTTTTTAACAATTTTGTATATCAACTAATAGGTTGCGTAATTTTTAGGTGCTTGACCTAGGTTTCGTTGCCACTAGTGACAACATCAGAAGAATAAAAACAGTTACATGAAACACATGACGTCAAAAATATTAAGAGCAGGATTGCTAAAGTCAGTTACAATAAAAATTGACATTCTTGCCATACAGATAAAACCAGTATGGTGCGAAGGGCATGAAGGAACTTCACGCTATACTTGTTTCATTTGTATGGCAAGAATGTCAATTTCTATTGTAATCGACTTGAGCAATCCTGCTCGTAATGTTTGTGATGTTATGTGTTTAATGTAACTGTTTTGATTCATCTGATGTAGTTGTCCCTAGTGGCAACGAAATCTGGGTCAAGCACCTAAAATTACGCAACTGGTTGGCTGATATACAAAATTGTTTAAAAAATTGGATTACGATTGCTGTTCATCAGCCATGTTCGAAGTTGTGAAATAATAAAATTTGAAAAACCACTAGCTGAGCAAGCAGCTGCACTCAAGGGTCACTTAAAATACAATTAAGAACTGTCAGAATAACTCTTTAGTTGGAATAAAAAATCAAGAAAAGTTGCGTACTTTAAACCCACTGTATGTCCTGTTATGTTAACAATCTGTAGCAACACTAAAATAAACCATTGCTTACATATTTAAGCCTATGTTTTTATTACTACCTCTCTGTGAGCATAACTATTTCTAATACAAATTAGCAAAAGGTTTTGTTCTCGTTGTGGCGTAAAGTCAGCGCCACACACCAGACGTAGAGAACGATCGTGGAGAAGGCAGCGATCAGCCAAAAGCCAATAGCAAGTAGGTGCCGCGCATCCTGGAAGGAGTAACCGACGATGCGCGCCCTCTACAAGCAGCTATATCTAGGCCGACACCAGTGGCGGCTCGTACAAAATTTGACCGGTGTGCTACAATATTACAAAAATAAGCAGGAAAGAAAATATAATAAAATAAAAAGTAGTACTCACTCAGTTTAGAAAAATGAAGTCCATACGTCGTTGTTTTCTGCTGCAGAATTTGTCGATGACTTTCGTGTTGAAGCCCTCGGTGTTGCTTGCCATATTCTTCTCAAAGGAGAGCAATGCAAGGACATGAAGTCGTTGTTCAGACGTGATATTCCGAAGAAAAGTCTTGATCCTCTTCAGAGAAGAAAAACATCTTTCAGGCTCAGCAGTTGTCATTGGTGTGGTTACTATTATTTTCAGAAGTTTTGATATATGCTAGAAGGTGTCACACAGATTGTTGTTAGGAATGAACTGTAGTAATGGTACAGCTCCTGCAATATTTCTGTAGTCTGGTCGTTCGTACAATACCAAGAGCTCCGTCATAAACCTGAGTTTCTCCAACGTGGTATAAGCTTGGACCGCAACATTAAGTTCTCTTCCTGGGAAGCGTCTCGAGTATTCTTCAAACTTTGAAGAGTCTAGCAGCTTTGCTGCATCTAGATGATCTAGGGCTTGGAAACGACCACGGGCCTCTATGGTAATCCTGTCGCAGACATCTCGTGCATCAGAATGTCGACAAAGACTTATCTTCCGGCGCTTGCTCTGAGAGGTAGCTGTTGCTGTGGCTGCCGCATCAATGTCGTCGATTGAAGCTCTTATATTATTAATGGCCTGTGTGAAGCAGAATACTGAACCTTTTATTATTACAGCATCGACCGATCTTGCCTGCAACTGGCTGTACGATATATCTACGTGAGGCATCACTTTGTGGAAGAATGATAACCAAAAGAGGAATTATTCATACTGTAGATTTTGATAGGTCCAACTGCTTGGCAACACGTTTGGTCGGAAGGCGATTTTTCCAGCATTGATAAGCATTCCAGCACCAAGGATTTATTTTCATGGAGCACATTTATGGTGCGTGATTTGAAATTCTACCTAGTAGCTGGCCCACTAGGAATCCTTCTTGCTGCCAATTTCTCTAAGGCGGAAAGTCGTTCTGATGACCTTGAAAAGAAAGCTGAGAAGCCTGATACATTTAAAAAGAACACTCTAGCTGACTGATTCTGTGAAGCATCGTGTTCCATTGTTAAATTTAGCTGGTGTGCATAACAATGCACATAATGTGCATTAGGATACATTGCTTTAACTTTTGCCTGCACACCGCCTTTGCAACCACTCATGACATGCACCATCGTATGTTGGAGCGGTAATTTTATGCGCTGCATCTTTGAAGAAAGGCTCTATGACACTCAAAATACAAGTAGCTAGAGCATCAGCATTATGTCCTTCAGGATTGAAAGAAAAAAAAAACAGAACCTCTCATATGGCACACCATTCTTTTCATAGCGCAACACTAATACTGTGTCTTTTCGAAAACATCAGTTTTTCATCTGCCATTACAGTAGCAAACTAAGCCTCCTTTATTTCTTACGGAATAACTTCACGGCAAATTTCTAACATACAATCGAGCAACTCATTTTGAATGGATTTTGAAATACCCTTAAAAACTTGATTACCTTTTACATGTTCTTTTACTGCATTATCAATATCAGAAATTAACTCTATCAAACCCAAAAAGGCCCCTGGATAGCACATACCTGTTTTTCTCAACCTGCTGATTATTTTTCACTATTTCGTCATGATAAGTACGACTTGCGATATTAGCATTTACCTAATGCACTAAGATCAAGAATGTTATTTATATATTTATGATTTCCTTTGCTTTTTATTAATGCATTAATATGTTCGAGGTCTCCCCCCCCCCCCCCCCCCGCCCGCCTTGTACTCCACGCATCACTGTTCCCAAACAACAAACATGGAAAGCAAAAAAGTGCATTGCGAGTATCACATCCGCAAATCGAAGTGTTTCCATACACTTTCGTACTAAATTTCCTCATGTACTCACTTTTCTTGCCACCTCCTATAGCCTTTTGACTGAGATTTAAAACTGGAGTAGGTCTGCCTAACACTTTCACTATCAGTTTCCATTCCAAAGGTCTACTGTAAAATGTTCTCTGTAGCAGATCATCGACAGAATCCCCCATGTTTCTCGCACAGTACGTAACGCGCACTTTCACAAAGAAATGCACCCCGAAACACTTCTTCGGCGAACGTAAAAAGTGTGACTGACAATGTAAATAACGGAGCTTAGCAATATCCCCACCACGTCATCTGCGTTCTACACAAGCGACTAGTGAAACTGCTTGGCTGAAAAGCGCAGTTTCACTCGCATGTTGGCCAAACATTACGAATGTTGTTTGTGATTTGAGTTTTATTTCAAACACGACGATCTTTGTATGATTGCCTTCAATTAAATATCAATTAATACTGTATTGACAGTAAGACCTTTAGGGGAACTGCAGGTAGTAAATATAACGTTTAAAAATTAATTTAATTTACAGAAATTAAAAATTTTGCCTTGGAGGTATTTGAATACGAGCCTCACAACGCGCAAAACGCCTGAGCCAGCGCGCTATTTGACTCTGTATGCCGCAATATTCGTCATATACTATTCTTCTGCAATTGTTACACGCAGCGCGAAGATAAATATTGATCTGGTGCTGCAGTCGGTCGCAGCACACACGAGTCGCCAGGCCTGACGTCACGTCTGCGCATGCGCATTAGCGAACAGACGACTGCGCCGCCTCTCTGCGCACGTACCAGCGCGGCTGAATCCCTCTTCAGCAAATGGAGCTGGTTTCCAGCTATCGCGGCGAGAGCGCTCCAAAATGCGTTTTCATCCTTATTAATACCATTCTAATACGCATTAGAAGGGAATTGGCATAATTTTATTGTGATATCTGGCTCGCATTCCAGGAGAAAGGATGTAATTTTACGTCCATTTCTCGCTTGCATTCGGAAAGAAATGGCATAATTTTAGTAATATATTTACAGTGTGCTGCAGCACATTAGCACATTATCACAAGCCGCCACCAGCCGACATACATCTGGACATCCGGCAGTTACTATTCCGGAATAGGTCAGTTACTAGCAAGAACCTCGATAGTTACTAGTGAGAGCTCGGACAGTTACTAGGCAGTTACTAGGCAGCTACGATGTCTGAAATAAGTCAGTACTAAATCAGAAGGTGGCTACGAACATACCAGTAACTAGGTCTCAGCACAGCTAGTATCATACGGACGACGCACCGAGAAGCAAGAAGGCAGAAGAAACAGACCTATGTTCTAAAATTGAATATTATTATGCTCAGTCAATAAAACTTGTATTATTAATCTGAAAAGTTGTTACAGTGACTTCAATTCCTGCACCAGTACCTTTATAAACAACCAGAGAGGGACGAGTACTAAACAAAAGGAGACGACGTCGCAACAGTTCTTGATGTTACACAGATGGTTGCTCGATTTTGGCATCTGGAGTTCTCAAGCGCTTTACCTCCACACGCGAGCACGCGTAAACAGAATTCGGCTGCAGTCAGTAACAAGCCGGACGTTAAAAGGAACCACTGTCCCCCGTGAGGAATGTCCTCCGCAGATGGGGACGAAACGTTGGGTTTTAATAACGCATCCACATAATAGCCCGGAAACTTTTAACGATATTGATATTTTCAGCCGTGACAATGCGAGGGTTCTATATGAAGGTATTTTTTTTTATTTCATTTTATTTAATTAATTATTAGACAGATTTTGTGTGCGAGCCGGCGATAAATACTTCTTCAGGCACGGCTAGGCAGCTCGCCGACAGCAAAAGGCGTTATAGTTCCCCAAGGCCGAAACGCATCATAGCGCGTCAGCCGAGGAGGTGGGGCAACGAAAGCTCCATATCGCTGCTGCCGCGAGATATTCCGCTGCGGCCGCCGCGCCAAGTTATCATTTTCTAATTTATTATTATTTATTTTTTAACAATGTTTGGTGGCATACAGGCTGTATAATAGCAGCCTAAGGGTCATCAAAAGTCGGTGCTGATAATGTTACTTTGTTTAGTATTGTTCAGATAACTAAATAAATGAATAAGTAGATCTTTAACGAACACTTCCGAACATGTACGACTACTCAAATTTGGTAGGAGGTCTCGGCTGCGCGCCACTGTAGTCAGTCTGCGCTAGGAACTAATCCGTACCGGACAAGTGGGAATATGATCTCAGTATAAAAAAAAACTAGGTTTCCCTTTCCTTGATCTATCTTCTGAGGTAAGTCGTAATGTGAGTATTGCTTCGCGACCTGAGCGTAAAACGCAGAGGTTACACCACTGGCTACCCAAAATCAATATCCTGAGGAAATGTTCAACATTGTATTGTGGAGAGCCTAGCAATAAAGCCCCATAATTGGCAACCCGAATTTTATTCAGAAGAAATGTTGTCAGTCCGGAGACTGGTTTGATGCAGCTCTCCACCCTACTCTATCCTGAGCAAGCCTTTTCATCTCCTCATAAGAACGGAAACCCACATCCACGTGAATCTGTTTACTATACGCGTCTCTTGGTCTCCCTCTGCGATTTTTACCCCACACACTTCCCTCCAAAGCTAAATTTACGATTCCCCGATGTCTAAGAATGTGTCCTACCAAGCGATCCCTTCTTTTAGTCAGGGTATGCCAAAAATTCCTTTTCTCACCAATTCTGTTCAGTACCTACCCACCTAATCTTCAGCATTCTTCTGTAGCACCACATTTCAGAAGCATCTATTCTCTTCCTGTCCGTACTGCTTATCGTCCATGTTTCACTCCCGTACAAGGCAACACTCCACACAAATGCCTTCAGACAATACTTCCTTACACTTAAATTAATATTCGATGTTAGCAAATTTCTCTTTTTCAAAAATGCTTTTATTCCCATTGCCATTCTGCATTTTATATCCTCTGTACTGCGACCATCGCCGGCCGCGGTGGCCGAGGGGACTAAGGCGCTCCAGTTACGGTCTGCACGGCCACTACGGTCGGGGGTTCGAATCCCCCCTCGGGCATGGATATTTGTGCCGTCCTAGTTCGTAAGTAGCTCATAGGTAGTTTGTAAGTTTAGGGACTGATGACCCCGCAGTTAAGTCCCATAGACTATACAAATATTTGAACTGCGACCATCGCATGTTATTTTACTACCCAAGTAACAAAACTCAAATACCACCTTCATTGTTTCGTTACCTAATCTAATTCCTTCACCATCGCCTGATTTTCTAAGAACGCATTCCATTATTTTTGTTTTGCTCTTGTTAATATTTATTTTATACGCTCTCTTCAACACACTGTCCATTCCATTCAACTGCTCTTCCAGGTCCTTTGCTGTCTCTGACAGAATTACAATATCATCAGCAAAACGCAAAGTTTTTATTTCTTCCCCCTGAACTTTAAACCCTATTCCAAATTTTTCCTTGGCTCTTTTTAACGTCCGATACACATCATGGCTCGTTACTGACGGCAGCCGAATTCCGTTGAAGCGTGATCGCATGCAGAGCTGTGACGTTAGATGTTTGGATAGACGCGCCCAATTCACCGTTGGTTGTTAAGCTTATGGGACTTAACTACTGGGTCATCAGTCCCTAAACTTACAAACTACTTATGAACTACCTACAACTAAGGACGGCACAAATATCCATGCCCGAGGGGGATTCGAATCCCCGACCGTAGTGGCCGTGCAGATCGTGACTGAAGCGCCTCAATTCACCGTTGTCGATTGCTGTTGTCCTTTGTTAATATCGTCCCATGGTACAAGACTGTTACAATTCTTCTTCATCACCGGAAACTAGATTTCATTCTATAGCCTCTTCCTTCACCGCCTGTCCGATGTACAAATTGAATAACTTCCACACATCGGCTCACAAGTCTGACTCGAAGGTGGGCGTAAACCGCATGCGAGCGGGTAGGAAACCTAAGTGTATTTAAAAAGAAACCACTGCCATACGTCAAAACCGGCGTCGAAAATAAGGTGAAAGTGCAACTGCTTCCGTCGATGGTGAATAGTATTCCGAACGCGGGCAGGCAGAGCTACTGTGGCGCGGACATTAGCCCCTAGCAGCAGAAATTTGGGCAGCTCGTTAAAATTCCTTTCTGTCTGCGGCTGGCGTTGCCCAAAAAGCGCGGCCTGCCGTAATAGATTAATGGCCGCGGCTGTGACGTCAGCCGGTGGCGGTGGCCCCCGGTGCGTAAGGCGGCCGCGGCCGCGCCCCCATAAATCACACGCGTCATGCGAGCGCCAGTGCTGCGCCACCGGGCCTCAGGGTGAGCGAGAGGGTGAGAGGGGCGGTTTATTTCATTAGCACGACTGCCGGCACCCGTTACCGACAGCTGGGCCCCACTCTCAATACGGGCCAATGCGGAACCCAGTGCCCGCTCGTGAACTCCCAGGAAAAAGCTCGTTCTGAAAAAAAAGTAACGAATAAATTGAATAAAAAGCGTTTTTAAACTATCTTTTTGTTTCGTTCTTCTATCAGATCACTTTACATGCGACATTCAAAGTATTTATATTGCATGAGCCGGCCGCGGTGGCCGATGGTACTAAGGCTCTCCAGTCACGGTCTGCGCGGCCACTACGGTCGGGGGTTCGAATCCCCCCTCGGGCATGGATATTTGTGCCGTCCTAGTTCGTAAGTAGTTCATAAGTAGTTTTTAAGTTTAGGGACTGATGACCCCGTAGTTAAGTCCCATAGACTATACAAACCTTTGAACCTTTGAACATATTGCATGAGAAACGGTTTACGTCACGGACACAGCACGTATACTACTCGTAGCGCGGCCGCCTAAAGCCGTCGGCACACGAAGCGTGTGTCTGAACGAGTGTGGTCAACGGGCTGAGATTAGATTAGTACTTGTTCCATAGATCATATATACGACATTTCTTAATGATGTGGAACGTGTCAGTTTAGTAAATGTTGTCTATACTTGACAATAAATATTTTAAGAATTTTTTTAAGTTTTATCTAAATATTCATCTACACTGTAGAAGAAGTTGCCATTCAGAAATTCCTTTAATTTCTATTTAAATACTAGGTGGCTATCTGTCAGACTTTTGATGCTACTTGGTAAGTGACCAAAGACTTTTGTGGCAGCATAATTCACCCCTTTCTGAGCCAAAGTTAGATTTAACCTTGAATACTGAATATCATCCTTTCTCCTAGTGTTGCAGCTATGCACACTACAAATACTTTTGAATTGGGTCGGATTGTTAATAACAAATTTCATGAGTGAATATATATATATATATATATATATTGTGAAGCTACAGTGAGTATCCCTAGATCCCTAAATAAATGTCTGCAGGATGCTCTTGGGTGGGCTCCAGCAATTATTCTGATTACACGCTTTTGTGCTATGAATACTTTTTTACTCAATGTTGAGTTGCCCCAGTATATGATCCCATATGAAAGCAGTGAATGAAAATAGGCGTAGTAAGCTAATTTACTGAGATGTATATCACCAAATTTTGCAATGCCTCTGATAGCATAAGTAGCTGAACTCAAAGGAGATCTTCACTATGTTTCTTCCAATTCAGTCCCTCGTCAATGCAAACACCTAAAAATTTTGAATATTCTACCTTAGCTACAGATTTATGTTCAAAGTCTAAATTTATTAATGGTGGCATGCCATTTACTGTATGAAACTGTATATACTGGGTTTTATCAAAGTTTAATGAGAGTCCATTTGTAGGAAACCACGTAATAATTTTCTGGAAGATATCATTTACAATTTCATGAGTCCAACATGCGGCTTAGCGCTAGGAGACGGCGCGATTTATGCATACGTGACGTGTGCCTCAACGAACTACACGCTACCGCAGCGCGCTCCAGTGACAGTTGCTGGCGGCATCAGGTTCTGCAGTCACACTGTTTACGAAATCAAAAGAGTGAAAACCCTGCTTTACCTGATTTAAATCGCTTATTTCCGCACTTGTACACATGTTTGTTACATTCTGTCGTATAAACCTAAATACGTAACAACAAAATATCTATGAACATAAGACTTTTAAAAGTTGCATGGACGGCCGCGGCGGCCGAGGGGACTGAGGCGCTCCAATCACGGTCTGCACGGCCTCTACGGTCGAGGGTTCGAATCCCCCCTCGGGCATGGATATTTGTGCCGTCCTTAGTATTAGCTAGTTCATAAGTAGTTTGTAAGCTTAAGGACTGATTACCCCGTAGTTAAGTTCTAAAAACATTTGAACATTTGATAAAGTGCTTGTTTCACTCTAACAAGGAAAGTACTTGGACTCGAACAAACACACATACACCAAAATCATGTGAGATATGACGTAAAGGTCCCTTATTGCACTGGTGTTACTCCCGCATCTGCAAAACTCTGCAGTCGTCCGTTAGAGGCCTCTCCGTGTGTCACGCCTCATTGCATTCTGACCTGCCGGTACGCCAGTCCGGACCGTTAGGGCTGGTGCAGCGTGCCTCTCAAGTTGCTTTTTGTGACGCTATTTATGTAGTGAGGCGTCAGATGGATCAGCGATTGGTAATCGGTCCTGCTAATCTAGTGCGATTGGTTGAGATGAAGTTACGATGAACCCTTCTTCAAGTAGTTGGTATTGGTGTAGAAGATGAATCATTGGCATGTCTTCTGGTATCTATTATAGTGCAGAAATATTAGCATAAGTTAGAAACAGATACTGTTCTAATACTAACACATAATGATGGTGGTAGGGATGATAATGATGAACTGGCGGACAACTTGAAAAGTGTCATTTACGTGGCGTTCAACAATGATATAGAGTGTGCGATCAACTTGAATTCGTTCACTGTGCGTTGTGCAGTCATTCATATTGCTCGGAGCATTTGATTGTCATTTGCAGTTATAGTTAATATTTCTGCACTGCGTATGGCGTCTACAATTACATATACAGTGCTATCAAGAGCATAAATGCAGAGTTTTGCAGAAAAATGACACCCACCAGCACAATGAGGATACGTAAATGGTCCTGTAATCAAACGTTGATATAGATATGCTTGTTCGAGCCCAAGTACATCCCTTGTAAGTAAGGTACAATCTGTGCTGTTCAAAAAATGAATCCAACAAACTCACTACTCAGGGGATGTGTACTTCTGTGTACATAGCATCAAATATTATGAAGAATACCTCTATGAAAATTATATTAATGTCTTTGAGTCTATAAGAAAGAAAAAATATTTGCTTCCAAGCAGCCTTCAACCAGCAACCTGGGAGAATTTATGCTTGACAGTACATGACATTGCTGACTACGCTACGGCCACAAACAAATCGACCTCTTATCAATGAAGGTATTACACGTGTTGTATACACTATTGATATATACGTCGGTTGCTGACATGTAATGACAACAACGAGCACTGGCGGTTACGCACGAATGGTGCCGAAGCAAGACAACAACGCTACTGCGCACCTCGCCTTGCGTGTGCATAAATCCTATTTGTTTTTGGCGCATTGAAGATTTATAAAAAGCTCGACATATTTGGTAAAATATCTTGTAACTAAAGTCGCATCAACTGTAAATCCTTCAGAAGATCCGATCATGAATAATAATGAAGCCACTATTCTCCACCTATCAAGAATAGCCGCGTGGTTTGCGGCACTGCGCTACGGTCTTGAAGATATGGGTTTGAGGCCGACTGCAAACAATGGTTTAAGCCCAATCTTCTTCTTAACAGATACGGAAACAACAATGACTTTTGTATTCTTACTTGGCGCATATCTTTGGACGTTTTTGGAAATGTGTCTTGTTTTTGAGAGTAAATTACATTGATTTCGTGGTAACAAATATTTAACTGTTTGAAAAGATGTGGGGGAGAGCAGTTTTTGTGCATGCGTAAGGTTAGGAGGGGGTGCTGTTTACAGTGTCACCTGACCCGAAGGTACCTTGTCTCTTCATCGTAATAAATCAAATGTTTGTACAGCTTATGGGACTTAACTATGGGGTCATCAGTCCATAAACTTACAAACTACTTACAAACTAGCTACTGCTAAGGACGGCACAAATATCCATGCCCGAGAGGGCATTCGAACCCCCGACCGTAGTGGCCGTGCAGACCGTGACTGGAGCGCCTCAGTCCCCTCGGCCACCGCGGCCGGCTCATCATAATAGATTCATTTTCTTACTTCCTGCGTTTTAGTGTTCATGTGCATATTCGTATGTTCTTGATGTTTATTATCAAAGAAAAATAAACGACATTCAGTATCTTTTAAGAAACAGCTTTAAACATGGAAGATAAAGGAATAACGAAGCTTGGTAGGCTGATACCTCAGCTCGAGTTGAAGCAAACACAAACAAGCCGAAGTAAGGCATCCTGCAGATCTTGTAATGAAATCTAAAAGAGGAGGCGCCGAACATCAACGCACCGAGCAGGGGAAAGGGGGAGGAGGGCGCCACCATCCAACTCCAGATATTCCCGTACGACCATAACCTTTTGCTTCAATATAAAAATTAAAATACACAATTTTGTGTTTGTTGTAAACGCTGCCTCCCTAAGTCACCTCAAATTAAACAAGGAAACTATTTCCTACGTATTCATCACATATTTCCACCGATACCCGTATCAAAATACACTTCTCAAAACAACTTGGGGATCAGTGAGGCCGGCCGCGGTGGCCGAGGGGACTGAGGCGCGCCAGTCACGGTCTGCACGGCCACTACGGTCGGGGGTTCGAATCCCCCCCTCGGGCATGGATATTTGTGCCGTCCTTAGGGTAAGCTAGCTGATAAGTAGTTTGTAAGTTTAGGGACTGATGACCCCGTAGTTAAGTCCCATAAGCTATACAAACATTTGAACATTTTGGATCAGTGAGATACTATACACAATATACGAGGGTTGTAACTTAAATAGTGGCAACCGATGCAAAAGTGTTACATGTTTGCATCTGTTAGTTTCAAAATAGTCACCAGTGATGTGCAGAATCCGTTGGCAGCGATACGGAAGGCGTAGTATACCGTTAGAAGAGCCCGTTTTGTTGCTGATTCGAATGGAGCGACGTGTTGCCTGTCGAATCTCGCGAACAATAATACTGTGCACTGACGGTCTGTCGTGGAGGAACGTAAAGCGTTAGGATAACACCATCGCAGTCCTACAGGAGAACCACCGAATCATTAACCATACTGGTGCTCTGGCGCAGTTTCAACTTTTGCGGTCAATGACGCCAATAGTTGGATCGACGTTTCATTTTTGGCTCATGCGATGTGGTCTATGTGTCACCGCGTGTGCTCGGAGGTAAGGTAGGTATGTCAACAATATGTATTATTAGCAACAATAGTAGATTCCATTGCATAGTGCTATATTTCGCCTCGGGAGATAATATCTGAAATACACTGTCTGATACGGAAACTGTTAACTTACCAGACAAAGTAATCATCTTCTGGAAACAAAACAAACAAAATTTCTTAAACTAACGCAAAAACAACAAACACCAACTAAAAGTTTTCTTCTTCACCAATTCGGTACACGCCAGGGAGATGACGACAGCCTTGAGAGAACGGCCAGGGAGACGGATACGGACGAAGCATTCCGTTGTGGGAAGTCCTGGAGGTGCAGCGTCGCTGGCAGGGACTCTTCCCCGGAGGCGTCGATTGTGACCCGTCAGCTATGGATTTCGTAGGCGGTCGGCAGAGAACTGACGTCGTGTTGCACTGCGCCCCCCTAAATAGTCGTCGCGCAGTGATACGTGGCAGTCTAGAACTGGTCTCACGTGACGATGCGGAGGAAAATAGTTCACGTTTAGTGCGCTCTCTGGCAGTGCTCGTCGCGTCCTCTGGTGACTCCGGAACCGCCGCTGTGGAACGCCTCACTGGCGTGCATCCGTGGTCTTGACCCTGCATTGCGGTTTGTCCACTCGTCAAGCGAACCACCGGTACATGACACACAGTGTCTCCACAGCAGTGTTGCTATTAATTTAAGTTTCAACCATCGTACATACTGTAACGTATTTTATTCAGCTATTGGTTACAATTGTAATTATATATATCATCATCATCATCATTAGAGACTGATAATGCCTTTCAGCGTTCAGTCTGGAGCATAGTACCGCTAATAAAATTCCTCCATGATCCCCTATTTAATGCTAACATTGGCGCCTCGTCTGATGTTATGCATTTTACTCTAAAATCATTTTGCACCGAATCTAAGTACTTTCTTCTAGATCTACCTCGACTTTTCTTACCCTCCGCTGCCGAACTCATGAGTCTCTTAGGTAACCTTGCTTCTCCCATGTGTGTAACATGACCCCACCATCTCAGCCTCTTCGCTCTAACTGCTTCATCTATGGTGTTCATTCCCAGTTTTTCTTTAATTTCCTCATTATGGACACCCTCCTGCCATAGTTCCTATCTATTAGTACCTGCAATCATTCTTGCTACTTTCATATCTGTAACCTCTACCTTATGAATAAGGTAACCTGTATCCACTCAACTTTCACTCCCATACAACAAACTTGGTCGAAAGATAGAGCGGTGCACTGCTAACTTAGTCTTGGTACTGATTTCCTTCTTGCAGAAGAGAGTAGATTTTAGCTGAGCACTCACTGTATTAGCTTTGCTGCACCTCGATTCCAGTTCTTTCGCTATGTTTCCACCCTGTGAGAAAATGCATCCCAGGTACTTGAAACTATCTACCTGTTCTATCTTTGTTCCTCCTATTTGGCAATCAATCTGTTTGAATCTCTTTCCCACAGACATTACTTTCGCTTTGGAGATGCTAATCTTCATATCATAAACCTTGCACCTCTGATCGAGCTCTGAAATATTGGTTTGCAACCTTTCAATCGAATCGGCCAACACAACTAAGTCATCAGCATATGCGAGACTGCTTATTTTGTTTTCACCTATTTTAATCCCGCCCTGCCAGTTATTCAACATATGATCCATGAACAGTATGAACAACAGTGGTGACAGGTTACAGCCTTGTCTTACCCCTGAAACTACCGTGAACCATGAGCTCACTTTGCCATCTACTCTAACTGCTGCCTGACAGTCTACGTAAAGCCCTTTGATTGCCTGCAGAAGTTTGCCTCCGATACCATAATCTTGAAGAACTGACAGTAGCTTCCTCCGAGGAACACAGTCATAAGTCTTTTCCAGATCTATGAAACAGATACAAATCCCTGTTCCACTCATAGTACTTTTACATTACCTGCCATAGGCTAAAGATCTGGTCCTGACAGCCTCTAAGAGGCCTAAACCCACACTGATTTTCATCTAACTTGTCCTCAATTAATATTCGCACTCTCCTTTGAACAATACCTGAAAATATTTTGCCTGTGTGTGTGTGTGTGTGTGTGTGTGTGTGTGTGTGTGATGTTATACCCACTTTATACTCTTTGACGATCTTTACAGTTGACAGCCATGTATGTCGTGCCCAAATGTAATGTACAGTCATTTAAATTTTATTCTTAGACACATTGCATCCCTTAATTTTATCTTTTTTACTGTTAACTGACAACGATGAACTTTGTTTGTATTTTATTATCATTGTCAGACGCCTTTGGAATGGTAACTTTCTACGTTTTTGACACATCAGTTTTATTTTACTTAATATTTCCATATAACATGTTTTTAAACAAAAGTGACATCCCAAGGTACTATACAAACAAATTTAAGATCATTCTGATGACCCTTAAGTGGATATCTTTATTCTATCCTTTATAATATTAAGAAACAGTTATGTGTTTCATTTCATGACACCATTTGAATTGTAACTTGCTCTGTTTTTGACATATCATTTCTAATATTTTACACTGTTACAACAAAGCATATATTTTTAATGACAACCTAAAGCTTTATAAAATAGATCATGGACTTTTCATATGTATATGAAATACATTCCCTTTGCTTTAATTTATTACAATAGCATTGTAAAAAGTACAATCAACCGTTCTTTGTACGTTATCAAGAAAACAGTAGCTTTACACAAATTTCAACGTGAAATGAACAGAATGGTTTTCTGCAAGGTATCATATCCTGAACTGTTTTTTATGTATCTTAAATAAATTTTATAGTTAATTTTTTAATACCAGTAAAATTACATACTCTGCTGTAGTACCACACATATAATATCTTTGAAAATATTAGTAAGAACCTGATACAATTTATTGCCAGTATTTTAATGTCTTAATCTTTATTTTAATATCAGAAAGATGACTATTATTATTTTGTCTTAGACATTGAAAAAGAAATGAGTGACTAATTATAATTTTATATTTTTGGCTAAATTCATCTATGTAGTCTTTTCTTTGGCTATCAAATATGGGTGGAGCTGGCAAAGGGGCGGAGCCTCAGCTATTTATGAGCAGCAAACTTTAGTCCAGCCAGCAGTGACGCACTTGAAGGCTCCACGTCTCCTGCCAGCTCCACAACATCAATGGGTATAACATCGTTTTATTTCTCTTTATTAATTTAGTTTAAGTTTGACACTAATGTATATTGCTGAAAGTCCTCTAAATGTAACTATGATACATTTCAGAGGTAAATTTCCTGAAGATGGTCTAAATGAAGACCGAAACTAGTCGGAAAAAATAAATTTTTTAACTCTAGACTGTTCTTTATATATAAATTTAAATAAGACTGCTGTTGCCCAATAAATGAAACCAAAATGTTTCCAAAAATATGTGATTTGCAATTCTAGTTGGCCCATGAACTAATTGTTCGAAGTAATTCTCTGAGAATGTGTTGAGTACAATTTCAGGCGATCTTTTGTGCGTACCTCCTGATTTGAAAATATAATTTCGCTAACGGATTGAGGTTAATGCCATCCTCGCTGCCCTCTATTGTGCGCGATCGCCTGGGGCGCCCAGTGGAGTTGTACACCTGCGTGGCATGGACAGTATTTGGTTATCAATCAACCCCATTCTTTTATGAGTGCGATATCCAGCTCTGAGATTATTGTGGGAGGTGCTGGTGTCGCTGCAATGCGGTGTGCACCTTTGCTCACCGGTAAAGCTCTGTGAGGACGAGCGTTATTGTCCTCCAGAATGATCTAATTTCCTATGGCGCAACAAAAGGTTGAAGACTCTCGGTATCTCTGAGCAGTCAAAACGCAACACAGAGGTCCGAAGTCCGCCAATACTGACTCATGTCCACATCATTCGTCCACCACCATGATATTTTGATGTTTCTTGCACATAAGCACGATTGCTTCATGTTATCTCCAGAGGAGGTAACGAAGATTGACCGTCTGAACACAAAATAATAACTGTGAACAGAACCCGGCGCCATTCGTTACGTCTCCACTCCTGACGTTCCTCCACCGTCGTGGTTTTAATGCGACACACCCATAGGACTCCTTGCAGAGAGGTCTCATTCGCGAAGGCGATTTCTGTTTGTGTTAATGTAGCTGCCTGGTAGCTGCGCTGAAGCTGAGTTACATTCGGTCTCCTGTTTCGACGGCATGTTAACCTGAGTTAACGCTCATCTCTTGCTGTTGTTACGCGCGGAAGACGTTGGACCTGTCTGCCTATAACGGTCCCTGTTGTCTGAGACCAGGTACTGGATATTACATTTCGGAACACTTCAATGGCTGCAGCCACCTCCCTCTCTTCCGCTTCCATTCTTCCTATGGCTCTCCATTCTATAGCTTGTTGCATTGCACTACCTGCTCACTACACTATATGACTCCAACTGTCTGTGTAATTCGTTTACTGGAGCAAACGCAAGTCAACACCAATCCCACCACCAGCATCTGTTGTTATCACTATCTCGACTGCCGTAACGTTGTTGTCTACACTCCGTAAATCTGACAGAGAGACGTGGAAATATTTTAGCTCATTCCGCTGGTGCAAGTACTTCAGAATAGATATCTCCGCTGATCTTCTAATTGTTTTGAGCAGTATATTTAAATATAATACACAATTTAAAAATTAATTGAAAGAAGTAAAAATAATAATAAAAGTGTGAAAATAAGAAAATAAGAAAATTGTTGTCTTGGCAATATTCACTATACGGCTTATCCTAGAAGATAAATTAAGAAAAGGCAAACCTACATATCTAGCTTTTATGGATTTGGAGAAGGCTTTTGACAATTTTGATTGAAATAAACTCTTTCAAGTTCTGAAGCAAGCAGGAGTAAAATATAGGGAGCGTAAGGTTATTTACAACTTGTACAAAAATCAGACAGCAGTTGAAGGGCATGAAAGGGATGCAGTGGTTGGAAAGGGAGTAAGACAGGCTTGTATCCTTTCTCCAATGTTATTCAGTTTGTACATTGAGAAAGCTATTAAGGAAACCGAGGAGAAATTTGGAGAAGGAATTAAAGTTCAGGGTGAAGAATTAAAAATAATGCGTTTTTCCGACGACATAGTAATTCTGTCAGAGACAGCAAAGGACCTGAAACAGCAGCTGAATGGAATGTCCAGTGCACCGAAAGGTGCATACAAATGAACATTAACAAGAGCAAAACTAGGGTAATGGAGTACAGTCTAAAAAAATCAGGTGATGTTGAAGGAATTAGATTAGGTAACGAAGCAATAAAGGAAGTAGATGAGTTTTGTTACTTGGGCAGTAAAATAACAAATGATGCTCGCAGTACAGAGGATATAAAATGCAGAATGGCAATGGATAGAAAAGCGTTCTTGAAAAAGAGAAATTTGTTAACATCGAATATTGATGTAAGCCTAAGGAAGTCCTTTCTGAAGGCATTTGTATGGAGTGTTGCCTTGTACGGGAGTGAAACATGGACGATAAGCAGTGCAGACAAGATGAGGATAGAGGCTTTTGAAATGTGGTGCTACAGAAGAATTCTGAAAGTTAGGTGGGTGGATCGCGTAACTAATTAGGAGGTACTGAACAGAATTGGGGAGAAATGGAATTTCTGGCATACCTTGACTAAAAGAAGGAATAGATTGGTAGGACACATTCTTATACATCAAGTAATTGTCAATTTAGCGTTTGAGGGCAGTGTGTGGGATAAAAACCGCAGAGGAAGACCAAGAGATGGATACAGTAAGCAAATTCAGACAGTTGCAGGTTGCCGTTCTTGTGAGGAGTTGAAGAGGCTTGCTCAGGATACTGTATTGTGGAGAGCTGCATCAAACCAGTCTCCAGACTGAAGACCACAACAATAACCTTTTTCTTGGATGATAATCCATTTACTTTTCCTTAAACTAATAAAAGAAACCTATAAAACAGAAATGAACGAATAAAAAAAAGAAAAAATATAATACGCATTATGATATCAGTTAGTGTCAGTCAGTTATCATCCAGATAAAGATCTGTATTTGAAATCTATCAGTGGCATACTGAAGCTGTACTAACATTTCTTGTTTAGTGAGAAATAGTACAGTAGGTATGGTATCTGTCCTTCCGAACATGCTAGAATAAAGAGATAGCATTGGTAGACATCAAGAGCCGTACATTTACGGAAATATTCAGCCTTCTTGACTGTTACAGGAGACTGAAATAAATTTAATAGTGAACTTGAAAATTTGTGCTGGACCGAGATTCAAATATGGATTTCTCGCTTCGGACCAGCAGTCTCCTGAACTCTTTTTTTCTTCCTTAATTATTTTCACTGGATACTTTGAACTTTTTTTTTTTTTTTTTTTTTTTTTTTTAAATATTACTTGGTACTTTCATGAATATTCATACGACCGTAGTCCAAATCTGACAGCTACGAAATTGCGATGGCTTTTTTTTCTCTCGAGAAAGTCGCCACATCCTTCAGCTTCTCAAGGTGAATACCTAACCGCAGAACAGATAGACGATAGCTCGACCGGATTATATCGTCATGACAGGGAGTTATTTCACGGACACAATACAGCTCCAAGTTCTTTTTTAAATGTTTTAAAATTTCACTTATTTGTTTATTATTTTTATTTTGTTCTACTCTTGGTTTAGAGTCATTAGGTATGGTTTCTCGTATTTATTACGTTTGTAGTGTATCTGAAATGTAACAGCGGCTTAAATATCCTTATGACACCCAAAAAATTAAAAAGAGATTAAGTATTCATCTTTCTATCGGAAAAAATTCGGCATTTTAAAGAGATTCATCTATCAAATTTACCTGGAATCTAATCTTGTGCACTATTTTTGCAGTAGACATGAAACAAACTACCGTCTTTGTCTACTCAGGTTGCGTCATCTCCTATTTTACAATGTAAATTACAAATACAACATGAGTTGATTCTATCACAGAAGTAAACGCAATCTTCTTCTTTACATACAAAACAGAGTGTCAGTGTGTTTGTGTACATATTGCTTACAAATCTACAGTTTTATTCCAATCTTTATTAAATTCTGTACACGTAAGCTTCAGTCCATGTGAACGATCGCCGTAATTGTAAGAATCATGTAAAACACACATTTCACATGACGTCATACGACACACCGTTCAGGAGATGTAACGTCACAAACAATAGATGTTGCAAGAAACTGCACATAATGCGACGACATTTTATTCACACACTGTATGAGAAGTTACATAGCGACTTGCAACCAACTTTAAACATAATTTTGATCCTTTATTAAACTCTTTCTCGTAGACAACCACATCGAAATACTGAAAGGAAAATAAAGTTTCCCGCTTACTACTTTCCAGCTGTTCGTGGAGAAAAAGTACGGTATTCGGTATGTCATTACAATTTATGATTCCTACACAACAATTCACAGCAGCAGGAAATTTTACAGACAGTATACACGGATATAGCTGAATGTACCTCCGAAATTGTATCACAGTATGCCACGTTGTTCCTGAGATATGAGGGCGTAAATAGGAACTTTCATGGAAAACCGCCCCATATGCACCAGGTTTTATCTATTAAATTTGCTTTTTAGTTATGGTCTGCTTTGAGGAAACACAATTGTTTTTAGTATCTCCCAAACATGTTTCGCTGGCGTTGCAGCATCATCAGTTGGATATTTATTTTATACTGTCTTAATACCAAATCAAATGTTTGTAGAACTTATGGGACTTAACTACGGGGTCATCAGTCCCTAAGCTTACAAACTACTTACGAACTAGCTAAGACTAAGGACGGCACAAATATCCATGCCCGAGGGGGGATTCGAACCCCCGGCTGTAGTGGCCGTGGAGACCGTGACTGGAGCGCCTCAGTCCCCTCGGCCACTGCGGCCGGCTGTCTTAATACTACATGTAATTGTGTTTGTGGTTCTTCAACTCACAAAACATCCCTGTGTATTTTTGACAGTTTGTCATTTTGGTGAATTTGCGGTGTTTTCACGTTGTGAACAAGCACTGTGGCACTTTCACTTCACTCAATGTTTATGTTAATCTATTACTTCTCTACTACTAACTGTATTCGTAACAGATTTTACCGACACGAAACACTTATATAAATAAATATACACCTACAATATTTTATAATTTGACAACATATAATTCAATAAATATGATATCGTATATATTACGATGGGTAAAAGCCTCTCACATCATGCTCCACGTTTTAATACATTTACATATTTATTACTAAGACACTCCTGTATTCCAGTCACCTGAAAGAAATTCCTGAAATCTGACAGCGCTCTTGACAACTGTGAACCAACTGTGAAGCGTACTCAGCTGTAGGTGAAAGCAAGAGTCCTCTATAGAGTTACAAGGAAAGAAAAGAATGAAAGTGTACATCAAACATTACATTATTTGAGGTAGATATTCCTTTTAACTTCAAGAGACTGTATTTTCCAGTGAGACTTGCATTTTTATTACGATTAACAAATCACAGGGAAAGCTATTAAATACTGCAGAGTGGTTTTGACATCTCCATGTTTCTCACGCGGACAACTACATGTCGTTTGCTGAGGAGTGGGCTCCCCAAAGAATTGATATTAGATTTTGAGCAAGTAAACAGAATTATTGTTTATCATCAAGTTTTGGATTAAATGAAGGTATTAAGGTTACAGATCATCTGCACCTGGATGACTACCTTTCTTACCGCGTTTCAAGGCGCGAAGCACGCCGCTGCTCGCCGTCGGAGGTTCGACGCCTCCCTCGGGAATGGGTGTATTTGTTGTCCTTAGCATACGTTAGTTTAAGTAGTTTGTAAGTCTAGGGTCTAATGACCAGATTAGTTAAGTCCCACAGATTTACAAACATTTGAACATGGAACTACCTTTGTTTGGATACTACAGTTATTATTTTGTACATCATGCAAGACAGTGTTATTTCTTGAACACTCTCCCATAAATATGGGACGTTATTTATAAAAAAGGAATTGGACAGAGAGAGAAGGGATATGAGAAGTAATAACTCAAAGCTTGAATAAATAAGTACCCGGGCAAAATGAAAACTTTGTGCTACACTAGATCGCCAAATGTGCATATTTGCAACTGCCGTAATATCGTACCATATTTACACAAATGATAAAATACTCTTTATTCGCCAAACGGTTGCGATATTAATTTGCTATATTGTCTTTCGTCAGTTTCTTGTTATGATTTCGTAAGTGTCCAGGACAGCTACTATAAGGTCACAGTAAAATAGATGTAGTGCACACATAAACATTTTTCAGCTTTGTAAGGAACTCGATATGACCCTAATGGCTATGATATCGACAGGACGTTAAACCCTAATCTTCCTTCTTCTTCCTTCTTTCGTTCAAGTAACTCTTATGATGTACTTCAATTTGCCTATCTCTTAAAGCGTGATTTTGAAATAGCTGATTTTACCTTCCTGGTTCAACCGTATCAAGTTTTATATTGCATACGGACATGCTCCTAGGTACATAGACGATGTAGACTTTTTAGTTACACTCAAATATTTCTAAACATATTGGACCAAACCTTTATGCTCATCAATCCCTAGACTTACATAGTAACTTACACCAAGGTCAAACCACACACACACACACACACACACACACACACACACAACCACACATTCCCGAGGGAGGACTCGAATCTCCGGCGGAAGCTGCCGACCAGTCCGTAGCATGATGACTTAGACCACGCGGCTACTCCCGTGCGGCTTCAGTACAATGTATAATTTCATTTATGGTACCATGTGATAAATGAATATGGACGCTTAGTCAGATACATCTAGTAATCATTCTAATAATTTATGATTACTAGATATGAACAAACAGAATGAAGGCTTTCACGGCAGGTATCGTCATTACTTAAAGCTTCCAGGCTGAGATGCCGTGGTCCATACATAAAACTTTCCCCTGACGTTTCACCCTCGTTCTGTTCGCTTTACCTCCGAGAATGCCTTCCGCAGACGAGGGTGAAACGTCAGGGTAAAGTTTTATGTATGGACCAGGGCATCTCAGCCTGGAAGCTTTAAGTAATGAAAACAGAAAGCTGTTGTGAAATTTTTCTAGGTGTGAACACTTAGTTGCGAAAGGTTGATTTACTGACGACGGAAATGCCTTGACAACTCTTATGCTGAAAGAAAACTGTTTTCCATTGCCTTAGTAACTTTTGGTGCCTATTTCATTTCATGAGTAAAACTTTAGTCAAAGAGATCTTGTTAGCTTACTTTTTGAAACTCACTTCCATTGGTGTTGCAAATAGACATATTTCCAAATTGGAACGTTATTTGCCAAGATAGCTGAAGGGAGAACTGCCGTTTAGCGTTTAAATCCAAACATCGCTTTACCTTCAGTTTGTCGGATATGTAGTGTACTTGCAAGTGAAAGATGCGTTAATTGTTTTTAAAGAAACTCATTTTTGCCATTGACTGTAGAAATTATTCACTATGGTCGGCCGCCGTGGCTGAGGGGACTGCGGCGCGCCAGTCATGGTGTGCACAGCCACTACGGTCGGGGGGTTCGAATCCCTCCTCGGGCATGGATATTTGTGCCGTCCTTATTATAAGCTAGTTCATAACTAGTTTGTAAGTTAAGGGACTGATGATCCCGTAGTTCAGTCCCATAAGTTCTACAAACAACATTTATTCACTATGACTATTCTTGAGAGCTTGTGCAGAAATTGGCAGTACTATTACAAAGGCTATTCGGATCTTATGGACCGATTATTTTCTGAAAAATCTTTATTTTAATAACTTTTATTACATATCAGACAAAACGACATGCTTTCCTCTGTTTTTAAACATAACATCCATGGACATTTGAACTTCTGGCAAAGCTCTGAAAACTCTTCCGTATAAGCCTCTGGTGCCTGAGCCACTCATTGGAGGTGGCCTTGAACTTCTCATCAGTTTTGAACCGCTGCGGTAGAAGCCGTTTCTTAAAGTTTGCTACGAGAAAATTGGAGCTATACGGTAGACGCAGAAACGACTTCGCAATCGTCGCAAGTGAATTTGAATGCGCTTGCAATATGCGGCGGAACATTGTTTGCAGGGCTTGAATAGCCGCGTGATCTAAGGCACCATATCACACATTGCGGGGCCGCTCTCGCCGGATATGTTTTTTTATCTACATCTACATCTTCATGGGATACTCTGCCAATCACATTTATGTGCCTGGCAGAGGGTTCATCGAACCACCGTTATACTATTTATCTCCATTCCATCCCCGAATAGTGCGCGGGAAGAAAGAACACATCAGTCTCTCCGTTCGAGCTCTGATTTCTCGTATTTTATTCTGATGATCATTTCTACCTATGTAAGTGTGAGTCAACAATATATTTTCGCATACGGAGGAGAATGTTGGCGATTGGAGCCTTTGTACTTAGCCCACGCCGCAGCGATAAGCGCCGTTGCTGTAATGATGCCCATCCCAGATCCTGTATCATTCTCGTAACGCTGTTTTCCCTGTATCGTGACAATACGAAACGAACTGCCCCTCTTTGGACTCTTTCGATGTTCTCTGTCAAACCCACCAGATAAGGATCACACACTGGGCAGCAATACTCCAAAAAAGGACGGACAACCGTAGTGTATGCAGTTTCTTTAGTAGTTCTGTTACGTCTTTTAAGGGTTCTGTCAATAAAACGCAGTCTCTGGCTCGCCTTTCCCACGACATTATCTACGTATTCTTTCCAGTTTAAGACTGAAGTAATAGTAATTCCTAGGTATTTTGTGGAGTTTACGGCCTTCTTTTGACTCTTTCGATGTTCTCCGTCAAACCGACTGATGACCATGCAGTCTAGTCCCCTCTAAACAATAACAACAATAACCGTCAAACACACCAGATAAGGATCCCACACTGGGCAGCAATACCCCAAAAAGGGCGGACAAGCGTAGTGTATGCAGTTTCTTTAGTAGTTCTGTTACGTCTTTTAAGGGTTCTGTCAATAAAACGCAGTCTCTGGCTCGCCTTTCCCACGACATTATCTACGTGTTCTTTCCAGTTCAAGGTATTTTGTGAAGTTTACAGCCTTCACGTTTGATTGATTAATCTTGTAAACAAAGTTTAACGGATTTCTTTTCGTACTCATGTGGACGACTTCACACTTATCATTATTTAGACTCAATTGCCAATTTTTACAACAGAGTGATATTCAGATCGTTCTGCAGTTGGTTTTGATCTTCAGATGATTTTATTAGACGTTAAATGACGGCGTCATCAGCAAAGAACCTAAGAGAGCTAATTAGATTTTCCCCTAAATCGTTTATGTACATAAGGAACAGCGAAGGACCAATAACACTGCCCTGTGGAACGCCCGATATTACCTCTGTTTTAGTCGATGCCTTACCATAGATTACTACGAAATTTGTCCTCTCTGACAGGAAATCTCCTATCCAGTCGCAAATTTGTGGCGACGACCATAACGACGCAATTTGTTTAAAAATGTTCAAATGTTTGTATAGTCTATGGGACTTAAATACGCGGTCATCAGTCCCTAAACTTAGAAACAACTTATGAACAACTTACGAACTGGGACGGCACAAATATCCATGCCCGAGGGGGGATTCGAGCCCCCGACCGTAGTGGCCGTGCAGACCGTGACTGGAGCGCCTCAGTCCCCTCGGCCACCGCTGCCGGCAATTTTTTTAAAGGCGTTTATGAGGTACGGTGTCAAAAGCCTTCCGGAAATCAAGAAATACGGAATCGATTTGAACGATATTTTCTAAATCCGTGTTGACCTTGGGTCAATATATCATTCTGTTCGAGATTAGTCATAATATTTGAATACAGGATATGTTCCAAAACCTTGCTGCAAATTGACGTCAGTGAAATAGGGCTGTAGTTTAGTGGGTTACTCCTACTGCCTTTCTTGAATATAGGTGTGACCTGTGCAACTTTCCTATCTTTTGGTACAGATCCTTCTTTGAGGGAGCGATTGTATATGGCTGTTAAGTAAGGAGCTATCGCTTCAGCATAATCTTACTTTACGAAATCCCCTCCCCCCCAAATCAGTGTTAACGTCGCAGATCAGATGTGTAGCTTTAGTTTCTGTCTACACTGGAGCCTGTTAGCAGTCGTTCACGCAAGCGTATCAATGTCGCTTCGTTGCTTCAGCGCAGGTGGCGCGGCTAATTTTCCGATCGTCATTTTGGCCCGCGACCCGTTCCAGTCGCCGCGGTCGACAAGTATGTCTGGTGACGTGTGCGTCTGTTCGGCAGTGTGGTGCTGACCGAGGAAATGGAGAGAGCGGCGCCGACGGAGGAAACAGCAAGTTCGGCTTGGACGCGAGAAGCGGAGAACGTGGCTCCAGAAGAGCAAGTGTCAGTCCGTCACCGCACGAGCAAGTTGGCGCGCCTCGTAGTGAGCAACACATGCTAGCTGCTGTGTGGACAGTGGATTAGATTAGATTAGTTGGTTCCTTCCATAGACACGCGTTGTGGAGATCCTCGTCGATAGAGAACATGTAATTTAGTAGAGGTACATACATTTATAACTAACTGATAATATAATAATACTAATAGTATGAATACAGATACCTGCATCATTTGGTTCTATTTAAGAATTAGTCAATGGAGTAGAAAGAGCTGGCCACTAGAAAGTCTTTTAGGCTCCTTTTAAACTGATCTTCATTTGAAGCTAAATGTTTATGATTCTTGGTAAATTATTGAAAATATGTGTTCCTGTGTAGTGAACCCTCTTTTGAACTAGATCACTTTTGTTCCTAGAATTATAGGTATAAACTGAGCTGTTTATTGGAAAAAGGGGTATATTATTTATGACAAATTTCATTAAGGAATAGATATACTGAGATGCAGTAATTAATACAACCAGTTCTTTGAAGACGCTTTTGCAGGATGTCCGTGAATTTTCACCACAAATAATACGATTACACGCTTTTGGACTCTGATAACTTTTGTTTGACTTGAAGAGTTATCCAAAACATTATACCATAAGACATTATGGAATGAAAGTAAGCAAAGTATGCAAGCTATTTTCTTTTTATGTTTGATACCACTCGTATTGCAAATACAGATTCGTTTAGTTGTTTCCACAGTTCTATGGTGTGCTTCTCCAAACTGAATTTATTAGCAAGCTGTAATATCAAGAATTTTATACTGTCAACCTTTTATCTCTGCTCTTCTTCATACTTTATGCATATACTGGACGGGAATCTCTTACATGTTCTGAACTGCATATAGTGATTCTTTTCAAATTTTAATATCATTGAGTTGGCTTTAAATCCTTTCTTAATGTTAATGAAAATATCATTATCAGACTTTTCCAGAACTATACTCGACATGCTATTTATTGCAATACTTGTATCATCTGCAAGCAAAACGAAATCTGCTTCTGGCAGTGTAACTGATCAAAGGTCATTAATGCACACAAGAAAAAACAATGGCGCTAAGATGGATCTTTGTGGAACACCACATGTAATTTCTTCTCAATCTGTTGATGACTGTTGACTTAATTCACTAGTCCCTTCCACTGACACCCTTTGTTTCCTGTTAGCGAAGTACGACTTGAACAATTTTGCAGCAATTCACATGGCAACATAGAATTAAAATATACTTAAAAGGATGTTGTGCCTGACACAATCAAATGCCTTTGATAAATGACAGAAAATGCCTGCTGCTTGTAATTTATTATCTAATTAAGTAAGTACATTCTCAGTATAGGAGTAAATAGCCTTCTCGATATCGAAAACTTTCAGAAATCAAAACTATGTTCTAGACACTATGTCATTTGAGGTTAGATGGTTGAGAAGTTGCTAATACATTACCTTTTCTAGAATTTTGGAGAATGCTGGTAAAAGTGAAATTGGTCTGTAGTTTGATAGTTTGGGCCGCGCTGTTCCACTGTTGTTGTTGTGGTGGTGATGGTGGTGGTGGTGACAGCTCGGTGCGCGCCACAGTCGGATTCTGTATATTGCAAAGATGGTATCATAATTTATTTTAACATCGTAGCATCATCATCATTCCAAGGAATTCCTTTACCTACGACCTGTGTAGAGTAACTGCATGACATAAACAGTTCTTAAGTACAACTTGCTGGTGACTTGTTTTTGTCAGTTCCTTTGACTGCCCAGCGTTGTTCATGGACTGTTAGCTTGAGCCTCGCCTCGTTCTGCAATTTCTGAAATCGGAGCCTCGCCTCGTTCTGTAATTTTTTGTAATGTTTGTCTACCTTAGTAAGCTTGAAAGTGGAACCCCAGCAGTACACATTGCCTAATGTATACGTTGTATTTGTTTATATTGATGATTTGTCAATTGACTATTGATAGTTGAGGTTTTAGAACCTTGTTTCTGTTCATTAATTATTGTTCATTGAAATTTAACGCTTCGTGAGCGTCACTGGGTGTGTTCTCGCTTTCTGCTCCGTTAACTGTCCGGGGACAAGCGTTATTTCAAGCAGTGATTTTTTTAACCTCTTTGTGGAGTTTCCTGCTCACCTGTAGTTGTAATTTTGGCAGTCCCTTTGTTGTGTTTTAATGGAAAGCTTTTATTAAACTTATGTCAAGAAACTCAATATGTATCCCCAAAAATATAACAAAATGTTCAAGTGTTTGTTAAGCTTATGAGACTTAACTACGGGGTCATCAGTCCCTAAACTTACAAACTACTTCTGAAGTACCTTATATTAAATACGGCACAAATATCCATGTCCGAGGGGGGATTAGAACCCCCGATCGTAGTGGCCGTGCAGACCGTGACTGAAGCGCCTCAGTCTCCTCGGCCACTGCGGCCGGCAAAAATATAACCATTGAACTGTTTGAAGCAGTATGGCATGTTGCTTGGTTCATCTTCTGATCTTTCTTGTAAGAGCCATTGTGTTGATGTTTTAATTGATTTTGTTTAATTCTAATGATTAGTTGCAAGTACGTGTGTGCTGAGGCATAAGCTTGTTGGACCCTAATGTATTCTTGCGAGTGAAATTGTTCGCTGCTAGCTGCTGTTGGCTGTTGCTTCGAAATTTTGCTTGAATTTTCCCAAGAACTGTATCACTCCCTTGTTTTGCCTTTCTTTTTGGAGTTTTAATGGGTAATTGATTTAAGTGGGTTACGCCTCCTTATTTGTTTAGTATATTAACGTAAGTGCTATTAGCCTTCCTGCCTTTGATTCAAGTCTTGAGACGTAAGTGATTTTCCTGTTCGAACTTGATGTAGCTTACCTTGTAACGGCAGTCATGCGCAATCGTATCTACTTCTCTTTTACAGTTTTGCCCTTTTACAAATTTTGGAGTTGGCTTGTGAGTTAATCTCTCTGTTAAGGGAAATTGTTGTTATCTGTTTAACGTAATCGACTTCATCCAAGTTATTATTTATGTATTGATGTTACTCGAGTGGAGTTGATAAATTGTAACTTGTTAAGCCCACATTTATTGGTTTTACCCCAGCCTCCCATCCCCCCCACCACCCGGTTGCCGGTATGTTTGGTAATTTGTCTTGTTCATTTATCATAAGTTCAGACCTGTAAAATATGTTCTCGTCGGTGCCTTGAGGTGTAAATTTAAAAGCAAAAGGAAATTTTCGGCTCAGCTTGTTGTTTCATTGGCTCTTGGAGTTGCAGCATGTTCAGTTGTTAATTGTAAAATCTGTCCAATTTCGGTGACTGTTATTGAGCTTCGCGTATAAAGCAAAAGCCGCTCATGTAAACTTAAAATCCGTCAAAGCCACCTTTGGGACTGGTTTTTTAAATTTTACTTGGTGGTTGCATGTGTAATTTATTTTCTCATTTTAAGGTGTGTTTAAAAGAAATTTGATACATTAATTTTTAAGATTTTATTACAATAAATCTGTTATCCAGCAATTGATGACTATCTTCGGTAACTCACCTATCCAACCACGTTCTTGCATCCACCTCCCACTCCTAACAGAATCTAAACTATACACATGTGGCGTCTATTCCGAAAAAACAGACGTCACTTCTCATCCTGCAGTTGTTATTGTTTTCATATTCACAGAATATATGACCAACTGCAAATGAGGAAAGCTGAAAACGTGTATCCAGCCGGGATTCGAACCCGGATCGCCTGCTTTCTAGGCCACTGGGGGGGACAGTGATCACCGTACCTACAAGGACTACCTAAGCACGCCTGCCGTTATACAATAATTTCCAAATTTACTCTGCCCACAGTACTCAAACTCCTAGTCACTATGTACTAATTCCCGTAAGAGTAAGGGCTCCAAACTTGTCCATCCCTCCCCACTAACGAAAGGATTATTGCAAAGAACTTTGTATGACAGGCAACCACAATTAAAACATTGCCGCGAGAGGCCACGAACACCGGTTGCCGGCGTGGCGCAGGGGATAGCGTCACTGACTGCGGTGCAGAAGGTCTTCGGTTCAATCCCACCCACCGGCAAAAATTTATTTCTTTGTAATTAACAATTCCAGAAGTTTCTACATCTTTCTTATGTTCACTTGTAAATTCTACTTGTTTCTTATGTTAACTGCTCTTCTAATTTCTGGTAAATTCTGTCTGTGTATAAATAGCAGAGCACTCTGCCTGAGAGGCAGTCAGTGCTGCGTGTATGTTGAGTTCGTAATAAACGTGCTTATACTCAAAGTGCTGTGTTCAGTTGCCTAAGAAGTAAAGTCTGCTCCCATTTCAACGCGACAATATTTATACCTAATTAAGAAACTTTCACACAGTTAAAAATTAGGTGTTAAAATTGTAATAGACTGAATGAGAGTCCTTGGTCCACTTAAGCTGTTATTTAACAGCTCAAGTGTAGCAAGGACTTTTAACACCTAATTTTTTACTGTGTGTAAGTTTCTTAATTGTGGAAACTGGCATATTATATATATATATATATATATATATATATATATATATATATATATATATATGCTGGTACACATTTTCAGCTTTGCCCATTCGCAGTTGAAGTCATATATTCTGTGAATATGAAAATAATCTAAACTTATTAATTCATTTCATGTATGGGTTGTATTGAATAATCTGACACAAAAGTTAACTTTCAGCATCAGGAGCCCTTTCCTCTCCCCTCGTTCTCCCCCCCCCCCCTCCCGTCCTCTCAATACGAGTCACACAACATTGAAAACAGTTTTACTTCCCAAAATTCGGAAACACTGCGTCGAATAGCAATTCTCGTATTTTTTTTTTTTTTTTTTTTTTTTTTTTCCACCACCACAACGTCCAATTCCCGGCAATAACGGGGGCGAGATATTTCACGGCGGGGTCGCGAACAGCGCCACCAAAGCTTGCATGTCGCGGGACGTGCGCTTAGTAAGGCGATAAATCTGGCGAGGGCGACAGCGGGGGGTGGTGGGGGGTGGGGGCGGGTGTCGCCATTACAAGACGCGGCCGGCCTTTGTGGCGGCGGCGGCGGTGCTTTATCGTGCCGGCGCGGCGACAGGTCAGGCGCTGGCATCGGCCAGGTGCTGCAGGCCGCGCGGCCGCCGCTGCCAAAATGGATTTCATCGACCGATGCCCCGCAAAGGGCGGCGCACTCCCCCCAAACAAGGCGCCGCAGCCTCACACCTGCGCCCGGCGCAGTGACGTCACTGGGGCGCCGGCCGGCCCCTCTGTAAGAGACCGCCCAGGCCCAGTGCTGAGGACCAGGTGCGCGGGAGCACCCGTGCCGTGGCTCTTCATATATCAATAAGGTGAACCTTTTTCCTACCAAGCGGCTTGTCGCGTTGTGACACAACAACACAGTGACCAACGGTGCTTTCCAGTCATGTGTGCGTACAGGGTGGTATATAAAACGATGCTTTATGTATTTTTCCTCATAATTTGTATTTTTTGTAATTTATTATGTATTTGTATATTTTGTTTCTGTGATATATTTGCATTGTCCTGCTAATTTCCATATATGTCAAAAATATTGTAAATGTAGTAGACACGTTGGGTTAGCAAGGGATTTGCTATTGTATAGAATCATCTTTGAGTAGGGAGTTTTTTATCGCTGGTAGCGCAGAGGCGCACAGCGAGAAGGAGTCGTTGAGAAGTAGCGGCGGTCAGACGCATTGTGTGCTCAATGGTGTACGGAAAAAGTACGTGAAGGAGAATGCATGTTGGATTGGCACTAGTGGAGGAGACGGCGAAGAGGCAATATTATTTATTCATACGGCCACAGCTTAAATAATTAATAAATGCATCAAGAGGAATGCTGTGGGCCCTAAATTGTAATTAACATTCGTCGCCAAGAAGAGCCTGTGTTTGCCAATTGTTAAGTGCCAACAGTCTTCAATCAGCAGCACCACGTCGCACATCAAATTCAGTAAGATCTGTCCAGTTTGTCTTAGCATGTACAGCTAACCAGCGTATTAGGATGATTGTTCAATAGCGAACACTGTTATTTGTGAACCTGTGTTTAAAAATCATTACCCATAGTCATTGTCCAGACAGGTTCCTTCCTCATCCATTGTTTCTCCGAGGACATTCTCAAAGTTATAGAAAACTAAAAATGAGAGTCATTAAAGACAATGTGACAGTCGTTAATAAAAAATGTGTTCCGAAAAGTTTTACTAAACGTAGCTTATGCCAGTGTTCCTGATCAATAGGTTTGCTAAGTTGAACGAAACTGCTAGATTAACTTTCAATTTCAAAAGATATTTCAATAACAGTGTAAAAGATTAATTGTTTTCCACTGCATATTATTTTGAGGTAAAGTTTGTTTTAACTTGCAAGTGCTGACTAGTGAGAACAGTAATTGTTTACAAGTGTTTGAATGCTAATAATTCCTGGTTAAAGATAGAGCAAAAGTTAATCAGAAGGTTAAATGGTTCTTTTCTAAATATTCAGTGTTAGCACGACAAGTCATTAATTAATTTTTTGAGCTTGCCATTAGTATAGTTAATAGTTCAGTTACAGCTTGATTATTGCTAAAGCGCATGGTATACTTGCTGTAGAATAATTTCTGGTACTTATATAAACAATTATTTGAAACTGTAAATAGTAAGTATTAAGGTGACAGTTTTGCATGATGTGCTGCATGTTGCATTTGCGTGGCTATGGCTTGCATTTCGCTGTCTTACAATGAACCCTGTGTTAATAAACTATTTCTCAGTAATTAGTATATTGTCTGTGTCTTTTGTACCGAATTTGACTCGCACCCTCTGATTTTCTGCCCACCCAAATTTTACGTAATATTTCACGTTGTTAATTAACTTCTCTATTATTGACATCCCACCAAATTATTTGCTCGAACATCGAGCTGGCGACCGTAAATCAATAAGTTATTCACTTTTTCCAAATTAATCCCTGTGTTCCGTTTGTTCCGCATTTTTTTTATTTAAACATTGATCATTTTACTCCAAATTTTACTTTCCACTTTTTTTTATTCTTATCGATCGTTGTTGTTTACCAAAGAGGTGCAGCAACGTTCCGGTTATAGCCTCCACTACATCATCGGCTTCATTACCGATAGCTTTTCCACCAAATTAAGATAATTAGGTACACGGGTCAGTTTTCTAATTATCATATTCTAACCGGTGGTGTAGGACGGGTAGGGTTATAGCTTCCCAAACTTGGTTATTGCAAGGGATTGAGCGACACGATTCGTTACAAGGGATTTTAGCCGTTGACCGAATTGAGAGGGTGACTTTGTCTGGCTAAGATGTTATTATCCCTGGGATTGTCTATAAAGGATTTTAATACTGAAATAAACCTCCTGTTTAAGTTTAACAATTTCTAGTTTATTCAGGTAACTTTACAAGCAAACTGTCTGGGTGAGGTATCTTCCACTAAGTGGCCAAGTCTTATACAGAGACGATGTCTGTCTAACACCGTTCCGTCTGCCTTAACAAGAACCCGTTAGTATTACCCACACGACTAAAGAGCAAAGTCCCCTGACTACTTCCCAAAGTCCATCCTGTCCCGCAGCTACCGCTGCCTATCTCTCTATCTCTCCCGGCTGCCTGCCTGCAGCTCCTACCTTCTGCTTCCAAGTGACTATACGCCCAACAACTCCCCGAGGAGCGGCCTGCTCCTAAGTTTTTGTACACGTTTTCCCCTTCGACCCCTCACGCGCCTTGCGGGAGCGGCGTCGAAGACTACTCGCCTTCTCATTGTCTGTGATAGTGCACTAGCATTCAGTCGTTCTCCACAGGCTGGGTGGAAGGGCAGAGGCGCCTCTCCTAATATGGTCACACACTGCGTCCTGAGCCTCTCATTGGCTCCTCAGGACGGAGTGCTGCCCCCGGCAGAAGCCCTCTCTCTTTCCTCTTCTCATCCCACGCTCTCTTTCTCTCCAGAAATGCTTTCTATCATAATTGCTGACTTTGTTCACCCTCTTATCTAGCGCACACAGAACCTTTGTGCCTCCTATCTGGCGTCTGGCGTCCGCCTGGCCTGCGAGCTACCTCGTGGCGTCTCCTGCCACGCTACAGAACTTTATCAATACTTCCATTTCCCATTTTTATTAATTAATTAATCAATTAAGACTTGGCTTTTGTCGTGGATATGACAGGCTATCATATACATCATTTTTATCGATACTTTGCGGGTTATTCTTTGATAATTTTCGAGTTGTCTTCAAGAATTGAAAGAGTCCTCGGAAGATTGTGCGTTTATAACATCTTCAAAGAGAAACTCATTATATTCATTAATGATAAATCTGAAGCATTGAATTAAAATTTTTGGTGCGACCGGGAATCGATCCCTGATCTCCATGCTAGGCAGACGTCTTACTTTTTTTTATAGTTTCCAAATGATAAGCCAAGATCGCTAACTACCAATTTAGTAAGTGACGACCGGTTTCGGTGCACTATGTCACCATCTTGTATATATATATATATATATATATATATATATATATATATATATATATTATAATTTGGTCATTTTGTTAAAGAATTGGATATAAAATAAGAAGTGCAACACTGCACTTAGTCACTATATAAAGAAATACTTAAGTTACAAACATTACAGCTTTTGTAAGCTGTCACTAGACCACTGAATCACTAGCGATTGAGGCGCATCGGAATAGTCCAAGCACGATTTCCTTCACGTCCCAAACTTTAATCCAAATTCTGTGTTCCATAGAACACTGCCATTACTGCCAAGGCTCTGCATGCAGCGGAATAGCACCTCGGAAATTGACATATTGGAACATTCGTATTTAAGGTGACATAGATGTCAATGTAAATACAAATAAACAATCCCTGAGGCCGGCCGCGGTGTCCGAGGGGAAGGCCACTACGCTCGGGGATTCGAATCCCCCTCGGGCATGGATATTTGTTCCATACTTATTGTTAGCTAGTTCATAAGTAGTTTGTAAGTTTAGGGACTGATGACCCCGTAGTTAAGTCCCATAAGCTATACAAACATTTGAACATTTCAACAATCCCTGAGACGGATTTTCGTCTCGAATATGTCAGACATTAATGATAAATCTAAAGCTTTGAATTAAAATTCGTGATGCGACCGGGAATCGAACATTGATCACCAGGCTTACAAGGCAGACTTCTTACCGCTAGACCACTTGATCACTAGCGATTAAGGTGCATCAGAATAGTCCAAACACGATTTCTTTCACGTCCAAACTTTAATTCAGCTCCTGTGTTCCGTAGAACATTGCCACTACTGCCAAGGCTCTCCATGGAGCGGAATAGCACCTCGTCAATGGACATATTGGAACATTCCTGATATAAATATCAATGTAAATACAAATAAACAATCCCTGAGACGGATTTTCGTCTCGAATATGTCAAAGACATTAATGATAAAAGCATAGAATTAAAATTTGTGGTGCGACCGGAAACTGAGCCCGGATCTCCATGCTTACTAGGCAGACGTCTTACCGCTAGACCACCGGATCAGTAGCGATGAAGGCGCATCGGAATAGTCCAAACACGATTTCCTTCACATCACAAACTTTAATTCTGCTTCTGTGTTCCATAGAACACTGCCACTACTGCCAAGGCTCTCCATGCAGCGGAATAGCACCGCGGCAATGGACATATTGGAACATTCCTGCTTAAGGTGATATAAATATCAATGAAAATACAAATAAACAGTCCCTGAGACGGAGTTTCGTCTCAAATATGTCAAAGACATTAATGATAAATCCGAAGCGTTGAATTAAAATTTGTGATGCGACCAGGAATTTTATCATTAATGTCTTTGACATATTCGAAACGAAAATCCGTCTCAGGGACTGTTTGCTAGTATTTACATTGATATTTATATCATTAGATTCAGTTAAGAATCAAGTTGGTCTGAGAAAAAGTGGTGTGTATAAGATCGTTTGTATATATATATATATATATATATATATATATATATATATATATATATTTCTAAGTGTGTTTGCCTCTGTTACTTATAAAATAATAGGTTACGGGAAATTTTAATGCGGTAGGTCAACAAAAGAAATGTTACACCTTCTGCGGAGCAATGAACATAGTTTAATTGTATCATTTTCCAAAGAGTTACACCACAAAGATATAATTTTTTAAATGGAACAATAGTTTCTTCTATCATGTATTAGGTTCGTTTAAGCCAGCTGCGTCTAAATCAATTTAAACTACATTCCTATCACTATTAGTTTGGGAGCTACAGCCCTTCAAAGTTTCGGGGGCGGAGGCTGCGATAGCGTAGCTAACTGGCCGAGTGGCTAGCCCCTGGAGCACGGCCCATTATCCCATGACCACCGTCTTTGTCAGTTGACCGTCGTCGCTCACAGAAAGCAAGCGTTTACACAAATGGCGGTAAAATCTCCGTCTCCGTCGTACGAGTCAACCGGTACTTTCTTCATAAACAAGTTCACTTTAGTTTTGCAGTGGTATTTCAGTTATTTACTGCTTTTAAGCGCACAGTGTTGCTTGAAATTAACAGTAAGTAAATTCTGCCAATGGATAAGAAAGCATCCCTCGGTCACAAATTAAAAATTGTTTAACCAGGTTAAGATTGCCTTCAACAGAAATTATAAAATAAAACAAGACATATACTACTCAGCTGTAAAGCTTACGTCAAAATGTTTAAAAAGCAATTTTGAGAAAATGCTAGCCACTATGGGCTGTCGAAGGTGGGTGGGGTGGGGGGTGAAAGCTCATCGTCAGCTAAACTCTGGCTTAGTAGAAAGACAGTTTTGAAGACTCAGTGCAAGAAAAATAGGCTGCTGGGGGGTGGGGGTGCGAACGATCCTTCGCCTTTCCCCCTTGGATCCGCGTGTGGCTACATACCGGCGCCAGCCAGGGCTACGGTTGCCTCCTTGACATTCTCGATTCCCAGTCCCCGACTGGAAGCCCTGCCGACAATGCGGAGGTGAGGTTACTTGCCTTCTCCCTGGAGCAGAGCAACCGGCCGCCCTGTGGTGTCGCACAAGTATGAAGTGTGCGCCACGTACTTACGCCTCGCGCCGCCATGCACGCACAGCGCGGCGTTCTTACGACGTCAGCCACGAGCGCCCTCTGCTACAACTCCGCTCGTGGCCACGACTGCTGCATCGGCCTCTTGGGACTCAGATAGGCACCAGTTAAGACTTGGCTATCGGATAGGCATTAGGACTCATCAGTAGGCAGGCTTCTAGATAATCTATGTATCAGCATTCTGCTGTCAAGAACTATGTAAAAGTTGAAACTTCCTGGAAGATTAAAATTGTGTGCCGGAACCGGGACTCGAACCTCGGACCTTTAGAAAGTAGGAGGCGAGGTACTGGCGGAAGTAAAGTTGTGAGGCGGCATCGTGAGTCGTGTCGGGGTAGCTCAGTCGGTAGAGCGCTTTCCCGCGGAAGGCAAAGGTCACAGGTTCGAGTCCCGGTTCCGGCACACAATTTTAATCCGCCAGGAAGTTTCATATCAGCGCACACTCCGCTGCAGAGTGAAAGTTTCATTATGTGAAAGTTAAGTATTACTAAGTCTCTATGAAATATATATCTTGTTCTAATTTAGTGTTTCTAGTTTCTGCTGTCCCACTGGCTGGTCACCTCCATACCGCACAAGCGTGCATCCTTTATTCCTGTGTCGGTCTCTTTCTACTCGGCTACCGACACCTACAACCGGCGGAAACGAGACACAAAAGCGGCGACGAGGCTGGGACACAAAACGCCCGCTCGCCAACCACAAGCTGTTTCCATTATGCACCGAACTGCCAGTCAAGTTACTCGACGAGTTGCTACCTGTGTGCGAATGGAAACTGTTGATCCACTGCTACGGGAAGACCGTTAAACATCATATCAATGGTGCAGCCAGCGTAACATGTTTACAAATGTAGATGTCCTTGGCTCGAAAGTGAAGTGCCACTAGGTCATGGCGTGCAAGAATGTTCACAGAGACCCGTGGAGAAGTCCTCGCTTTCTTGTTGGACAGTTCACTATGTCACACCGTCACTGCGGCCTATAACCTCCCTGATTTGGCTGCGTATCCAGATTTACTGTGATCATATGATCTGATTAGGTGGAGTCAGCCCATACAAGTATTAGATGGTGTGGCAAATAAAAGTGAGCTGGAGAACAAAGTTCCAGGTACAAAATATGTAGTGGAAGAAAGGAAATACAGTATTAACCTGCCTATAGCACACATTGAAAGTGATCACAATCCATTTCTTGCTCGTGGATCGAAGCTGAACTAGTGGAATTTCTGTCATCTTACCCGAGAGATTCTGCTGCGTTTTTTGAAGACTATGAGAGTTGTGGCTATACACCTTAGTCTTGAAAGATCCCCACTCAAAGTATTTGCACACTGACACATTGCGTGACCTAGGTCGTCAGCAACGCGAGAAGATTAACCTGTAATGAAAACTCTATGAGACTCGAATACTGCGTAACAGTGCTTCAATGTTCACCCGACTTTGGGAGGAGTTGCTCAGTCCTGTTGGGGAAAATTGCAGAACTTTTCCTCCTGTGTTAATCCTGCCAAAAATCCTGGAAGTCTGGAAATCCTGGAAGTCTGGAGCCACTTCTGTTTGACTCATCCTGTACAAGCCAGTTTGTCAGATACGAAGCAACTCAATACTTACTTGATTTTCGGGTAGAACACTTAAGCGCTAAATAGCACTCACTGGATTGGTGTCCAAACAAAACGTCGAGACTCCCACAATAACTCCCTCTTTGGTGTCAAAAGAATAAAACTTGTGATACTGTATGTGAATTCACCTACAACTAATTCGCTTATATCAGTACGGCGATATTTTTTTATTCCTGTCAGAAGCATCCAGTACACATGAGAATAAATGTTAGAACAGACGGAACTTCATTAATTACATACATATAAAATACAGGACTACAAACAATAAACGGAAACATTATAAACATTTTTCCCAAAAGCATTTGGGGCTGTATAGATCATATCCTGTAAAGAGCAATGTGAAAGACACTCATAGCACTTATGTTGGATCGTGTGCACGCCTCTACAATCACAGAGCTTAGGTGTAGTACAGTATCGTCACTTCCGAAGATTATCTCTTAACCATAAAGTGTCGATGCGTAACCTGTTTAGTGACCTCCAAACCGTCCAGTCCTTATTGTAGCCTGGTGTCAATTCTTCCTTTGGTTCCATCCAGTGCCTTTCTCTGGACCTTATCCACCTCTACCCAAGATCCATGTTAGTGACTGAGGTCCTCGGTTGCTCTGAGGAAGCACCGTCTAGATTTCAGGCGCTTGGTGTCTAGCTGAATTTTGTGGAATACATGTGTCATGTACCGCTGGTTCGCCTGACAGGCGAACAACCCGCAATGCAGGGTCCAGCGCATGGATACATAACGGTGAGGCGCCCCACAGCGGAGGTTCCGGAGTCACCAGAGGACACAACAAGCACCGCTTGAGAGCACACTAAACTGGGACTATTTTCCTCCGCATAGTCACGTGAGACCAGCTCGAGATTGCCACGTATCACTGCCGACTATTTACGTGGGCGTAGTGCAACACGACGCCTAACAGGGAATATTGCGGCATCAAATTCTTAGATATTTCTAAAGCATTTAAGAGCGTATGGCATAGAGGACTGCTGTACAAACTCTTCAATCAGGGCGCTTCAGCGCAGGATTTGTATGACTTATAGCATCCTACCTGACTGGAAGAACGTTTGTTGTGCATACTGATTCCAAAACATCCACTATTAGAGATATCAGATCTGGAGTGCCTCAAGGCAGCGTACTCGGACCTATACAATACACATTATACACTGCAGACTTGAACACAGCCGGCAGCGGTGGCCGAGGGGACTAAGGCGCTCCAATCACGGTCGGCACGGCCACTACGGTCGGGGGTTCGAATCCCCCCTCGGGCATGGATATTTGTGCCGTCCTAGTTCGTAAGTAGTTCATAAGTAGCTTGTAAGTTTAGGGACTGATGACCCCGTAGTTAAGTCCCATAGACTATACAAACATTTGAACATTTTGAACATTTGAACTTGCCTATATCGCCGAGAGTGAATAGGACCATGTATGCTGGCGACACGGGCCTAATATGCAGAAGCCGATGGAAGGAGGCAGTACACTGTCGCCTCCAAAAAGCTTACAAAGACATAGAACAATGGGCAACTGACTGCAAAGTGGCCTTCAACGCCCCAAAATCTAAGGCGATGTTTCTCACCAGAAGACGACCACCTGACATCCCAAACTTCGTCTTCGGGCAGCCAATACCCTGTAGCAAGACAGCAACATACCTCAGAGTGATCATCGACTCCAAGCTCAAGTCGAATGACCATGTCATCGACGTCCACAGAAAGACCTCAACGAGCTGGCGCATTATACCCCCTTATCAACCAGCATTCACTCTCGATATCCAGAGGATTACATCTGTACAGAATTTGTATCCGCCCAGTTATGGACCACGCGTGTGAGGTATGGGGCTCCAACCCATATCAAAAAGCTGCAGAGTCTGCAAAACAAGATGCTTAGGATAGTGTTCCATGTGCTACAGGACTTTCCACACCAGTACATCCACGAAGTGGCACAGGAGAAACTAGTCCCTCACTTGACGCTCAGAAAATCCACTTATCAGACGGCAGGGAATGCCCAATTACCCCGCCGTCTGTTACAGGTGGCCCGTTGACTTGACTGAATAAAACCAAGGCAACAACGCAATCAATAATACGAACAGTACCACCACCATCAGTTACTAAATAAATAAAGTAGTTCACTAAATTTCACTGACCCAAGAATGATGTAGGCTAGTCCATTCGGATAAAACTACACCACAGTAAGTCTCAGGGAGCTGCCCGAGACCAGAAGAAGCAGGGACAGAACAGAACACGACGGCAGTTCTCCGCCGACCGCCCTCGAGAACCATAGCTGAGGGATCGCGACCGACGCCTCCGGGGAAGAGTCTCTATCAGCGACGCCGCGCCTCCAGGACTTCATGTAACGGAATACATTAGTCCGGCTCCGTCTCCCTGGTCGTTATCTCAAGGCTGTCGTCATCTCCCTGCCTTATGCCTAATTATGAAGAAGAAAGCTTTTAGTTGTTGTTTGTTATTTTTGCTTTAGTTTCAGAAGTTTGTTTGTTTTGTTTCCTGAAGATTATTACTTTGTCTATCAATATCACAATTTCCGTATCAGACAGTCTCTTTCAGTTATTATCTCTGAGGCGAGACATAACAGTGGTGACAAGGATTTCTTTTTTTCGGACTCTGGTGGTCAAGTGGGTAGTTTTCTTTGTAGTCTTGCTCGTTGTTTACCATGGACGCTCAACTAGTCACCGCAACCCCCAACATACCACAGCCAATTTTGCTCCTCTTAAGGGACATGCAGTTGTTCCAGCAGGAACTCGTACAGGCAATGGCGACCGTTAGCGCTTCAGCTACGGACGGAGCCCACCACACGCCTCGTTATCTTCCTGATAGTAAAGGGTTCCGGGGGGCCCCTCTGCCCTTCCCAGCGTTTGATTGGGCAAACTACATGGCCCGCCTTAAACCACATTTCTTGGCGTAGGTATCTCTGGTGATGCCCACAGTAGGGCTTTCTTCCTCGCTTACCTTGGTCCTGAGGTTTGCCGTCTTCTTCAGCAATGAAAACCGGAGCACATGCCCTACCCTATGACAACTTGAAGTTTTGCTTGCAGGATAATTCGACGCACAAGTGCATGTTGAGATCGTCAAAAATTCTCTAGCTGTCGTAAGAAGCTAGTTCAGTCACATCGGGAATGGCTCGCTACCCTCCAAGGCTTATCAAGGGACTGTCGATTTCAATATGCCAATGAAAGCTGCCAACAATGGTATGCTGCATTGCTCGTGAGCATATGATCTTGGTTCATGCCCCCGACGAGGGCCTCCAGAAGGACTTACTGAAGCTTCGGGACTCCTCCTTAGAAGCATGTCTTCCTGTTATTCAGTCCATCCAAGCGTCCGCCTCCTGGCAGGAGCCATTTCAGGTGCATGTGGCCCACCCCACCCGCTGACAGACACCTCAGCAACCACCTCCCCATCTTCCTTCTGGTAAACAAACCTCCTTCACTCACGGACCTACGCAGTTCCCCTTTTGCAAAAATTGTTCTGTCAGACACCCTAGGCATCAGTGCCAGTTTGGCCGTACCAAATGTAACTCGTGTGGCAAAACGGGGCACAGGGCCGAAGATGCAAGTTGCAATTTGCAAGTTGCAAGATGCTTCAGACGACGACCCAGGCACAGCTTATGAGGAGGATCTCCATGCAGTGCTTTCTGTTCACGATAAATTCTTCTATCATTGTGTGGAAAACTTGGGCTCTTCCCCTCTTCAACCATTCACCCACAACCTTCGAAGTTACAGCAATCACGTAGTGATGGTTAAAGGCCAGTTTAAGGCACTCATCAAACATGGCGTCAGAAGTTACAGGATGCGTCTCCTTATGGTAGATACACCGGGAGCGACGAACTTGCTGGGACTTGACCTTTTCGATGCCTTGGGGCTGGAAGTCCACGATACCACTAGGAGCATCCAGCCAGGATCGGCCAGTTCCTATCTCCAGACTCTTCTCACAAAGTATCATTCCGTGTTCGAGCGTTTTACTTATGATATACAAGTGTTTGGAGGCACACATCACGCTACTTCCGACGGCCGTACCCTGGTTCTTCAAAGCCCGGCCTGTACTATTCGCTCTTCACGAAAAATTGGAGGCAGAGCTCCAACGTTTTCATAACAACTAACAGTTTGTGGGCGCCGCCCATAGTATTGGTAGACAAACTGGATGGTTCCATCCGTGTATGTGGTGATTTCAGTAAAACCATCAATGCCCAGTAGATTGTTGATACATACCCCATTCCCAAGGTCGACGAGATCCTTACTCGCCTCAATGGGATAAAATTCAGCTTCCTTTAGACGAGGCGTCCCGCAACTTGCTGGTTATCAACACTACTTTTGGTCTATTTCTCTATAGTAGGCTCCCGTTTGGGATCGCGAGTGCCCCAGATACAGGTGGTTCGCAATACAGGCTACCAGCGCATGAATGCATAAGAGTGAGACGTCAGAGGATACAAGGAGAATCGCCAGAGAGCGCACTAAACGGGGACTATATTCCTCCGCATTGTCACATGAGACCAGCTAGAGACTGCCACGTATTACTGCGCGCCATTTAGGGGGGGGGGGGGGGGAGGGGCGCAGTGCAACACGACGCCATTCACCGTCGACCGCCTATGAGAACCATAACTGAGGGATCGCGACCGACGCCTCCGAGAAAGAGAATCTGCCAGCGACGCCGCGCCTCCAGGACTTCCCGTAACGGAATACGTTATCCGGCTCCGTCTCCCTAGCTGTGGTCTCAAGGCTGTCGTCATTTCCCTGGATTATACCTAATTGGTGGAGAAGAAAACTTTTAGTTGCTTTTTGTTGTTATTGTCTCAGTTTCAGAGGTTTGCTAGTTTGTTTTGTTTCCAGAGGTTAATTAGTTTGTCTTGCCAATAAACACAATTTCCATATCAGACAGTGTCTTTCAGTTATTATCTCCGAGGCGAGATATAGCAAGATGGCTCTCAGACAACTCTGTCCTCGCTCTTTCACGCCGGCCGCGATGGCCGAGGGGGCTGCGGCGCGCCAGTCACAGTCTGCACGGCCACTACGGTCGGGAGTTCGAATGCCCCCTCGAGTATGGATATTTGTGCCGTTCTTAGTATTAGCTTGTTCATAAGTAGTTTGTAAGTTTAGGGACTGATAACCCCGTAGTTGAGTCCCATAAGCTCTACAAACATTTGAACTTTTTTTTCGCTCTTTCACTGTAGGCTGCGGCTTCTCTACATACAGCAGAAGGTGGAATACTAGAAAGGTGGTATAGCTTGTCGGTTGGCGTAGGTATTAGGCATCCAGTGACGAGCCTGCAGCTCTCGTTCAGAGCAGTGTGAACCTGTTTAGCGTGGGTTGAATAATACCAGACGTTGCACGCATATTCGCCTGCTGAGAAACAAATTGATAGTGCTGTGGTTCTACCTCTGGCTTCGCGCCGCAAGAAGAGTTTAAAATTTTCTGGAGAATGTTGTTTCAGTGTTTCTGACACTTACCTTCATTTTGGTGTTAATGCAGTGATGCTTATACGTCAAAGCCCTGTCCAAGGTAACACCTACGTATTTCGGCTTGACACAGTGTTCGAGTGGTGTGTCCTCCCAGAAGACACGCAGCTTACGGGATTCCTGCTTGTTACTGAGATGGAACGCACAAAATTGTGTTTTTCTCGGGATGCGGCTTGAGTTGATTGCCAGGGAAGTATTGACGCAGCGCCTTTAGCGCATCTGTAAGCCTCCTCTCGACCTCCTCGAGTGAGTCACCCTGTACGGCTATAGCACGGTCATCAGCGTAGAAGTAGTTTCCCGTACCAGTTGACAGTGGTTGATCGTTAGTATATATGATAAAAAGTAAGGGTGCCAGTACGCTGCCCAGAGAAAGGCAATTTTTTGTGCTTGCCATCTACATTGCTTCCCCTTAATTCCACAGAAAACCCATAATTCTGTACAGACTTCTAATTATAGAAGTAAATTTAAAGTCCCTGGTATACAGCTTCTTCACTAGCAGGCGTAAATTGGCGGTGTCATATGCGACTGTCAAGTCTATAAAGGTGATACCAGTCATTTTGCGGTTTTCATCTCAATCAGCTAAGTAAGATTAATTATCTGAGATGTAGTGATTTTACTTTACCTGGATGGAAACCCGCTTTTGATTGGCGATTGATTAAACGCTAACAAATAAAAGAGCGGAACATTAGTACAGGGTCGACAATTTCAATCTCAGTTAATGAACTGGGATAAATGCATGAAAATTAATTGTGGAACGTTTCGATGCACATAACGCTTTCCTTCGAGATAATGTTCATATATCTCTCGAATTGTTGAACTATGTAATGCGTTTTGGACATCAACTGAAAGGGAGGTGCTATCACAGTCAGCTTGACTAACGACTTGTTTTGATAATATGAACGCAGTGGCATCGGTAGTTTGCTTTAGTTGCTCATTCTACCGAATGTTGCCGACTTTGTCTCTCCACCCGTTTCGTAGTTTATTAATCTGCTGAAGTGGCAGTAAATCTTTTGCGCAGCAGACCGTTCATTACAGTTGATGGGCCACGTCACACTCGTCGCTGCAGCTAATGTGTGAAGATTGCCTTTTGCTGGGTATGTTATTAGCGAACACACATACCGTTAAGCAGCACAAATCTCTTAAAGCTATAGCCTCGTAAATAGGTGCACGCTCTTTTTTACTCCATTCGCAGGTGAACAGTTAGGTAGAATCGAAAACGGTCACGGTCACTAAGAATGCGTGAAACTGAGCTTTGGTGTAGATTTTTTAACGGTGTAATTTTGCAAAAAGGAACAAATACTAAAACATAATCTGAAATTATAAAAATTCAAGAGAACTGTCGCCCAATTCTCGACTGGCATTACAGATTTCAGGCTGCGTATTTCTTAGGACTGTTAAATCAAATGCTGGAATATATCATTTGAAAATCACAGTGACGTTTACTTCTCTTCGTTTCTAACAACAAATTTTGGGTTTTGAGCCACTTTCGAGATTTTTTTTTTTACAATTTTAGCATCAAATAACCTGACTTAAGTACCAACCACATTAGAATTACAGCGCACATGTATATATGTGCTTGGAAAACTTGGGTACAATAGAGACATTATTGAACTATAATTGAAATGTTGGCTGTAATCAGAAATTGGCAAATAAAACGAATTCAATCAATACATATATTTGTTATAAAAAGTCGATTACTTACGTATGATAAAATTGTACATCTCTTTACAGTGTTCTAGTGAATCATAACAAGAAAACCTATCCAACAATACCGATTACAAGAACTGATAAAATCATTACAGAAATTATGAAAGTTGTTACATTTACACAGGTACTATTTATAAAGTGTTCCATAAATTTAGATATTTACAGAAATTTAGCATTACCTAATTATGAGATGTCATGCTTTAACTAGTAATGGACTTTTAGTGATTAGATAAATTAATTATAACAACCAGACTCATTTCTCATATAAGGTTTAGAAATAGTTCATATTAGCAAACTGCAAAGATATTTCTGAAAGAACACACGATTTATACATTGCCATATGTTCTAGATGGATCATCAATTGCTTATATAGTTGTTAATTGGACACAACACTCATTCCTACCCAACTACACATGAATATTAGCCTGTTTATTGTATTGTATCACCGTCATTAGTTTTGAAAAAGATATCGATATTATGTCAGTAATCATGTCATTAAAAATTAAAAGCCTAAAAACTAATTGCCATTCATTTAATTATAGAGATCACTTCATAAGTATTGCGTCCTGGTACACATCACAGGGTCTACGAGTGTTCTGTTTAAATCAAGCAGCGTTGGTATCGTATACCTTAATAGTCTATTTAGTGTCAACGACAACTTTAATAATGCTTCAGGAGTAACTGGTATCGAGATGTCTAATATATGCTTGGAGGGTCAGTATCATTATATCATGCATACTGAAACTACAGCTGTATGGTACAACGCCTATCGGACCTCGGACGTCGAAAAAGACGGTAAATTTCACCTTTCGTGCTCAGGGCACAGCCTTGAAATTTTTTAAGGGGAGGTGATGATTCATGCTTCACGTTACTAGATGTCGCACACGTAATCCCAAAGCAGCATATTTAAATTTCAACCCATTGTAATTATAAATTTCCTGAAACGTAGCAATATCATTACAATTCACAATTATTAATCCTTTATCAGGTCACAGCAGGTCATAGTGTCTCGTTATCAACTTGCCGTTTACAATGAGGTTGACCTTTGAATAAAAACACAATGAATACTAGGTTTTGTTTGCATGACAATTCACATGACAGATAAACGGAATGAAAGATAAAATGAGAATAACGTGTCTCATAAAAGAGAAATACATGCAGATCTGAATAACTGTTCATAATTCGAGAACGTGATCTCATATATATATATATATATATATATATATATATATATATATATATATATATATATATATATATATATATATATAAGGTCGCTATTATAGGTATTACGCAAAGCGAGGGAAGTTTACAGGAGAGTTCCTCATATTCGCGAAAAACTTAATTTCCGTAAGGACCTGAAATCGTGTTACTCTTGTAATACATCACACACAGCCTGACGTGTTACTCCTCATCATACCCAAGCTATGACGCTACACTGTACATCCTTTTAATTTCATCCCTCACGCAGCTGGGAATCCACCGTACCCAGACATTTAATCTAAATGCTTCTTCGTTGTGAAATACATCACTTCGTCTCATGTGTCTCTATTTAGAAAAATTTAATTGTAAGACGATACGAGAAAGGAAGTTACGCATCGAACTTGATATATTTAAAATGGATATCAAATAGAATATACTAATAAGCATCTGTATAACAGGAGAATGTAAAAATAAAATGTATGACGTAAAAGAGAAATTGTATTAAATGTATACTGAGGAAGATGCTAGTAATTGAGATGTATCATTGCAAGACATGTATACAATTTGTACGATGTAAATATTATTAAAGTCACGATAATATGTTAGTTAAAACTTTTAAGAGGAAAAAATATTTTAGTTACGTATACACACCGTATAATACATTGGTTTTCGTTCAGACTTTCTGTAATTGTGGAGCGTTTAAACGAATTACGTTTTCTTAGATGTTATGGTTCAAATGTTCAAATGTTTGTATAACTTATGGGATTTAACTACGGGGTCATCTGTCCCTAAACATACAAACTACTTACGAAGTAGCTAATCCTAAGGCCGGCACAAATATCCATGCCCGAGGGGGATTCGAACCCCCGACCGTAGTGGCCGTGCAGACCGTGAATGGAGCGCCTCAGTCTCCTCGGCCACCGTGGCCGGCGTTGTCCCATCAATGGATCATTTACCTCGTAAAGCGCTTGCTTTTAAATGATGCCATATCAAAATCAATTTGCTTTTGACAAACACCGAAAAAAAAAAAAAAATGTGCCGGCATAGAATGTGAATACGTAACTTTCCCTCTCACTGTACTGTATGCATATTTAATTCTGAACGACGACCATTCCTACTTGTATGTTGCCGTGTCTAGTGCAGTGTGCTGTGGTTGGATGAATCTATCACGTGTACTGTCCTCAGGTAGCGTAGCAAAAGAGCATCGTAAATGTAACATTGCATTAAAAATTTTTCCATAACTTGCATTTTAAGACGAGGTACGGTGAGGTAAAGTATCCAGAAATAATATAGCCATAAAGTAAAATTACCCCTCGAGGTCAGCCGCCTTAAACGTGCGCTTAAGTACCGCGCAGCCGGCCGCGGTGGCCGAAGGGACTGAAGCGCTCCAGTCACGGACTGCACGGCCACTAGGGTCGGGGGTTCGAATACCCCCTCGGGCATGAATATTTGTGCCGTCCTTAGTTGTAAGTAGTTCATAAGTAGTTTGTAAGTTTAGGGACTGATGACCCCGTAGTTAAGTCCCTTAAGTTTAACAAACATTTGAACAGTTTTTAAGTACCGCGTAATGATTTCTGTTTTTGATTTTGTATGCGTCAGGAGCCCGTCGTTTATATATATATATATATATTTATTTATTTTTTTATTTATTTATTTATTTTTTTTTTTTTTTTTTTTTTTTTTTTTTTTTTTTTTTTTGTTATAACCTGATTTCGGCCTTAGGCAATTTTTAAGTGCTGTGCTATCATTTAAAAAAATTACAGTGGTATAAGTTACTTACATAAAAGTTGTCAGAGCGTAGTTGAGTTCATGTCGGAAGTATAAAATGGGTGACACATTTGTCCCCGCATCTTAATTTAAAATAATATAACGGGTATGTGTTCACAATAAGATCACAAAGGCAACTGGTTGATGAGGACAAAGGATACATCAAATACAATTGCAAAGATGTGCCATAAAGAATAGCTTATGTGAATAACAGTATTTTCATAGCACGTATTTAACTGTACTATATAGAACAGCAAAGATAAAATAGCTATGTTACTTAGATATTATAGGATTACATTGATATAGAAAATCATCACTTACTCTTCAACAATTGCCTTCATGTAAAGATGTAGACTTTTCCATTTCACCTTGTTAACTCACTGAAATTTTACAGTAATCCACAAATTGTTGTTGTAATTTGCTTAAAGATTTTTAAATATTATGTCGTCTTCACCATAAAGTGATGATGGGCCTCCCACGCCTTAAACCACTTCCTGGGAGCACCCCCCTCCCCCCAATTACGACATGATAGATATTGCTACCAATTGCATTTACGATTATTTTATCTCACTTTTCCATCTTAATCATGTATATATCCTATATCCTGACCAAACCCCCCCCCCCCCCTAGCTTTCCTACCTGTGGGACTGGTCCTGTATGGCACATTTTATCAGTACAGACGTAATTTGTGACTGCACTGTATTGTTTATTTATTATTTAGAGAGTATTTTATAATATGTATTGCTTCTCAATGTAAATATGTGCTGTATCTCTATGATTGTATTGTGATAGCATGACTGACAACAACGTAGCCTGTAGGTAACCTAAACATAATAACCATCTATTCACTGTAAACAACAACACTGTTCTCATCCCCCAAAGATAATCCATCCATCCAGCAATATATTCCCACAGATACCACTCCAAATACGAATGTGACGGCATATCTCTGCAGTTGTCTTTGTGATAGCCTTTGCTGTATCCTTTGTCGTTATCAACCAGTTGCCTTTGTGATCTTGTGGTGAACACATGCCTGTTTTATTATTTTAAATTAAGATGCGGGGACAAATGTGTCACCCATTTCATACTTCCGACATGGACTCAACTACGAATAATTTTATTGTTTTTATTATTAGAACCATGACATAAGGAAACCTGTCTGACAAGTAAGTAACTAACTTGTATCACTGTAATGTGCCTCATATTTATATTTAATATTGCTTTATATTAATTCCAGTAATGTTTCTTAACATGATAGCACAGCACTTGAAAATGGCCTAAGGCCGAAATAAGGGTGTGGAAAAAAAAAAAAAAAAAAAAAAAAACTTTAAGTCAAATGGCGGTCAGCTTTTTTAAAAATAATTTATGTTTGTTAAAACAAAGATTTCACTCGATGCCGACAGATCTATGTTTTGTTGCGTTCACAAAGATATCCATATCAACGTAGGTCACCCACGTTGACAAATGGTGTAGACAAAAAGACAACTTCACAATGTGGTGTATACAAAAACGAAAAATTACATCATTGTAAAATCATTGTATAGGGTGTCTCAAAGCAGAGGTTCCAAGCTATCGGACACCACTATTCCTGAGTGCGGTCATATGTCAGCTCAGCTAGAAACGCTCGCCCTCTCCATAATTACCAATGATTTATAAAGATTTCAACATTTGGCAATGTCACAAACAACAGTGTGTGTTCTACAGAGATCAAGAATTCAGCAGGTATAAAGTTGCCAAATTCCCAGATTTTGGGAGTTTGTGACACTTGTGAGAAGGCACATTTGTGAGAGGATGGAATGTGTTGACAGTGTGAGAAATCCGGGACACCCAGGTAAAGGCATAGGATGCCCCGCAAGTCGCTGCACACTGGACCTAACGCCGTACCTGCCACCACGTCGTTTATATAACGGCTGCACATTAGTGCCGGCTAAAGCTTAGGAAAAGTGTTTTTCGTCAAATTATAAAATGTAACTAATATTCTTTTGTACCATATATATATATGCTCTACAGCAAGGACCTTAGAGCGCTCGGCCACTCCACCGCGCCTTCTGTACCATGTGCATGGGGCATGTTTACATCTGTCGTGATATAGAAGTTATTAATGTGTTTTCATTGTAAGCTCGTTAGGAAAAGAAGTACACCTTAATGAATATCCAATAATTGGAAAATCAAATGAAACAGAAAAACAAATCTTTGACCTGCCAAAAAGTTCCGGTATATAGCAAACATTAAAAGTAGGGTAATGGAACATACAAGTATATTGTCAATCTTCTTCAATAGATATTCAATATATCAACAGTCTGAGTCCATTCTTTAGATCTGCCTGACCACCAGTTTGCTAAATCGAGTATCACAGCTTTCAAGCTCGAAATTTTCATCTAGCAGATTTGAATGTACTTTTTTCTTCAATGACATCACAAGTTCTTGGTAGACAAGAAACACATTACAACTATTGACACCTTTCTGTCATACAGTAAACGAGAAACAGAAAAACCTTTTTAAACCTGTCAAAAGTTATGCACTTTGGTGGAAAGCTGCATGGGCGTTTAATTTGATCTATTCCAGACCGTTAACGAGTTGTTTCCTGAATTCATTGTTACATGTTACACTTGTCACGTTAATACGTCTTTGTGTTCAAGATTTTTTTTTTTTTTTTTTTTTTTTTTTTTTTTGAGTTTGAATCGAACAAAGTCGTTGAAGCTGTTGACGTCGAACAAATTCTTCCATAGGAAATTTGATATTTGTTAGCCTGCGTTTTGAAGAGCGTGGCGGAAAACTATATCCTTCAAGACCTTTCCGGCTTTTTTGTAGACTAATGGCCCAGTAAGAAACATATGCGAATGGATACGTAGAACTGCACTCAAAGTTATTGATGCATTATCAACGTTTCTAAAGGTACGACCAAAACTTAATCAAAAGTTTTACTGATTAGAGAAAAAAAGTCCTCGAGAAGCGGCAGAGTAATACTAAAACATACTAATTTTAAATGCCGCTACGAAAAGAAACCTTTGAGTGAGATGGATGAGGCTACTGAAAGCAAAAAAATTTCGAGGTTAATGTCAGTCCAAGAACTTTTCTGCCCTACACGCAAAAATTACAATGAAGAAATTGTGAAAGGAGCTGACATGCCTTTAAATACTCAAAAATTATGTAATGCAATGGGTATCTTATAAATAAACTTAATGCAAGTGAAGATAACGCGAAGTGAGCCAAACGTGAGGAAACGCGTACTAATGTTGCAACCCCGACTGAAAATACTATAATTTCTGCCGAAGATTGCTATATTTATATTCTGGACAAAGCCACAAATTAATTACAAAAACATTTTGTAAGCTCCAAAAGGCACACAAACAGAAAGAAGAACTAAGCATAGACTTAGTAAAGGCGTTACCATTACACTAAAGTGGGAAATAACTGTAGAATCGCATCGTAGTAAGTGGAAAACAACTGCACGTGCACAACATCCGCAGAAAGGCATCGCAGGGATAGCAACCGAGAGCAACTGCTGGGCACGTAACAGATTCTATGTGTTCCTTGTAGACTGCCGGTTACCTGCTCTCCTGAGACTTCTCACAAGTATGACTCTTCACAAATGTGCCTCCTCACAAGTGTGGCAACACCAGACTTAGGAGAGTTGCCGAGTTCGAGTGTTTGGTTTACGACGAGAAGGTAAAAGTTGACGAAGTCGTTTGAGCTATTCTACTTCTAATTACATGTTCAAATACATGTTCTACTTCTAATTTATCTTGATTTTCCAAACTACCCAGCACTTGTCACAAAATAACTGGACAGAAAGGAAGCTCCTTATCCCTCTGGTTCTTTTGTACTGGCATCGCGGCAGCGCAACACAGTTTCCTCCTTATCGGACTTGACGCATTTCCTTATTTGGGTATGAAATCACGGACTTCCGCATTCGACAGCAACTGATTCGATCTTCCAAACGGATAAATATTGGTCTCCAAAATATCTTACTTTATCCGAAACTACTTATCGAATTTTGTTGCGTGAAACGCCATTGAATTCGTGTCTTGAAAATGAAATTAAATGATCGTATGGATTTTCGTGGACGGGAAATCCCCAGGGGGTTCGGCCGCTTACTGCAGGTCCTTCTATAGACGCCACTTCGGCGATTGAATGAGGAAAACCACACTAAACCCCTCCACTGCTGGAAAACGAACCCGGGGCTTTTGCATCGGCGGTCAGCGATGTTGTCATTGAGATGTGAACGCGGACATTCGTCTCTTTGAGATCTACGATAGTAACAGTAGAAATTGCTGTGATTCCATTTCAAAATAACGAAGTATCTATGTAATTAATACAGTTATGACAAGACACTATACATCGTTTTTTCACTATTTTTTTGTTTTTTTGTTTTTTGCAGTTCATCTAGGTGAAAACAGATAATGATAATAATAATATGGTTTTCTGTTCCACAGGACCTAATTGAGGAGAAAGACTCCATGGTCATGGTACAAGTCAATACATGAATTTTAACAAAAGAATGGTAATAGAAAATTTTTAATTAGTTCTATGCACACAACATTCTTAAGACTAAGTAAAAAGAATCAATAACGAAAAAAAATGAATTAGCTTAATTGCTTAATTTTTCTAGGAGTTCCTCGACAGAATAAAAAGAGTGAGCCCTGAGGTAACTCTTCAATCTAAATTTGAAAGCGGTGTGGGTTAGTGCTAAGATTCTTCAGTTCATGTGGCAGCTTATTGAAAACGGATGCTGCAGAATACTGTACACCTTTTTGCACAAGTGTCAAGGTGGTGTGATGTAAATGTAGATTCGACTTCTGTCTAATATTAACCGAGTGAAAACTACTAACTCTTGGGAATAAGCTGATATTATTCATAACAAACCACATTAGAGAAAAAAAAAACGTATTGTGACGCCAGTGTCAAAATTTCCAGACTACTGAAAAGAGGTCGACATAAAGTTCGTGAACTTACACCACATATTGCTCGAATCGCCCTTTTCTGAGCCAAATATATCCTTTTTGTTTCAGTCGACTTACCCCAAAAATAACGCCGTACCTATTACGTGAGAGAAAGTAAGCGTAGTAGACTACTTTTCCTGTGAACAGGTCACTTATTTCAGATATTGTTCTAATGGTAAACAAAGCAGAATATAGTTTTGAAACAAGCTCCTGAACATGGGCTTTCTACGACCGCTTACCGTCTATCTGAACACCTAGAAATTTAAACTGTTCAGTCTCACTTATCATATGCCCATTATGTGTAATCAAAATGTCAGCTTTCGTCAAATTATGTGTTAGAAATTGTAAAAACTGAGGTTTACTGAGACTAACGACCCCGTAGTTAAGTCCCATAACCTATACAAACATTTGAACATTTGTGTTTTTCTGTGATTTAACATAAACTTGTTATCTACAAGCCATGAACTTATCTCTTGAACTGCATTGTTCGATACTGTGTCAATATTATGAACAACATGCTTCACTACCAAGCTGGTATCACCAGAAAACAAAAATATTTTACATTCACCTGTTATACTTGAAGGCATATCATTTATATATATGAAACAGCATGGCCCCAAAACAGAACCCTGACCTCACACTTAACTGTGTCTCATTGTGATTGTATGATATTAGAAACATTAAATGAAGCAGATTTGGCCGTAAAAATATTTTGCATTTACTGTCGCAAATCGATCTCAGTTATCTTAGTAACCATCCTCAGTGCAGATGCCGAAATTCACAAAAGATGTTTCATGAATTTTGGCATTGCACATATATACGACATATTCCGCAATACACTTTCCAGACTTGCAAGCTATCATTTTCTGTGTCAGGTATACATACGAAAACATTGTATGTATAACTGACAAAGAAAATAATAGCTTGCAATGTCTGGAAAGTATACATACAAAAACATTTTATGTATAGCTGACACAGAATATGATAGATTGCAATGTCTGGAAAGAGTATTATGGAATACGTCAGATATATGTGAAATGCCAGAATTCGTGTAACATATTTTGTGAATTTCTGCATCTGCACTGAGGATGATTACTAACATAACTGGAATAGATTTGTGACAATAAATGCAACTGGTTTTATGGCGAATGCTGTCTCATTTAATGTTTCTAAGATTGGATTAGATTAGATTAATACTTGTTCCATAGATCATATATTCGACATTTCGTAATGATGTGGAACGTGTCTATTTAGTAAATCTTGTGTACACTTTAAGGAATTATTACATTTTTGTTGTTTTTCTATTTTTATTTTTTATTGTTTAAGTTTTATCTAAAAATTCATCTACATTGTAGAAGGAGTTGCCATTCAGAAATTCCTTTAATTTCTTTTTAAATACTAGTTGGCTATGTGTCAGACTTCTGATGCTACTAGGTAAGTGACCAAAGACTTTTGTAGCAGCATAATTCACCCCTTTCGCAGTTAAAGTTAGATTTAACATTGAATAGTGAATATCACCGTTTCTTCTAGTGTTGTAGCTATGCACACTGCTATTACTTTTGAATTGGGTGGGATTGTTAATAACAAAATTCATGAGTAAGTATATATATTGCGAAGCTACAGTGAAGATCTCTAGATCCCTAAATAAAAGTCTGCAGGATGCTCTTGGGTGGGCTCCAGCAGTTATTCTGATTACACGCTTTTGTGCAATGAATACTTATTTACGCAATGTTGAATTGCCCCAGAATATGACCCCATATGAAAGCAATGAATGAAAATAGGCGTAGTAAGCTAATTTACTAAGATGTATATCACCAAATTTTGCAATGGCTCTGACAGCATAAGTAGCTGAACTCAAAGGAGATCTTCACTATGTTTCTTCCAATTCAGTCCCTCGGCAATGCAAATACCTAAAAATTTTGAATATTCTACCTTATCTACAGATTTATGTTCACAGTCTAAATTTATTAATGGTGTCATTTACTGTAAGAAACTGTATATACTGGGTTTTATCATAGTTTAATGAGAGTCCATTTGTAGAGAACCACTTAATAACTTTCTGAAAGATATAATTTACAATTTCATCAGTTAATTCCTTTTTGTCAGGTGTGGTGTTACACTTGTATCATCAGCAAAACACATTTTCAGCTTTGCCCAATCGCATTTGATGTCATATATTCTATGAATATTAAATAATAACAGCTGCAGGATCAGAAGTGACGTCTGTTCTTTCGGAACAGACGCCACATGTATATATAAAAAGTACTAGCTTAGCAACTTGGTGAATGTAGAATGGCAATAATTATTTTGTGGCTGTTGAGCACATCAGTCCATATAATGGAATCAAACCTTATGATAACAATATGTTAAACGGTTCCGGAAGTATTTGACGTGAACAGCTTAGCTGACTCACCAACCAGCATCTCCTGAAACACGGTGTGTATATATGGAGAGAAATGCTGGTTCAGCAATGAACAATAACGGTTCACTTACTCGAATACGCCCTACAGTTTTCCCATTCCTTTCCGTCAGCATTGCCTGGTAGTACTGCACAGAGTGACCTTTCCGTGCACGCAGACTGTGGAGTCCTGAGCGTCCCTCTTCGGTGGCATATCCGTTTAGCGCGCTCGTTCTCGGGATTCCCCGGGGACTCCGGGGCGACATAGTTTTGTAAACAAGCCGGCAGCCCCTTCCGAATGCCCCCACAGGCACCCTGCCGCCGAGTTCTGCGCTGTTGTAGTAAAGCTGTTTGTTTGTTCACAGCACACAATGGGAAACACAGATACAGCCGCGGCTATATCGGTCTACTCTGCAGCCCGGCGGGAACAAAACCCGCACCGACAGCGCCGACTATTACTCAGTCGCCACAAATGAACGGACAGCACTGTCCGAAAGTTTCACAGCCGTCATTCCCGGCTTGTTACGTTGCTAGCTAATAAAACTGCAACACAATGCAGACGGAATAAAGCGGGCGTCAAATCGGTATGACGTCATGTTTATGGTTGTACATAATGGGTAAAAATATTAAAAAATAAATGACTGCCCCGGAAAATATTTACAATAGGACTGACATTATCGATGAACATCACATATGCTGGAAAAGCCCATCTGTGATACACGCATAACAACTCTTCTGAAACAGCAGCAATATCGTTTCCACTTTTTTATGTTGTAACACTCCCACTTCTAGAGATATACCTTGTAACGATTATGTATGTTGCTCACCGTTTACGTATAAATAGTAGTGCCAACATTATACTAAACTTACCAAGAGGCCTATACTAGAATTTACCGGTCATTTCAACATTACAAGAAATATGAACAAACTAATACCATACGAACGTCTAAAGCATTTATATTCCTCTGTTAACATTGGCAAGAAACCTTAATTGAAACCAAAACCTAACTCATAGTTCAAATATACTGATACTAAGCAAACTAACGTCGTAAACATAAATAAACATTCACAATATTTGTTATACATCTTAATATCTGGCAAAATATAATATTGCCTAAACTGATAGGTATAAAATATTGTCACGTCTCAAACTGCAGGTGGTACAGAATTCGAAGGGTGGTCGTTAATAGAGCACAACACATTGCACTTAGAACACGTTTATTGCGAACTCAAGCGTGCACTCAGTACAGACTGACTCCTGCTTGGAGTGCTCCACCATAGAATGAATTTTATGGAACTTACAAGAACATCAAACACAAGGAGGTTAGAATCTCTCGATATGCCCTGATACAGAAAAAATAAAGCCAGTAAAATGCGCAACCCGGCATTTGTTTGTGCCCAAAACGTTGGTTGCGAGGTAAAGTAGTTCTAGTCGTTGAAATGTATATCATATCTAAGTAAATGCTCCGAATTGATACAAATGTAGTGGGTTTACGTAAAGCGGGTAATATTCAAACGGGATTTTAAGTGAAAAATCCTTGTTTTGGGTACAAAAGTATGGCCCCTTGGCTTCAACCAGTGCCTGTTCTTAGCCTAGATAATGCCACATCCATAGATTATAACCTCCTTGATCAAACATAAGAAACATGTAGAACATTCTAGAAATAGTAAATACAAATAAATAAATTTTCTTCAGCCCATGGCGGGATTTGAACTGGGGCACAGCGATCTGCGATGCTAACCACTGCATCACGTCAGCTGTGGGAAGACTCGCGGCAATATTTCACGTCGTATTCCACAACATTTGCACAGAGACAAGAATTTTGGTCGATGTTTAAAAATTATTATGTACAGTACAGCAGTAGCAGATGCTGAACACGATACACTCACTCATTTGGTATATGACAACGTAATAAACAAGTAAAGTATAAAACAGATGATTTAATATTAAGTAGTTAAGTTTCTGTAAATCGCATTTCAAACCTTGAACTATTTGCTTAGAAAACCTAAAATATTTTAATAACAACATTTAAAGTATGATACAATAAAACCGGGTGTCACTGTGAAGAGAGGCGTTCATTATGTCTCATAGATAATGTCTGTAAAATTATCTGAATCTACAAAAAGATGATCGATAAATGACGCAACGTCATACCAAGAGATCATCACAAGGTTCCCCCCCCCCCCTAAATGGTCCAACTAACTGAGGGTGTCTTGTGCAATAAGTCTCCGGAAACTAGGAGACATCCAATAATACTGCCTATTTGGTCAGCAAGAGGTGGAGGTTATAACCTGACACGTAATTCCCCACAGGTAAATACAGAGAGAAACAGAGTAAGGGAGAGAGGGAACAGTAGATGTGGCTACCAGATTGGATTGCCTTACTGGATTTTCTCTCCTCTCCGAATTCCTCACTGAACTGTAGGTCATCTTCTGCTGATTCCAGAGCCGGCGTGGGGCTTTCCCGCATCCTCCCCTCCCAGCCGCTCCTTCGGCAGAGGTTACACACCTTCGCCATGTTCAAAATAATTTCATCATTGAAGTACTTCCACTATATCAAAACACTTACTACAGCAGACCTACTGCTATGGTATGAAAATAATTAACCAGAACACGTCACTCTTTCGCGCCACCCTGCGAGTTCCGCTGGTTTGCACCTCCCGTCATCCCTAGATCGGGCGCTGCTCCACATTAACGCTGCGAATCTTTTACAGCCCGATATTTCCTTTGTTGTAAAGAAAATAAATTCCAGAAGGCCAATCTTGAGGTTATGAAACGGTTTTCCAAACTTATGATTTTGTATGTATCTTGGGCATCAGTCATGTAAAACTTTTTAACGGAATTCACGGGCATTTGACTGAAATAATTGTTTATTTCCACAACCTGATTTTCGGTCTTAAGCCGTTATGAAGTGTCTGAAGAGTTTTATCATTTGATAATAGCCTAAGGCCGAAAGCAGGTTGTGGAAATAAACAATTATTTCAGTCAAATGTCAGTGAATTCCTAACAAAAAGTTTTTCAAACCATCGAACGGCGGATTTTGATGTGTAATGGTGTATCTACTGTGAATTTTCAAATCACATGGTAAGTTTCAGAGATGTCCGAAGGCTCTCTCTCAGCAGGAATAGGCAATTTTTCTAGCAAAATATGGCGGTTTTTGGCCGTATCTTGCTAACGGACTAAGATGTAAGAAAACTAAAAAATGCCGTTTATAGATAAATGTCTGCAAGATGTATTGTAAACATTTGAACAATTTTCTATGGTTAGTATTTAGGTATTTGCGATTCACGATGCTAAAACGGCTAAAATCGTGTTTGTGCAAAGCTATGATAAGTTTCAACCTCTGGATCTCGGCAACGGATAATATATCACTGTGAAACCTAAGGATGTGGCTGTAGCACCACGGAAAATCTGGAATTTGTTAAGTTTAAAATAATTGTCGAAGTATTTGCATGTACTGGTTTCATTAGAAGCCTTGACGGAGGTTTAGACAACACTGTTGTTATCCTCTTGACAATGAGAGAATGGACCTCATCACGTATTGGTCACATAGCTTAAATAGAATCCAGCGACTCATGTCGTATTGGATATTCAAACGAAGTCACAAGCCATAGTTTTACGCTGCTCTCAAACACGTACAATAAAACACAATTGCGTCATGAGGTTGAAATTGCATTAAAAGCTAGTAACAAACCCCAACATTAAGGCTCCTTGCAGGCTGCTGTTACTACTCTCTGAAATAGCAGATATTCACAGAGAGCATCATCGATGAGGCCTAAGTATAACCCTACAAAATGTAAGTGGAACGTGTGGTGAAAGTGAAGGCATCAGATAGTGGAGACCTTAGAAAGTCAGTGATAAGTCGGAAGACGGAGCTATCAGAGGCAACAGAACTTCTCTGAAGAAAAGAACGAGACAACAGTCCACGTTGTTTATAAACGAATCCCTCATTGCCATTATGAGTAGCAGAAGAGTACAGATTAACTTTGCCCTCCTATTGCCAGTTGGGTGTTTACCTAGAGGGTTTGAATTACTGATGAGTACTTGTGCAGTATGAGTGAAACGTGAGAAGGATGGAAGACGAGATACGTAACACATGTAGTCCTGTGGCCTGTTTCTCTAGATTGTCATTAGTTTAATAAGTCCATCTAACGAACAACTACCGTTAACGGTATCGTATGCTGTAATTCATGAAATACCTGTAGTAGGCAAGAACCAAATACATAAACGCAACTTGAAGATCAGGATCTTTCCACGCCTTACTCTCAAAATTCTAACGATGAAAAGTATATCTGTTAGAACTGCATCGAGGACAAGTGTGATCTAGTGATATTTTATTTCAGCAGATAACGTTTCTCTGGCGAACATCAATAACATCCTCCTCGAACACAGTCATTCCTGAAATGTTTTTCAGGACGAAAGAAACTTCGTAATACTGTCGAATGACAATCTCCTGTTAAAGCGACCTGTCTCCTTCACGTATCCGCACCGCGTTCTTCAAGCTAGACCTCCTCCGTAACTCAATTACGCTCAGCTTCAAGGTGAATAGACAACCGCGAACGCAGTATCACGTAACGTGTAGACACAGGCACGTCTGACAAAACCACAAGGATGTATACTGCTGCCCCAGTACTGTATTCCTAACCACAAATCGTGAAGGACAAGAAAAGAACAATTACAGCATGTTATCTCGAAATGCGGACATCCGCAGCCAAATGTTGCCATTGTGAAATTAATGCCTCTCTAACTGCAGCAAGGTTTTGTTTAAAAAAAAAAAAACCGATTTCGCATTCCATAGCCGCATCATCAGGTGCTTAGAATTTATTAAATAAACCTGTCTGCCGTGTTCACGTCGGATGTTTAAAATATTGAACGCTACCTAATGTTCACGTTCTCGTTAAAACGATTAACGATATACTCCTGGTGGCGCGCAAAATTGTGCCCCATGTGTAAATGGTGGTCACGCGACACTGGCCAAGGCAGTACAAAACAGCGCCCACCGTTATAATCGTTTTAAAGAGAACGTGAACGTTAGGTAGCGTTCAATATTTTAATCATCCGACGTGAACACTAGGAAGTGGTTTAAGCGCAGAAAGGTTTTTTTTTTTTTTTTTTTTTTTTTTTTTTTTTTTTTTTTTTTTTTTTTTTTTTACAAATTTTAAGCACCTGATGATGCGTCTATAAGACGCGAAACCGGTTGTTTCTTTTTAAATACGGGTAAAAGCTTGTCGCACTCAGGTCGGACTTAATCTCACAAAAAGAATTACACTTACAGTCCCACCCCACTCCATCTTTGTTCTATTCAATAGCCATGCAGTTAAGATGTATGAAAATATGTGTGCTGTAGATATTGTTACAAGACAGCCGCGGTGGGGCGGCCGAGCGCATTGAGGCGCTGTGCTACGTTGCGCGTGGCCATTCCAAATGTTCAAATGTTTGTATAGCTTATAGGACTTAACTACGGCGTCATCAGTTCCTAAACTTACAAACTACTTATGAACTAGCTAACACTAAGGACGGCACAAATATCCATTCCCGAGGGGGGATTCGAACCCCCGACCATAGTGGCCGTGCAGACCGTGACTGAAGCGCCGCAGTCCCCTCGGCCACCGCGGTCGGCGTGCCGTCTTTAGTATAAGCTAGTTCATAAGTAGTTTGTAAGTTCAAGGACTGATGACACCGCAGTTAAGTCCCATAAGCTTTACAAACATATGAACATCTGAAGACTCAGTCAGGAATTTATGAAACTGCAGAATTACCACTCACTTCGCGGCCTGTCTCAAACCAAGCTTTTTATTCCCTTTTATTTAACGTGAAACATTTAAATACACAAGTGGTATCACCTAACAGTAACACTGGAAATATTTCGTAAGCCCAACAAATACTGAATTACTAATGCCACAAGACTGAAGGCGAGGGCAGGGGCTAGTGTAATTGGTTAATACAAGTCATTAAAACTGTACGGAAGTATGATTTTTCAACACAAACCTACTTTTTTTAAGGAAACCTGTTATTATTATTAGCAAAAATAAAAATAGTAGAAATATTTAATCAATGCCGTTTCTTACAATGTAAAATGTTAATGACATACATTGTAACCTAAAGATGACGATTGAGTAACTCCTCAGCAGTTCAGTCGTGTGTATCGGAGGTTTTGGCTTATCTTCTATAATTGTTTGGAGTGACTCCTGTCTTGTATCTCATGTAATACCTATTTTGTTTGCATCATTCTTCACTGCTCCATCCATGCGACAGTTTTCTTCACATCATTACAGCAATTCAAGATTTTCTTTGTAATCCATGTTTCTTCCTTTCTTCTTAAATTGCCATAAATTTTAGATGTCATTTCCTAATTGTATCTGTTTTTTCTGTATTTCATATCAATCTTAATTTCTTCTTTTAAACAATATATTTCCATTGTTTTACTTGGGTCTCCAGAGTTTTCTTATTATGTTCCTCTTTTTTCTCTAGTTCTCTTCGTTTGTCATTCTTATTCAGTACTAGGCACTAAATCCATACGTTGCGTGTGTTCTAACGACTGAAATTTAATGTCTAAGCTTCACTTGGATGGATACTGATTTATTATTGTGGTAGTTTTGTATAATTTGTTTACAAATTCTAACTTATTAAATTAATTTTCAAAAACTTTTGAAAAGCTATGTGACCTAACTGCAGTGGTCATCGGTCCCCAAGATTGCAAACACTTAAACTAACTTACGCTAATAACAACACACACACACACACACACACACACACACACACACACACATACATACATACATACATACCCGAGGGAGGACTCGAACCTCTGACGTTGAACGGCCACGCACTCCGCAGCAAGACACTTCTTTATTCATTCCTTATTTGTTGTGTTCCCTAGTTAGTAGCTGGGATTCATCTCCTAAGATATTTAGATTTATAAACTGGTTTATTTTCTTCATAATTTTTCCTGTTTTATGATTGTGTGCTATATACTCAGTTTTTTATACTATTTTATCGAAGTATTTTCAGCATTTTCAGGAATCTCGTGTAACTGATAAAGCATAACAATTACATTTGTTTAGTTTTTCAGTTATCAATGTTATATGATTTGCAAACGTTAAACAATTTACATCAAATTTGTTCGTATGCCTCCCTTTCCTAAAGTTTGAATATTCAATCTAAAATCAAATTAAAAAGAATTTGGGGATAGTTCATTTCCTTGTGGTACGATTCATATGGACTAGGGACAAGGAATGAAAGAGATCATCTGGTAGAATTTTGCGCAGAGCACAGTTTAATTATCACAAACACTTACTTCAAACACTATGCAAGAAGGTTTTATACATGAAAGAAACCAATAGATACCGGAAGGTACAAATTGACTTTATAAACGTAAGACATAGGTTTCGAAACAAGGTTTTAAACTTTAAGATATATACTGGGGCAAATATTGACACTGACCATAACTTATTGGTCATGAACTTTTTTTTTAAACTGAAGAAACTGGAGAGAGGAAAATGTATGACTCCATGCGTTTATATACATGGTTTGACACATAACAGAAAGAAATTCAGTTGTCTATAGAAATCAGACCGTATGATGTCTAAATAAAATTTTTCACATAACGGTGTTTTTATTATTATTATTATTATTATTATTATTTAATGCAATGATAAGTACTTTGCATTACACAGAGGTGGGCACGCCACGGGGGTTCCTCTGTCGGATATCAAACCAATATCTTTAGAATGCAATGATATATTTTTTGTACTCTCAGTTTTAAATAAAATTTCGTTAGCTTCTCTGTATTTGATGTACTGTTGTGTAAGAGCTAAAATGAAACATATGTAAAGTATATAGGATGGTGTGTTTTACTCTCTAATCCCTTTAAAAATCCTTGTAATTGGATTCCATATTGTGCCAGCCCACTACACAATTATAATGAAATAAAAGGTTTCCGCTTGGTAGGCGATGTGAGATGTTTATCTTATTAAAATTCACAACATATCGATTTCGACCCTATGATGGAATATCATCAGTGCGTGCTGTTAAAAACAAGGTACCTTAGTCAGACATTAAAATCAAGATAAAATTACGTACACCAAGAATGTAGCAATTTTATAATGGAATTACATACCAGAATTGATGATCTATGTGCTCTGCTTAAAACATTTTTTCCTCATATCATAAAATAAATTTACAAGGTCTTGCTGGTACAAGTCACAAGTATAAAATGAGGTAGCTGTAGTCAGCTGGTGCCTGGCGTCCTCTTTGTTTAAAAAAATCGATTACATTGTAGCATTTTTTTAAAGTTAAATCATATTAAAGGCATAAGAAGGCAAAAATGGTGATTCCACGTGCATTAGAATTTAACAAATAACGTACACAGATTAAGCAATATTTCATAAAAGTATAAAATCGAAATTACCATTTATCAGCGCCATCAGGCGGAAATCAAAATTTTTCTACATCAACTGCTAAAATTTAAGGCACGTTGTATCACATAAAAAAATCTTTCTGTTTAAAAATGTTTTAAATTAAGACTAGCATAAAAGGTAAAATCATTACGAAGCACCATCGCATGTGTGTGTGTGTGTGTGTGTGTGTGTGTGATATATATAGCAGTCCACGCCATCTAGTGTTTTGGAATAATACTATACTGGCCGTCATTGTTTTCTTAGTACCGTGCGTCTAAACATACTTGAAGGTTCTCTTTTAATTTTGAACCTTCATGTATATGTTTGACTAAGGTACTTTGTTTTTAACAGCACGCACTGATGATGTTCCGTCATAGGGACGAAATCGATATGTTTTGAATTGTAATAAAATAAACATCTCACATTGCCTACCAAGCTGAAACCATACATAGCTTTAAAATATGTTTCAATATCGTACTTAAGTACATGTTGCGACGAATCACGAAAATAAAAACAAACCCTCACGCAGTGAGAATATCGAACTGTAAGTTGTGCAAGAATCGAATTATATCGGAGGTTAGACTTTCTTTTAAATCGGATAATAAGTCATATCTTCTTCTTCTACATGTACATCTACATACATACTCCGCAATTCTCCGTAAGGTGAGTGGCGGAGGGTACACTGTACCACTACTAGCCATTTCCTTTCCTATTCCACTCCCAAATTGAACGAGGAAAAAAAGAATTCCTATATGCCTTCGTACGAGCCCTAATTTCTCTTATCTTGTCTTTGTGATCTTTACGCGAAATGTAAATAGGCGGCAGCAAGATCGTACTACACTCAGCTTCAAATTCCGGTCCTCTAAATTTACTTAACAGAAATTCTTTTTTGAATCGAGAGTGCAACAGCCTTTGCTTTCTCAGCAGCTTTCTAACATTATTATTATACCACGATGGATCTTTTCCATCCTTGATCGACTTTACTGGCACATATTTTTCTAACCCTTTATTAACAATGCACTTAAATTTAGTCCACAATCCCTCTACATCCATAGTCCCGGAATTAAACGATGCCCATTCGTTTTCTAAGTGCGATCGTAACATTTGTTTATCGGCTCTTCCCAACAAAAACACGCTCCTAGCCTTTTTATTGGTTTATGAACTTTGGTCACCATCGACGCTATGACGATATCATAATCACTAATTCCTGTCTGTACACAGACATCGTTAATAAGGTCGGGCCTGTTTGTGGCTATAAAGTCTAGAATATTTCCGTTGCGCATGGGTTGCCGGTTTAACTGCTCAAGACAGTTTTCGGAGAATGTGTCCAAAAGTAGCTCGCAAGACTGCTTGTCTGTACCGCCTGAAATTTAACTTCGTTTCCTCCCTATCCAGTATCTGGCTTGGTTCGGGTATCAATGGAAATTACCCACTTACCTTGGTCTTTCCACAGCTCTTCTTCCACTGTTTGGTTCCCTACCAGGTTCCTCATCCTTCAACTCGTCTTTGTTGTGTCGATACATCGTTTTTCTAGGTATTCTTCCCTCTGCCGTGTTCTTCATATGCCCAAACTATTTTAATATGTTCTTTTCTATTCTCTCATTCAACTATTACACTCCAGTTTACTTCCTAGCATGTTTCATTCTCTCTCCTTGTCCTCGCTAACAAACATCTTAGGAACTTCGTTTCACTGCTTGCACTTGAGCCTCTCCGCTACTTCACCGTGGGCGGCGTGGCTAGTTTTTGTTTTGTCATTTGTCTCGTGGCAGGTGCTAGCTGTCGCAGTCGGCTGGTACATCTGGATGCGCGAGCGCGAGAAGGCAGTTCGGCCGTAGGAGTGAGTCTGCAGTTTGGTGTGTGCCGGCAGTGTGTCTCTCAGGCGCCGGTCGCACTGGGCCTGTCGACAGCGCAGGAAAGTTTGAGTGAGGCCCCAGTGGAGTGTTCTGGCGTGCTCTGTCAACTCGGAGGCCCGGTGAGCACGTCACGGTCCAGAACGGCTGTTTACGTACCCCGGCAGTTAACTTCGGCCGCAGCCGTGTGCCCCAGAGCATGTGGATTGCAAGTTTAAGCTGATCATCGCCGTGGCTCACAAGCAGTTATTCTGGTGAAGTTTGATCTCCCCGAACTTTTGGACACTCTTGGCATTCACAAGACCCTTCCAACTTAGTAGCTGATCTGTCAGTTCTTCTCCTTGTGGTACACTGGAAAGTTGGGAAACCAGCACAGTTATGAGTAGTTTTCCTTTTTTGTTTATTGTAGTTGTGTTCACTTGCTCTTGTGTTGACAGCCGTCCCCAGGGGCTGTCTTCTTCTACATCTTCTTCTATCAGCTAAGGGTAGTTCCAGTAATGATTACTTAGCTAAATGCAAGGAATACTGTAAAATAATTTAAAAAGTATTTCAGACATCGAAACAAATGCACCGTGAGGAAATAAAAGCAAAATCAGACAACAAAATAGCAGCAATATGGGATATAGTGAAAGAGGAGACTGCTAGAGAAACAGAAACGAACAGGAACAGATAGCGTTAAAAGTAGATGCTACATTAGTAATTGATAGGCATGGTGGAGCAAATCTATTTAACAAGTACTTTATATCTGTTACTGATAGTATCGGATTGTCAGGGTCCAAATGGTCCAAGTCGTACCTTGTTAACAGGAAACAAATAGTGTCAGTGCAAGGGAGTAGTGGCTTAAGCAAACAGTCATCATCAGATTGGGAAGGAATTACATATGGTGTCCCACAGGGATCCATCTTAGGGCCTTTCTTTTTCTCGTGTACATTAATGACCTCTCATCAGTTATACTGCCAGAGCTGAGTTTATTTAGTTTGCAGATGGTACAAGTATTGCAATAAATTGCATGTCAAGCTTAGTTCTGGAAAGGTCTGCTAATGATATTTTCGTTAACATTAATAAGTGGTTTAAAGCCAACTCATTGACATTAAACTTCGATAAGACGCACTACTACTATTACTACTATTAGTGTTATTATATTATAAGCTTGTAAAAAACGTATGTACCTGTATTAGTATTATTATATTATCAACTTGTAAAAAATAAAAATAAAAAAATGTTCCACATCCACAATGGTCTCCTCAACACGGATCTATAGAACGAACCAACTAATCTAATCTAATCCAATCTTGTGTCTATGTCCTCGTTCTTTTATTGTTGTTGTCAGCGTTTACAACTGTGCTTCCGTTTGTGACCTCCGCGTTGAGGAGATCGTTTGGTCCTTGCTTTGGGTGGGGCGTTATGTTTTGAAATTTAAAACATTGAAGTGTCAATGGGGAATACTGGTAACTGCCCTTCCATCTCCTCGTCAATTGCCTAGGGTACTGCTCGTATAATATTTGGCAGAATCCTTTCCTTCTGCAGGGTGAGTTACCTTCGCATATAAAATTTTTTGAACTTCCGTATATGAGCGCTGAAGTTCTCTTTTTGCACTGCTTCTCCTGTAAATATTACTTTTCATATCCTAAATTTCTTTGGGAGTCACCTCATTGTTTGTGAGCCTTCCTCGCCATTGTGCTGTGTTCAAAAATGTTCAAATGTTTGTATAGTCTATGGGACTTAACTACGGGGTCATCAATCCCTAAACGTACTAACTACTTATGAACTACTTACGATCTAGGACGTCACAAATATCCATGCCCGAGGGGGGATTCGAACCCCCGACCGTAGTGGCTGTGCAGACCGTGACGGGAGCGCCTCAGTCTCCTCGGCCACCGCGGCCGGCGTGCTGTGTTCATGCAGCTTAATTACTAAAACTGATTTTAGAAACCTACTAGTCAAAGACACGTGTTTCCTGCTTCAAATCTATAACAATGATTATGTTACACTTCATTGTAATTGTTATCGTGATTGTGTCTCTTTTAAATGTGTTTAATTTTGGAAATTTGTGGGCAGGTGCCCTTATGTGTTGTTAGGAGACCTGAAGTGTCACTATTGTTTTAGTGTGACTGATCTTTGGTAAAAGCTTCAAGCCACTATTGCTCTTGTTGTTGTGTCTAAGAATATTATGCAGGCTTCTCTGGTGTCATGATACATTGTAAATGATTTCTAAAACCAACTAGATTTGTTTTTGTATACCTTATGGGACTTAACTACGGGGTCATCAGTCCCTAAACTTACAGACCACTTATGAACTATGTAACACTAAGGACGGCACAAATATCCATGCGCGAGGGGGGATTTGAACCCCCGACCGTAGTGGCCGTGCATACCGTGACTGACGCGCTGCAGTCCTCTCGGCCACCGCGGCCGGCAAACTAACTAGTAAAAGACACGAGTTCTATGGTACCTTAATTAATGGACAGTTTAATGTATCTTTTCAAATTGTTTACCATTAATTGATGCACAGTTTCACTAAGTAATCAAAAGAGATCTTGTTACTGCATATTCTCTTGAGTTTTGGCAAATGTCTTAATTTACTAGTTTGCTGTTTTACTAAGTAATCGAAGAGGTATTATTGCATATTCTGGTGGGTTTTGGTAAATTTCTTAATCCTTCACATTGCTTATGCCAGAAAAATTTCGAGACAATTAATTTATCTTTTCAAACTGTTTACCGTTCATTAATGCAAAGTTTTACTAGGTAATTAAGAGGATCTTCTTATTGTATATTGTCTTGGTCTTGTGCCCATCTGTTCCTTTGTCATATTGATTGAGAGAATCTTATCACTTCTACTGAGTCATCTCTTTAGATTAATTAACTAGCGTGGTTACGATGTAGCTACCCGACTACTGGGTGTTCAGTTCGAATGGAGTTTATTTATCTGACTAAATAATTTTAAGTTTTTTTGTTTGGTGCGTTGTTACTGCTTTAGGTGTCTGTTTTCAGGTTTTGCGCTGAGTCGAAATGGCGAGGAACTGTCTCGGCGAAGCTACCGATGGGGCCATCGTCAAGTTGGTGGCCAGACTATGGCAGATGCTCAGCAAGCCGATCCAGGAAATACTCCTAGGAAATGGGATGATAATTTGCTCTGGCAAAACTTAGCCTTCAATTTTGTCCGTCACGAGGCACTTAAGGCTACTCCTACTTCCTGCTATCCCATCAACTCCCCTTTATCTAATCTTTGAAGCAATCAAGATCTGCTTCCAATCACTCTTACCCATAGCGTCATTAGGGAGAATTGGAAACGAGCATGTTTTAACATCCATCTAGCCCACCACCACCAAACTCTTAGGTATAATCTGGGACGTAGGCCGTTTACTGGTAAAGCAGGTGATACCGTTTACATTCGTAATTATCCGGGAAGGGGAAGGCAAGACACCGCGAGTTGTAAGTTTTCTCCCCGCTTTTTGGAACCATGTATTAGCTTGAAGGTTTTGGGTCACGTTAATCTTTTGGTTCAAGAAAAAGCCACCGGGAAGGTCTTTAAGGTACATGTTAATTAGGTTAAGGTAGCGTCGGCACATGTTGGATCCTCTGCTGAATAGCCAGTCGGTGCTCTCGAATTACGGGGGGGGGGGGGGGGGGAGGGAGGAGTTTGAGGCGAGTTATCTAGTTAGACTGGGCCAGTTGCTTCGCTCCAACTCACGTATCGATACCTCTTCGTTACTTCATCGTGGACTGGGTGGCTAGTTTTTGTTTGTCATTTGCCTCGCGGCTCCGCTAGCTGGCACGTTCTAAGGTTTTCATCTGATCTCGACGAATTTCTGAGCAGTTAACTGGTAATATTTTTTAAAAAAAATGAAAATTACAGTCTAGTTCTCAAAATTTAACAATTTGTTAGTTCAGGTAACCGTTTTCGATTTTTTAATTCTTGGCATTCATTAGATATTATCAGCTTAATGGTTGATCTGTCAGTAATTCTCCTTTTGGTACGTTGTACATTCGGGAAGCCAGCACAATTGACTGGTTATTGTAGTTGTGTTAACTTGCTCTTAAATTATGAGACAGTTAATTTATATTTTCAAACTGTTGACTGTTAATCTATGCACAGTTTTACTCAGTAATCGAAAGAGATATTGTTAGTGCGTTACTAACTCTCACACAATGCTAAAATGCACTGCTTTATTGTATTCTTTTACTAATTTCTGCCTCCACACCGACTGTCTACATTAATACCCTTCCCTGGTATTTAGGGAAGTACACTATTTCAACATCCTGTGCCTTAATATGGGTTTGTCCCTTGCCATCTCTGTCCCCCTCTGGTTAGCAACACCACTCAAGATGTCTATTTGTTGTTGTACCTTCTTACTGATTGTTTCCCTTACAACAATATCGTCTGCAAATAATAATAGTTTCGTTTCCTTTCCTCTATGGGCTCCTTTTGTCTATTTCATCCATCACGATTATAAGTAGTAAAGAAGATATGACACTTCCTTGTTTTTTACTCCATAACATTCTTACACCAATCTTTCTTCCAAATTGTGTCTGGACACAAATGGAACTTTTCATCCATTGCTTGGAATATTTCAAGTGTTTGTTTCCAGCTCCCTTTCTCTCTAAGGTTGCCTGTACCTATTACCTAGCGACGCTTTCATATACCTTCACTAGGTCGAGAAATGTCACCACCAGTTCCTTCCCATAATAACAATGCTTTTCCACCAACTGTCTCATACTGAAGACTGTATATCCTGTAAATCTACAATGTCGAAAGCCATTCTTATCGAAACTGGCCTTCCATTTTATCTCTTACTCTTCTTTACAATACCATCTCCGTTATTTTTGCTACTTTCGATATGAGTGTGATCCCTCGGTAGATGTCACATACTTTTCTGTCACCGTTCTTGAAAACTGGGATTATTATTCACTTTCCCATTTTCAGGTACATGTTTTTGAGTCTATATAGCCACTGTAGCCCAACTGGTTAAGCTTCCTTTATTATCTCCTAGTAATTTAATCTATTCCAGGTGTCTTATCTTCTCTCATTTTTCTCAGAACTAGTTTGACTCCTAACACCGTTACATCCTGCTTCTAGACACCTGCTCCCCTGACTTGCATCTACTCCCTTTCCATTGCCGTTCTTCATATTTCGTAATTTATCAAAGTACTTTTCCAATATGTATCCTATCTCTTCTGGTTGCGTTAATAGCTCCCTACTTTCATCTTTCACCTGCTTTGTGTTGATTTTTACTTCCTCATACTTTTTGTAATTCCATAGAGCATACTTTTACCAATATTAACATCTTTTGTAACTCTTGGGTGAATTTCTCCCATGTTTTAATCTGATCTTCTCCCAGCACGTATTACACTTATTTTTACTATCCCGATATTTCTTTTTACTTTGCTATGTTCAGTCTCTGTTCCATTCATCCCAGGCTTTCTTCTTTTCTTTTACTGCCTCCTTCACCTGTTCATTCCACCATAGTGTCTCCTTTTCCTTTACCCTTCCAGACACTCTACCACATGTTATCTCAGCAGAGCTTGCAAACGCTTCTTTGAACTTACATCTTCTACACTGACCCATTCATTATTACTGATTTTGAGCTTAAGTAACGCCTTAAACTTTTCTTGTACAAAGCTGTACCAAGCTGTCCTTCTCCTTATAAAAGAGAGAGAGAGAGAGAGAGAGAGAGAGAGAGAGAGAGAGAGAGAGAGAGACAGTGCGCATATGTGAGTGAGAGAGAAGTAGAATGACGACATCGCCATCTGGCGGATTCTCCACTTAATAACTGACCGCTTTGCTAACCTTAGTATGCACTTGACCATCCTACAGGCATGTTATGGGGGGAGTTTTAAATTTATTTTATGTTTAACATATGTCTTTGACAGTGACTATTTTAAAAGGAATGTTTTAGTTTCACTTTTTAATAAGTTTTAAGAGATATGGCGAGTGTGAAGATAGTGTTCTCATTTATGTTTTATCAAAATGTATGATGAATATTAATTCCATTATCTTGTTGAGCCTTCGATAATGACGAAACGTCGAAACGTGTAAGGCCTCAATAAATTGAAATTTCAGTTCAAGACTCTCAAGTTTATTTCAAGTTAAACGATACTAATCACACTCATCACCATGTCGTATTTAGAAATGTACCTTACCAGCCGCTTGGTGCGCTGCTGTCGTGGCGTATAACAAAAATCAGTGAGAGTGTCGTGATTGTGTATTTAAGTGGTGCCTAAGCCAAACAACGACAACCTGAAAGACAGCCACGTTATGCGGGGCAAGGCAAGCGCGGCCCTAGGGCCACAGATACCCCGCGAGCACAAATTCTGGTTGACAGGAGGCGCACGAAGAGTCGCAACCAGGATGAGGTCGCCAGCCCCATAGCGGAATCCACGCCTCCATTCCGAAACGGGGTAGAACTTCGCTTCAGGAAAAGCCGCTGTGAAAACCGTCCCGGGAGCAACGACAGGCAGTCCACGTCGGCGAGAGCAACGCCACTTCACACGCCGGCTGCTGCAGACCGTCAGTATTTCTGTCATCGAATGCGCCGCCAGGAAAAATTTCAGCAGGGAGGTTTGGTTCGGAATGTACTAAACTCTGTTAGGCCGTGGAAGTCAGCGCCACTTAAGATACGAGGGTATCGTCAGGGTGGCCCCAGGAAAGTGTGATACGACCGCTATTATTTAGTCTATATACATGATCTGACGGACAGTGAGTTGCAATCTGCAGCTGTTTGCTGATGATGCTGTTATGTACAAAAAGGTGTCGTCATTAAATTACTGTAGGAGGATGCAGGATGACTTGGACCAAATTTCTAGGTGCCGCGAGGAATGGCAACTAGCGCTAATTGTAGAAAAATGTAAGGTGATGTAGATGAATAGGAGAAACAATCACTTTATGTTCAAATACAGCATTAGTAGTACGCTGCCTGACAAAAAAAAAAATGTTTGTTAAGCTTATGGAACTTAACTGTGGGGTTATCAGTCCGTAAACCTACAAACCACTTATGAACTACCGTATACTAAAGACAGCACAAACATCCATGCCCGAGGGAGGAATTCAAACCCCCGACGGGAGACGGCCTCAGCCATCGCAGCATAGCGCCTCAATGCGCTCGGCCGCTCCTCCGCGGCGTGCTACCTGACAGTCGCGCCAATCAAATACCTAGGCGTAACGCTGAACATCGATATGAAATGGAACGAGCATATGAGGGACAGTCGTGGGGAAGGCAAATAATCGACTTAGCTTTATTTGGAAAATTTCGGAAAGCTGTGAATCGTCTGTTAAGGAGACCGCATATAAAACGCTTGTACAACCCCGTCTTGAGTATTGTTCAAGGTTTTGGGATCCTTACCAGATCGGTTTAAAGGAGAACATTGAGGCAGTCCAGACGCGGGCTGCTAGGTTTGTAACTGGTAGGTTCAATCAGTGCGCGAGTGTTAACGAAATGCTTCGGGAACACAAGTGGGAGTCGCTGGAGGGGAGACGACTTTCTTTTCGAGAAGCACTGCTGAGGAAAGTTAGAGGGTCGGAATTTGAGACGGACTGCAGAACGATTGTTTACATTTCGCGTAAAGACCACAACGATAAGATCAGACAGATTAGGGCTCGTACAGATGTATACAAGTATTTGTTTCTCCATCGTTCTATATGGGAGTGGGAAAGGAAATCAGGTAAGTAATGGTACTGTATACCCACCGCCACGCACCTTTGTATGGATTGAGGAGTATGTATGTAGCTTTAAATGTAGGGTTTCGACTTTGTATTTGTCACATCGCAGAAAATGCGGATTTTCGTTCCTCTATTTCTTTTGCGTTGTATGTAATAAAAGATGAATATTATTTGTTCCGTGACTTATTTATGAGGGATAAATCAGTACATTTCACATAGTAAAAATTTCGACGATTTGTAAGTAATAGAGGATATATCGAAGTCTCCATCCCGATAACAACTATATTCTCCAACAAGAAACAAATTAAATCCTTAGTAACGTATTTCGCTCTTCATAGTTTATTTCTCTGCATTTCACTATTGGTAACAATGTTCCTCTCATGGTGGTTGTTACACGCGCAGGGATCATTATCAGGGTACAGAGGAACTATAACATCTAAGAAAAAGTAATTCGTTCAACGCTCCAAAATTACAGAAAGTCTGAACGAAAACCGATGTATTACACGGTGTGTATACATGACTAAAATATTTTTTCATCTCTGTTTGAAAAGATTCAACGAACATATTATCGTGACTTTAATAATATTTACATCGTACAAATTGTCTACATGTCTTGCCTGACACGTCTCAATTACCAGCATCCTCCTCAGTATACACCTGATACAATTTCTCTTTTACTTCATACATCTCCTGTTATACAGCTGATTTTTTAAATATTCTATTTGATATCCATTTTAAATATATCAATTTCAATGCGTAATTTCCTTTCTCGTATCGTCTTACAATTCAAATTTTCTAGAGACCCATGAGACGAAGTGATGTATTTCTCAACGAAGAAGCCTTTAGATTAAATGTCTTGGTACGGTGGATTTCCAGCTGCGTGAGGGATGAAATTAAAAGGATGTACAGTGTAGCGCCATAGCTTGGGTATGATGAACACGAGAGGAGTAACACGTCAGGCTGAGTGTGATGTATTACAAGAGTAACACGATTTCAGGTCCTTACGGAAATTAAGTTTTTCGCGAATAAGAGAAACTCTCCTGTAAACTTCCCTCGCTTTGCGTAAATAATTAAAGTCTGAACTTTAACACCTCCCATACACCTATAATAGCGACCTTATATATATGTGTGATCACGTTCTCTCATTCTGAACAGTTGCTCAAATCTGTAATGTATTTCTCTTTTATGAGATACGTTATTCTCATTTTATCTCCTTCCATTTCGTTTGTCATGTGATTTGTCATGCGAGCAACACCTAGTATTCGTTGTGTTTTTGTTCAAAGGTCAGCCTCATTGTATACGGCAAGTTGATAACGAGACACTATGACCTGCTGTGACCTGATAAAGGATTAATAGTTGTGAACTGTAATGATATTGCTACTTTTCAGGAAATTTTGTACTTACAAGGGGTTGGAATTGAAATATGCTGCTTTGGGATAACGTGTGCGACATCTAGTAACGTGAAGCATGAATCATCACCTCCCCTTAAAAAAATTTAAGGCTATGCCCTGAGCACACAAGGTGAAGCTTACCGTCTTTTTCGACGTCCGAGGTCCGATAGGCGTTGTACCGTACAGCTGTAGTTACAGTATGCATGGTATAATGATACTCACTCTCCAAGCATATATTAGACTACTCCAGAAGCATTATTAAAGTTTTCGATAACACTAAATAGACTATGAAGGTATACGATACCAACGCTGCTTGATTTAAACTGAACACTCGTAAACCCTGTGATGTGTACCAGGACGCAATATTTATGAAGTGATCTCTATAATTAACGGAATGGCAATTAGTTTTTGGGCTTATAATTTTAATGACATGATTACTGACATAATACCGATATCTTTTACAAAACTAATGACGGTGATACAATAAAATAAACAGGCTAATATTCATGCGTAGCTAGGCAGGAATGAGTGTTATGTCCAATTAACAAATACATAAGCAATTGATGATCCATCTAGAACATTCTGGCAATGTGTAAATCGTGTGTTCTTTCAGAAAAATCTTTGCAGTTTGCTAATATGAACTATTTCTAAACCTTATATGAGAACTGAGTCGGGGTGTTATAATTAATTGAGCTAATCATTAAAAGACAATTACTAGTTAAAGAATGACATCTCATAATTAGGTAATGCTAAATTTCTGTAAATATCTAACTTTATGTAACACTTTATAAATAGTACCTGTGTAAATGTAACAACTTTCATAATTTCTGTAATGAGTTTATCAGTTCTCCTAATCGGTATTGTTTGATAGGTTTTCTTGTTATGATTCACAAGAACACTGTAAAGAGATGTACAATTTTATCATACGTAAGTAATCGACTTTTTATAACAAATGTATTTATTGATTTAATTCTTTTTGTTTGCTAATTTCTGATTACAGCCAACATATCAATTATTGTTCAATAATGTCTCCATTGTACCCAAGTTTTGCAAACACATATATACATGTGCGATGTAGTGCTAATGTGATTGGTACTTAAATCAGGTTTTGGTGTCTGGAACATTCGAGAAGTCTTGGTAGTTGTGGAAGATTTTTGGAGCTATGTGGTCGATTTTCTGAAATAAATGGCTCTAAATGGAAATTATACGAAGAATTAATTGAAGTATTTATTTCTTCTCATGAATACCAAGGATAACATTGTGGTGCGCGCGGCCGTTCGTCGTCTGGGATTCGACTCCCACATCGGGCATGGGTGTGTGTGATGTCCTTAGGTTAGTAAGTAGTTTGTAAGCTACGGACTAATGACCGAGCTGTAAAGTCCGCTAGATTTACAAACATTTAAACATTTAAACATTTCATTAATAATATTACACGAAAGCAGATACCCCCAAAGCTTCGCCGAGATCAGAGCTAGGTATTATAGTTTCTAGTGGTAAGTCACATTGGTATTATGAAGTGCGGGTATTTCATTTATCTTTACAATCATTCAGCAAAGTTCAGAATTAGAACAAATGCAACAAATAATTATAATGGTTATAAAATCGGAAATATTGTCTATAAAGAGAGAAACCGCTAGAATTTTTTTTAAGGTGGAGGCGTTTGAACACTTCACTCACATGGCGCAATCACTATTTTACTTTTATCTTTTGCCATTCACTATGTACAACTAGTGTCGGTGAATCTATGTCACCATTCTCAAGTACTTATGTATCAATGAAAATTTTATCATAATGATTCAATGAATTTCTACATCAATACAAAACTAATATACTGACTCTGTACCGTCTTCTTTCAACTGCAGAACAGGATATTAAATTTCCTACAGTTGAACATAGGGCAATTGTTCTAAATGATTAGTCAATTTCACGATGTTGTTCCCACATGGCGAGACCGGTACATGGGGAACCTTCGATGATATCATGCATGTACGTTGATCCAAGTATAGCTCATGTTGACTGTGGAAACAGCATGAAAATTCGTTTAGCATTTTTGAAGACTGAAGTGTTGGAGAACAGTCCTACATTGTTTTATTATTAGTATGTGTGTTGTAAGACATGGTTGTAGCCTTTGTCCAATACTATTTAATTTGTACGCTCTAAAGGAAAGAGAGGAGAATTTGGAGAAGGAACGGAGAAAGTTCATGGTGAAGAAATGAAAACATTGCATTTTGCTTAAGCCTTTGTAATTCTGTTAGAGACATCAAGAGACCTGTAAGAGCAATTCAGTGAAATCGACAGTGTGTTGAAAGGAACGTCTAACATGAACATTGACAAAAGCAAAACAAGCCGGCCGCGGTGGCCGAGGGAACTGAGGCGCTCCAGTCACGGTCTGCACGGCCACTACGGTCGGGGGTTCGAATCCCCCCTCGGGTATGGATATTTGTGCCGTCCTTAGTCTTAGCTAGTTCGTAAGTACTTTGTAAGCTTAGGGATTGATGACCCCGTAGTTAAGTCCCATAAGTTCTACAATCATTTGAACATTTTGAAGCAAAACAAGGATGATGAAAGCAACCTAAGCAAATCAGATGATGATAAAAATTATCATGAAATAATTAGATTAGGCAGTAAAATAACCTATGATGCTCCTAGTACAGAGCACACAAAATGAGGAGAATCGTCGCAAATCGTATTAAATCCACCCGTGGACAGAATTGAGTTTGATAAATTTTTGTACAGTTTGCATAGCGATCTTTCATGCTGTCAAATCAGAATGTAACAAATCGAATAATGGAAAGTCCAGATTGGAATTAATAATATAGGACAGTTTACAACTCACCGCAAGACGTTGCGACGAGCTGCGACAGGCACACACAAAAGACACACACATACAACACGTTCAGCTATCGGCCATGGCCTTCTTCAGAAAATAGAACACTCACGCAATCACACAGGCACACAACAACCATCACCTCCGGGTGCCGCACTTCGAAGTGTTGTGAAAAGAAAGAAATGTTTGTAGAGTCTATGGGACTTAACTACGGGGTCATCAGTCCCTAAACTTACAAACTACTTATGAACTACTTACAACTAAGGACGGCACAAATATCCATGCCCGAGGGGGGATTCGAACCCCCGACCGTCGTGGCCGTGCAGACCGTGACTGGAGCGCCTCAGTCTCCTCGGCCACCGCGGCCGGCGAAGTGTTGTGTGCCTGTTCAATTGCGTAAATGTTCTATTTCCTGGAGAAGGCCATGGCCGATAGCTGAAAGTGTTGTACGTGCGTCTTCTGAATGTAACAAATCGGATTCACTAACAGCGTAAATTGCGCCTATAAAGTAGCTGTTGTTTCAAATCTTTTTCAATCCACTGTAGCGTGTGTTTCACGTCATTTTGTGTCCAGCGTGAAGCAGTGTTGACACTTTGCTCTCTTGGCTCTGCTGACAGCTGGCGCGCTATTTTCAACAATGCTACGCATTCAATAATCACAGTTATATCGTGAACTTAGTGTAAGAGAGTAGTTTTTCTATTTGGAGGAAGAAAATGCTGTTGGTGATAATTCAACGGGAAGCCGAAAGAGGGAAAAGAAAACCAAACATGCCCATCAACTTAAATCTGAGGCAGTTAATGTTATTCCATAAAGAAACAAAAACAAATGCTTAAGTTTTAAATTTACCACAGTAACCGTTTTTTATTTGTATATTTTACACATTATTGAATCCAAGCATATTAAATCCAAGACATTTTCTTTAAATTTTAAGAACAGAACAGGAAATTTATTTTACTTTTTCATGTGCTTAAAGTACACCTCAAATAAAACAACTGCAAAATTTTAAAATTTGTGAAATGTTCCTCAGGTTACGAGTAATTGGGTTTTTTCTTCTCCTGTAAAATTTAGTTTTATGGACATAATACGATTTGAAAAGATGCTCCTCAAATGCAGAAAGGCAATGGGAACAAAACCGTTTTTGACAAAGGGAAATTTGCTGACATCGAATATTAAGTGAAAGGAAGTCTTTTCTGAAGGCATTTGTGTGCAATGTTGCCTTCTACGATAAATAGTTTAGACAGGAAGAGGATAGAGGCTTTTGAAATGTGGTGCTACAGAAGAATGCTCAAGTTTAGGTGGATAAATAGCATAACTAATAAGGAGGTACTGAACAGAATTGGGGAGAAAAGGAATTTTCGGCATACGTTGACTAAAAGAAGTGATCGATTGGTCAGACACATTCTTCGACAGGAATCATGAATTTAGCATTGGATGGTAATGTGTGGGGTAAAACTCTCAGAGGGAGATCGAGCGAAGGAGGGACGTGGGTTGCCGTTCTTATGAGGAAATGAAGAGGCTTGATCACGATAGAATAGGTGGAGAGCTGCATCAAACAAGTGTCTACACTGAAGACCACAAAACATTATTATGTAGTAGATTAACTCCCAATATCCAATTTTTATATTGTACAGCAAGAGAAAGAATAAATGTAGTTATAGATGAAGAAATTCTTGAAAGTGTCTCCCACATTTTGTCTTATTTCCGCGATCTCCTCCATGATGCCATGGGTTTAGTGAGACTGAATACGGTTGATAAGAAAGTGCAGTACTCGTGAAGTGCCTAGTCGCTTTCACCACAGAATAAAATTAAATAATAATAATAATAATAATAATAATAATAATAATAATGTTCACACGTTTGTAGAGCCTATCGGACAGCCTAAACTTACAAACTACTTATGAACTAGCTTATATTAAAAACGGCACAAACATCCATGCCCGAGGGGGGGGATTCGAACCCCCGACCGCAGGGGCTGTGCAGACCGTGACTGGATCGCCTCAGTCCCCTTGGCCACCGCGGCCAGCATAACTGTTTATTTTTTTTATTTGTTTATTTGTACCTACCTCTTGTCCCTACAAGTCATGTTCCAGGGCACAAGACGGCAAGCAGGTCGTAGGTTCTTCATGTTGAGGTTATTAATTAACGAAGCACTAGTCTGATAAAATAAATTACTTTAAGGATGCCACTTTGCTCATTTACGTAGGAACGAAAACAGTGCTCATTTAACCGTCTTTTCATTGTAAATACATCTAATTAACACTGACGATTTACGTTGCTTCTACAAGGTTAAAATGCGGTTTACTTAATCAACTGATACGACCTACCACATCGGACAGTGCTTCTGCCTGTGACGACAGCAGAAACCAGAGTGAATAGACTGCGCGATCTGCCAGCGCACTAACTCAACACCGCCTAGGAGACATGGCCTCACAACAGGCCACGCCACGTCACACCGAGATGCCGCGAGGCTGAGAAGGACAGGCCAGGCAAGCACGTCACGACACGTGATAAAGAGAGGTCCAAGCCATCGTGTTCGCTTACAGGCTGTGCCCCTGCAGCGAGACAATCAGCTAGCGATCGCTTGGCCCAGGCCTCTCTTGATCACGTGACAGGTTGTGAGCATTATGGCCTGTCCTTCTCGTTGGCCTAGGAGAGGCCACGAACGCTAGCTGACTGGCCAGCTGCTACGAGACGGTGGGCCGTGCCACAGCGCCCAGCCAGTTAGCTAGCGTTTGCGGCCTCTCGGTGTGACATGGCATGGCCTGTTGTGGGGCGTCATGGTGGTTTCGGCTAACTCGCGCCAAAACAGGGCCGAAGCGTTTCGTCTGCCTTTAACTTTTAGTTTTGTTTATTCATTGAAATGTTTATCAGTGATCTGAAACAACAAAGCTAACTATAGAAACATGATGTCTCATGTTAACTCAGAAAGCGCGCAATTAATTTAGGTTTAATTTCTTTCTCAGAAGCTATTAATTACCATCATATGACAGCACACGATCGTTATAAGTAATTTTTTTTTCATAATAACGTCATTAGTTTTGCAATATTGCTCTTCTTTCTGGAATGACGTCTAAATGAATGTTTATAATTGTAATCGGATGAATCATTATTATTAAAACAACACATAAGATGAAATATTTACATATAAATGTCTCAAAAATTGAAGAAAGTTCAGGAAATATAAACCCAAATATGAGAAAGACTTCAGTATCTTCTGTAGGAACCTCAACTTTTCAGCTTATCCATCCACTTTACAATCGACAATGCAAGCTAAAATTGATCTGCAATAGGAGCACGCAATTCAAAGAAATACAATATGACAATGTACACGATTTCTTACAGACAAGAATAAAAAAGGTAAGCTGCCGTTCTCGTCCTTGTGGAAGGACGTCGGTGCTATCTGCGTTCAAATACAATTAATGAAATATATATTTAAATTTTACCAGAAAAGTTATGAGTTTTGGCGCATAGCCTCCATATGGACTGTCCAACCACAGAAGTGTACTAAAACCTTAGGCGGTCTTTCCCACATAGATAGTACCTACTAGTACCACCTGTTATTGGCACGTCATCGCGGTGGAATGGCCAAGCACTCTAAGGCACCTTCCTGCAGAGTGTGGGGTTCATGTCCTTCATCGGGCATGGGTTTGTGTGTTGTCCTTAGATTAGTTGAAGTTTGCTTTTTAAGCCCAGGGGCTGATAACCTCAATAGTTAAATACCACACATTTACAAACAACATTTGTACTTCACACCACCCTACGTCAACTGCATACAGCTCTGTTATGACTTGCTCTGAGAAAAGTGACTATGATGCCTACAAGCCAGAAATATCGTGATTGCTCTCTTTTGCAGACTGAGGAAATCAAACACCGTCATCGGCAGACCGCTTGAGATTCCGCGTGCAACAAAGCGATTGGCTAACTCGAACAGCCAATAAATAGGAAATAGCAGAACAAATCGAATTTTTTAACAACTATGTCTCACAGAACTTCCCCTACCAACAAACATCAAGCTTTATTCCTGGCCCTTGCATACTGCAACGATTGTGAGGAAAAAGAGTCAGAGAGATACTTTTTACCTTGGCCAAAATTAGTTATCTCGATACGAAGACGGTGGTATACATACAATTCTCGTTTCGTAATCTCTGGGCGCGTGAAGTTGGTTTAGCTGAAAAAATTAGAACCGATATATGAAGAGATAAATGGCGTGCTACTTTGAAAATTAAAATAAATACGTGGACTAAAGATACTGACAGATAATCATTAATTCCTAATTATTCTGTAGTCATAAAATTTTATTTTACGATGTAAATTTCAGCATCTGAAGATATTACACTGAGTCTCCTACCACAGATTAGCGAGTAAAATACGCAACTATAAGATAGTCTATAGTATTTCTCAGTTAATTTGCAATTTATTTCTCAATGCAGAAAAATTGCCACTGTTATCTCAAATATATGAATACTGAAGACGACAACAATAGATGTATCAACTTAAGAAGCAAGAGGTCTTGTATGTTTTACTGTTTCTAGTCGACTCTGTCTTTTGTCATATCTGTAAAAGTAAAAAGTGGACCGCATCTCGTAAAATTAGGTGAAAATTAATGTCGTGTCCTGGAGATAGTTTTGGTCTCACGCGAAACACTGGTTTGGTCTGTTACTGAAGTTTCTTTGTGACAACCCGACAAAGTTCACTCTGCGTAACAGCGACCTGCTGCTCTCTAAGCTTTGGCTATACTCCTCTGTTTTTCGGATGTCTATAGGCAGAAAACGTAAAGTTTCCACTTCCGACGCTTATCAGTTAAGCGTATGTATTTTGATAGTATCGTTACTGTTTTAAAGTGAGATGCACCGATAGGAACGTTTATAATTGTACTATAATACGCCCAAGTTTACAAGGGTAGCAGGACATAGAGTTCGTGCACTTTTTTTGTGATAGTGCCATATTACACTGATGCCTCTAGCATATTGGTAAAATTAAATGATAAATCCTATTTTCAGTGCTTTTACTGTAATTTATTTCAAATTATGCATTTATAGGAATTTTAAAAGGAAAGTATAAATAGATAGATTCACTTATGTTCAAATGTTTGTAAACCTCTTGGACCAAACTGCTATGGTCATCAATCCCTAGACATACAAACTGCTTAAACTAACTTGAACTAACCTAAGGACAAAATATACACGCATGCCCCAGGAAGGTCTCGAAACTCCGACGGAGAGTAACGGCGCGCTCCTCAGCAAGGCGCCAAAGAGGACTCGGCCACTCCACCGCGATTAAACTCACTAATACCTTCATTTGTATAAATAATGAATTTTATATGTAATACGGAAAATACACATAATTTTCAGCACGATGAAGTTGATAAGTCACAAAGTAAATAGGTTTTCCTTAAAGTATTTATTGCTTCATTTCGCAGATTTTTGCTCGCCTCCCTGTTCCATTGCCATTCACCTTAATGAATCTTACACCTAAACCTTCTTCACCAATCACAAAGTCCTTCGGTGCAAACCGTATCAAATTCCGTTCAGTAGTTTTTGAGTTTATGATGAGGCACCCCCCACACAAACAATCAAAATAGTGTAGTTGGTAGTTTCTGTGAAGTTTGAGGCACTATTCGAGTTTTGGTTGTGACTGGGTACAGCGATCGATTCTTCCCTCGGTTCCATCCCCAATCAATGGGTGGTAGGCTGATATTGACTCACTGTTGTTTATGTAAGTAAGTAAACGTACACCTCTCAAAATAAATTATTTCATAAAAACTACGTAAATAGACGAGTACAAAATTAATTTACGTCTAGTTAACTGTGAAAGAGTGCTGGAGGAAGTCGCGGAGTGGCTGTCGTTTTGGCCGAGCGTTACAAGACAGCCGCAGAGCTGCGGAGCGCACCGCTGCTCGTCGCCAGAGATTCGAGTCCTCCCTCGTTCATGGATCTATTTGTTGTCCTCAGGATCAGTTAGTTGAAGTAGTTTGTTAGACTATGGACTGATCACCAGAGCAGTTAATATTTGCAAACGTTTCAACATTTGCTATCGTCGAGAGCACAGCGCAGCAGACAGAGCACTTCTTCACATGTAAGTGTAACCCTCTTCTCAGTATAACCGACATATATTTTGGCTTTTCTGTGAGGTTCTTGATTCAGTTTATTAAATTTATCGTGTGTCCGCGTGTATATTAGCTTCAGTTTCGTGAGAAGTACCTGGTTAGTGTATTCTTCCGCCGTGTGAATCACGATCGTCGTCTGTCTTGATTTTGAACAGAGTTAATGTTGGTTTAGTACTGTTAGCTATTAACAGACAGGACTGAGAGAGCACAAAAATTAAATTCTAGCAATCCATTTCCATTTACTTGTCTGCAGTTTTAATTCTTACGTTTGTTGCTTGTTTTAGGATTTAGTTGGCCCTCTCTTTAGTTGTTCTAAATTCCTGTGCTATTATAGGTGTGTATTGCGTCTCATTATCGCGACAGTCGTTTGTTTCATTTTCGTTAGGGAAGTACCAGCACTAGTCGTATTTGTTTACCTTAGTTACTCAGCCGTGTCGGAGTGGCCGAGCGTATTGAGGCGCTAGGCTCCAAAGCGCAAGACTGTTCCCCACGGGGGGTTCGAATACACCCTCGGGCATGGATGTTTGTCTTGTCCTTAGTATAAGTTGGTTTATAAGTGTAGGAACAGATGATTTCGCAGTTAAGTCCTATATGCTTAACAAACATTTGAATATTTGCAAACGTAGGCTTCCGCGGCTGTTGTCACTATCAATAAAATTCTTCCGGGTATGAGACCGCGTCGTCATGTTTTAAACTACCGACGTTTCGGCCACTGCTGCAGGCGGCCTTCATCAGGGTCTGTGTCTGACTGGCACAGATCCTGATGAAGGCCGCTTGCAACAGTGGCCGAAACAGCGGTAGAGTTTATAAAATGACGACGCGGTCTCATACCCGGAAGAATTTAATTGATAATTTGAATATTTCCTTAGTTATTGTAGTTACTGCATTGAGTCCTTTTCGTCGTTCGTTTCTCTGGGTACTGGTCATGGACAGCGACTGCGACTGCTGCATGCTGATGCAAACTGAGTTGGTGACACTTCGGTCCCAGGTTCACGCTGTGTTAAGCTCGGCACAGACGGAGGCTGGGTCGAGGGCCGCCGTTGTTGTGCGCCTGCCGTGGAAACCTAACGGGCGTCTGACGCTTCCGGCGTATCCAGCGATCGGCTCGCGGCAGCGACGAGCACTGTGACTGCTCGTAAATTGGCAGGAACCCCACCCAGGCTCGGTGGGAGGTCGCCCCAGTGCGTAGCAGGCAGCGAGGGACTTTCAGTGAAACCGAACGTGAGACCTCCACCACTTCGTCTTACCAAATGATTTGAGGTATTATGTGTCTCAGACATTTTTCCTGAGCCGGATAGTGTCGCATATCCTGTGATCATCTCACAGCCTGCAAGATCTTCACGATCACATCTACATAGATACTCTGCAAATCACATTTAAGTGCCTGGCAGAGGGTTCATTAACCACTTTCATAACTTTTCTCTACCGTTCCACTCTCTAATAACGCGCGGGAAGAAAGAACACCTAAACCGTTTTCGATCAGATTTCTCTTATTTTATTGGGATGCTCATGTCTCCCTAAGTAGTTCGGTGCTAGCAAAATATTTTCACATTCAGAAGTCTGTGATTGAAACTTCGCAAACAGTTTACGCCGCAATGAATAACGTCTTCCTTTTAACGATTTCCACCCCAATTCGTGCAACATTTCCGTGAGGCTCCCCCCCCCCCCGGTAACGTGATAAAACAAAACGAGCTGCCCTTCTCTGAACCTTCTGAATGTCTTCCGTCAATCTCACCTGGTGAGGGTCCCACAAGAGGCAACAGTACTCCAGGAGAGGACGTACAAGTGTGATGTAGCCAGCCTCTTTGGTGGCGCTGGTGCATCTTCGAAGCGTTCTGCCGATGAAACGTAACCTTTGGTTCGCCTTCCCCGCAATATTTTCTGTGTGTTCTCTCCAGTCACAGTTGTTCGTAATTATAACTCCTAGGTATTTGGTAGAATTTACGACCTTAAGGTTTGACTGATTTATGGAGTAACTGAAGTTCAGCGGATTTCTTTTAGTGGTCATGTGTATTACTTCACACTTTTCTTTATTTACTGTCAATTTCCAATTTTGGCACCATGTAGAAATTTTGTGTAAATAGCTTTGCAGTTGCTTTTGATCCTCTGTTGACTACACTAACCCATAAACGACAGCATCATCCGCGAACAGTCTAAGGGAGCTATTCAGATTGTCTCCTAAATCATTTATAAACACGAGGATGAGTAGGGGGCCTATAACGATTCCCCGTGGAACGCCAGATATCACTTCTGTTTTACCCGATGACTTACCGTCAATTACAACGAACTGTGTCCTTTCTGATAGGAAATCGTGAATCCAATCGCACAATTGGGGAGATATTCCATAAGCACGGAATTTCATAAGAAGCCGCTTGTGGGGTACAGTGTCAAAAGCTTTCCTGAAATCCAGAAATATGGAATCGATTTGAGATCTCTTGTCGATGGCACTTAACACTTCATGCGAATAAAGGGCAAGCTGTGTTTTGCAAGAGTGATACTTTCTGAATCCAGTATTTCGGTACGGATCTTTCGCTGAGTGATCGGTTGTAAATTATAGCTAAGTACGGAGCTATTCCATCAGCTTACTCTGAGAGGAATCTAGTTGGTATTCAATCTGGCCCGGAAGATTTGTTTTTGTTTAGTGACTTAAGTTGTTTTACTACTCCAGGAACATCTCCTTCTAAGTTTCGCATGCTGTCAGCTGTTCTTGGATTGAATACCTGAGTGTTCACTTCGTCGTCTTTGGTGAACGTATTTCGGATAGCTGTGTTTAGTAATTCTGCCTTAGCAGTACTGTCATCGGTAGTTTTACCATTGCTATCGCGTAGTGAAGGTATTGTTTGTGTTTTGACGCTAGTGTACGTCACATATGACCAGAATTTCTTTGGATTTTCTGCAAGATTACGAGACAGGATTTCGTTGTGGTAACTACTATAATATTCTCGCATTGAAGGTTGCGAGGTTCAGTAAAAGAATGCCAGTCTTGCGGATTCTGTGTCTTTTTAAATTTTGCATGCGTTTTTCTTTGTTTCTGCAATAGTGATCTGACCTTTTTGTGTACCACGGGGGCTCAGCCCCCTCTTTTATTAATTTATTTGGTATAAATCTCTCGATTGCTACTGATATTATGTCTTTGAAAGTAAACCATAACTGATCTACACTAGCATTTTTAGTTTTGAAAGACTGGAGACTATCAGTCAGGAAAGCGTGAAGCGAATATTTATCTGCTTTATTGAATAGATATATTTTTCGTTTATTTTTGGTGCATTTGGGAATTTCGACATTCAGTCTCGCAATTACAACTCTATGTTCGCTAATCCCCGTATCTGTTTTGATTCTCTTTAATAGCATGTGATTATTTGTTGCTAGGAGATCAAGGGTATTTTCGCAACCACTTACTATTCTAGTGGGTTCATGAACTAACTGTTCGGAGTAGTTTTCAGAAAAAGCATTCAGAACTAGTTCGGACGATTTTTTATATTTGCCGCCGGTTTTGAATACGTAATTATGCCAACATATCGAGGGTAAATTAAAGTCGCCACCGATTATAACAGTATGCTTCGGATACCTATCTGAAATGTGATTCAAGCTTTCTTTGAACATTTCTGCAATCGCATCGTTTGAGACAGGGGGCCGATAAAAAGATCCAATTATTAATTTATTCGGTTGTCAGGTATAACCTCTACCCAGACCAACTCACAAGTATCTGCCTCAATTTCGCTGCACGATAACAGTTTATGACAACAATAAACACGCCACCCCCTTTTTTTATTTACTCTATCCTTTCTGAAGACCATGTGGCCCTTTGAAAAAGTTTCGGCCGAGCTTATCTCAGGCGTCAGCCAGCTTTCAGAACCTATAACGATTTGTGCCTCAGTACTTTCTATCAGCGCTTGCAACTCTGGAACTTTCCCAATATAGCTACAACAATTTACAACTGTTATACCAATGGTTTCTAGATTTGCTTTCTTCCTGTGTCTGACCTGCCCCCTTTGAGACTGTGTATTCCCGAGGCCCTCTAACCTAAAAAACCGCCCAGTCCACGCCACACAGCCCCCGTTACCCGCTTAGCCGCTTCCTGAGTATAGTGGACTCCTGACCTATTTAGCGGAACCCGAAAACCCACCACCCTTTGACGCAAGTCGAGGAATCTGCAGCCCACACGGTCGCAGAACCGTCTGAGCCTCTAATTCAGACCCTCCATTCGGCTCCGCAGTCAGTCCCGTCGACAATGCTGCAAATGGTGAGCTCCGCTTTCATCTTGCAAGCAAGACTGGCAGTCTTTACCACTTCTGATAGCCGCTCAAAACCTGAGAGGATCTCTTCTGATCCAAAGCGACACACATCATTGGTCCCTACATGAGCCACCACCTGCAGCTGGCTGCACCCTGTGCTCTTCATGGCATTCGGAAGGACCCGTTCCTCATCTGGAATGACTCCCCCCGGTATGCACACGGAGTGCACATTCGACTTCTTCCCCTCCCTAGCAGCCATTTTCCTAAGGGGCTCCATTACCCGCCTAACGTTGGAGCTCCCAAATACCAACAAACCCACCCTCTCTGAGTGCCCGGATCTTGAAGGCAGAGGGGCGAGTACAGGACAAGCGACACTATCTGCGTCAGGAAGATCCTCTGCCACAGACAGAGCCCCGAATCTGTTGGCAAAACTAACCGGGGAGGCCTCCACTTCGGTTTCGATCTCCTGGGAAGTCTTACGTCGCCTGACACGCACTGATGAGACCTCCCAATCCACCACGTATTGGGAGGCGACCTCCTCGCGGGCAGTGAGCGGGCTGGCCACAGCCGCAGGCCGATCGGAGGGCACAACAGACGCACAGGGCGTCTGCTGCACCCCCACGAGCGGACAACAACAGCGGCACCCACCCACCGCAGTCTCAAGCGTTGCCAGCGAAGCCAACGCCGCCTGAAGCTGCGAGCGAAGAGTCACGAACTCTGCCTCCATCCGTTCGCAGCAGTCACAGTTCCTAGTCATTCTAAAAACCTATGTTTCTTCCAAGTAAGTACATCTGAGGACACAGAAGTTTGATAAACAGTGAGCTTCGAAAAATATGAACCTAACACTAAACTGTTTATTACCGGCGAATCTGAAAAATATATACGCGAGCTAATAAATCCAAAGATCAACAACTGAACTGACAACTAAACGCGATTCTTAATAAATAAACACGCGAGCACACTAAAGTATAAAGAGCTGCAAAAGAAAGTACACACAAAATGAAGATAAGTCGCTTCTATTAAGAAGCTGGTTACCATACAATGTAGAGCTGCTGCTGGTCAGCCGGCCGCGGTGGCCGAGGGGACTGAGGCGCTCCAGTCATGGTCTGCACGGCCACTACGGTCGGGGTTTCGAATCCCCCCTCGGGCATGGATATTTGTGCCGTCCTTAGTAGTAAGTAGTTCATAAGTAGTTTGTAAGTTTAGGGACTGATGACCCCGTAGTTAAGTCCCATAGACTCTACAAACATTTGAACATTTTGCTGCTGGTCACGTGTGCACTGGTTGGCGGTAACTGAGTACTAGAAATCTCCAACGGATATGGCTGGAGGGAGAGGAAGAAGGCCGATTTGCACTCTGTGTACCAGGTGGAGTTCCTTGCAAGATAAACCAGAGCTCCCCATCTGCAGCATAGTTGACAGGAGAGGCGAGTATAGGGTCTGAATCAGAGGCTCAGGCGGTTCTGCTAACGTGTAGGCGGCGGATCACTCGACTTTCAACATCGGATAGTGGGGTTCCTGGTTTTGCTGAATAGTGGCTACACGGGTAGCGGGGGATGTGTGACGTGGACTGAGCGATTTTTTATGTTAGAGGACTTTGTAACACACAAAAACTATTCAAAGGGTACAGGTAAAGACGCTCCTAAGACTAGCTTCCAACTGAAGTCCAGACGCTGGCCCCCTTCTGCATATTCTCCACTACGATCTGTGACTGTCGCCCCTAATACAGAGCGGTCAATTGGCAGGTTGGCGCTAAAAATCCGCCAATGCAGACTCGTAAACACTTCCCTGCGGAGTAAATTTCTATACCGTTTGCAGCGAAAGAAATTATTGACTCCCGGATTGCCCGTGATGCGACTGCTTATGGCTTTTTTTTTTCCTATGGGTATTGAATACATGTATGTTTATCGCCTGGGATATGAAGGATGCCACTTGCGGTTTCCCCCAAAGTGGTATCACTATGGCACCCACTCCACTTCCAACTGTACCCTGCCTAGTAAGCTGCACCTGTAGCTAAAAAGATCAACCTTTGACTCAACCCCGGACGCGGAATCTCCGTGGGCCTCTGCGCACAATGGGTGCGTGTTTCAAGTGTCTGTGAGGCCAGACCATCGCTCGCAAAAAGTGGCCATTGGGAAATCCTTAATGGACAGTCTCTGTTATAGAGTCCCTACACGTTCGCAAAACCGCCTGAGCCTCTGATTGAGTCCTTATACTCGCCTCTGTCGGTCCTGTCAACTATGCTGCAGATGGGATGCTATGATTAATCTTACAGACAAGACTGACAGTCTTTCCCACTTCAGTTAGCGGCTCAAAAACGGAAAAATTCGCTTCTAATCCAAAGTGACACGCATCAGTGGTACCGGCGTCAGCCGTTGCTGGACCTGTACTCTTCATGACATCTGGAAGAACATGTTCCACATATGGGATGATTCACACGGTATACACACGGAGTGCAGAATGGAAATCTTTCCCTCCCTGGCAGCAATATCCCTAAGTGGCTCTATTACTAGCCTAACTTTGGAGATCCTAACTACAAGTGAACCCACCCTGTGTGATATCCCGGATCTTGCAGGCTGGGAGGTGACCACAGGATTAGCGACACCATCTGGCTCAGAAACATTGTCTGGCATAGATAGTGACACTGAAAGGTATATTATGTTGGGTGAGTAGAAATACAAGGTAAGGTAAGCGGGAGAAATGACGGTATGCAAATGGTTTGCTCACTTGATATTAAAGGATAGGTGTGGCTCACCCACCATCGAACATTTAATTAATTTATCCTCTAGTTTCCAAGTAATAGAACCCATCCAAAGTTGCGAATGAATGATTTAAGTAAAGAAATTTGTTTTGACTCGTTTTATTCTCGGAAGTCAAATAAACGTCAGAACTGAAAGCAAGATACACATACAATTGATCACAGAACAAATTATACAAATTTACAGAACAATATAAACACTCCTACATCAAGTCACTGGTAAGTCTAAGAAAATTGTATATGATTCTAAACACTTGTGACAACCGACACTTAACTGGAAAGTGTGGCGTAAACGAGAGGAATATTCCGATACCAGATTTCTGTGAATTTAACTAACTTTTTCAACAGTCCGAAACATGAATACCCCTTGAAACACTAGCAAATGCACGCGATACTGTACCAAAACTGTGCTGGCTGGCGATGTCGAAAACACGACGGGTGGAAGGCGGCTGTGTGCGTCGATAGGTCCAAGTCGTGGACCCAGAGATAATTCAGCTTTGTATTCCAGAAGCGATATTTAACTAAGCGGATCTCACTGCCTACGATCTCACTCGTTCTGCTATGTCGTGCCACTACAGACAATTTACATGTGAAACACGAATGTACTGTAGGAAGAGGTGACACCAGAACCGTGACAACCGCAATTAGCGCGTCGGTGCGTCTAATAGCAGGCAGGATGACCTTGCTCTCGGCTTGCCAATACTCAGCGCTATTAGCACAAATTTTGGAGCAACTTCAAAAGTTGTACCACTAACTCTAAGTATAGCTGCTCGACGACAAGTATAAACTGAGAGCAGCAGACAAGTGTCTGCTCTCCTGGGCTGCCCAAACAGCAGTTTCCTTTCTCTCGACTTCTAAAATCTCCGTCTCTTCTCTGCAAAGCCTCCTGTCTCCGCTTATTAAAACGCCAATCCACAACTAGGTATCAAAGTGCGGCCAATCACGGTTTGCGTTCGGGAGCCGAACTCCTTTACTATAAAACAGCAGCCAACGGCCAGCTCTCCCGCGTTTCCACCGGTCGGTCCTCGCCCTTCCGGCCAGCTTTCTCACGGTAGCGGCGGATGGCCTTCATGGACGTTCGAAAACACGGCCAGCAAGTTGTTCCCAGCAAACAACCAACTCACTCGCTATTGCGGCGACCGCCATCTTGGCGCCAGAGGCGTACAATGTCCTAGAGGGTGCCACCCTGTCGGTCGCCAACTCGCCAGACGTCTCAGCTCTTCCTTCACTAAGCACCGTACACTGCCTATGGACATGCATTGTATTGCTCCAAATGCGCCAGCCTAGACGACGCCAGCGTTGGTGGCGCCAGCCAGATACTTGTAAGGCTCAAGCCTCAGTCCTACCTGCTGTAGTCTTCGGCCGTAAGGCGTCTTCCGGGAACCGCTGACCCTCCGAATAACAGAGCCATCCTCGTGCTCGCCACCAGTCGCCATTAGCTCTGAATGCGTGTTTCTTCCCCCTTGCTATAGGCCTCAGACAAACAAGTAATAGAATATTTCTCTTTCGCCACAAGTTATTAAATCGATAAACTAAAAATAATCTAATAAAATCGATCTGCTAAAACAATAAAAATACGATCAGTGCTGCATAGTACATTTACTATATTCATTATTATGTGGTCGTTGAGCACACCGTTCCAAAAAATGGAATCAAAACTCAAAATAAACAACAGTGTGTCAATATCTCCCTACCACCCATTGATTGGGAAGGAACCGACGGAAGGAACGATCGCTATACCCAGTCACCACCAAAGCCCGAGTAGCACGTCAAACTACACAAAAACTAGCAAATACACTTTTTGATTGGGTGTGTGGGTGCCCCATAATAAAAACTACTGCACGGATTTTGATACGGTTTGCACCGAAGGAGTTTGTGATTTGTGAAGAATGTTCAGGTGTAAAATTCATTAAGGTGCGTGGCAGTGGATCGGTGTGGCGAGCAAAATTTTGCATAATTCAATAATAAATACTTTGCTGGCTAAGGGCTAAGCTGTGCAAAGTTGTGCCGGCAATGTGTCGGTCTTTCCTGTATCACTAACAAGCTGTAATATGAGAAGCAAATATTGCGTTGTCGATCAGGAGCCTGTCTTCTAAACCAAAATTTCCCACGCCAAGTCAGCTACTATCATCTACTTCATAAAGTCTGTCAAATAAACCTTGAAAATAATTTACGATCCGTGAGGGGGTGGATTGATGTACGTCTTTAGTGAGAGGATGCGAAAATAGTGGCACGTCTCACCATGTCCATAAAAAGCAATTTGGGAGTTTTTCGAAGGTTCAGAAACCACATACGATTATAGATATGCATGACACGCTTGAAATGTGCTTTTGAGATATAATTTCGTGTACCATAAAGCCTATCACATCTGTAAAACAAATGAATTGCATGGTGATTCCTAAATTTTCCATAGCATTTTCGAAATTCGTAAAAATCTTTTTCTTTTTCAGAGTCACAGGTTGCTTGTGCCCTCTTCCCAGTATTTAAATCAATACACTCTAAGCAGAGTCACTGGTTGAAGGGCCGCGACTATGCTGCGATGCGCGAGGCCGTTCCCCGTCGGGGATTCGAATCCTCCCTCGGGCATGGATGTTTGTGCTGTCTTTATTATAAAGTAATCCGTAAGTAGTTTGTAAGTTTAGGGACTGCTGACGCCGTCCCTTAAGCTTTACAAAAATTTGAACATTTTTTATCTTAGGCTTCGGCGCAGGGGTAGCCGAGCGGTCTGGAGCACCACGTTACAGATCACGCGGCGGGGGTTCGAATCCTCCCTCGGGAATGGATGTGTGTGCTTTCCTTAGGTTAGTTTACCTTAGTTTAAGTAGTTTGTAAGGTACGGACGAATAACCTAGCAGTTGAGTCCGATAGATTTAAAAACATCTGAAATTTTTTGATCTAAAGCTGTGAGAACGGGTCATGTAGCGTGCCAGGATATCTCAGTCCCTTTAACGCGAAAGTGACAGGTCTTAGGTACGGCATATAGTTTTAATCTCCGCTGTAAAATGAAGATAACATTCTATCATATCATTTTAATTATGTAGGGTTTTTTTTTTTTTTTTCCTTACTTACGAACTAGGACGGCACAAATATCCATGCCCGAGGGGGTATTAGAACCCCCGACCGTAGTGGCCGTGCAGACCGTGACTGGAGCGCCTCAGTCCCCTCGGCCACCGCGGCCGGCTGAGAAAAAGAGATTTTTTTTTTTTGACAACACACAGCTGCGCCTGTTATAAATTCTTTACTAAGAACACACGACCGATTGCGCAAATTAAATTTGCATCATCAGGGCCGCGGCGGAGCGGCCGAGCGCATCGACGCACTATGTTCCGATGTGCGAGGCCATTCCCCGTCGGGGAGGGGGGTGGGGGGGGTTGGAATACCCCGTTGGGAATGGATGTTTGTGTCGTCTTTAGTATAAGGTAGTTCATAAGTAGTTTATATGTTTAGGGGCTGATGACCCCACAGTTAAGTCCCTTAACCTTAACTTTTCTTTTGTATCTTCGTGTGCTTATTTCATTTAGGTCATAACCATATGCTACATGGACTTTAAACTAGCTGATCGCCATCATTGATCTCTAAGTGTAACCAAGTTGCCTGTAAAACCATTTAAAAGATCCCTTTTGCTCAAAAAGTGGGGCTCCGTCATATATGCATTAAAAACTGATTAAAATCCCCCACCTAAAAGAATAAATTTTCATCAGCCAATAGCGTACATCTGATATAAAACATTAAAATGAGACAGGTCCTCAGTTTAAAAGCCGCCTCATGGGGTAAAAGAAGATTAAAAGCCAGTCACGTACTGGCACTTTACCTCCAGAGGAGACCTTGGGGAGCAGGCGTTGTAGTTGCCGGTACACGTAGAGATCAGCTAGTTTGACGTCCATCTAACATATGGTTACGACCTAAATGAAATCACCACCTGGCGATGCAAATTTAATTTGCGAAACCGGTAGTGTATTGTCAGTAAAGAATTTATAACAGTCGCAGTGGTGTGTTGGCAAGAAAATGAATCAGTTCGACTGTGGTTGCCCGATTAATAAAGAACTTTGTATGACGGGCAACCACAGCTAAAATATTTACACATATTTAAGCAACTTTCACACAGTTAAAAATTAGGTCTTAAAATTGTAAAGTCTGAATGAAAGTCCTTGATCCACTTGAGCTGTTTTTTACTGCAGTCGTGAAGACCCGCACAACCGGTTCCGCAACCTACAGTTGCATCTTCAGGCGCTTATTACTGTACAAAATGATAACTATTTTAATAAATGAATGTTTAGAATGAAAATTACATATTAAAAACAAAAAGTCCGAACTAGTACGTATGAGAAAGTTACATGCAAAAATTTTTTTTTATATAGAATCCAGTAGGCTCTTGATAGCAAATATATATATTACTTACACTGTTTTCCATATAAGTGATTTATAATGGCTAACGGGGTTAATGGTTAGGTGGTACCGCACCTTGGCTCTTTTCGTCAAAAAGATTAAAAAGAAGTCTACCGTGCGCTTCTTGTCATTTTTTGTTAAAAAACTAGAAAAGTCGGCAATTGGTAAAATTTGTTTGGCCTGTGACAAAAAGCGACGTGATGGGTAGCCCTACAATAGACAACATTATAATGATTAGTGAAAATCACGCGCGAAACCGGTTGTGCGGGTCTTCACGACTCCAATAAAAAACAGCTCAAGTGGATCAAGGACTGTCATTCAGACTTTACAATTTTAACACCTAATTTTTAACTGTGTGAAAGTTGCTTAAATATGTACCGATGAATAAAGTATTGAGTTCAGAGAGAGAGAGAGAGAGAGAGAGAGAGAGAGAGAGATTTGTTGTTGCAGGCAGGCAGTGAATTGAATAGGGAAGGGCATTCCTCTACTGCGTAACACCAATAAGAAAATAACCGGGTTAAGAGATAGCCCAGGAAATGAGATGACGCATAGGAGGAAATGAAACGCGTCGAGTGTGACCCCCCCCCCCCCCCCGGCTCGATAACAGAGTACACAAGGCGGAGAGCGCCCGTATAACTCACAGTATAACTCACCGTGGCCCCTGTGGGAAGCATCGCTTGCTCATCTTCTCACAACCAACGCCCTTAACTGTGAGCGATTCATTTCCTTACGAACACGAATGTTTCAACAAGCGGAGTGATCGTCTTCAATGGATAAAAATAATTTTATGAAAAGAAAAAGCTGTGATTTCTACTGAAGTGAGTAGCACAGCGGGAGGGTTAGAACATACAAAACACGCAATACAATTGGAAACCCAATGCTGTGAAAGAAACTACATATACCGGATGATCAAAAAGTCAGTGTAAATTTGAAAACTTAATAAATTACGGAATAATGCAGATAGAGAGATAAAAATTGACGCACATAGAATGACATAGGGTTTTATTGTGCTGGGCATCTGTTTGTTTATCTATTAATGCCAGCTGTTATTAAGCGTGATGTTAAATTTTGCCCTTGCTAAGAAATTACATTGTCTTGGTATTTTGATGAAAATATCCATTACTGTGCCCAGTATCCGTGTGCTTTTACTGTTGTTGTTGTTGTTGTGGTCTTCAGTCCAGAGACTGGTTTGGTGCAGCTCTCCACCCTACTCCATCCTTAGCAAGCCTCTCAATCTCCCATGGCTCCCCAAATCTATTTGAATCTGCTGACTGTATTTGTCTCTGTCTTCCTGTGCGATTTTTACCCCACAAACTACCCTACAACGATAAATTAAAAGATTCCTTGATGTCCAAGAATGTGTCCTACCAATCAATCCCTTCTTGTAATCACGGTATGCCAGAAACTCCTCCTCTCTCCAATTCTGTTCAGTACACCTCAACTTACCTTCAACATTCTTCTGTAGCATCAGATTTCAAAAGCTTCTATCCTCTTCCTGTGCAAATTATTTATCGTCCATGTTTCACTCCCATCAAGGCAGCACTCCACACAAATGCCTTCAAAAAAGACTTCCTTACACTTATATTAATATTCGATGTTAGCAAATTTCTCTTTTTGAAAAATGCTTTTCCCCCCACTGCTATGCAGCATTTCATATCCTCTGTACTGCGACCATCATATGTTATTTTACTGCCCAATTAACAAAACTCATCTACCACTGCCGGCCGCGGTGACCGAGGGGACTGAGGTGCACCAGTCACGGTCTGCACGGCCACTACGGTCGGGGGTTCGAATCCCTCCTCGGGCATGGATATTTGTGCCGTCCTTAGTCTTAGCTAGTTCATAAGTAGTTTGTAAGCTTAGGGACTGATGACCCCGTAGTTAAGTCCCATAAGTTCTACAAACATTTGAACATTTTTTGAACATCTACCTAATCTAATTCCTTCACCATCGTCTGATTTTCTAAGACTGCATTCCATTACCCTTGTTTTGTTTTTGTTAATATTCATTTTATATACTCCTGTCATCACACTGTCCATTCCGTTAAATTGCTCTTCCAGGTCTTTTGCTGTCTCTGACAGAACTATGTTATCTGCAAAACGCAATGTTTTTATTTCTTCAACCTGAACTTTATTTCCTTTTCCAAATTTGTTTGCTTTCCTTCTCAGCTTGCTCAATGTACAAACTGAATCAAACTCTTTTATTAAAGGGATTAAAATCCCGCTTTTCATAATGCAGTGGCCAGCTTATTCACCGGAAATAAACCCGATTGGACATGTCAGGGATGCACTTGCCACACGCATTGTAGCTTGATTAGCTCTCCCCACTAACGGTTGCAAAACTGGATATTGCACTCGTGACAAAATGGCCAAATATCCCTCAGGAGCTGACTGGTAACCTCATACTGTTGATGCCACTCAGGTGTGAAACTGTACAGGCCGGCCGAGATGATCATATACCACGTTAAAGGCCAATGAGAATGACTTAATATTCCTTTAAACCGTCTTGATTGCAAATTTTTTATTAGTTACTGATGCGTTTCGCCCTTTAGCAGGGCATCTTCAGATTATCTGCGTGACAGAATTTATACAAAATTACAAGGCGGAATTACAAACGGTTATAATGGTACATGGGCTAATTTTGTGTTAAGAAGACAGTATAAATGGTAAACAAAGCTTACAATGCGCTCTCCGTGGTGTGACACCGTAAGTTGTCACGAAGATAATCTGAAGATGCCCTGCTAAAGGGCGTAACGCGTCATTAACTAATAAAAAATTTGCAGTCAAGACGGTTTGAAGGAATATTTATTCTACGATTGCTGTTGTACACCATGGATTGGAAATCATTTTTATGAGAATGACTTTTTTACTTTTATGGTAGCCCCATGGTGCCTCGTCCGAAGTAAATCTCAAGTAAAGAGTTGAAACAGAAAATATCGTATTGTATCAAATTACAATTATATAAGGAACTCATTGCTCGTTGGGACGATCTGTAATTCTTTAATAACAGGTTTGCACCCAAGAGCGCGTTCTTCATTTAATTACATCACCTGTAGTGAATTCATGTAAGATTACTACAGGTATGAAGATGGCACCTAGGACGCCGAAACCGGTAATGTAATTAAATGAACAAAGCGATCTTGGCTGCAAACCTGTTATTATCAAATTACAATTATTACCAATTGTACTTTATCATAATTATATTAGGTATGATATCTCACCAGATCCCTTAATTGTTTTGAGAAATGTATATTGTTCTGCACCCCTTCATTGTAATGGTGCTCGTAATGAAACGGGCCCCTTTAATGAGTTGCCACAGTAAAAAAGTTTAGGCGGCAGAATTTTATTGATGAAAACGAGGAACGTGGGCACCAGACCCATTATTCTTGTTCCGGCGCTGGTTCGTGTTGGGGAGATTAAACTTCGTGCTGCTAACGCGCTGCCGGCTTTGTGACGTAATCCGCTGTCACATCATTCAACCAATTAGTGTCATTCTTCTCCAGCCCATCAATGCAGTAGCCCCGAAAAATAATTTCCGTCGCCGAGCTGTAGGCTCGCATGAGTGCCCGCGTGAATTCGTGTAACAGTATTCCACAAATATTGTCCTTGGTGCTGTTTATCTAGATCATGTGTAATAAATTCTACACAGTGTAAATTATAGTACAGCTATTTTTCGAAGTTCACACGATGTACATGAGTTGTAATTTCTACTTCATCGTTTCGACATGAAATATTGACACGATAATGCATATTCGTTTCTTTAACTGCGAGGGAAAAAAGTCTCTTCAGTAAAATATCAGGTAAGAATAATTGAAAATTCTTTTTTCTACTACCTAAATTACATTCCAATGAAGATTAAAGAAGACAAAAAAGAAAATTCATGCATCCAGAAATGCCATGACGTCAGTGACCAGTGAAAACGATACTGAAATTTAATTTGCAAACTGGTTATAGGACTGCAATCTGTCGCTATACAAACACAGAATATTTTTCATTTTCACACAAAATCCAATGTTGCTATAATTTTGCAAACACGGCTTCTTTGTAATGTTCGAAGTAATGTATTTGAAATATGAGGACTTTCATAAATATTTTCTCTGAGTAACTTTTCCATAGGAAAGTAAGAATTTTAAATCTTATTCAGTTTCAGAACAACAGATAAAAGCAAATGCCCAAAATTACAGACATAGTAACGAATTAATATAGTGCAACATTACATGCATAAGGTGTAATAACAATAAAATGAAATAACTACTGTTAGTTTCCTGATCGACCGGATATGCTTTTGTTCGTTTCTTATGTTATTCGATATTCCTTTCTCCCCTATGTCAATCGTTTTCTATATTCTCTCTAACCATGTCAGCTTCGTTATCCTGCAACTCATGTCATACCTCCTGTACGGTGTGCCTTACAATCATACAATTTTCGAGTTTCGTAGGTTGTAATGTTGGAAAACTATCTGCGAAATGTGTTGCCAATGGAATTCGTAGCAGAGACGAATAAATTACAAACTTATGCTTCATAGGGCGGATTTTAATGGATATACTTGCTTCTAGGTTACATCTCGCGAACTATATAATGTAATTTTGATTGCAGTATTATATGTCTGTACTGTCAGAAAAATATGTCAAAAACAGAATTAATAGAATTAATAGCGAAAAAGTAATGAATTGAGACCTCGTGGATAGTGGGTCAGTATTTCATGGCCCTTATTGTTTCTGATGTCATATCTCATTAACTACGTGTGGGAGTTACATGCAGAGGTACTTGTGTATGCTACCTGTAAAGTGTCCCATGAATATAATTGATAGTGGAGAAGTAGTAAACTGTAACTTTGATACTGAGTGGCGTAGTTTTACAGCAATAATAGTGTGGCACTGTCAGCGACGAAAAGTTTCGTAACAGGATTTATGTGTAAGGCTTTTCTGTAAGTACATATAAGGTCTCTCATTCAACTAGAGGATGAATAGTCTCGTTACACATGCGACGCATGATGCGAGAGTTTTGGCCCACTTTAGGTTGAGGTAATAACACTAAAAGTGGGCCTTTGCGATCGCCTTTTGACACCTCGAAATTTAAATGAAAATACCGGATTAACCATTCATCTGACATGATAATTGATGAAACGAATTTATAGAGGAGAAACTTTGCATTATTATGTTTTATTCATAACTCGCACCGTTACAGACATATTTGCAAAACAAACGGCCATTTGACACCGTCACCTGATTTTACGTAAACCAGGCGCTCGGAAATGTCACGTGACATTCATCGCACAGAACCCTGCGTTTTACTGATGACAATGTAATTCTGTCAGCGACCGCAAAGGATGTGGAGGAGCAATTCAACGGAATGGATAGTGTGTTGAAAGGAGCATATAAGATGAACATTAACAATAGCAAAACAAGGGTAATGGAATGCAGTCTTAGAAAACCAGGGGATGCTGAAGGAATTAAATTAGGTACCGAATCAATAAAGTTGGTAAAAAGTTTTATTACTTGGGCAGTAAAATAACATATAATAGTCACAGTACAGAAGATATAAAATGCAGAATGGCAATCGGAAGAAAAGCGTTTTTGAAAAAGAGAAATTTGTTAACATCGAATATTAATTTAAGCATAAGGAAGTTCTTTCTGAAGGGATTTGTGTGGAGTGTTGCCTTGTATGGGAGTGAAACATGGACGATAAACAGTGCGGACAGGACGACGATAGAGACTTTTGAAATGTGGTGCTAAGGAAGAATGCTGACGATTAGGTGGGTGGATCACGTAACTTATGAGGAGGTACTGAACAGAAATGGGGAGAAAAGGAATTTCTGGCATGCCTTGACTAAAAGAACGGACTGATCGGTAAGACACATTATTAGACATCACGGTATTGGGAATTTAGCGATGGAGCGAAGTGTGTGGGGTACAAATCGCAGGGGGAGATCAAGAAATGAATATAGTAAGCAAATTCAAATTGATGTAGGTTGCCGTTCTTATGAGGAGATGAAGAGACTTGCTCAGGATAGAATAGGGTGGAGTGCTGCATCAAACCAGACTCCGGACTGAAGACCACAACAACAACAACAACTCTCTCTGACATTCACCATCTTGCTTTCTGAATTTATGATTTCCTTATTATAACTTCGGCGTTGTCATTTCAAAGCAATGACACACTGAAGAATTAAAGAAACCACTTACGATAAATTATAACCCAGTGTTTAAAAATGTCATTTTAGTATTTAACACCTGTCATCTGTAGTACGAGAATTAAGGAACAATTTCGAATTGTTCGCCGTAGTGTAGTGTGCAGCGCGTTAAGTTGTGATGTACATGGTCGGTAGTTCGAAACATAACACTACCGTTTTCTTTCGCCTTGTCCCCTGAGAGGGTTTCTGGTACTCTTATTAATTAAAGAGAGCTATGTTCTGCAATATTTGAAGTGGTCCATTTGTAAGAATCTGCCTATAAAATGTGCGTTTGATCTATTTAGTGAACCTGCCGTGAAATAAGTAACAACAATGTGCTTCTGAAGCGTATGCGCTTGAATTGGGAAGACACTATAATAATAAATATTCTAAACAACGTGCTGATACTGGCAGTTTCATATACAACGGTAGTTCTAGATATCTGTGGCAACTGCCGTTCCTTAATGAAACGGAAGTAATGTGAATACATTGTAACAAATTACCTTGTGTCTTTTTTTAAGCAATTATTCACTGTTTATGGAATAAGTCATTAATTAGAATAAATGCGTATTATAAAATGTTTGTTTTTGGCATGGTTACCTTTAGTTCAGATATGACTTTGATCATGTTACTTTGTTCTGCTCCAAAATAAAGAGCAAATATTCTATTTTCGTTTACAGCTAAAATAACAAACAGAATAAGTGCGGCAATTCTGAATTCCGCATAACTCTAGTACTTATCTATATGCAAAGTTACTGCTATCATTGCATAATTTACAACAGTCATTGTAACAGCATCTCTCAGTTTATGTACGTGAGATAAAGAAGTCTATGTTTGCAATACGTTGGTATGTATTTCATTGTATGTTCACAAAACAGAAGTAGTGCACTTTTCATAGAAAGCTTTGTTACATTTGAACAACTCGGAATCTTGCAGAATATAGTTCAGTTCAATTAACAAGATGTGCGAAAACCTTTTAGGAATCAAAATGAAACAAGACTGCCAGTGACTGTTTGTTAACATATTTATTTACTTATATTTTTAGTTCTTCAGGTAGACTGATGCTAATGCACTGACCATTCCGCTACTGTGAAAAGCTGCTGACAGGTGTTAGCTGATAACATGGTAGTTTTAAACATTAGCTTACAATTATTGTCCCAAGAACGACGTGTTTTTGATAATTTTCAGCGCGACAGTACTTTTAAATGACAACACTTGAGTTATAATAAGAAAATCATCAAATACAGAAGGCAATATGGCGTATGCAAAAGGCAGTCTCTTTGGTGGAGCTGGTGCATCTTCGAAGCGTTCTGCCAATGAAACGTAACCTTTGATTCACCTTCCCCACAATATTTTCTGTGTGTTCTCTCCAGTCAAAGTTGTTCATAATTGTAACTCCTAGGTATTTGGTAGAATTTACGACCTTAATATTTGACTGATTTATCGCGTAATTGAAGTTCAGTGGATTTCTTTTAGTGGTCATGTGTATTACTTCACACTTTTATTTATTTAGTGTCAATTGCCAATTTTCGCACCAAGTAGAAATTTTGTCTAAATCGCTTTGCAGTTGCTTTTGATTCTCTGTTGACTTCACTAACCGATAAACGACAGCATCATCCGCGAACAGTCTAAAGGAGCTATTCAGATTGTCTCCTAAATCGTTTATAAACACGAGGAAGAGTAGGGGACCTATAACGCTTCCCATCAATGAGGTCGTGCAGGCGTTGATACAAAAATGAATTCGGTGAACCAAGGTTGTGCCCGTAACAAAAATCTTGGGGAAGATCTGTGGAACGGACAACTCACCACGAGTGACAGGTATAGTTGGATGATTTGCAAACTAAGTTAATTTTTTACATAAAAAGATAATGAAAATGTGCTAGAGATACCAAAATAATAGTTTAAGAAGGTAAAAGCAAAACTCAAATAATTTTGGCTGTTTGTTAAAATACGGTCAGAAAGAATGCATAGATATTATCACAATAGTAGAGAAGTAATGGTAGGGTCTATAATTTTTATTAGCCTTGTTTTTATTATTTTATTAGAAATGTGTGCAAAAAATCAAACAAACTACAAGCAAATCTAAAGTGAGCCGTAAAACAGGCCAGTTGGATATTTTTACATTCTCAAAGGATAAAATTGCAGCCCTCGATCGCATTATTAAAATTATTTAACCTGGTTTCGGCAATAACAAAGATTGCCTTCATCAGAAATTACAAAATAAAACAAATCACATAATTTACAACTCAGCTGTAAAGCTTACGCCTCCGTGCAGAAGTGTGTCTTAGACGTTTCTTACCCCCTTGTCTTTTAGTACAGAACATTTGAACCACGCTGAAATCAGTTTTAGGATACACACACACAAACACTTTTTTTAATGATCACTAGCATACCCGGTAACGCTTCGCAGTAGTTAATGTGTATGGGATATATACCCCAGCCTCTCCTCTTCTTCTCCCTATGTCTAACCCTTCCTCCCTATTTTCACATCGCCTCCTACCCCTGTCTCCTTTCCATCACCACTCCCTCTTATCCCATACCATATCCATATCCTCCACCTCCTCTCTGCGTATCATCTCCCCTTTTTAAATCCATTTCGTTCTCAATCTCAGTCTCCTCCTCCACCTCTCTCTCTCTCTGATCTTATTTACTGTTATTGGGACCCTGATTGGTAATATAAGTGAAAATGGATTGTAAAATCAATTGGAAACGGGTTGCTCTATCTGTGAAGTTAGTATCTTTAATGGCCGTATTTTTAATGATTTTATTGTACGAACAGGCGTGATTATACATTTAAGAATAAAAAACTTTTCTGTTTCATTTTAAAAAGACTGGAAAAACGAAAACAAAACCGCACATTTTTACAGCATAGCTTAGCAAGTTTTTTCTGGCAGCGAGCAGAATAGGAATTATTTCTATAACTTTTTTATACCTTCTTGAGATTCTATGAGCTGAAAACAAAGTAATTATAGCTCGATCACACTTTAATTATAGGAAGTCCTTATGAAACAAAGTAATTAACTGAAATACAAATACGTTTTGGAATTCTTTGTGTTGCGTTCATTGTAACTCTTGTTGATGAACGATATTTTTTGTCTTTCCGTCCGGAGAGAAAACGAACAGTGCAGATGGTTTACCAACTCTCGAACACGTCACGTAAAACTGTCCATGTGAAAAACACGGTGATTCAAGATTTAATCCACAAACTTCCAATGACCGGTCATGCTATATGCTATATTGCTATATACGGGTAAAATTTAAAATCCGTGACACAGCCGCTAGATCGTGGGAATGAAGCCGACCAATCGCGGAAAAGCTTGAGATAGCCAAATTAATTTTAGATGGCAACAGTTGTTTTCTCTTCTTAGTAAATAATATTATTTTGATAAGCCATATAATAATTTAGTTACAGACACATTACACTTACTGAGGAAGATGACGTGTCTCGAAATGAAACTTCCTGGCAGATTAAAATTGTGTGCCGGAACCGGGACTCGAACCTGGGACCTTTGCCTTTCGCGGGCAAGCGCACTACCGACTGTGCTATCCAGACACGACACACGATCCCGCCTCACAACTTCACTTCTGCCAGTACCTCGCCTCCTACTTTCCAAACTTCACAGAAGCTCTCCTGCAAACACGCAAGACTAGCACTCCTGGAAGAAAGGATATGGTGGAGACATGGCTTAGCCACAGCTTAAGGGATGTTTCCAGAATGAAACTTCACTCTGCAGCGGAGTGTGCGCTGATATGAAACTTCCTGGCAGATTAAAATTGTGTGCCGGAACCGGGACTCGAACGTGGGACCTTTGCCTTTCGCGGGCAAGCGCACTACCGACTGTGCTATCCCGACACGACTCACGATGCCGCCTCACAACTTTACCTCTGCCAGTACCTCGCCTCCTACTTTCCAAACTTCACAGAAGCTCTCCTGCAAACACGCAAGACTAGCACTCCTGGAAGAAAGGATATGGTGGAGACATGGCTTAGCCACAGCCTAAGGGATGTGAGGCGGCATCGTGAGTCATGTCGGGATAGCACAGTCGGTAGTGCGCTTGCCCGCGAAAGGCAAAGGTCCCAGGTTCGAGTCCCGGTTCCGGCACACAATTTTAATCTGCCAGGAAGTTTCATATCAGCGCACACTCCGCTGCAGAGTGAAGTTTCATTCTGATGACGTGTCTCATTTATTCTCAGCATTGATAACCTCCTTGGCATATTTGTTTGCTCCAATGCAGCGTATTTTGTCGCTAGGCGAGTAACGAATGAATAAGAAATCTAAGAAATGATCCAATCTGGAAGCGTACTTTCAGTTTTGTCACGTAACACGGGAATGCGGTCGAACGGGGCAAAAAGTATCCTATGTCCGTATGTCCGTCTCCTGCTTCTAAGCTAGCTCCCCACCTGTTTTGAGCCAAATCGGTTCAGACAATCTTTAGTTATAAATAGTGTAACAACAAAACCTTGACATCAGTCATTATACTTACAAACTACTTAAAATAATACACAAAATCCGGCTATCAGAAGCGATTTTACTGCGCAAACAACAGAGCTTATGGTCAACCTTTCTTGTTTCAATATAAAGAGAGATGCAAGGTCGCAATTTTATCTTTATTTATTTAATGCCAACTGTTTCAACATTCAGTGGTATCATCTTTTGGTCTATGGGAAACATCGAAATAATGTGTGTTTACGTATAATAATTATAATTTAAGTACAATCTGTATAGTAGATAAAACAAACAAAATGGTAATCTCAAATTTGTAAAAAAACGTTTACACACCTCCCACAATTGTCATGTAACTGCTCATTAAAGCCTCCACTTATAATTTCGAAAGTGTTTGGTTGGTAGTCAGGTATAAAATGAATGACTGGTCAAAATGTATACAATAAAATTGGTATAAAAAGGTACAATTTTGCAAGATTGTCATTTTATATATTATTTGTTATGTAATTTACAATTTGAAATTAAAAATCTATTAATAAAAGTTAATTATTGTAAAAAGAAAACCACAACTGCATTTAAGGTACTTGAACGTTAGTGCGACCATGTACACGGTAACATGGGTGGCTCAAGGTCCAGGTAATTAGTCTAAACAACTACAATGAAACCTGGTATATGGTTCTCCTAGACCTTATCGTATAGGATAGTGGAAAACTTTATATATATATATATATATATCCTATACGATAAGGTCTAGGAGAACCATTTTATGAATAATTACTGTGATTACCACCTAAGCTACATTGTACGTGAAATTTTCCAAATTAACATACCATAATATAATTAACACTGGACGTGATTACAAAACACAGGAACCGTTACAAGAAGGCAAGGTCATTTTATACACGGGTAATTACAGCAAGAAATGACCATTATCTCCAGTTAACAGCTAGTATAGACAGGAAGCTGAATGCAACTCATCTGCTACGTCCTCTCCAGGCAGCAATAGGAAGAGCAATATAACACAAAAAATTCCAAACCGCTGTAGGGACTTTAGCCTCTACGCACGGAGGCTTATGGTGTATGTCCCATTAAAGCCACGACACCGTGTAGCTGGCAGAAACTGGGCGGAGGGACATCAGGATTGGAGTCGTAACGAATGGCGCCGAGTTCCGTTTTTTTTTTTTTTTTTTTTTTTTTTTTTTTTTTTTTTTTTTTTTTTTTTTTTTTTTTTTTGCAGATGATACAAGTATTCCAATAAAAAGAACGTCAAGCACGGTTATAGAAATTCCTGCTATTGATATTTTCATTAACATTAATAAATGGTTTAAAGCCAACTCATCGTCGTTAAAGTTTTAAAAGACTCACTACATGCAGTTCAGAACATGTAAGAGATTTCTCGCCAGCATATGCATTAAGTATGAAGAAGAGCAGATAGAAGAGTTTGGCAGTATAAATTACCGGGGGTTACAGCTTGATAATAAATTCAGTTGGGAGGAGCACACCACAGAACTGCAGAAACAACTCAACAAATCTGTATTTTCAATACGAGTGTTATCGGACATAAGAGACATAACAATAAAAAAGCATGTATACTTTTCTTACTTTCATTCCATAATGACATATGGTATAATATTTTGTGGTGACTCTTAAAGTCAGTCAAAAGTCATCAGAGTCCAAAAGCGTGTAATACGTATTATTTGTGGAGCAAATACACGGGCGCCCTGTAGAAGCCTCTTGAAAGAACTGGGTATATTACTGCCTCTCAGTATATTTATTCCTTAATGAAATTTGTCATAAATAATATATCCCTTTTCATAACAAACAGCTCAGTTCATACATACAATACTAGGCACAAGAATGATCTATGGAAGGATTTAAAAGTGCTTTAGTTCAAAATGGGGTCCACACATTTTCAATAATTTACCATGAAGTATAAAAATTTAGCTAGAAATAAAGATCAGTTTAAGAGGAGCCCAAAAGACTTTCTAGTGGCCAACTCCTTCGTTAGTGAATTTCTAAATTGTACCAATGCATGTATCGGTATTCATATTATATTAGCATTATTATATTATCAGCTCAAAAAAAATTAAAAATGTGTGTATTCGTATTAACATTATTAGTATTATCTATTATTCAGCTTGTAAATTTTGTTTCTTGATATGCTCCACATTCACTAGGATCTCAACTTGGATCTACAGAACGAAAAACTAATCTAATCTAATCTGTTCGCAGAGGAGTCAACGTTTGGTGTTCAGCGGGACAATCGTCGTTCCCTCATCTGGAGAGAACCTGGAATTCGGAACAATCCTGCTAAAGTGCAGGAAACATTACCATTTCACGATTGTGGGTGAATGGTGTAGGCAGGAAACAGTATTTGTGGTCGTATGGACCTCTATGTCTAAGAATGTCGCTTCGACTGCTCAGAGGTATAGAGACGAGATACTGGGACCTTTCTTGTACCGTAGGAGATGGGTTCCGTCAGCTGCTTGAAGGTAAGGAATTGAATGAATGGAATGGCCGTCTTGTTCACCGGACTTTAACCAGATGCACTTGTCAGCCGCATTGCAACCAGACCAGCACCTCCTACAACGATTGCAGGCGCAGTCATGGAAGGATGGCCAAATATCCCTGAAGAACTGATTGATAACCTCATACTGTCCTTGCCACGCAGGTGTACAACTGTACTGTCGTCCGAGGTGATCAAATTCCATATTATAGGACAACGAGGATGACTTTTTCACTATTATGGTAGCCCATTGTGCCTCGCTGTAAGTAAACGCCACGTAAATCTCAAGTAAAAAGTTGAGACAGCAAAATATCGTACTATGTCACATACAGATTATAACTGTAAACAATATCTGAACAAAATACGTTACCAGGGGTATACTGGGTATAATATCTCACCTCATCCAGTAATTGTTTTGAGCAGTGTCCCTTGACAGGGATCAGTCCATATTTTACATTGTTAGGAGGAAACAATTCTTGGAATTCAATGGAAGTTATGATGTTTTATGTTCTTGAATTGAGGCATAGTGAATAATAATTATCAGTTAAAACGAAATGGCAGCCAAAAGACTTTCATTTGACTAATTCCTAATAATAACGTGTGACGATTTCTCTTTTAGTTTATTATTTTATTTATTTATAAAGTTTTTATTTTACAGAGATCGCCGACGATGGTATTCCACCATTAATGCAGGGAACGGAATTGTTGGAGACGAAATCTCATTTCGCTATATTTAATTTAGCCCAGTGAGTATTGTGGCGTCACTTTGCGCCACTACGCCGGCGGTCTACGCAAGTCGCCGCACAACTACAAGTAGAGGGGATAGGCCGCTGCACAGTACTTCGGCCGCCGTGGGTGCCCGCAGCCTCGTTACCTCATTGCCAGATTCGCGCGCCGGCCAATAAGGAAAGGGGGGAGAGAGGCTCGGCTCGATGTGGCGGCGCACCACAGAAACGACGGACGGTACTGAAGAGTACGGACAGTCCAGTCAGTATGAGGCAGCCCCAGGAATACTACAGTTCCAGACGTTCATCATAGACGAGCCAGGCTTCTATCTATGCGAAAGCCGGAACAGTTTTCTGCATCCTCATCCACATGGGATAAGGCACTTTACCACGCACACAGCAAGGTTAATCTCGCAGCGGCGGTATCTGTGTTGCTAGGCTGTCGATCACATCCACGAAATCACATGACTTGGTCGTACGTAGGAGAACTCCTAAGAGAAATGTACTCGATCGTATCTCTCGCAGGAGTCTTCTTAAGACAACCATATCTGACGGTATCTCCCCCTCGTCTCGTAAGTGAACCGTACTCAACTGTGGCTCCCATAGGAAACTCCTCTCCACACCACAAAGATGCACACCCCAGCTATCAGCGGTCTCGTCCTTCACACCTAGGAGGACAATCCACACCTACATCTACATGGAATACTCTGCAAATCACATTTAAGTGCCTAGCACAGGGTTCATCGAGCCACCATTATACTATTCATCTCCTATTCCATTCTCGAATAGCGCGCGGGAAGAAAGAACACCTAAATCCCTCCGTTCGGGTTCTGATTTCTCGTATTTTATTCTGATGATCATTTCTACCTATTTAAGTAGGAGTCAACAATATATTTTCGCATTCGGAGAAGAATGTTGGCGATTGGAGTTTCGTAAGTAGCCTACGCCGCAGCGATAAGCGCCGTTGTTGTATTGATTCCCATCCCAGATCTGTATCATTTCTGTAACGCTGGCTCACCTGTATCGTGACAATACGAAACGAACTCCCCTTCTTTGGACTCTTTCGATGTCCTCCGACAAACCCACCTGATAAGGATCCCATACTGGACAGCAATACTCCAAAAATGGACGGACAAGCGTAGTGTATGCAGTTTCTTTTGTACTTGTGTTGCATGTTTTAAGGGTTCTGCCAATAAATCGCAGTCTCTGATTCGCCTTTCCCACGACATTATCTTCGTGTTCTTTCCAATTTAAGTCTGAAGTAATAGTAATTTCTAGGTATTTTGTGGAGTTTACGGCCTTCACGTTTGATTATCTTGAAAACAAAGTTTAACGGATTTCTTTTGGTATTAATGTGGACGACTTCACATTTCTCATTATTTATACTCAATTGCCAATTTTTACATCATACTGATATTCAGATCTCTCTGCAGTTGGTTTTGAATTTCAGATGATTTTACTAGACGGTAAATGACGGCGTCATCTGCAAACAATCTAAGAGAGCTACTAAGATTTTCCCCTTAATCGTTCATGTAAATAAGGAACAGCAGAGGACCAAAAACACAACACTGTGGAACGCCGGATATCACCTCTGTGTTAGTCGATGCCTTACCATCGATTACCAGGAACTGTGTCCGCTCTCTGACAGGAAATCCCCTATCCAATCGCAAATTTGGGGCGATATACCATAACCACACAATTTGATTAAGAGCCGTTTGTGAGGAACTGTGTTAAAAGCCTTCTTGAAATCAAGAAATACGGAATAGATTTGCGAACCCGTGTCGATAGTACCCAGCACTTCTTGTGAGTAAAGAGCGTATCATATGCAATAGTACAAGATCTTTGTACTAAGACATGTACATCAAAGTATTGATCTCTTCCGCCAATAAAACCATTGTGGACTAACCACGTCTTTTAGTTGCAGACCTTGACCACATTCTTGCTAGCCACGACCCACCCCATTCTACTACAGCATCCTCAGGCACAACAGTGATCGCTGCCGGTTTATTCAAGAAAACCTGCTTATTAACTTTTTTGAGCTATCCGAGGCTATTTTATGAATGATCGGTAGCACTGTCACCAACACTTAGGTTGTCGAGTGGATGACAACCAACCGCACTGTTACAGCTACAACAAATTCATTTGGCGAATCGATGATTGCTATTTTATTAGTGGCGCCATTTACGACTTTCAATTTCTAGATTTTTTAAATTTTTAATAATTTATTAATTCTTTAGTGAAATTTCTCATGGCACAACAGTTAACATTAAATGCAACGGAAATTGCAGTGAGCCTCTTAACATCTTTCCGCGACAGTAGCTGTTAATTTCTAATTATTCTCGTTTTTAAAAGCGAACTTATGAACTTTAATTATCATTTCACTTTTGGCGCCCATAACATACGGATCGAATAGAAGTACTACAATTCTGATAACTAATGTTCTGTTTATTTTCCTTTTCATGCTCAAACCGAACCTAAACTTATCTGGGATTGATGGAATTTTCAAAATCGAAGCAAATTTACAAAAACGGTACTGAACTTCGTCGTGGTCTTTGCAACGGCAACGGGTCGTAAGAAACACCAAAGCTGCTTTTCACAAATTTATGACTGATAACATTCATTTCTGCATCTTCTATAGTCCAAGTTAAATTGAAAATTTATTTTCAATAAATTTCTATTGTATTCATTTTAATACCATTGTTGAAGGTTGTCAGACATGGACGTTTCGCGCGCAGTGACTGGTTGGACAGGTAGCTGCATAAAGTTTGCATTGTTCAGTGTCTATCTTGTAGTGTTACGGTTAATTGTGACTTAACTGTGATGATATTCTCTGATAGTGCGGAAGGCAGGATTAATTTTACCTCTCGTACATTGTTTTCTTTGTTCAAATGTTTATAAATCTAACTGCTGGGTTATTAGTCCATAGCTTCCAAACCACTTAATCTAACTAACCTAACGACAACACACACATCCATTCCCGAGGGAGATTACGAAATTCCGACGCAGGAGGTTCGTGCGATCCGTTACGTGGCGCTCCAGACTGATTGTACATTGCAAAATATGGTAAATACCCTTAGTGGTGCTAAGGCATTGAATATGGATTCAGAAAGTGAAGTAAAACAGGACAATTTCGAAGTAAGTAGCGAAGTTGGTGAGCCAAATACACCAGCATTATTCATGTACGGTCTAATTTTCTTTCTAACAACAGTTCCTGGTTGGATTTATTGTTTTTCAATCTCTCTGTTCCTCGCCTCCCCCGGTCGCAAGCCTTATCGAAGATGCATTACCGGCCCCTGGCCACGGTTCAGAATCGATTCTGCCTCAACGAGCAGCGGCGGTCGGAACCTCGCCTGCTCGTCTTCGGTGTTCACTGTAGGGATCGTTCGATACGGGAGTACGTTAGGGTGCATGTGATAGAACTATTTGATTAGCATGTTTACTGAATTCTAAGATAATATTCATCTCGGGTATGCAGCCGGATACCGTCGTCAACTATACACGATATTTCGGCAGACCAACTGGCTGCCATCTTCAGGTGAGAGCGCTAATACACTAACTCGCCGGAAACTGAGGCAGAACAAGAAACAGAGGCCCCTTTATACACCGGTGGCGACACACCGCGCGTGCGCGAAACCAAAGTTGAGGTCCTGTAGGCGCTATAGAACTAGTAGCGCGCCGGTGGAGAAAATCGGCAAAAACGATGGGTCGAAAACAAGGCTAGTTAAAAGTAATAGCAGGTCGAAATGAAGACCGTTGTTGCTTAATGTCAGATAAGATCGGGTTCCAAGTTGTACTATCGACCATACGATAGCTGTTGCTGAACATCGTCTGAATGAGGGACACAAGTTGTTATATGAGGACACTAAACTGATTGCTCCTGCTTCCCGCTACTGGGAATGTGTTCTTAAAGAATCCATGGAAATTCGTATGCCCGATAATATTATTAATACGGACAAGGGCTTTCCTCTAAGTACAACTTGGAACCCGATCTTATCTGATATTAAGCAACAACGGTCTTCATTTAGACCTGCTGTTTCATTTAACTAGCCTTGTTATCGACCCATCGTTTTTGCCGATTTTCTCCACCGGCGCGCTATTTGTTCTATTGCGCCCAGAGGGCATCTACTTTGGTTTCGCACACGCGCGGTGGGTCCTCAGCGGCGTATAAAGGGGCCGCTGTTTCTTGTTCTGCCTTTCATGATTATTCCCGTGCCGACTGGGATGCCTACCGCCGCAAGCCACCCACTCCCGACGATATTGATCATGCCTCCTCCTTCCTCCAGCAGACCATTGCTGATGCGGTCCATGCCCACATCCCCACTCGGGCGATTTATCCTCACCGTCCTACCCTTCCTCCACAGGCCGTCCTTCTCCTTCGCGAATCCCGTCGTCTGTACCGCTCCTTCCTCCGGACCCGTGACCGGGACACACTCCAACGCCACCGGCAAATCCAACGCCACATCCGAAAACTCTTGTCCGCGAAAAAACGCCGGGACTGGCGCCAGACATGCACCCGCCTCAATTCCACGCTCCCTGTCAACTCCTCCAAGTACTGGCATGCCTTCCGCCGCCTTACTGGCGGTCATTCCTCCCCCCACTACCCGCTTCTCCATGATGACCGTCCTTTTCCTGACAACGCCAGTAAGGCAGAACACTTTGCCTCCTACCTCTCCGAAGTCTTCTCCATTCCTGATGATCCTCTCTTTGACTATTCTCTCTTCCCGAACGTCCATGAGCGAACCGATTCCTCCACTCCTCCGCTCGCCCCCGGCTTCCAGTACTTGGACCACATTCCCCCCTCAGAATTGAACACCCATTACCGCCAGTGACATCAATGATACTCTTCGGACTAAACGCAACACCGCCCCTGGTCACGACCGGCTGACCTACCGTCACCTCCGAGCCTGCCCCCCCCTCCTTCCACGAAGCTCTTGCTACCTTATATAATGTCATCCTTTTCACCGGCTTTTACCCCGACCTGTGGAAGATCTCCCGTATTCTCATGTTCCTAAAACCTGACCTCATCCTACCGTCCCATCAGTCTTACCTCCGTGTTCAGCAAGGTCCTGGAAACCATCCTCTCCCGTCGTATCCATCAGCACCTCCATCGCCACCAGTTCCTCCCCCTTTCCCAATGTGGCTTCCGACCCTCCTTCTCTGCCGATGACCAGCTCCTTCGCCTTACTCATCTCCTTTCTGTCCAACTCAACTCCCGTTGCTCCGCAATTTTTGTCTCCCTTGATATCCAAAAAGCCTACGACCGTGTATGGCATTCCGGTCTCCTCTTCAAGCTCCAGTTCTACGCCCTTCCTATTAATTACGTCTGCCTCATTGCTTCCTTTCTCACCCACCGCCCCTCCTATGTCACTGGCTGCAACTCCGATTCCCGTTTGTTCTACCCCTCTGCCGGGGTGCCCCAAGGCTCCGTCCTCTCTCCTCTCCTTTATCTCATCTACTCTGCCTACATGCCCCAACCCGAGCCTCCCGTTTACCTTCTACAATATGCTGACGACACCGCCTTCCTAGCCCTCGCCCCCTCCCTTGCTCGCTCCCAGTTTTTGCTCCAGTCCCACCTCACCGAGTTCGCCTCATGGTGCAACCGGTGGCTCCTCTCCGTCAATCCTGACAAATCCCAGGCAATTATCATAGGTCGTACCACCCGCTCCTTCCGTCTCCATGATTTCTACCTCACCGTCCACACCCCCACCCTGAAGTACCTTGGCCTAACCCTCGACCGTAACCTCTCCTGGACCCCCCACCTCCGCACTGTCCGACAGAAAGCCCTCTCCCACCTTAAACTCCTCAAACTCCTCACCGGCCGGACGTGGGGTCTCAGCCCCTCCACCATTCTCTATACCTACCGGTCCCTTATGCGTCCTGTCCTTTGCAGCTTCCATCCTGCCTGGATCTCCGCTCCCGCATCCTACTATAAAACCCTCCTAGTCCTCGAGCGCCACGCCCTCCGCCTCGCCTACCGCATCCGGCTCCCGTCCCCCACGCGGATCCTGTATGACCTGATCCCGTTTCCCCACCTCCTCGAATATCTCCAGCGTATCTGTATCCTCTATACCACCTGTAAAATTGACTCCCACAACCCCCTGGTCCACCCCATCCTTACCAACCCTGGGCCTCTGACACGCCTCTACCACGTTATACCCCCTTCCCTTCATCTCCACACCCTCCATGTCCTCTCCCAGGGTAATTTCCGCCGCCTCCCCCTTCCTTATGACGTCCTCCGTTCCGACATATACCCGTCCTACCAGCTCTGATCCCCCACCCATAAATAAAGTGCCCCCTCTCCTCCCTCCCCTTCCACTCCCTCGCTTGGCTACCCCCTCCCTGCCCTGGAGTCCCTACGGCTCCTCCCGGCCGCCCCCTTTCCCCGCCGTTTTTTCCTCTCTCCCACGCTTTGTTCCCCCCCCCCCCCTTTCTCGGAGTCCTGGACCGACAGTTTTACAAGTGCTACGTCAAGTATTGTGTTTTGTGCTACAGTGAAGTGTGTGTTTTTTAACTGCGTCCACCGCAACCAGACAAGTGTCGCACCGTGTATTTTACTTAGTATCTCCGTGTACTCGCCGTCCTGTGTTCTTGTCGTCCAACATGTGCTTTTTAAGTCACCGTGGCTCCTCGTATTTAACTGACTACATCCGGTTTTTGTTCACCTGTCAACTGTTTGTACCTCCAATTGTCGCCATGTATGTGTCATTGTTCCTCCGTTGATTTTTCGCCTGTCATGTATTTTAAATTTTCATCTCATCAATGTATTTTATTCTCTCGGCTGAAGAGCAGCCTCTGGAGCTGCTGCCAGCCTACTGGTGTAATCGCTGGTGTGGAAATACAATAAAGGAACAAAAAAATTGTTCTGCCTCAGTTTCCGGCGAGTAAGTGTATTAGATGGTATCCGGCTGCATACCCGAGATGATTATCAGTTGTTACGCCGGGAAAGTCTGCGCAACCACATGCATTCTAAGATGTACATGAATTTTACAATGCAACGTCTTTTTCCTTTTTACCAAGAGTGACTTTTTATCTTTCAGCAGAAATACAGCCATTTTAACTGCTAGCGAAGAGTTAAATTGTTTTTGGGATGTCTGATTATATACACGAATTAATATCACTGTTCTTATTTTATTACAAATCGATAATGTTATGTTCCCTAAAGTATTATAAAACCACAGCTAAGATGATACACATAAGAAATGTAGACAAATCATTGTTAGACAATCATGATTTTTGTACTACAAGCCTCTGCAAACCGGCAAAAACATAATCCGGGTTCTACCGATAAATTTTTAGAATTTTACAATACTGCTCTATACTATAAAAATGAGAATGTTACAACTTTTTAGAGGTATACACAACTAATGCTTCGGAAACAGTTGCAAAAGAGTTCTTATTTAAGGTAATAGAAGCAGTATTGAGAACCTGCAAAATGACTCTTATGAAATCGGTACAGTAGAAAACACTTTGTACTTATTTTCTGCATGGCACACTTTCTGTGCTGGCATTGTGGACATGTACTGATCAATATTATTAAGATCTTAGTTGAATATTTTTATGAATTCGTCTTTCACCTAAATGAAGTGTGAGAAATTCCTTACTAAATTACGTATATTCTCGTTTCATGTGTATGCTATTTTCCAGAGTAACGGTATAAAATTGGCTTATTGAAAAGGAGTTGTATTATTAAAGCACCTTGAAAACATCGCGAAATCATTCCCAATGTAGTAACAGTTCATAAGTAAGCAGTGAAAACATGACGCGTGAGTACTCTGGTTAAATATGTATGGTACGGGTGTTTCTCTGTTGCTCCCGTACCGTGATTTGTGCAGACGGAAAAAAATATTCTTACTGCAATTATGTAGGAAAGCGATGGATATTCATGGCAATATTCATAACACACTACGATACGATGCCCCTAAATACTCAGCTCTGGCCAAGAGGGCAAACAAGTTTAAATATACTCTCGATACTTTACATCAGTGTTTTTTGGGTCGCGACCCCCCGGGGGGTGGGGGGTCGCAAAGTCTTTCTCGGGGGTCGCCGTCACAGGAGGAAGTACTTAAAACATAAAATAACTAGGGGTTCGGTAATCCAAATACGTAGGCATAAGGAACTTTTTTATTAAAATTACTGAGTTTCTTGTGTAACGTGGATTATGCATTGAATAAATCATTCATTGATTTATGATTGTGTGTTATTGTTGAATAAACGTGAAGTTCTGTTTTCAGGATCCGACCGATAGGTAAAAGAATATGATACGATGAGAATTTCCAAAAAAATCCAAAAAAACTATTTCTTTACAAATTGTCTATAAAGTGGGACCTTTCTTAATGGGTGTAATTCGCTTCCGAGTCTTGCATGCAATGCGAAACACCCGTTAAGTAAAGTACATTTTTCGGTCAGAAATCATGTAAAAATAGGATAATGTGTTCCATTTCAAACTTCGTTTAAACATTTAAAATATAAATATACCTCAAGCAAAAGGAAGAAGATTTTTTTTCGTTTGAGACAGTTTTGTTACTTTTTACTTTATTTATTTATTTTATTTTTACTTTATTTATTTTATTTATTTTTGAAGGGGGTCACCAGAATATTTTTACTTGGAAGGGGGTCGCATCTTTGAAAAGTTTGAAATCCAATGGTTTAGAAGATAAGATGCGAGATGATCGACCAAAATGTGACACTACGCAAAAATAACTGTAAAAGTGCATAAATTGATTCAAAAACAGCAGTGCAAGCTACTGCTAAATCTGTAGAGATAACTCTTAATCTCCAACACTACATATTAACCGCGGAATCGAATGTTAGAATTACAAGCTGGGTTGCTGGCACGACATTTTACACACGTACAGTTACGAATCAGAATGAAAATATCAAATCAATATTTGGCACATGTTTAGAACAACCAAAATGATATTTCAAATAATTTGTTATGTTGATCCACAGTCATACAGTAATGATTAAATGTTTGGAACACCATTTGATTGTAATATTGTATTACTTATTATCACAAACCGGATTTAGGCTTTTCGGCCATTATCAAGTGCACAAATAGTCAATTTACTCAGTATCTGTAGATGACCGAAATGTAAATTTTTCGATATAGGTTTGGATATATGTTAAGATGCAAGTTGTCATGAAGTAAAATGTCAAAGTAACATAAGTTGTACACATTGAAACCAAATGAAGCATTCTTCTAGTACTCTTGTAACTTTCCCTCATATGATGGAAAGTTAAAAGATCACTAGAACAATGCTTCATTTTGTTTCAATATGTATAAGTCATGTTACTTTGACATTTTACTTAATGGCAACTTGCATCTTAGTACATGTGGTGTCCCACAAGTCAAAAGTGCGCACCACCTACTTTCGCCGCACGCCGCCATGCAAGTACGGCGCGGCGTTCTTACGACGACAGCCACGAGCTCCCTCTGCTGCAACTCCGCTCGTGGCCACCACTGAACGACATCGTTCACTTGGGATTGAGATAGGAACCAGTTAGCACTTCGGAATCAGATAGGCACCAGTGAAGACTTGGCTATCAGACAGGCATTAGGCAGGCCTCTAGCTAAACTATGTATCAGCATACTGCAGTACTGAGCTATGTAAAAGTTAAGTATTGTATAAATTCTGTGCAATATATATCTCGTTCTAATTTACTCTAGTGTTTCTAGTTTCTGCTGTCCCACTGGCTGCTCACCTTCATACCTGCACAAGGCTGCATCCTTTATTCCTGTGTCGGTCTCTTTTTACTCGACCACCGACACCTACGATGGAAACAAGACACAAAAGCGGCGACGAGGCTGGGACACAAAAGTGGCGACAAGGAGTGATATCAGAACCTTGGACCAGCTCGCTTGCAGCAGCCAGACAGCAGCAGTCGGAGCACGCAGAAATTGCTCCCGCCCACCCACACTTATTATAAGATTTTTGGGGGAACATTTTCAGTTATGTGTTTTGTGGACTTTTTTGCTGCAGTGCGTCCTCATTTACTTGCATTTGTATTTTGTTATAATTTACTTGTATGCGCGGCGTCTAATCGGTCAGCATGGCCACTACCCCAAACCCAAACTTAATGGAAATTATTCAGTTACAGACGGCGCAAATCATGCAACTACTCCAGGCGGCGTCCCAGCTAACAGCGCAATCAGCTAACCAACAACAACAACAGCCACCGCTTCAGCAGCCCACACCTGCCACCGCAACGCTTCCTACGTTACGCCAGGAAGAACGTGAGGAAGAATGGAGCGACTATTTCGCGCAGTTTCAAGAACTCGGCGCGGCTCATCAACTAACAGGTCTGACAGTCAAACATTTCTTTCTCGCCGTAGTTCAGCAAGACTTTCGTGTTACTGCAGAAACTTTTCCCCCACGCATCTCCCTGTGATGTAGACTTTGAACAAATTGTGGAAGCACTGAATGCTCATTATGAGAGAAAAGCTCTTGTAGCTGCGGCACAGTACCGATTTTTCAGACTGAAAAAATTACGAGAGCAGTCCCACCAGCAGTGGATTACGGAATTGAAGGGCTTAACCCACAAATGTAAATTTACTTGTTCTTGTGGACTTTCTTATAGTGACGTGATGTTAAGAGATGCGATTATGCAGAACATTCAGGACCCAGAATTAGGGCAGCAATTCTGAAACAGTCTGACCCCTCATTAGACAGTGTACTGCAGCTTATAGAACCGCATGATACATTTGACTTAGCAGATGTAGAAATGCAAAGCCACAGTGTTAATTCAGTGCTCCGCAACGGTCGCTTTCCTAGCCGTAGTTCTCAGTGTAGCACTAGTGATTCTTACAATAGTACAGGCCATGCTGAACAGACAGTGAACAGTAGCCAGTGTAAAAGTGCGACACAAAGGTCGCCCCGTCGTGTTAGAAACAGTGATTTGAATAACGGGCACCAACGCTCATTTCAGAAAAATGTACGTAAATCTTGCCCCCAGTGTGTGTCTCGCCACAAGCGTGCTCATTGCCCTAGTCGCAACGCAACCTGTTATCAATGTGGCAAATCAGGACATGTACAGTCTGTGTGTATGCAAATTAAAAACCCAAAGAACGGTACCATTAGAAACAGTGCTTCGCCGAGTGCACGAACAGTTCGTGCTGTCAATGTCATAGACGCTGTGGAATTTAACAGTGCTTTACTTGGTTCTCAATTGCAAGAAAGTTCTTCTGCGTCTACTGCAAAACTATGTAGTGAGCCACATAGCAAGCGCCGACGAGCGCGTAAAACTGTGCAACGGAAATGGGTTCGGGACAAGCAAAATGACTATGTACAGTGCAATCCTGTAGTGAAACTAGTGCCTTCTACAACTTCTCATTGTAATAGTGCCCAGTACTGTGTAGCTAGTGACAGTAGACTTGGTGTAGCTACTCAAAGTAATTTTAGTGCAGTAGCCTCGCATTGCGCGGACGCCGATCCGGCGGTAGTGCCATCTAGTGACAGTGTTGTTAATCCCTGCGTGCCGAGTCTGAGCCGCTTCCTTCACTACGCGGCCCGCGCATACGCAGCACACAAACCGTAGCAGACGTTGCCCACATTCGCGCACCTGTTGTGCGCCAGAAGCACAAACTTTTTGTAAATCTCTCCATGGAAAATAAGACTGTGAAATTTCAGCTTGATACTGGTTCCGCTGTCACATTAATGAATAAAGACACTTATGAACTTCTGGGTTCGCCAAAATTGTCGCCGTCTCAACAAGTGCTAACGGCATATACAGGACAAAATATACCCGTGTTAGGAACGTGTAGCCTGCCCGCCTCTTTTCAAGGTGTAACAAAAACAGTTGCTTTTGTAGTTCTGCAGGCCACATCTACACAGAATATTTTTGGACTAGATGCATTTGACTTGTTTGGTTTATCAATTCAAAGAGATGTGCTTCAAATTTCGTCAGGAGTGCCTCAGGACAAAATAAATGCATTGTGTGAAAAATATAGTGACTTGTTTTCGCTGGAACTAGGTTGTGCAAAAGACTTCGTGGCACATGTAACTTTGAAAGAATCTGCTGTACCAAAATTTCGTAAAGCTAGACCAGCGCCTATCGCAATTCGTGATAATGTTGCTGCAGAACTTAAACGTTGGCAAGATAGTGGGGTGATTTCTCCTGTTTCTGCGAGTCAGTGGACCTCGCCTATAGTAATTACACCCAAGCCGTCATGAAAACTTCGTCTATATGCGGACTTCAAATAAACAGTGAACAGTCAAACAATTGTAGACACTTATCCCCTGCCCAGACCTGACGAACTGATGGACAAATTAGGACTGTCGCGTTTCTTTTCTAAGATTGGTTTAGCAGAGGCATACTTACAGCTTCCGCTTGATGGCGAGTCTAAAAAGTTTTTCGTCATTAATAATCACATGGGTCTTTTTCAATTTCAACGCCTACCCTTTGGCAGTTCTCCCGCCCTCGCTATTTTTCAGCGTTTTTTGGAACAGCTGACAGTTTCTGTACCGTGTTGCTCGAACTATTTAAATGATATTGTGGTATCCGGACGTACAGTTGAAGAACATTTAGCAAACCTGGAGTGCCTTTTCAAAGTGTTGACTGCAGCAGGTCGACGTTGTAATCAAGCAAAGTGTTCGTTTTTTCAAACTGAAATAGAGTACCTAGGCCATGTGATTGATGCCCAAGGAATTCGTCCCTTACAGTCACATCTTAAAGCAATCAAAGACTTGCCTCCTCCTAAGAATGTGCACGAACTGCAAGCAGTAATGGGAAAGCTTAACTATTATTTCCGGTTTATTACCAATGCCTCTCAGATTGCAGCTCCACTGCATCGCTTACGTAGGAAGAATGTTCCTTTCGTATGGTCCAAAGATTGCCAGGTTTCCTTTGACAAAATTAAAGTCTGCACTACTCAGTGATGCATGTTTGATTCCCTTCGACCCACAGAAGCCTGTAGTGCTAGCAGTCGATGCCTCGTCGTACGGTCTGGGTGCAATATTGTCACATGGTATTGGTTCTCACGATCGTCCTATTGCCTTTGCATCCAAGCTACTGACGCCAACGCAACAGAATTACAGTCAGATAGAAAAAGAGGCCTTATCAATCATTTACAGCGTCACAAAGTTTCATAATTATCTCTATGGCAGAAAATTCTATTTGTTGACAGACCACAAGCCTCTCACGTCCTTGTTCTCACCCACAAAGCCAATTCCGCCACGAACGGCACAAAAGCTTCAGTGATGGTCCTTCATATTGTCAAATTATCAGTATGAGATTTTGTACCGACCTACCACTAAACACGCCAACGCGGACACACTTTGCCGACTTCCTGTTGGCCAGGATGTGTCACTTGATTCTTCGGAAATGGCATGTTGTCAGATAGACTCCAAAGATGCTTCCGCTGTCGCAGATTTCCCTTTGAACTCTCGTCGGGTTGCAGAGGAAACAGCTGCGGATGCAGACCTAAGTGTGGTAGCACGTTTTGTTCGCTTTGGTTGGCCTGCCAGAGTCAAAGACATTAATCGGCCTCTGGTTCGACGTTATTTTGCACAACGTCATGCACTATAACTCAGGGTGTTCTGTTATTGCATACCGACAACGACCAAACAACAGTGATTGTTCCTCGTTCTCTGCAACGAGAAGTGTTACGCCTCGTGCATCAAGGACATTGGTGTATTGTTATGACAATGCAACTGGCCAGACGTCATTGTACCTGGGTTGGTATGGACGCTCAGATAGAGAGCATGACGTCACAGTGTACTGTTTGTGCGAAGCATCAGGCTGCTCCTCCGCAACGTTTCTCAGACTGGCCACGCCCCAAGGGACCATGGCAACGTTTACACATTGACTTTGCCGGACCTTTCTGGAATACGCGCTGGTTAATCGTTGTAGACGCTTTCAGCAAGTTTCCTTTTGTGATTGCCATGAACTCAACGACGGCTTCTAGTACAATTAGTGCCCTTACATCAGTGTTTTGCATCGAAGGTTTGCCTGAAACTATCGTCAGTGACAATGGACCTCAGTTTGTTAGTGCGGAATTTCAACAGTTTTGTCGTGTGAATGGCATTCAGCATATCACCACCGCACCTTTTCACCCTCAGTCCAATGGTGAAGCAGAACGTTTCGTTCGAACATTCAAGTCACACATGGAAAAGATTAAAGGTCAGCACTCCCGGCAGCAAGCTCTTCAAATTTTCCTGTCTACGTATCGGTGCATGCCACGTGACGGCCCATCTCCTGCCGAGCTGCTACATGGCCGCCGTCACCGCACTCATCTTCACCTGCTGCAGCCTCCCATGCACCGAGTCGGTTCGTATGGCGCTACGCGTTTTAAGGTTTCCACGTCGGTGCTGTACAGAGTGTTTGCTGGCAACAATAAGACATGGTTGCCAGGCATCATTCAGCGCGTGCTCGGTCGCAATATGTATGTCGTACGTTCTTCCACAGGGTCGGAGCTGCGGCGCCACGCAAACCAATTGCGCCTGCACAAGTCGCGCGATCCTGTCTGGTTTCTTGATTCCAGACCCAGTTCACCGCCAGGGAGCACAGCCACATCGTTCGTCCCCGGACTACGAGATCCCTATGGACGACGACGCACCTCCGACGCAGTCGTCACCGACGCTGTCGCCGCCTCAGCTGACAGCGTCACCGAGAGGAACTCCGGGACCTTGCGTGCCCCCGCCGCCTGGGCCACGCACCTCAGAAGAAGATGACCTGCTCCCTCTGGGCGGAGGCGGGCGCCCTTCCGCTGGTTTTGGCAGGTTTCCCGGCGGATCGCAAGGTGTATACCGGGGCGCGGACGGCGTCTCGATCCCAGCCTCAGCTACGACGCCCGTCCCACCAGTAACGCCCCGCCCAGGCCCTCCTACCAGTGCCGTCGCCGTGGCCCTCAGCCTTACGCCACGACGACGCGGCGGTTTGGGGGGCCTACTTTGGCCACGCGCCGCCATGCACGCACGGTGCGGCGTTCTTACGACGACAGCCCCGAGCGCCCTCTGCTGCAACTCCGCTCGTGGCCACCACTGAACATCGTTCACTTGGGACTGAGATAGGAACCACTTAGCACTTCGGAATCAGATAGGCACCAGTGAAGACTTGGCTATCAGACAGGCATTAGGCTGTCCCACTGACTGCTCACCTTCGTATCTGCACAAGCGTGCATCCTTTATTCCTGTGTCGGTCTCTTTTTACTCGACCACCGACACCTACGACGGAAACGAGACACAAAAGCGGCGACGAGGCTGGGACACAAAAGTACATATGTAAACCTACGAGTATATCGAAAAATTTACATTTTGGTCATCTACATATTTGTGCACTTGATAATGGCCTAAAAGCCGAAATTCGGATTGTGATAATAAATAATACAACCTTACAGTCAAATGGCGGCCCAATCACTTAATCAAAAAGATATTTGCCCCGCCACTATATGGGAACACAGAAGCTCGTAGGAGCAGATTACCAGGAGGAAGAGAGAGAGAGAGAGAGAGAGAGAGAGAAGGAGAGAGAGAGAGGGGGGGAGTGAGAGTGAATGGACAAGAGGGAAGAAATCAATACAAGGAGACGAGAGGAGTGGAGGAGAAGGTAAACGAGAAAGATGTTGACCAGAATGGAAGATCCATGAGCAGATATAGCGTCAAAAGAAAGGGTTCCATGTTGAGAGACGACAGAACATGAGGACTGAACAGTCGTCAGATAGAAAGTCGCTCCATTGTGAAAGTGGTGTATCAATGACCACAAGAACCATTAGTAGCAGGCTCAGGGAAAGACGACTGAACTCATAGTGTACGTTGCGTCGACTGAAATTGAACTGCATACAGAAAAAGGCCCGTTTGCAGTTGTGTCGGGCAAATTAACGCGGGAGCCTCATTCACTGGTTTATATACATCTATGTACGTATACCACAATCCTCCGCTAGGTGCCCGACGGAGGGTACTTAATAGATACTTCCATTTCTATTCTTTTGTGTCTCGTTTCCGCCGGTTGTCGTAGGTGTCGGTGACCGAGTAGAAAGAGACGGACACAGGAATAAAGGATGCACGCGTGTGCAGATACGGCGGTGACCAGCCAGTGGGACAGCAGAAATTGGAAACTCTAGACTAAATTAGAACAAGTTGTATATTTCGTAGACATAAGATAAGTATTATCTTTTACAAAGTTCAAGACTGCAGAATACTGATACATAGTTTACATAGATGCCTGCCTACTGATGATTCCTATCCGATAGCCAAGTCTTAACTGGTGCCTATCTGATTCCCAAGTGAACGATGCAGTCCAGTGGTGGCCACGAGCGGAGTTGTAGCAGAGGGCGTTCGTGGCTGACGTCGTAAAAATGCCGCGCCGTGCGTGCATGGCGGCGCGCGGCGAAAGTACGTGGCGCGCACCTCAGACTTGTGCGACACCACATATTCTACTTGCAAATAGAACTAGAGAATAAAGGAATGAATTTCTCTGTACGAGACCTAATTCCTCTACTTTGTGGTCTTTATTAAACATGATTGCTGGTGGCAGCAGTTCTGCAGTCAGTTTCTAATTCCCAACCTCTAAATTCTCGTAAAGAACGTCGTCTTCCTTCCAGTGATTCCCATTTAAGTTTCCGAAACATCTCTGTAAGACATATTGATCGAATGTAATTGTCTTCTGTGAAGAGTTATGGTCCGAAGTGAGGCCCCAAAGTTTGTAGTGGTGTTGGTCAGGAATCTCACTGAGTACAATCAGTCGCAGTTCAAGCTGAGCTCTGATGTGGTATACTCATTAGCCCTCATTAGCCCTCATTAGGTCAATGGAGCAGACTCCCCAGCGATTGGGAGCGTTGAAAGGTGCCTAGAACATGATCGTCACACCCGTCTTTCGCAGCACAGGAAGTCTGCCATGGCCGAACACTGAATTTCCATAGGACACTCTACAGATTATTCTGCCACAGAAATCTTGCTTACGACGAGATGATTTTTTCGATTAGATTAACGAATCTGTGGAAATACACCTTGTATATATCGTAAAATCATCAACTTTTACTCTACCTCCCTTGTTTTTTTCACGTCTGTCTCATGTATCAATCCAGCTGGCAGAACACAACCGTACTGAACAGAACTGCACTGCAGCAGAGCGCCACAGCAAGACGCCGTTGTTTTTAGTATACCGCACCGGAATTGCAGCGATGCGGTAAATTTTGTGTGTTAAAATTGTGTGAATGTACAGGTCACTCAATTTTACATGGCCCCTGTGTAATCGGCGGCAGTCGGCTGAGTTCGTCTGTCTACGGAGTGTTATGCTCTCTGCCAACCTTACCTAAGCTTTGTGTACCGTAGCCACCGCCAATTTATTGTTTCGCGCATGGTATTGATTATAGTCTTACACCTTGTTATTTGCTAAACTAACTCCACGTACTCCGACAACTACTTCTAGAAAAAGGAAGGGTATAAATGAAAGTGGTGTGAGGACTGTAATTCTGACTGTTATTCAGTGCTGCGACAATAAAGAGGCAGAAAGCGTTGCTACACCCACCTAATAAGTCCCTAAAATATTCATACTTCGTAGATATAAGTTTCAGTTTACGAGTACTCAGACATTAAAGTGATGCGCAATTATGTGTTCTCTCTTTGGCGCTATGATGTTTGTTTTAAAACCTGTAAGGACTGATGACCCCACAGTTAAGTCCCTTAAGTTTAAATAAAAAAAAATTAAAAAGTACTGTAATCTATAGGCAGCAACATGGCTGCACTTGAAGAAAGACGAGGGGCTTGCTCTAACAGCCAATGCACTACGAGCTGAATGAATGCTTCTGCTTCCATTTCCACCCAGGGGCCATATTCGTGATCTGTAGTAATAACTTGATTGTTATATAAGAAAGAAGAAAGGTTGAAGCAAAACGAAGTAACAGAAAGACGAAGAATATTGCTGCATAACATTTCAAATTCGCGATACGAAGAAGGAAAATATCACACACTTTTGCCACGGCTTAAAAAGGCTAAAAAGAGATTTAATACGTACTTCAGAATGTCTCAAGATAAATTCAGCGTGTTAGTACAAAGTATGGAGCCATCTTCCAAAAATAAAAATAATTTGTAGTTACTTGTAAGTTATGTTTGACGGAAAGTAAAAAGGTTGCACAAACATAGAAAAAATATTAAATTAACTTACCCTGAACTCCCAATTCCTTGGCAGTTTCTTTCCAAATGTTGCTTTTCTTGAACTAAAAATGTTCAAATGTTTGTAAATCTATCGGACCAAACTGCGTGGTCATCAATCCGTAGCTTACAAACTACTTAAACCTAGGTAAACTAACCTACGGACAGACACACACACATACACCCACACACACACACACCCATGACCCAGGGAGGACTCGAACCTCCACGGCGAGCAACCGCGCGCTCCGCAGCGAGACGCTTTAGACCGCTCGGCTACTCCACCGCGGCTTTTCTTGTACTATTCATTATAATGTTCATTTTGAAGGTCATGTAACTCAAGGTATTCACGTACATATACGATTAACTTTTCCTCGTCCAATGCCATCGTTGGAAATGTTTGTATAGCTTATTGGACTTAACTATGGGGTCATCAGTCCCTAAATTTACAAACTACTTATGAACTAGCTAATCCTAAGGACGGCACAAATATCCATGCCCGAGGGGGGATTCGAACGCCTGACCGTAGTGGCCGTGCAGACCGTGACTGGAGCGTCTCAGTCCCCTCGGCCACCGCGGCCGGCCCCATCGTTGGAAACACATCTTCGATTTATTTGCAACAGAGATCGCTATACTGCACCAGCGGAACTACACGACGCAACACGGCGTGTAGCGACCAGTGGCGGCTCGTACAAAATTGAACAGTGTGCTACAATATTACAAAAATAAACAGGAAACAATGATTGCCTTTAAATATCAATTAATACTGTATTGACAGTAAGACCTTCAGGGGAATCTATAACAGCGCTGCCAACTGGATGTATTCACTGTAGGTAGTAAATATAACGTTTAAAAATATTAATTTTATTTACAGAAATTAAAAATTTAGACTCAGAGGTATTTGAATACGGCGGCGGTGGAGTAGCCGAGCGGTCTAAAGCGCCTAGCTGCGGAGCGCTCGGTTGCTCGCCGTGGAGGTTCGAGTCCTCCCTGGGGCATGGGTGTATGTGTTGTCCGTAGATTAGTTTACCTAGGTTTAAGTAAGCTACCGTCTGATGACCACGCAGTTTGGTCCGATAGATTTACAGATAGACAGATTTGAATACGAGCCTCACACAGGAATTCAGAGACGCCTGAGTCAGCGCGCTATTTGACTCTGTAAGCCGAAATATTTGTCATATACTATTCTTCCGCAGCCGTTACACTCAGCGCGAAGAGAAATATTGATGTGGTGCTGCAGTCGGTCTCAGTACACATGAGTCGCTAGGCCTGATGTTACGTCTGCGCATGCGCACTAGCGAACAGACGACTGCGCCGGCTCTCTGCGCACGTACCAGCGCGGCTGAATCCCAATTCAGCACACGGAGCTGGTTTCCAGCTATCGCGGCGAGAGCGCTCCAAAATGCGTTTTCATCCTTATTACTAGCATTGTAATACGCGTTGGAAAGGAATTGGCATAATTTTTATTGTGACATCTGGCTCGTATTCCAAGAGAAAGGATGTAATTTTATAGGGATTTCTCGCTTGCATTCGAAGAGAAATGGCATAATTTTAGATATTTACAGTGTGCTGCAGCACATTAGCACATTATCGCCAGCTACCACTGGTAGCGACAGAGTCGGCCAGTTGGTCAACTTTGCAGCGCCGTGCTCCGCGACGTAGTCCCGTTGCCGCCCAGTGCGTGCTGCTGCTGCTCGGTTCCGTTTCACGCAAAGTATATTCGGCTGGGTCGTTCCGCTCCGTTCCGTTGCAGTGCATCTCCGCCCAATGCAGGCCTCTCGGTTCGGCGCTTTGGGAGGGAGGGATGTGGCGTATAGTCAGCGCCACACGTCATACGTGGAGAAGGCAGCAGTCGACCGAAAGCCAATCGCAAGCATGCGCCGCGCATCGGGAAGGGAGTAACCGAAGATGCGTGACCTCTACAAGCGGCTATGTCTAGGTCAGAACTCCGCGACGAACTTAGCAGTAACTAAGTCACACCGCAGCTAGCATCATGCGGAAGACACCGCGAGAAGCAACAAGAGAGAAGAAAGAGACATATGTTCTAAAGTTGAGTATTACAATTTTCAGTCAATAAAACTTGTATTATTAATCATAATAGTTGTTGCAGTTGAGATCGATTCCTGCACCAGTACCTTTCCTGAGAACCAGACCGGGACAAGGAAACAACAAAAGGCAACGAGGTCATAAAAATTAGTTTTGAAAAGTTTTACATCGTTTGTGTGTGAGTTCTGATATTGCGACACATTTCTGTCGTTGTGTTGTTGCAATTGTGAAGTCATTGCTTCGAACATTTGTGTATGCGAGTTTTGGTCTCACGTCATTTTTTGTATTGTTTTGTGTTTGCCGTTTGTGTGTGTGTGTGTGTGTGTGTGTGTGTGTGTGCGTGCGTGCGTGTTTATCTTGTATTTGGTGATAGGTTACGATTTGGTAAAGACAGTGGTTGTTCAGGAATAGATTTATCTGCATATTGTTAATGATCACACGTAGTACATCTCGTCAGGAAAGTGAACTTAACGCAATGGTAGAGGAGAATGGGGGGGGGGGGGGCGAAATGGAAGATAGGGAGCTGCACTTCCGTGAAAATACGGAAAATGTGCAAACGTTAGCATACTCTTCCGATCCTGAAGATCCACCAGGAGAGAACCAAAGGACTCTGGCATATGAGACGGAAGAAGAAGACCCCTCCAACAATCAATTATCGTGGGAGAGGCGTCTGGCGAACAAAATTCGCATGGTGAATATTATGGCAGATGGAGACTTTCTAGAGAGAAGGCCTCACAACAGCCCGGTCTCCAGGTGCTGTTGCTCCAACTCAGGTGCTTCGCGAGCACTGGCAAAAGGACCTGTGCTCTGCTGCAGCGCCGGTGGTGTGAGGCACTTGATGTGAGCGAGGCATCAAGATACAAGGCCTCACACCGATAGGCTGCGAGTCCGACGAGAGAGACAGGCCGCGGCGCGCACGTCATATCACCACAGTCTATCATATACAGTCGCGACACTCACTGCTGTAAAAGTTGTTAACAACTGACAGATTCAACGACACTAGCGCTTCTAGCGGTGGGAAAGCCGCCAAAGTTGTGATGTTTGTTTATATATATTTTTTTACGTAATTAACGAAGTAGTTAATACCATTTTTTCCTTACAAGCATTAGTAAAAAAACAAGAGACGTAAATTAATAAGGAAATTAATGTAGAAACAGTCAATTTTACTGATTCAGTGGTATAAACAACAACTTCTTCTTGAACAAATACTTACGAATATGTTTGTATTTCAATCTAATTCCGCTGAAAGTAAGTAGAATATAAGCATAAGAGAATAATAAATTTCTGTTATTGTCTTTTCTTACTATGACAGGCAGTTTTTTGACGTGTATAAATTCGGTGCGAAGTCTAATGATTCGCACAGTTTTACACCTCGTACTTCTTCCTTAAACGTGCGTATTATGTTCAGTATAATTACTTTAGCTTAAAAAGGCAAAGTTTTGATGATTCTTGTCATTTGTGGTTCAGCTGTAGCAAGAATTGTGGAGCCAGCCGAGGGGACTGAGGCGCTCCAGTCACGGTCTGCACGGCCACTACGGTCGGGGGTTCGAATCCCCCCACGGGCATGGATATTTGTGCTGTCTTTAGTCTTAGCTAGTTCATAAGTAGTTTGTAAGCCTAGGGACTGATGACCCCGTAGATAAGTCCCATAAGTTCTAGAAACATTTGAACATTTGAAGAATTGTGGAATTGTCATCGTCTCTGTTGGAGAACACTTTCATTGCTTTTGACGTTTTATTGCCACGTTTGTGACGTGTTTCCGTCAGCTACAACTGTTGTAGCTGTTTCTGTACGTCACATACTGTAGTTATTGCATTCTACATACGTTTGCTACGCACTGATTCGACTGGAATTATAGTGAAGAAACCTTAACGTTCGTTAGTAGAAAAGCGACGTATTTCTGCCAAAGTAAACGTCTTCTGGTGTTTCGTAGCCATATTTTATATTTAATAGAAAAAGAAATTATTTAGCAGAAGCCTGTAGATTACAAGATAGCGGTAAATAAACTATCCTGTAATGTACCGTTTCGTACCTTGCCAGGGACCTTAGGAAACGTAATTAAGACAAATGTAGAGCTGTTTTTAAGTTATTACCTATTTTAAGGTATTACATACGTTTCCTAATGTAAAACGTGTGTTAAAATCAATATAAACGATACTATTCGCACTCATCCAGTTTCGTATTCGGAAATGTAGCTTTTAGGCCGCTTGGAGCGCTACTGTCGCAGTATGTAACAAAAATCTGCGGAAGTGTCGTGACTGTAAATGTTAGACTGTGATAGCACGTGATCAAGTGAGGCCTGAGCCGGCGCGATAGCTAGCGGATTGGCCGGCCGCTGGGGCACAGCCCACTGTCTCATAGCGGCTAGCCAATCCGCTAGCGATCGCGCCGGCCAGGCCTCACTTGATCACGTGATATGACGTGCGCGCCGCGGCCTCTCTCTCTCTCTCTCTCTCTCTCTCTCTCTCTCTCTCTCTTTCTCCCTCTCTCGTCGGCCTTGGACAGGCTACCATCGCAAGCTCACTGGATGGCGCTACGAGGCAGTAGGCTGTGCCCCCACAGCCAGCCACTCAAGGCTAGTCTACACGACGACACTAGGTTGCGAAACTCGCTGCATGAAATGAATTGCGCGTGACTGGTTTCGTGTATATCTGTAGACACGGCGCCAATACTATACACTTCAGTTTCGTTGTTTTGTGAGTGCTGTAGTCGCTGTAAAATGAAAGTTTTGGTAGCTGTACGAGTTGTGGCGAATCTATTGCTGCATAAGACTAAACTTAAAAAAGAATAAGAAACGTGTTTGGGTTCGTGAATGGATTAAAAAAAGACGTCAGGTCGGTTGCTCAGCGACCTTGCTGAAAGAAATTGTGATTGAAGACCCTAGAAGTTATTTCAATCAAGTTAGAATGTCACCACAGCAGTTAACGTTCCTTTTAAACGGAGTAAGTAATGCAATAAAGAAACCAGATACTCTTATGCATGAAGCATTGTTACCAGCACTGAAATTACAAATTGCATTACGTTTCTTGTCAAGCACATATTCGTCTCTGCAGTAATTGTACCGTGTTCCGAAATCCACAGTTGCCATACTTCGTTTATATAGGTATTTCGAATTGGATGTATTTTAGTCTGCAATTCACTAATCTTCAACCCATCAATATTTAATTTCACAAATAATTGCTAGAAGAGCACTAACACGCCGTTAAAATCGCACAAACACCAACGGAACGCATATATGTTCAAAACTCGAATTATTTCTTCCGTTCCCCCTGTACATTGTATTTTGTTCTGTATTGGTCATAATCTAACCTAAAAACACGCTCAATCAGTTTCGCCAAAGTTGGAGGGTGCCGAAACTATTTAGTTTCGCCAGCGAGTCGCGCGAACGTCTGCCGCGCATGCGCGTTGGCCAGTAGCGCAGTTTCATGTCGTGTAAACTAGCCTTCAGCTTGTGAGGGCTTCCTATCGGTGTGACGTGACACGGTCTTGTTGTAAGGCCTTGTATCTACATGGTGTTGCGCATTGTAAAGATACACAGAAAATTTTATTTTCTTTGTTTATCTTTCATCAGCGATGCTTATCGTCTCCGGTTCCCTCTGACTCGCAATGCAACTAATTTAATTTCGTTCGTCATTTTTTACTTAAAAACAAACGAGAAGACGGAACCCTGATAGTAGTTTTAGTCACTCTCTGGTCTGTATCTAATCGGTGTAGACATCTTTCATACCTGTATCCAGTAATGTAAGTATGATGCTAGTTGTTGCTGAAAATATGTTATTTAAATTTAAAAGCATTCCCTCTCCGCCGGCCGCGGTGGCCGAGGAGCCTAAGGCGGCTCCAGTCACGGTCTGCACGGCCGCTACGGTCGGGGGTTCGAATCCCCCCTCAAGCATGGATATTTGTGCCGTCCTAGTTCGTAAGTAGTTCATAAGTAGTTTGTAAGTTTAGGGACTGATGGCCACATAGTTAAATTCCATAGACTATACAAACATTTGAACATTTTTGAATTCCCTCTCCTTGGTTTTCATTTAAATCAAAGTACTCCACGACAAATATTTAATTTCTTAATGTTTTCAGCTCCTTCGCAGCCGTAATAGTTTAATGTTCAGATGCCACTACAATCGCTTCGCATTGTCTGCAAAATTTCAGTCAATCAATCATCCTTATACAATACTTTGCTAGTTTTTAGAACTTGCAGTCATTTGTTTTGTAATTTCACGAAATCCGATCTTTTTTTTTTTAATTTTTTTTATTCTATCATTACCAGTAACTTCATGTTCCACCCACGGTCACACAACAGTGACAAGCGAAGTGAACAGTCTGAACATTGATCTCCTACGGAAAGTTTCTCGAACATTCACAGATTAAATAAGAAAAATTTATCATTTCCAGCTTCTATAATTCGAAGTACCGGATCCAGCTAGATGCTTTCCGTAAGTTTTATAACGTGCTGTTGCTTGTATGGTGCCCAACTTTAATATGCAAACCGCGGTTTATTTGCTTTAATGTTCACTTTGTGCTGTACTTTAACTAACTTATTTCAGATTCAAACATTCGGTACCATCAATTCCTTGTCCAAAAAATATAATCGCGGAATCTACTTTAACAATTATGGCATCATACGAAGCAAGGGAAACGTTATAACAGGCACAGCGCTGTCGTGGAAGTACTAGGAGGGGAACGTGTTGTCGCAGCGCTTAGCGAGGCCAGAGTCGTTTTGTCGTATGTGACTTAACTAAAACCAATAATAATAATAATAGTGTATAGATAGAGAAATACTTTTATTGTGCTCCTTATTTTGCACTTTTTTTCAACATTCTTTGCTGATCTTTGGCATCAATTTGAAGCCACTAATTTTCTCATATTTGGCATAATCTTTTTGTCAGTTGCATTTCGAAGTACAGCTACCAACGACGCATCACAGTGGTTTTATTTTTGTTTCGAAAACGTTCATAATAAAAACATTTTTTCAGAAACGAATATTGTACAGAAAATTGCAACACATTTCAGGGCAAGGACATGAATCCTCGGCAATTCTTATTTATCAGTGCCTTTATAAAATGAAATGAAATCATCATCGTAATCGTAATAGTGGTCTGTCATAATTGAATCGCACTGTAGTTTTATCTGTTTAATTCGGAGACTTTATGGGCACCCTCTGAGCGCGCCGAAAATGGCGTCATAAAAACTTTTCAGTGCCTTCAAACTCTTAATACAATGACTGTAATGGTTTTGTGTACTCACTCCTGAGGTTGTAAGTACTTAAATTCGGGGACTTTAGAAAGGGAAAATTGTCCAAATTATCTTCGTGAAGCTGACATTTAAAAATCGATAGCTGCAATCTGAAACTTTCTATACGATCACACATAGTACCGATTAATTTATTTTCGCTTTGCAAACGTTTTATTAAAATCATGTAAATACTCGAAATGTCTTTCATGAAAATGAAGTCAGCGGTCCATTGTTCATCTTCCATGTCTAACTGTAGACAATACTTCATGTCAGTGATCTCGTCTCAAATCGAAAACACTAAGAGTAATTCTTAGCAACTTCCAAAAATCCTTTAAATTCCTGAAGATTCAAGCTTACTTTCTAAAAAAAAAATTCACAATTTTTTTCATTGTTATCAATGATGGACATAAACGTGTGGAAAACTTTTACACGTAGCTCTTCTTGATGTAAATGGCAGCGCAGTGTCAGAATTTGGGGAACCGCAGCTTCGCGCGCTTTTCCATTAACCAATCTATGCAATAACATTGGAAGGGCGCTTCAGTTACAGTCCTTTTCAGGTGCTCTAGCAACAACTGAATATCGTTCCAAATGTCTTGTAGAACTACTGAAATAACTTTTTGGGTTTTAATACTTTTCAAACTTCCTCGGTCACAGTGAAATCTTTCTTTGGCGCCCCCTTAGATAAACTGCAACTTGAGCTTTGCTGCGTCATTGCTTTCGAGGGTAATCAAGTACTCTACGAGGTTATGACTTTTATTGAGCTCCTTTAATACCGCACCAATGTCTGGCATCTGTCGAGACACTGTACGTTCAAACTTAACGCCTCAAAATGGTCAAATGTTTGTAAATCTGTCGGACTCAACTGCGTGATTATTAGTCCGTAGCTTACAAACTACTTAAACTAACTAACCTAAGGACAACACAAACACCCATGCACGAGGGGGGACTCGAACCCCCGACGGCGAACGGCCGCGCGCACTGTAACATGGCGCCCCAGTACGCAGGGCGGTTACCTCTTGTTCGTCTCGACGGCACTTTGAACAGTGACCGTTACATTTCAGATGTGTTACGCCCCGTGGTTCTACCCTTCATTCGATCCCTGCCAAACCCTACATTTCAGAAGGTAATTCACGACCGCATGTTGCAGGTCCTGTACGGGCCTTTCTGGATACGGAAAATGTTCGACCGCTGCCCTGGCCAGCATTCTCCAGATCTCTCACCAATTGAAAACGTCTGGTCAATTGTGGCCGAGCAACTGGCTCGTCACCAAACGCCAGTCACTACTCTTGATGAACTGTGGTATCGTGTTAAAGCTGTATGGGCATCTGTACCTGTACACGCCATCCAATCCCTGTTTGACTCAATGCCCAGGCGTATCAAGGCCGTTATTGCGGCCAGAGGTGGTTGTTATGGGTACTGATTTCTATGCACCCAAATTGCGTGAAAATGTAATCACACATCATTTCTAGTATAATATATTTGTCCAATGAGTGCCCGTTTATCATCTGCATTTCTTCTTGGTGTAGAAATTTTAATGACCAGTAGTGAAAAAATATTGCTCTTTTTCGGACCTTTTTACCAACGTCACGATAACTGAAATATGGTTTTGTAATAAATGTAACAGACCATAAATTTCGGAATAACCATGAAACGATGTATTTTAATAACACAAAACAAAAACTTTGTTTCAGTTATTATTCTTGGCGATCGCCGAAAGCTAGATTAACTGCCTGCAAGTACACGCAAACACGATATACATTTACGACTAACGAATATTAATGAGAGCCCCGATAATTAAGCTTCCGCACTTGGTTGACGATAAACACAATTTGGTCAGTTGTTGGACATTTCAATTTAAAATGCCCGGAATCTAGGTCACTGCCTGATACGTGTACAGCGTGGTATACGGATGTTACCCCAAGTTTCTTTCACTATTGGGCGGCGATCCTACGAATATACATTTCTGACAATAAACTATAAACTCAGCTGTAATTATGGCACTTCCAGTACTTTCACGATATAAAAAATGAGAATCAGTGAGAACTGTTCCATTACTTTAACTATATCGTTAGTTTGCGCATTAAGAGTTTAGGAGATGAGTTGAATAAAATAAAAAAGCTTTCTCAGTCAAGTCAACAGTACTGTTGCAGATGTGCAATGATATGAAGGAATCTCTTCAGTCTGCAAGGAGTCCTTTTCCGTGCATGCAAACGTGAACCGCCGAACACAGAGCTCGTTTCAATACTTCGAGGCTTAGATGGAATATATGGCTGCTTTCTTTTGTGATTTTCTTGACTAACAACGCACTCTGCTTATGTAACATGAAAGAGGACATAGTCGGGCAAATTAATACATGGACGAACCAATTGAAATTACGATATGAAACCATCTGACCATGTTGAAGATATGAAAATTTCCGAGTTACATCGTAGTTGGGAATTCACGATAAACTAATGGTAAGCCATCTAAAAGGTCAGAGGAGGGCAACGACAGCCACTTCTGTAAAGACCATGCCTAGGAATGCACTACTGGGTTTAAGCAGATCTTCCGATTGATGGCTGATTTACCCTTGTTTTATGATAAAAGTGACCTGACTTCAAGAATTTTGAACAGACTAAATATAACGGTCTACATGTTTTTAAGAATCTCATGACGGTAAATTAGCCGAAACTATTTATCAATGGTGCGTAGTATTAATTAGTGATCCTCATTTCTCAGTCCCATAAATACCTTGAGTGTCTACTGTAAAAGTAGTACACCAGTGTTGCTGTGAACGTTGGGTATGTAGATTAAAATTTCGCCCTTGTGTCATTTTCAGTATAGCTGAAAACAAGAAATATAAATTCCTGGAGATGAAAAACGGTGTATCTACATGATGACTACTGACTCTTTCTAACGTTTGTGACGTTATTCTAGGTCCTAAGCACAATAAAAGCGAAAGGCGACTACCATTAAACGTTCTCCGAGCGAAGGAAAAACAAATATTTTGGGAAGATTCAAATTATTCCGAAGGTTGCTTGATGACATTGTTCGAGAAGGCCAAGTTGAATAGTGTCTTCAGGTCAAAAAATACTATTTCGTTGGCAATGGAAATACATTAAAGCTGCAAAACAAAGGGGTTCACAGTGCAAACGATAGAATATGGAGATTATTCTATCTTTCACTCTCGAACAATTTGCTACCAACGCTGCCTGCATCAGAAAATGCTGTAAAATACAAAAATATGAAGTGGATTCACACATGATGAATTTGGCTGAGGGTATAAGCTACTATGAGTGAAACAACAGTGTCCAAGTTATTAATCATCACTACGCTGTGTCAGTGTAACAAGGAGTTCACTCAATCTTCCTTTGAGAAGAACAATTGGAATACATAAAACTGACTTCCCATTTGTTTCACAAAGATTAATTCGTTACTCAATAGGTTTTACGTTTTTGAGCAACTGATATAATTCTACATACCGAATTCATATAATTGAATGATAAATTTGAATCACCGAGCGTTTATTGCATTAAAATAACCACATGTAAAATTACACGTTACTGAAATATTTCACATAATTTCTATGCAGCATGCTCACTTAGAGGTAGATCAGCTGACCACTATCATTTTGATTGGCTTTCAGCATGTATTAACATAACACGAACAGTCAGCACAGGGTGATGTAGTGCTTTAACTGAAGGGCAAGTGGAGAGGAGATAGCACAACCACAGGGCAAGGAAAAAAGGGTAGGAAGAGTGGTGAACGGCTCTGGGACAAAGTCAGTGGCTCCTTCCGACATAGGCTGGTGCTTAGTCTCAGGTCGGGAGATTCCTGGGGAGAGAGCTCTAGAGGGGGGCATCTGGAACGGTATTTTTTTTTAATAGCATATGGGACTTAACTACGGGGTCATCAGTCCCTATACTTACAAACTATATGAACTAGCTAATCCCAACGACGGCACAAATATCCATGCCCGAGGGGGGATTCGAACATCCGACCGTAGTGGCCGTGCAGACCGTGACTCTGGGAACGGTAAGCGACGGTCATGGATGCTGCGTTCGCATAATTGTGAGAGTTCCCTAAAGATATTCCCTAATATACTACAGCCGAGGTCACGGGAGGAGAATGCCTATCACCCATACAGTCAAGTTTGTTTATGACAATGCCGGAGTTCGACGTCAGGATAGTTAATATCGCTGATCACCTGGACACAGTAATGTTAAAAGTCGATAGCATGGAGGTACGATTTAAATAATAATATTTTTCCCGAACTTAAAAAAATCGCACTGGCGTGTTTTACGGCCCACTTTAGATTTGTAGTTTTATAAGTTTTTGCAAACATTTTAAACCAAAATAATAATCTATATAATAAAAAAAATTGGTGAAAAGATTACGACTCTACTATTGTGGTAATATCTATGCAACCAAAACGTAATATTCTTTCTGACCGTATTTTAACAAACAGCCAAAATTATACGATGTTTGAGTTTAGTTTGACAAACATACTCTTTTATTAACTTTTACCTCTTTGAACAATCATTATAATATCTCTCCCACATTTTCGTAATATTTTTCCGTTAAAATAGAATTACCACACTTATTCCGTTTGTGACTTTAGCGGTAAAAGAAAACGTAATTACGCTTTGAAATAGAATATTTGCTCTTTATTTTAGCGCAGAATAGTGTAACATGAAGTCATGTCTGAACTACAGAAAATGTAATACCATCTACGTTAAAAGCGTGCATAGCAACCATGCCAAAGACAAACATTTTAGTAGATGAATTGATTCTTATTAATGAATTTCAATATATTCCAAAAATAGTGAATAAACTCTTAGAAAAGAATAAACAAGGTAATTTGTTGCAATGTATACACTTCCCTTCTGTTTCATTAGGTAACTACTTTCCACAGAAATCTGGGACTTCCTTTATATACGAAACTAGGTGTAACAGCACTTTCAGCAGAATGTTCATTATTACAGTATACTCCAATTTACGTGAATATGCTTCAGAAGACTGTTGTTCAATTCGTTGTTACGTATTTCACGGCATGTTCACGAAATATGACAAACACGCATTTTAGAGGGAAATTCTTACATATGCACAACTCTAAACGTTGAAGAACATAGCTCTATTTAATTAATAAGAGTGCCTGAAACGCTTCTAAGGAAAAAAAAAAATATTTTTTAAGTAGCGGCGGGTTCCGAACCACTGACCTTGAGCATGACAGACCGACACAATACCCACTATGCTATGGCTATACTATTGACAGCAGTTGTTAGCTGATGCTACTATGGCATTTTGGGCACTAGATTATCATTTATCGTACGAAGAACGACGTGCTTTCGTTAATTCTTCAGTGCGCCATCGCTTTAAAATGACAACGTGTAAGTTACAATAAGGAAATCATCAAATACGCAAGGCAAGTTGGCGTATGCCAAAGAGAGTTCTGGACGAGGAATGTCACGTGACATCTCAGAACTGCTGGTTTTCGTTAAATCAATGAAGGATGTCAAATCTCCGTTATTTTTGCAAATATCTCTCAAACGATACGAGATATGAAAAAAAAAAATCATAAGGCAACGACGTTGTAGAGAATTTTCTCGTCTACAAATTCGGTTCTTCAATTTTTCGTGTCAGATGAATGGTTAAGCCGTTATTTTCATTTAAATTTCGAGCTGCCAAAAGACGATCTCAAAGGCCACTTTTAGTGTTACTACCGTAACCTAAAGTGGGCCAATATGGGATGTGATCAGAGACATTCCAGTATTTTGCTTTCTTTAATTATGCCAGAACACTTGGGTAAGTGGAGTGGTAGTCGTTAAACTGATATTGATGGTTGATCAAAAGGTGAATTTATCTGAAATCTCCGTTCAACGTTTCACACCTTGTGCGTGTATATGAGGCGTTTGCATATAAAGCACTTCATTCGGATAGGAAATAGGGCCCATACTGCAGTGGTAAACAATTATTTCTACTTCCTGTCGGAACGAATCCACCGGGAGTGTGATTATGCGCCTGTAGAACTGAAACTAGTTTTTTAATAGTGAAAGAGATTTCTTGTAATTTAGGTAATTGTAAAGCTTGAGAGTTGCCACTATTTCCGCACCCTTTCATTAAATACATTCATACCCCAATCCACTTTCTCGCGCCTACTGAATTAATTTCAAGGTGTGTTTCGAGATATGTTACGCAGTGGACAATCTGGCCCCTCACCCCTCTTGAACTATCGCGTCCCCACCCCCTCTATATCGGTTTCCTCCTCGGATCTGTCCATCTCCACCTACTCCCGCTTGTGTATGAGGAATTAGAAATATCTGCCAACTTTCGTGATAACCGGTCAAACAGCATCGAAGTTAATTGGAAGGAACCCACTGCCATACATCATATGAGAGCTTGTGGATTATAACAGTTTCTCCATGGGAAGACGTAGACACACATGGGCCACTTTCGTGGTGATCAACTAAATGGCATCAATGTTTTCTACAGGTACGCTATGTCCTGCACCAAACGGTATCTAAAATTACAATTTTTGCAGTTTGTTCGAATTTCCTAAACGTATTGGTAATTGCTCGAACTTCCTGAAAACTTTTCCAGGACCATAACGAACAGAATGAAAGAACAATTATGGATCTCCATCGCTAGTATCGTGACTTGCGATCATACAAAAGTCTTACAGTTTCTTCCCTAGGAACCTTGTGCTGACAATTACGAACTCACATATTGTACCCTCCCCCCACCGCACATATGCTCAAAGACACACACACACACATACACAGAAACACACACACACACACACACACACACACAAATGTTCAAACCAAACTTGTTACCAGTTCCCAGGTGATGATTTTCCATACATGTGGCAACCGAAGACGTTGGTTACGTATGCTAGAGTTGTGCGTGTGTATTGTATTATTGTGAAAGTGCTCTATTGCTGATGAGCTGTGTGAGTGTAATAGGTCTTCGACGTGCCTCTCAGCGGTTGAGAGTTCGATATAATCGATATAAATATATGGAATATAACTGACAAAAGTTTAATAGTAAATATTACAATTTATATAAGTGTAACTTCATAAATAAAAGTCACACTAGGCAAAATTATCGTTGCTATTTACCCCCCTTTCCCAAAAAAAAAAAAATCCTGTGTGCAGGCATGACCATAATTGACATTTCTATTAACATAAACTATCATACATCTTTGGACATTTAATGTTATACGACTGCTTTAGTTACTTGAACATCTTAAGATTTCCAGGTTCTTGGAAGTCTGACTACGAAAAGAGTGTAATCTTTGTAAATGTGGCATGAAGTCGTGGAAGACACAGACGGCCATGATGAAATCAATTGTTGGCGATAACCTGGTTATGTCGCATTTTTTTTAATTATTATTACAAGTCGCATTTGAAGTCATACTGGATTTGTAAAGTGACCTGTAATAATAAAAAAATTGTGCCCTGCCCAGCGTATCGGCAACTAACAATTACGTCTTTGGGACTGATGGCCGAGCAGTCTAGTCCCCTCTAAACTACAACGACAACAACAACAACAACAATTACGTGTTTGCAGTTCACTGGAAAACACTAAACCTGCTAACCAAAAAATATATGAACGAAACTGATCATCGACAATAAACGACTTGATACTCAGTAACCAATGAAACTCTGTTTCCGTTACATTTATAATTTGAATCTGCCTTTAACGTTGTCAGTCTTTCAAAGCTATAATCACACATCTATAGTAGAACATCTTTCTGAAACGCGTGGTTAAATGTCTGTCATTTAGGTACATTTCGCTCAAACTGGATCTGACGGTCATAAGGAATACATATTTCATCACATTCCATTATTTATGTATCCTGCTAGTTACGCTATTGTTTAAACTTCGTTATATGGTAGCGCCCGCTGCTACGAGCGATAAATCCCTCGTTTCAAAACTTTGCCAATTACTGTCACTTAGCACAGCTTTTCTCATTAATGTTGCACATCAATTTTCCTGGAACTTGAAACTCTCAGCGTCTGCTACCTCTGATGACCACAACGCTCGGTGATATTATTAAAACCGGCGTTTCAGTGCTCTCTTTTCTTTTTTGATAATTGCTTCAATATTATCTACCGACCTATATAAATAGGCGCAATGGTTTCGTATCTCCTGAATACTATATGGAACCACTACTTTCATTATAAGAAATTGGCAGCTTTAATAATACGAGGGTAAGTCAATTATTATCCGCCAAGTAGCTATAAAATTTTATTGTAATAAAATACGAAACTTACAAGAACATCATTTTCGACATAGTCTCCATTTTTTTTTTTTTTCTTCAATGCACTTCGTCCATTGCTCTACAAGCTTCCTTAAGCCCTCATAAAAGAATATTTTCGGTTGAGCTGCGAGCCAGGAATGCAACGCTTCCTTCACTGCTTCGTCCGAGTCAAATCGACGGCCCCTTAATGCCTGTTTGAGTGGACCAAGCAAGTGATAGTCAGAAAGGACAAGATCGGTACTATATGGAGGATGATCCAGTATTTCGAAATTGAGTTTCTGGAGCGTTTCAGCTGTGTGGCCAGCAGTATGCGGACGGGCATTGTCGTGCTACAACACAACACCTTCTGACAGCAATCCTCGGCTTTTGCTTCGAATTGCAGGCTTTAGTCTGTCAGTAAGCATCTCACTGTAACGTACACTGTTTATTGTAGTGCCCCTTTCACCTTAATGTTCCAATACAGGACCTCGTGCATCCCAAAAAACCTTGAACTTTTTCTTGCACGGCAAATTTGGATGCTTCCATTCCATACTCTCCGGCTCGTAATGTTGGATCCATGTTTCGTCACCAGTAATGATTCTGTCTATGACGTTGTACCCTTCGTTACCATAGCGATCCAACTGTTTTTTTGCAGATGTCGAGGCGCGTTTGCTTATGCAACTGTGTGAGTTATTTTGGGACCCATCTTGCACAAACTTAACGAAACCCAAGTCTGTTGTGAATAATTTCGTAGGCAGAACCATGACTAGTTTGAAGACGATGAGCCACTTCATCAGTAGTTAATCGCCTGTCTAAAAGACTCATTTCACGTGATCGCTCAATGCTTTCTTCATTTGTGGCGGTAAACGGTCGTCCGGCTCCTTCATCGTGCTTAACACTCGTGCGACCATTTCGGAATTTTTCAATCCACTCGTACACACTTCGTTGTGGAAAAACACTGCTTCCGTACTGTACAGAACGTCTGCTGTTCAGCAGGGCCTTGACGCCATACAATTTTATTATGTAAGCCCCCTTCCATGATTCTGAAGATGATTTTTATCGAAACGCGTCAATAAACGCATGACCACATCACTATCTGTGGCTCTATAATTTTACACAGCGTCCTAATAGCACTGTTTATCCATTAATACTGATATGGGCGCATACCTCATTAACGACTTCATGTCACGTCTGGAAAAGATGTAGAAGATCCAGCTGACAGGGCCGACAGTCGTTATGTGTACAAAATGCAAGCTTCACCCTTGCAGCCGGCCTCGGTGGCCGAGGGGACTGAGGCGCTTCAGTCACGGTCTGCACGGCCACTACGGTCGGGGGTACAAATCCCCCCTCGGGCATGGAGATTTGTGCCGTCCTAGTTCGTAAGTAGTTCATAAGTAGTTTGTAAGTTTAGGGATTGATGACCCCGTAGTTAAGTCCCATAAGCTGTACAAATATTTGAAAATCACCCTTGCAAACAAATACTTAAATTGTTTCAAGCGATTTCATGAGCAAAGTAACCTTTATCCCATGTATTGTTGTAGCATTTAAAGCGTTCAAAGTTCCAACATCGAAACCATTAAAGCCACTGGTCGATTGTTAGTCTGCAAAAAAAAAAAAAAAAAAAAAAAAAAAAAAAAAAAAAAAAACACCCTTCTTCTCTTTAACAACTGTCAAACTTAGACTGACAAACATTTCATTTTGTTTTTAAGGGAGATGGCCGACGACCATTATTTTAAGGGAGAGATAAGCAAGATATAAGCCAATAAATTTCATCTACATACCTACATAATATTTTCTTGACAGAAGCCTGGGTCCTCACAAGACCCGTCCCCCTTCCCAAAGGCCCGGGACCCGGGGATTTTGTCCCCCACAGCCCCCTCCCCGCCCTCCTCTCCTCAGCCTTGACCGTAACCTGTTATCTGAGAAATAAAGGAATTGCGATCTAGACTGCCTTATTACAAGAATTAATAATTACTCGTAAGATCGATGTTAATCCATTATGTTATCAAAAATCGGAATTGGTAATTCTCGTCAAGCCCATGTGAGTCATTGGAAATGTGTAAGGTATTGCAAAATTTCGTATATATTTATAATTATAATGAACTTAGAAATGAAATATAATAAGCAATGTATCTTTAAAACTTCATTTCCTATAAGAGGATTTCTTCTCCTAATATATTCGATACAGGTCCCTTGCCATCTAAACTAACAAGGAAAGTACTTAGGCTTGAACAAACAGAAATACACCAAAGTCGTATGATAGATAATGTAAAGGTCCCTTATTGCACTAGTGATACACCCGCATATGCAAAACTCTGCAGTCGCTCATTAGAGGCCTCTGAGTGTGCCATGCCGCAGCGTCAGATGGGTCGGCGATTGGTAATCAGTCATGCTAATGTAGTGTAATTGGTTGAGATGAAATTCCGAACAGCCTTTCTTCGTGAATACGGTCTAGGTGTAGAAGAAGAATAACTTACATATTTTCTGGTATCTATTATAGTGCAGAAATATGAGCATAGATGAGAAACACTATAATAGATAATAGGTAACACGCGAATGATTCATCTTTTACACCAATAAAATCTACACGAAGAAGGTTTCTTCGTAACTCACCTCAACCAGTCACACTATATTAGCGGGACTGATTACCAATCGCCGACCTATCCGACACTTCACCACACAAATAACGTCACAAAACGCAATTTCAGAGGCACACTGCACCGTCACTACTGGCGTACCGGCAGGTCAAAGTGCAATGCGTCATGGTACACGCAGAGGCCTTTAATGGGTGACTACAGAGTTTTGCAGATGCGGGAGTATCACTAGTGCAATAAGGGACCTTTACATTATCTATCATACAATTTTGGTGTATTTCTGTGTTCGAGCCTAAGTACTTTCCTTGTTAGTACAGAGGAATATCACCACAGAACTCTACAACAAAATCTGCAAAGTTGGGGGATGTTACTGTGGATTAACTTGCAAGTAACTGACTCGTTCGTAAACTCCACACAAATGATAAATGATTAACTCATAAAAGAATTGCCCCTTGCAATAATACTAGAACACGACAGGTTGTATACCTAGAATTCTATTCTGACAGTACATATTTAAACATACGCACTGCTACATTAACAAGGCAATACCGAAGGTGCAAAATCTAAAATCCAGAGTATCAGGTTACGAATAAGCTTCCATAAACAGTCGCTGTTCAGCTGATGCACGATCGGTGAAACCCTCAGACACACCTCCGGCTATCCAGCATTGAGTTTCTCTTGATTTACCTTAACTGCGCCAAGCAAATTCCGAGATGGTTCCTTTCTTCTCATACTTAACAAAATAATCTGAGCTTATGTTCATCTCCATGTTCTTGACTGAAGGTTAAACCATAATCTTGATTCTTGGACAGGCGGCATGATATAAGGCAGCATGCTGCGGACTGGGCGGCCGTTCCCGTCGGACGTTCGAGTCCTCCGTCGGTCATTGGTTTGTGTGTGTATGTGTGTGTGTGTGTGTGTGTGTGTGTGTGTGTGTGTGTGTGTGTGTGTTTGTGAGTTTGGGTATGTGTTTTGTCCTTAATGTAAGTTTAAGTAGTTTGCAAGTGTAGGGACTGTCGACCACATTAGTTTGGTCCAATAGGTGTACAACATTCTTACTATTACAGTTTATGGTTCTTTCATAAACCCTGAAGTTAATCCTGTCGCAGACCGTGTGTAATATACTTTCCACTAACGGTATCCGTTAACTGAACTCATGGGAATGTGTGTTACCACTTCTATGTTATGCTCCTGCTGAGTCCTAGTGGAAGTCTGCTGCAGTAGCTCTCGTTTACGTCTAATATATAAAGCAGAGTGTCCGTATGTTTGAACGTGTTGCATACAAATCCACAGTTTTGTTCTAATCTTCATGAAATTTTGTACACGTAAGCTTCAATCCATGAGGACGGTCGCCGTAAGTGTAAGAATCACATACGATATACAGTTCACGCGATATGATGTTATAGACAATGAGATGCGCTAAAAACTGTTCCATTTTGCGACAATGCTGCTCATTTTCTCCCAAACCATTGGACCAATTTCAACCAAATTTGGTACACACATTCCTTACCGTGAGGTAACAATTTCCGCATGGTTAAGAATCACATACGGCACATGGTTATGGTTCAAAATATATTACGTCATAACCAATAGAAATCGCAAAAAAATGCCATATAATGCGGCGAGACTTTCGAAATACACTGTATGAGAATCACAGTACTTAGCGACTTGCAACAAACTTTAAACATAATTTCAGATCTTTATTAAACTTTTTCTCGCTGGCAACCATAGTAAAATGATGAAAGGAAAAAAGTTTCTCGCTTACTACTTTTCCGCCGTTTATGGAGTAAAACTACGGCTCTCGGTATGACGGTACAATTTATAATTTGAACACTACGAATTGTAGCGACAGGAAATTTTACAGACAGTATACACATATATAGTTGAATGTAGCTTCTAAATTGTATCACATTCCGACACGTAGTTCATGAGATATGAGCACATAAATAGTAACGTTTCACTGTTAATGGACTAAAACTACGGCATTAGGTATGTTACAAATTATAATTTCTACACTACAAATTGTAGCCGTAGGAAATTTTAGAGACAGTATACACACATACATTTAAGTGTATCTTCTAAGTTGTATCACAGTACGACGCGTAGTTCATGAAATATGAGCACATAAACAGTAACGTTCATAAAAACCGCTCCTTTCCGCACCGAGTTTTAATCTATCACTTCTTTACTACTAACTGTATTCCCAAGAGATTTTACAGACATATAGCCTTATACAAATTAGTATATACCTGTAAAATGGGTAGGAATAAATAAATAAATAAATACCCGGCCATCGCCGGGTTTTCATAAATATAGCTTTTACGGCTGTGGGAAGTAATTGTTTTAAGGGGCTATTGGCGAATATGCTCACTACCAAAGTCGATACGGAAAGGGGTTTGGGAAAGACGCATACCACAGTATCTGTTGTGGTCCTTAGGAAGCACATTTACCACCGACTTAGTGGTACCTCAAAGTTTCTGGGAATATGTCTTATCATCGTCTCTGTATGTGCCTTACAACTTGGGGTAGGACACCGTAGCAGGTCTAGGAAAACTCCTACAACAATTACTGCTTGTCGTAGGATCGTTGATTTTGTCGGAGGAGATTGTGATAACGGTTTGAACATATGGTTAAGAAAGAAATATTTCTTGCAAATAGTAAACATGGAATGTAACAACAATGGTTGGTCCAGTAAGGAATGTTAACAATAATATGTAGATAGGGAACAACTCACCGTAAAGTCGAAAGTTGAGCCGCCGACAGACACAAATAAAAGACACACAAACACACACACATTTCTAAATTTTCGGGCACGGCCTCTCTCAAATAGAGAACATGCATCCACTCAGGCGCACTCATTCACACACGTCAGCCATCTCTGGCCGCCCAACACACGTGTGTCCTCCTCTGCTCCTTTCCCCTCCCCCCTCCCATCCCTTCCACTTGCCATGTAGTCAGTGTTGGGCGGGAAGAGATGGCTGATGTGTGTGGATGAGTGTGCCTGAGTGATTGTGTGGATGAATGTTCTCTTTCTGAGGAAGGCCACGGCCGAAAATTTAGAATTTTGTGTGCGTTTGTGTGTCTTTCATTTGTGTCTGTCGGCGCTTAAAATGGAATATAAGTATTTTGGTAGTGCTCAGGAGGCCAGACCTGGTGGTTGCGTCTGTTCAGTTGTCTTTTTTTTTTCTTCTGACGAAGGCCATGGCCGAAAATTCAAGTTGAGTGACTGTGATTGTCTTTTTTTCGTGCCTGTCAGCAGCTCAGCGAGCCTCTTTACAATGAGTTGTTATCTACCCTTCATTATTGACATTTCAATCGAATTTTCCATTGTTAAAATATTTTTTAAATAACGTAAAATAAAAAGATATCAAGATTTTCTACTTAATTTATTTTTAATTTGTAATGGCAACATGTTACAGCTCAAAAAAAGGAAATGGGATATCCATTTACAACCAAAGAGAAAATCTTACAAAGACCCTGTGGTGGTATACGTACAACCAAAGATTTTAGACATAAATCACAAAAATAAATGAGACAATATTAAGATGTAGTAAATGGATCACATGTCTAATGAAATACAAAAAAGAGCATTAAGGCAGATTGTGGCCAGACAACACAAAACTGCCGCGGTAAAAGTGATTGCAATGTCAACAGTTATTTGGGTAACCCTGTTTCGATTTTAAAGAAAAGTACGGTTGAAGCTTAACATTCTTAATAACGGAAGCAATACAAAGCTGAGAATGAACACTAGATGACTGGAAGCATGTGGTATGGTTCGATGAATTATCAGTGCACGTTGCTTCCTGCAGAAAACCGGTTCTATGCATCGAAAATCGCAAAAGAATCTTAAGATAGGTCATACATAAAAATATATGTAAAACATGGGAGAAGTTCGTCATCATTTTAGTATCTATGTGGTGGCATTAAACTGTTTCTATCAGTACCCTAAATTGTCGGGTAAGTGTGAACGAATATATCACAATTACCCCATCTAACAAATACAGTCACAACACTCCCAATCAATTTTTTACACACTGCGACAGGAGCGCTCCAAGCGGTTGGCAAGCTTCATATCTAAATACGATATTGAACGAGTGAGAATGGTATTGTCCATATTAACATATATTTCATTAGGGAATTTTTGTAGTGCTATAAAAATAGGTAATAACTTAATAATAGCTCCACATTGGTCTTTATTAGTTTTACTAAGATCCCTGACAAGATATGAAACGGCACATTAAAACAGTTTGTTTACATTTATCTTGTGATCCACACTTTCTATTTAAAAATGGCTAAGAAATACCAGAAGACCTGCTCTTTGGCAGAAAGACGTTACTTTTCTACTCAGGAACGTTAAGATTTCTTCACTACAGTTCCATTAAAACCGGCGAGTGTGGGACGTAGGAAACGTATATGGAATGCAATAACTACAGTATTTAATGTACCAAACGAGGCACCACAGCTGAAGGAGAAACGTCACAGACGCGGCAATAAAACGGCAAAAGCAATCACTCAGTTTCCCAACAAAGAAGAAACCAATTCCACAATTTTTGCTACAGCTGAACCATAAATATCAAGAATCTTCAAAACGTAGGCCTTTTAAGTTAAAATAATTACACTCAAAATCATATGCGCGTATAAGAAAGACGAGTGAAGTTCACAAACAAGCGAATCATTAGACTGAATTGATAAGCGTAAAAGAAACTGCCTCTGATTGTAAGAAAATATCATAATAGAAATTTATGTTTGTCTTATGTTTATATCCTACTTACTTTCAGCGTATTTGTTCATGACTAAGTTATTATTTATATCACTGACTCAGTGAAATTCGGGTCCTTTTACATTAACTTCTCGAATATATAAGTCGTTTGATATTTTATTAATGCTTCTAACGCAAAAATTGTAGGACTCTTTCTTTAATTACGTACAAACATAATTATAAACAAACATCACTCCTTCGACGGCTTGCCCACGGCTAGGAACGTTAGTATCATTGCAACTGTCAGTTGGTGACACTTTTACACCAGTGAATGTCGCAACTGTATATGTTAGACTGTGGGAGTACTATGGCTAACAATTAGCTAACAAAGTTGACTATATTTCAAAATGATATTGTGCCCACACAAACAGCCAAAAAGGTTCAGGCGTGATTTGCACAGTATAACAAAATTATCAGAAATCGTCCCTGAATAGCAAAATCAACATGTTTCAATATAAGTGAACCGTTATGGGAAGAACACAGTGAGGACGAAATTCACGCCCCCAACAGCGGTGAAGTAATTACCGGATGATTTGGTACAAGATGATAAAGACACATTAAAAATCTCTTCCTTGAACAGCTGTATCTTTTTCCAAAGCCAACGGTGGGGATACTTCTTACTCATAAATTAATATCGTGTCAGTTTTACGTGTTCGGATTATATTGACCAGCGCTTGTGAGTGTAAGTTTCACAACACTGCGGTGTTAAAATACTACGCAACGGATTATACTTACGAATACGGTTGAGAGACCGCATTGCTAGTTATAGTTAAAAACCTGCATCCAGCTTGGAATCATGTTTTCAATAATGGTTTATTTTGTAAAAAACAAACATAAATGAACGTTTCTTTTGTGTCCCATCTTCGTCGCCGCTTTTGTGTCCCAACTTCATCGCCGCTTTTGTGTCCCAGCCTCGTCGTAGGTGTCGGTGGCCGAGTGGAACGAGACCGACACAGTAACAAAAATAGCACGCTGGTGCAGGTACGGAGGGGAGCAGCCAGAAACTATAAACACTAGAGTAAATTAGAAAGAGATATATATTGCACAGAATGTAACAATACTTAACTTTTACATAGTACTGCAGAATGTTGATACATAGTTGTTAGAGGCCTGCCTAGTGCCTGTACAATAGCAAAGTCTTCACTGGTGCCTATCTGATTACGAAGGTCCTAACTCGTTGCTATCTCAGTCCTTCAGTGGTGGCCACGAGCGGCGTTGTCGCAGAGGGCGCTCGTGGCTGTCGTCGTGAGAACGCCGCACCGTGCGTGCATGGCGGCGCGCGGCGAAAGTAAGTGGCGCGCACTTTGTACTTGTGCGACACCACACCCCTCCCCCCCAAACCGCCGCGCCGTCGTGGCGTAGGGCTGAGGGCCACGGCGACGGCACTGGGAGGAGAGCCTGGGCGGGGGCGTTACTGGTGGGACGGGCGTCGTAGCTGAGGCTGGGAACGAGACGCCGTCCGCGCCCCGGCATCCGCCTTGCGATCCTCCAGGGAACCCACCGAAACCTGGGGAATGGCGCATCCCCCCGCCCAGAGGGAGCAGGTCATCTTCTTCTGAGGTGCGTGGCCCAGGCGGCGGCGGCACGCACGGTCCCGGAGTCCCTCTCGGTGACGCTGTCATCTGCGGCGGCGACAGCGGCGGCGTCGCGTCGATCTCCATCGGGACGATCTCGTAGTCCGGGGACGCTGGACCCGTTGACGAACGATGTGTTTGTGCTCCCTGGCGGTGAACCGGATCTGGAATCAAGAAACCGGAGACAGGATCGCGCGGCCTGTGCAGGCGCAATTGGTTTGCGTGGCGCCGCAGCTCCGACCCTGTGGAAGAACGTACAACAAACATATTGCGCCCGAGCACGCGCTGAATGATGCCCGGCATCCATTTCTTCTTGTTTCCAGCAAACACCCTGTACAGCACCGGCGTAGAAACCTGAAAACGCGTAGCGCCATACGAACCGACTCGGTGCGTGGGAGGCTGCAGCAGGTGAAGAAGAGTGCGGTGACGGCGGCCGTGTAGCAGCTCGGCAGGAGACGGGCCGTCACGTGGCATGCACCGATACGTAGACAGGAAATTTTGAAGAGCTTGCTGCCTGGAGTGCTGACCTTTCATCTTCTCCATGTGAGACTTGAATGTTCGAACGAAACGTTCTGCTTCACCATTGGACTGAGGGTGAAAAGGTGCGGTGGTGATATGCTGAATGCCATTCACACGACAAAACTGTTGAAATTCCGCACTAACAAACTGAGGTCCATTGTCACTGACGATAGTTTCAGGCAAGCCTTCGATGCAAAACACTGATGTTAAGGCACTGATTGTACTAGAAGCCGTCGTTGAGTTCATGGCAATCACAAAAGGAAACTTGCTAAAAGCGTCTACAACAATTAACCAGCGCGTATTCCAGAATGGTCCGGCAAAGTCAATATGTAAACGTTGCCATGGTCCCTTGGGGCGTGGCCAGTCTGAGAAACGCTGTGGAGGAGCCGCCTGATGCTCCGCACAAACTGTACACTGTGATGTCATGCTCTCTATCTGAGCGTCCATACCAACCCAGGTACAATGACGTCTGGCCAATTGCTTTGTCCTAACAATGCCCCAATGTCCTTGATGCAGGAGGCGTAACACTTCTCGTTGCAGGGAACGAGGAACAATCACTCTTGCTTGGTCGTTGTCGGTATGCAACAACAGTACACCCTGACTTAAAGATAATGCATGACGTTGTGCAAAATAACGTCGAACCAGAGGCCGATCAATGTCTTTGGCTCTGGCAGGCCACCCTGAGCGAACAAAACGTGCTACCACACTTAGGTCTGCATCCGCAGCTGTTTCCTGTGCAACCCGACGAGAGTTCAAAGGAAAGTCTGCGACAGCGGGAGCATCTCTGGAGTCTATCTGACAACATGCCATTTCTGAAGAATCAAATGATACATCCTGGCCAACCGGAAGTCGGAAAAGTGTGTCCGCGTTGGCGTGTTTAGTGGTAGGTCTGTACAAAATCTCATACTGATAATTAGACAATATCAAGGACCATCTCTGAAGCTTTTGTGCCGTACGTGGCGGAATCGGCTTTGTGGGTGAGAACAAGGACGTGAGAGGCTTGTGGTCTGTCAACAAATAGAATTTTCTGCCATACAGATAATGATGAAACTTTGTGACGCCGTAAATGATTGCTAAGGCCTCCTTTTCTATCTGACTGTAATTCTGTTGCGTTAGCGTCAGTAGCTTGGATGCAAAGGCAATAGCACGATCGTGAGATCCAATGCGATGTGAGATTACCGCGCCCAGACCGTACGACGAGGCGTCAACTGCTAACACTACAGGCTTCTGTGGGTCAAAGGGAATCAAACATGCATCACTGAGTAGTGCAGACTTTAATTTGTCAAAGGCAACCTGACAATCTTTGGACCATACAAAAGGAACATTCTTCCTACGTAAGTGATGCAGTGGAGCTGCAATCTGAGAGGCATTGGGAATAAATCTGAAATAATAGTTAAGCTTTCCCATCACTGCTTGCAATTCATGCACATTCTTAGGAGGAGGCAAGTCTTTGATTGCTCGAAGATGGGACTGTAAGGGATGAATTCCTTGGGCATTAATCACATGGCCCAGGTACTCTATTTCAGTTTGAAAAAACGAACACTTTGCTTTATTACAACGTAGACCTGCTGCAGTCAACACTTTGAAAAGGCACTCCAGGTTTGCTAAATGTTCTTCAACTGTACTTCCGGATACCACAATATCATCTAAATAGTTCGAACAACACGGTACAGAAACTGTCAGCTGTTCCAAAAAACGCTGAAAAATAGCGGGAGCGGAATAACTGCCAAAGGGTAGGCGTTGAAATTGAAAAAGGCCCATGTGAGTATTAATGACGAAAAACTTTTTTGACTCGTCATCAAGTGGAATCTGTAAGTATGCCTCTGCTAAATCAATCTTAGAAAAGAAGCGGGGCTGTCCTAATTTGTCCATCAGTTCCTCAGGTCTGGGCAGGGGATAAGTGTCGACAATTGTTCGACTGTTTACTGTTGATTTGAAGTCCGCACAGAGACGAAGTTTTCCTGACGGCTTGGGTATAATTACTATAGGCGAGGCCCACTGACTCGCAGAAACAGGAGAAATCACCCCACTATCTTGCCAACGTTTAAGTTCTTCGGCAACTGTATCACGCAAGGCGATAGGCACTGGTCTAGGTTTACGAAATTTTGGAACTGCAGATTCTTTTAAAGTTACATGTGCCACGAAGTCTTTTGCACAACCTAGTTCCGGCGAAAACAAGTCACTGTATTTGTCACACACTGCATTTATTTTATCCTGAGGCACTATTGACGAAATTTGAAGCACATCTCTTTGAATTGATAAACCAAACAAGTCAAAAGCATCTAGTCCAAAAATGTTCTGTGTCGATTTGGCCTGAAGAACTACAAAAGCAACTGTTTTTGTTACACCTTGAAAAGAGGCGGGCAGGCTACATGTTCCTAGCACGGGAATATTTTCACCTGTATAAGCTGTTAACACTTGCTGTGACGGCGACAATTTTGGCGAACCCAGCAGTTCATAAGTATCTTTATTAATTAATGAAACAGCGGAACCAGTATCAAGCTGAAATTGCACAGTCTTATTTTCCATGGAGAGATTTACAAAAAGTTTGTGCTTCTGGCGCACGACAGGTGCGCGAATGTGGGCAACGTCTGCTACGGTTTGTGTGCTGCGTATGCGCGGGCCGCGTAGTGAAGGAAGCGGCTCAGACTCGGCACGCAGGGATTAACAACACTGTCACTAGATGGCACTACCGCCGGATCGGCGTCCGCGCAATGCGAGGCTACTGCACTAAAATTACTTTCAGTATCTACAACAAGTCTACTGCCACTAGCTACACAGTACTGGGCACTATTACAATGAGCAGTTGCAGAAGGCACTATTTTCACTACCGGAATGCACTGTTCATAGTCATTTTGCTTGTCCCGAACCCTTTTCCGTTGCACTGTTTTACGCGCTCGCCGGCGCTTGCTACGTGGTGCACTATATAGTTTTGCCATAGGCGCAGAACTACTTTCTTGAAATTGAGATCCAAGGAAAGCACTGTTCAATTCCACAGCCCGTATAACATTCACAGAATGAACTGTTCTCGCACTCTGCGAAGCACTGTTTCTAACGTGTCTGTTCTTTGAGTTTTTAATTTGCATACACACAGACTGTACATGTCCTGATTTGCCACATTGATAACAGGTTGTGTTGCGACTAGGGCAATGAGCACGCTTGTGGCGAGACACACACTGGGGGCAAGATTTACGTACATTTTTCTGAAATGAGCGTTGGCGCCCGTTATTCAAATCACTGTATCTAACACGACGGGGCGACCTTTGCGTCGCACTTTTACACTGGCTACTGTTCACTGTCTGTTCAGCACGGCCGGTAGAAAAATAAGAATCACTAGTGCTATACTGAGAACTACGGCTAGGAAAGCGTCCGTTGCGGCGCACTGAATTTACACTATGGCTTTGCATTTCTACATCAGCTAAGTCAAAAGTATCATGCGCTTCTATAAGCTGCAGTACACTGTCTAAGGAGGGGTCAGACTGTTTCAGAATTGCTGCTCTAATTCTGGGGTCCTGAATATTCTGCGTAATCGCATCCCTCAACATCACGTCACTATAAGAAAGTCCACAAGAGCAAGTAAATTTATATTGGCGGGTTAAGCCCTTCAATTCCGTAATCCACTCTTGGTGTGATTGCTGCGGTAATTTTTTAAGTCTGAAAAATCGGTACCGTGCCGCAGCTACGAGAACTTTTCTCTCATAATGAGCATTCAGTGCATCTACAATTTGTTCAAAGTCTACATCACGAGGAGATGCGTGCGGGAATAGTTATTGCAGTAACACGAAAGTTTTGGGGCCCACCACAGACAATAAAAGATGCTTAACAGTCTGACCTGTAAGTTGATGAGCCGCGACTAGTTCTTGAAACTGCGCCAGATAATCACTCCATTCTTCCTCACGTTCGTTGTATTGGCGAAACGTAGGAAGTGTTGCGGCGGCAGGTGTGGGCTGCTGAAGCGGCGGCTGTTGTTGTTGGTTAGCTGCCTGCGCTGTGAGCTGGGACACCGCCTGGAGGAGTTGCGTTATTTGCGCCGTCTGTAACTGAATAATTTCCATTAAGTTTGGGTTCGGGGTAGAGGCCATGCTGACCGATTAGGCGCCGCGTATACAAGTAACTTATAACAAAACACAAATGCAATATGAAAGAGGACACTCTGCAACAAAAAAGTCCACAAAACACGTAACTGAATATATTCCCCCAAAAATCTTATAATAAGGGTGAGTGGGCGGGAGCAATTTTTGCGTGCTCCGACTGCTGCTGTCTGGCTGCTGCAAGCGGGCTGGTCCAAGGTTCTATCACTCCTCGTCGCCACTTTTGTGTCCCATCTTCGTCGCCGCTTTTGTGTCCCAACTTCATCGCCGCTTTTGTGTCCCAGCCTCGTCGTAGGTGTCGGTGGCCGAGTGGAACGAGACCGACACAGTAACAAAAATAGCACGCTGGTGCAGGTACGGAGGGGAGCAGCCAGAAACTATAAACACTAGAGTAAATTAGAAAGAGATATATATTGCACAGAATGTAACAATACTTAACTTTTACATAGTACTGCAGAATGTTGATACATAGTTGTTAGAGGCCTGCCTAGTGCCTGTACAATAGCAAAGTCTTCATTGGTGCCTATCTGATTACGAAGGTCCTAACTCGTTGCTATCTCAGTCCGAAGTGCCGACGTCCTTCAGTGGTGGCCACGAGCGGCGTTGTCGCAGAGGGCGCTCGTGGCTGTCGTCGTGAGAACGCCGCGCCGTGCGTGCATGGCGGCGCGCGGCGAAAGTAAGTGGCGCGCACTTTGTACTTGTGCGACACCACAGTTTCTCGCAGAACATCGTAGATATTTGTAAATTGCAGGGCGATATTGGTTGGCCGATTCGCATGCAGTAGCTTTCGTTATTAGCTAATGGGAGCGTTACTTCCTACTGAAGCTTTCTACGAGGGGGAGTTGGAAATTAAGCTGTGTACAAAGTTGTGCATGAAAGAAAAAAAATGAGACATTAAAGATAAGATTTATCCTTATTATTCTATACAATTTCCAAGAACACTGAGACATTTGTCAAACCGCTTTATAAGCTTTAAAAAGCCACCCAGGAAATAAATCAGAACGTCTCATACGGAAGAAGCGTTGAACGGCTGAGGGCGAAAGACGACACAGCAGGTGAACGCGCAGGTGAACGCGCAAGACACCGATACACCACTGGGTAGAGATCGACCAAGAAAATGGCAATGACTTTCCGTTTCGGATTGTGAGGGGGATGAAACGTGGGTCCACCATTCCATGCCACAATCGAATGCCGCATAAATGGAGTGGAAACATCCGTCATCACCTGTCCGAATTCAGTTCAGTAGCACTCCATTAGACGTTATGGAGGATGCAACCATTAATGCTGCGCAGTACTGTACCACTCTGTCGAAATTGAAAGAAGTGATTAGAAAAAAGCGGCTTGGCCTTCTCAGATCTGGCGTTCTGCTGTTGGATGACAATGCGAGACCACACTCGGCGACGGCAACGCAAAACCATATTGGTCGGGACCGCTTATACCATCCGCCATACAGTCCTGATCTCGTACCAAGTATCTTCCATCTGATTCCAGCGCTGAAGAAGCGAAGGGAGTCTAACGGTACCAGAAGGGCGCGGCATGTTGACCAGCCGATGCGAGGCACAGGTTACTGCCTGGCCAATGGCTGCTGGAACTTCGTGCCAAAACATGCGGGTGACGATTCGATTGGCGAATGATTTCAAACGGTCGAAACGTTCTAGAACTTTCTAGAAGCATGTAGAAGCTTCTTTTTCACGAGAAAGATGTTCGGAAGGAAGTAATGGTGAGGGAGAGAGAGATTTGAAGCTATAGCTGTGATTGGCTCTTGCGAAAATGGTTTAGAGAGACTTGTGGCTTGTTGCGAATGTGAGTCGGGGATTCGGCTAGCTGCGTTCATGGTGCGACGCAGGAGGGCAGTTGCTGGCAAAGCATCCAGTGACGTAGCTCACAATCAGTTGCAAGTGCAGACTGCAACAAAATTATTACTTCAGTGCATTGTGTTTGTACTTCGAAGCACTAATTTACAAGCTTACAATTGAGTTTCTCTTCTGCTCCTGGGAAGCAGTTTTCGAGAACCTCTTGTTCGCCTTTGATACTTGACATACTTCAGCTTAGAAGTTTTTTGAACGAAGTAGTTCGTTCACTATGTTGCCATCGTCTCACGGCTTCAGCTTCACGCCGTGCCGACCCATCCACAGTGGCCAGACGCCATTTACTTTCATAATGATACCGTAAGATTAGTGAACCACACATAATTAGCGAAACGGCTGTCCATCCAGTTGCACCAACTGCGGCTGAATCTTTATATAATATATTTAAATTTAAAATGCGATATCAAAAGTAACAAAAGGAAGGAAAGAAGCTTAGCGTTTAACGTCCCGGTGACTGCGTGGTCATTGGAGGTGGAGCTTACGTTCACAAGTAACAAAAACGGGAAATTAAGGGCGTAAGTATCCCACGCTAGACAAGAAACTGTGATAGCAGGAGCAGTTAACAGTTGGAACGAAACAGTTACCAGTCTCTGGTTGTTCTCACGAACTCGCTGCATGCAGAAAGTATATTTAAACTTTGTGCCGGGTCAGAACATTCTGGAAGGATGTGGCAGAGATAACTGCACACGCGCATAAAGAGGGAATAAACACTCTTCAAGGGCAGGTGTTTGTTGCTGTTCGAGGTTCCTGCACGGCTTATCTAGCAAGGCGGTCGTTCCCACGCTGTGTTGTTTTTGTTTTGTGGTCCTCAGTCCGAAGACTGGTTTCACGAAACTCAACATGCATCTCATCATCTCTTAATAACAACAATAACGCACTTCTATTTGAAAACGGCTACCGTACTGTCTGTTACAAGTAACATTACTCATCCGCCGAAACCGATACGTTTTGTATAAGCTAGCTCAAAATATGAGACACGTATTGACCCACTTTAGTTAAGTAACACTACAGGTAGAAAGTTTGCGATGGCCCTTTGACACTTAGAAATTTAATTGCAAATAACCTTAACATCCTCTAATCGCAAAATTGCCAGCCACGGTGGCCGAGCGGTCTGCGGCGCGCAGTCACGGTCTGCACGGCCACTACGGTCGGGGGTCCGATTCCCCCCTCGGGCATGGATATTTGTGCCGTCTTTATTACAAGCTAGTTCATAAGTAGTTTGTACGTTTAGGGACTGATGACCCCGTAGTTAAGTGTCATAAGCTCTACAAACGTTTGAACACTTAATCGCAAAATTGAGTAAATGGATCTTCAGGGGAAAATCTTTTTTTCCAACTTTGATCTCGAATTGTTTCCTTATTTTTCGGGATTTCAAAGACATTTTCAATAATAACGGCGATCTGACACTGTCTAAGTCTATAAAATGTTCTTACTTTTTTGGTCCCACTCTAAAATGGATAGCCACCAAATCTTATATATGTATTTGCTTTTAGCCGCCGGTGACCATAACTTTCTTCTGGCGATATAATCGAACACCGCTCGACCTCGGACCTCGGATTGAAAAAAAATTATGTTGTTCGAATTTAATATCAAGTAACTTTCCTTTGATTTGTTCCGGTATTTTGACACAAGTCTAAAGATGGAATTCTTCATATCGTTCTGCTGTCATATTCTTTCACTGTAAGTCATTTGATGGAGTTTCGAAGAATGGTTTCAGGTTGATATTTCTACAAATGAAGAGATTGCAGAAAAATAACTTTTATATACAAACAAAAAGATTATAGAAAATTATTAATCATAATTAATAATCAAAATTTATGACAAATGGGATTGGTTTCATTGTTTCCGAATGCGCCCCACAAATATATTATTTTATTTTAACTTTTTTAAATTTTATTTATTTATTTTTTCGTAAATACATTTTTGTTGTGTCTCTATTACGCTGTAGGTTCTGGAGGTGGACCGTGACCAGCTGGTATGTGGACATAGGTCCGTAACTAAAATAATTGATTATTCCACATATACTTTTATTAACAGATGAAAATAATACTTAAGGGGTGACGCTTATGAAAAACATATACACATACATTTAAAAAAATACACCAAATCCACAGTTATGGACATATGGCAAGTAAATTTTGTAACACGCTTTACATGAAAGTAACACGTTTACATATAAAACCATTAGATTATATATAGAGTGAGTCACCTAACATTACCGCTGAATATATTTCGTAAACCACATAAAAAACTGACGAACCGATTCCACAGACCATAAAAAAATGCACGGAAGTATATTTTTTAACACAAACCCACGTTTTTTAAATGGAACCCCGTTAGTTTTGTTAGCACATCTGAACATATAAACAAATATGTAATCAGTGCCATTTGTTGCATTGTAAAATGTTAATTACATCCGGAGATATTGTAACATAAAGTTCACGCTTGAAACCTCCGACGTTCAGTTGCGTGTTGTAACAAACACGGGCCACGGTCGGCGAGCAGCATCCGCAGGGACATGTTTACGATGACGACCGTGTTTACGAGTGTGGCTGTAGTGCACTGTTGTGGTTTGGTCTAGCTGTCGCAGTGTCCGCATGTAACGCTTGCTATTATTGTTATTTGCAAGCATACTAACTGTAGTACACTGTGTTAACACACGTCTGTGATATGTAGTGTTGTAGGAACTGTGACCATGGTGTATTCGGACTCTGGAAAAGGCGGAGATGATACTCTGATACTCATCTATTTGGAGTGTCGACAAAATGCAGCTGAAGCCTGCAGGGTGTATGAAGAACGGTACCCGGACAGAGAGCATCCAACGTTCCGCACATTTCAAAACATCTACCGCCAACTGTATGCAACAAATATGGTGGTAGCACGCAAACGGGTCTGTAACAGGCCCATCACAGGAGAAGTGGGTGCAGTTGGTGTGTTAGCTGCTGTTGCCGTAAACCCACACAGGAGTACACGGAACATTGCGAGAGCCGGTGGACTGAGTCAAAGTAGTGTCATGCGCATACTGCATCGTCACCACTTTCACCCGTTTCATGTGTCGCTACATCAGCAATTACATGGTGATGACTTTAATCATCGAGTGCAATTCTGTCAATAGGCATTAACAGAGAATGCGTTGTAGTTCTATCTGTTTACCGATGAAGCGGGTTTCACAAACAACGGGGCAGTGAATCTACGAAACATGCATTACTGGTCCGTGGACAGGTAGAGCGACAGTGACTGTGGACTGTAAATGTATGGTGCGGAATAATTTTGCGACCACTTCATTGGTTCTCACTTTATTACAGGGGCCCAAACAGCTACAACATGCATCGCGTTTCTACAGAATGATCTGCCAACGTTGCTCGAAAATGTACCACTGGAAACGCGTCGACTTATGTGGTATCAACATTATGGTGCACCTGCACATTCCGCAATTAACACTAGGCGACCCTGGACAGGATTTTCGACGATCGTTTCATAGGTCGTGAAGTACGCATAAATTGGCCAGCCCGTTCTCCTGATCTTACACCTTTGGACTTCCTTCTGTGAGGTACGTTAAAGGAGAATGTGTACCGTGATGTGCCTACAAACACAGGCAGGGGATATGAAACAATATATTGTGGCTGCCCGCAGCGACATTAACCAGATGTACTGCGGCGTGTATGACATTCATTACGCCATAGATTTCAATTGTGTGCAGCAAATGATGGCCATTACTTTGAACATCTATTGGCCTGACATGTCGTGACACACTCTATTCCACTCCGTAATTGAAATCGGAAATCACGTGTGTACGTGCACCTCACACCTCATGGTAATGTACATGGGCGTCAGTGAAAAAGACCAATAACGGTGTTAGCATGTGGACGTAATGTGCTATTCTAGTCTCTTCTGTACCTAAGGTACATCACCGTTCCCTTTGGATCCCCACTTCATTCGGTGCTTTCCGATACACACGATCGAGCAGTGGAGGAGTGGTACTCAAGCGTCAACTTTAGGTTACAATATCTCCGGATGTAATTAACATTTTACAATGCACCAAACGGCATATTACGTAATCAAAATATCCACGGGTGTACTGTCGGTCTTTAGTGCCCGTTGGACACTATAGACCGGCAGTACACCCGTGGATATTTTGATTATGAAACACGCCGGGAGAAACTAAAGAATCACAGCATATTACATATTTGTTTATATGTTCAGATGTGCTAACAAAACTAATGGGGTTCCATTTAAAAAAACGTAGGTTTGCGTTAAAAAAAACATACTTCCGTGCAGATTTTATGGTTTGTATTAACCAATTACACTAGCCCCTCTCCTCACGTTCGGTCTGTGGAATCGGTTCGTCAGTATTTGATGTGGTTTACGAAATATATCCGGTGGTAAAGTTAGGTGATTTATCCTGTATATTCAAGTTTTTAAATGAAATTTTAAGTTTCATTATAAAAAATGTAACTCCCTTTTTCTCAGAAAGTATTCAGAGATTTTTTACAAAAATTTATGTTTATTTTTTTCAATTTATTCGTTCTAAGCTTGTCTCACGAGGTTTTTTTGGAATAGGTCAAATAGGGGAATTTTCATATCTTTTTAATTATAATTCCACAAGTATAATTTTAAATTCATGCAAAATTCTAAGCACTTTTACTTAATTATATCCATAAGCACTTTACCACATAGTTCAGCTTGCAATCGGAATTTCAAAATTTGTTCTTGAGACAACGTTTATTAGTTTTACAGAAATATTTGTACAAAATTTCATAATTGTAGCATTGACAATGCTACAATGAAGTTCTGATGTTCAAATGTTTGTTAAGCTTATGGGACTTAACTACGGGGTCATCAGTCCCTAAACTTACAAACTACTTATAAACTACTTACGAACTAGGACGGCACAAATATCCATGCCAGAGGGAGGGATTCGAACCCCCGACCGTAGTGGCCGTGCAGACCGTGACTGGAGCGCCTCCGTCCCCTCGGCCACCGCGGCCGGCTTAATCTGAGGAAGTGGTACATAAAGAACACAACAAAACACAACAACAACAAAAACAAAGTTTCTAGGAAACGCAATTTAAAGTTCAAAATAATTTTTTCCTTACGTTACTTCTTCAGAAGGCACCACACCTGTACTCTGGGCCGTCTTTCCCTTCAAGGCTACTCTTACGCTTTCTTGATGTCCATCTTCTTTCCTTCACCAGATCTTCAATCGAAGGAACGCGCTGTAAATCTATTTTTCTCAGGATGCGTTGAGTAAAATTTCCAATCTTGAATCCCATTCTCTCTATCACTTTCATCCTCCCGACGTTCCTAACATTAAATACAAGAACTGCACAATGAGCTGTAATTCTGACAACTGTAACAGATGCAAATGGGGTTTTAGGCCATCTTTTCCATGTGAGTGAATTTAGAGACTCAATTGAATTCTGGGTTTTGCCATGAACAAACCTTTTGAGAAGTGCAAGATCGGCCAGGAACCTGTAAGTGGGTTTGACAAGATCCAGGATGCAATTTGGAAACATCTTGCGAATGGTTGTTATCGCTTTGCAGGGGACATTTCTTTCAAATTTGCTCTCATATTTGTTTCCTGTCCGCCTACGACTATGGCAACACGCACAACACAAAAGCGTCGCTGGTTGCCGGGCATCTAGGCGAGCTATCCACGGGCCTCTACGAGTGCGCAGGCGGCGCTAGCTGCACGCCCAGATGGCGCAGTAAAACGGGACCTACTCCCGTCCGTGCACGTGATCGCGGCGTTAGGGCAAGAAACTATCCTTCCACGTGCATATTTAAGGACGAGTACAGCCTCACTACGGCAGTCGGTCGCCAGCCCATGGGACCTGTGACGCCTCCGCCCTCCAATGTCGCCAACGCTCCTGCTCAGCCGCCCAGCCGCGCCGCCAAGGACGCTATCGGGTTCCACAGCACCGCCGCCGACTAGGGGCGGACGAACTGTAGGATTGAGGAACTGGAATTGTAACTTATTGGAACTGTGAACCAGTAGGTTTTTTATTTTGTGTGTTTATGTTCTTGTGTAACCTTAGCATACCGTCATAGAAGTACTGACTTTTTTGTTCCCATTCAAATAAACTATTTTGGAGCATTACACGAGTGTTTTCATATTTTCCACGGTTACAAAGACGTTTTCAACAATCAAGGCGATTTCACACTGTCCGTGCATAAGTCTAATAACATGTCCCCACTATTATTGTCGACTCTCATTTTAGCAGCTGATGCTTCTGACTATGGCATAGGGGCCGTTTTGTCACACATGTTCAATGGAAAAGAAAGGATCCTAGCTTTTGTCTCTAAGACCTTGTCATCGGCAGAACACAATTATAGCCAGGTGGAAAAGGAGGCACTGGCCATCATATTTCGGATAAAAAATTCTATGACTATCTCTATGGGAGACCTTTTACCTTGATTACCGACCACAAGCCGCTGATTCCCCTTTTTAGAGCTTCTGTTTCAGTCCCCACCAGAACAGCCCAACTCCTACAGCGCTAGGCTCTTTTCTTGTCTGTATATTCGTATGACATAAAATATCGCCTCACCACTCATCATGCAAATGCCAACAAATAGTCTCACAAGTGGGTCAAGATCCAGATTTCGACAAGGACCCCAAGGTGTGTTTTCAGAGACACGGCAGCGGAAGCCCACGGCAGCCCAACTGCCATTGGATACCTCACTGGAGGCGCGTCACTCTGCAGACGACCCGGTTCTTAAGGAACTCCGACTCTTGGTCCAACAGGGGTTGGCCTCCCGACTGTCGCCAGATCACCAATCCTGAAGTACGGGCATACTGGCACCACTGCCATGAATTGACGACTCTGCGTGGAGTTCTCTTGCTCCAAGGTGAAAACCAACGTACGCGGGTTGTGATTCCTGCATCACTGCCAAAAGTATTGGACCTGCTCCACGAAGGCCACTGGGACGTGGTCCTCACCAAACGCCTGGCTCGGCAGCACAACCACTGGATGGGACTCGATGCAGCCATCACCCACATGGTCGTTACCTGTGTCAGCTGCAGAAGCAAGCAGGAGGCCCCACCCTGCCGTTTCTTCCCCTGGCCACACACGGCAACACCATGGTCCCATCTGCATCTGGATTTTGCCGGCCCATTCCTGGGACATACATAGCTCATCGAAATCGACACTGGTCCAGGTTTCCTATATGTCTTCCGTATGGCCGTTACCTCTTCCCGTCACACCATCCACGCCTGGGCTACTATATTTTCCATAGAGGACCTTCTGGAGACTATTGTCACAGACAACAGGCCCCTTTCCATCCTGTCTCCAATGGCCTCGCTGAATATTTAGTTCGTACCGTTAAACAGCAATTAGTCCAACTCGCCCATACCATCCTCTAGAGGATATGTGTCACCCTTTTCCAGGCATCACACCTCAGAACGGTGCCTATCCAGCGGAGAAACTGCATGGATGGGCTCACAGATCAAACCTATCTATCCTTCACCCACATAATTCCTAGCCCCATCCACAATCTCCAGTCAGCCTCTTCACATGCAGCCAGCTGACAGACGATGCCTGTTCGAGACGTTGGGTTACCGCCCCCCCCCCCCCCCCCGCCCTTCAGAGAGGTCCCAACACCCCGTCTCCATGCCACCACCACTTCCGCCGGCGGATCAACCCACACTCCAAGCACCAATCCCCCGGACATCGACGTCGTGCCCAGCGACGCAGAGCCAGCCAGCCAGCCCTACTTTCCAATGTCGACATGAACTGTTCCCTGTCAGGCTCAACCTTTGGCAGGAGGGGATGTCGTGTCCGCTTACAACAACGGCAACACGCACAACACAAAGGCCCACGGGCCCCTACGAATGCGCAGGCGGCGCTAGCAGCACGCCAAGATGGCGCCGTAAAACGGGACCTATTCCCGTCCGCCGTGCACGTGATCGCGGAGTTAGGGCAGGAAAATATCTTTCCGCGTGCATATTTCAGGAGGAGCACCGCCTCGCCACGGCAGTCGGACGCCAGCCCAGGGGACTTGTGACGCCTCCGCCCTCCGAGGCCGCCGCCGCCGCTGCTCAGCCGCCAAGGACGCCATCGGGTGCCGCAGCACCGCCGCCCGCCGACTGGTGGCGGACGATCTGTAGGTCGCCATCCTGACGTCCGGGATTGAGGAACTGGAATTGTAACTTATTGGAGCTCTGAACCAGTGGACTTTTAATTTTTTGTCTTTATGTTCTTCTGTAACCTTAGCATACCGTCAGAGCTGGCCAAGGAGACTGAGGCGCTTCAGTCACGGTCTGCACGGTCACTACGGTCGGGGGTTTGAATCCCCCCTCGGGCATGGATATTTGTGCCGTCCTTAGTTGTAGTTAGTTCATAAGTAGTTTGTAAGTTTAGGGACTGATGACCCCGTAGTTAAGTCCCTTAAGCTTAACAAACATTTGAACATTTTGAACATACCGTCAGAGGAGTACTAATTTTTTTTTCCTATTCTAATATACGGTTTTGGAGCATTACACGAGTGTTTTCATATTTTGCACGGTTACAAAGACTTTTTAACAGTCAAGGCGATTTGACACTGTCCGTACATAAGTCAATAACATGTTCCCGCTATTATGGTCGCGCTCTACAGCGGTTAGCCACCAAATTTTACAGATGTAGCTGTTGTTAGCTGTCAGCGACCATAACCTCCTTCTTGGTACATCATCTAACACCGCTAGAGAGGGACACCATTTCCTATCTCCGATTGTAAAATTTCAAGTTTTTTTTTTTCTAATTTGGAATCCAGTAACTTACATTTTTATATTTTTTCGGTACTTTGATACAAGTATAAAGATGGAATTATTCGCATACACCCATGATGACACATGGTGGGCGGTTTGCGGGTTTAAATCGACTCGGGGCCTGACATTGCGGTGCATCTGACCTGCGGTCGTCGCACGGTGGCGCTGTCAGCAGTCCACGTACGCAGACGTGTGTTGCTTCATGTCAGAATACGGTGCAACGAGTAAGTGTGCAGACGTTTTCAGACATGCTAATGGTGACTGTGTGTTGATAATGGCTCAAAGAACACGTATTGATGACGCTATGAGGGGTAGAATACTAGGGCTACTGGAGGCTGGTCCAACACGGCAGGTCGTAGCATGGAACCTCTTCTGCTTACCGTATCCATCTCTTGGTCTTCCTCTGTGATTTTTACCCCACACACTTCCCTCCAACGCTAAATTCACAATTCCTTCTTGTCTAAGAATGTGTCCTACCAATCGATCCATTCTTTTAGTGAAAGTATGCCAGAAATTCTTCTTCCCAATTCTGTTCAGTGCCTTCTCATTAGTTACGTGATCCACCCACCTAATCTTCAGCATTCTCCTGTAGCACCACATTTCAAAAGCCTCTATCCTCTTTCTGTTCGCACTGTTCATCGTCCATGTTTCACTCCCATACTAGGTAACGATTCTAGCAGACGGGAAACATGTCCAGGCGCTACGGCACCGTACTTCCACAGTGTACAACACCAGAAGATGACCGATATCTCACCGTCATTGGCGACGGAGTACTGCAGGTGGCCTTGCTCGGGACCTTGCCGCAGCCGCTGGAACAGTTGTCTGCAGACACACAGTCTACAGACGACTGAACAGACAGGGTTTATTCCAGGTAGAGTCTGAACAATGATCTCGCCGGGTTTTCATCTGGCGTGAACCAAATACCAACCCCGTGATGGTCTTGAACAGGACGTGTATGGAGGTAGTGGTTTGATGGTGTGGGGTCGGATTATGGTTGATGCACGTACACCCTTGCACGTCTTTACAGAAGAACTGTAGCAGATCAGTTGTATCGGGACTTCATTTTGCACGTCCGCCTTTTCAGGGGTGCAGTGGGAACCACCTTCCTCCTGATGGATGATGACGCACGGTCCCACGGAGCTGCCATCGTGGAGCAGTACCTTGAAACAGAAGATATCACGCGAATGGAGTGGCGCGCATGTTGTACAGACCTAAACCTCTTCGAGCACGTCTGGCATGCTCTCGGTCATCGTGACGTTGGCACGTCTTGAAACCCGTAGGACACTGCAGAAGCTCCGACAGGCAGTGGTGCAAGAATGGGAGGCTATACCTCAGCAGCTTCTCGATCACTTGATCCAGAGTATGTCAACCCGTCGTGTGGTCTGTGTACGTGTGCATAGTGATCATATCCCATATTGATGTCGGGGTACATGCGCAGAAAACACTGGCGTTTTGTAGTAGATGTGTTTCGGGACAGTTTTCTCAACTGATCACCAATACCGGCAACTTGCAGATTGTGTCATGTGTGTTTCCTATGTACCCATGCTATTAGCACCAGTTTTGTGTAGTATCAGGTTGTGTGACACCACAGTCCTTAATTTATAAGCATGAGTGTAGTTCCACTGTCATATTCTTTTAAGTCATTTGATGGAGTTTGGAACAATGGTTCGAAGTTATATTTCATCTAGAAATGAAGACATTGCAGGATAATAAATTTTATATAGAAATAAAAAGATTATAGAAAACTATGAATCATAATGTGTAATCATAATTTATGATTATTGGGACTGGTGTCATTGTGTCCTAATACGTTCCACAAGTATATGATTTTTTTCCGTAATTACATTTCTGTTGTTTCTCTGCTGTGCTGTAGATTGTGGAGGTTGACCCTGACGAGCAATGATGCGAACATAGGTCTCTAACTAAAAGAACTGATCAGTCCACATGTACTTTTATTAACAGATAAAAAGGATACTGAACTTTTATGTGCTTGTGTGGCACAATATTCTTCCTATTACAGAGTTCTGCAAGGTATCATTACATTCCCGGTAATACAGTTACGGCTTTTGATAATTAAACTGCTGGCTCTCTTCTCTTGAACTGCTGGATCGAAATTGACGAATTGCGTGGGACTGTATCGTACCGGTGTGGTGCGCTAGCATATGTAGGCGAGCCCCCTTCTTCCTACTGGCCAGCGCGAGGTAAGCAGAGAGGTACCGCGACTACGGGCGCCCCCGGCGGAGGAAGTACTATGGAGCAACTTATCGCTCTTCTTGTAGCGACGCGATGACTTGCGTGGACCACTGGAGCTGTTGAGAATAATGACACCACAACAATTTCTTCGAAAAGGAAACACGGCGAAAAGTAAAAAAAAAAAAAAAAAAAAAAAAAAAAAAAAAAAAAAAAAAAAAAAAAAAAAAAAAAAAATCTCACTGGCCTGTTTTTCGGCCCACTTTTGCAAATAATTCAGGCAAAAGACAATAATAACGTGAATCTTAATATGTATAAAGGTTGAGGTGTCTATATTTCACCTGCAGCCAAAACTACAGATCGCAAACGAATAGTGTTTGTATGAAGTAGTAGGTATCATTCTCCCATTGTGCACTATAATGGAAGAGATTTGATAACGATAAGGAGGTGGAAGATATAGGAGTTGAAAGTTACCAAATTATATAAAATTCTACGTGAGGGCATTAATATTTTGCTCTTTAGCAAAAATTACACAATGGAGACGAACGATCTCTTTGTGTCGTTGTAGTACAAAGTCTCCCGTTATACACAATAGCAGTTACGTGTCGATAGCTATAAGATGATGGAAGATATAGTGGTTGAAAGTCGTCATGGGGGTAGTACCCCCATGAACCACAATTGCCCAGGTGGGGTGGCCTGCGAGCTTCAACGATGCAGATAGCCGTACCGTAGGTGCAACCACAGTGGAGGGGTATCTGTGGAGAGGCCAGACGAACGTGTGGTTCCTGAAAAGGGACAGCAGCCTTTCCAGTAGTTACAGGGGCAACAGTCTGGTTGATTGACTGAGCTGGCCTTGTAATATCAGCTAACATGGCTTTGCCATGCAGTTACTGTGAACGGCTCAAATCAAGGGGAAACTACAGTCGTTACTTCTCCCGAGGACATGCAGCTTTCTGTGAGACTATGAGATGATGGCGTCTTCTTGGGTAAAATATTCCGGAGGTAAAATAGTCCCCCATTCGGATCTCCGGGCGGGGACTACTCAGGAGGAGGTCGTCATCAAGGAAAACAAAACAGGCATTCTACGCGTTGGAGCGTGGAGTGTTCTAACCCTTAATCGCGAAGAAAACTAGAAAATTTGAAAAGAGAAATGGATAGGTTATAGTTAGATATAGTAGGGATTAGTGAAGTTCGGTGGCAGGATGAACAGGATTTCTGGTCAGGTGAGTACAGGGTTATCAACACAAAACCAGTTGGAGGTAACGCAGGAGTAGGTCTGATAATGAATAAGCAAATACGAATGCGAGTAAGTTACTATGAACAGCATAGTGAACGCATTATCGTAGTAAAGATAGACACGAAGCCAAAACCGACCACAGTAGTGCAAGTTTATATGCCAACTAGCAAGGCAGATTATGAGGATATCGAAAAAATTTATAAGGAGATAAAAGAAATCACTCAGAAAGTTAAGGGAGATGAAAACTTGATTGTAATGTGGGACTGGAACTCGGTAGTAAGAAAGGGAAGAGAAGGAAATGTAGTAGGTGAATATGGATTGGGAAAAAGAAATGAGATCTCTTGGTAGAATTTTACGCAGAGCACAATTTAATGATCACAAATACTTGGTTTAATCATCACGAAAGAAGGCTGTATAAGTGGAAGAAACCAGGAGACACTGGAAGGTACCAAATTGACTTTATAAGGTAATGAATAGATTTAGAAACCAGGTTCTAAACTGTAAGACGTATCCAGGGGCAGATATAGTCTCTGACCATAACTTATTGGTTATGAACTGCAGATTAAAACTTAAGAGACTGCAGAAAGGTAGACAGGTTAGAAGATGGAACCTGGACAGATTGAAGGAACCAGAGGTGGTTGAGAGTTTCAGAGGGAGCATAGGCAAGGATTGGCTAAAACAGGGGAAAGTAATACAGTAGAAGAAGAATGGGTAGCTCTGAGAGATAGTGTAGTGAAGGCAGCAGAGGACCATATAGGCAGAAGGACAAGTCCTAATAGAAATTCATGGATAACACAGGATATACTGAACTTAATTGATGGGAGCAGAAAATATAAAAATTCAGCAAGTGAAACAGGGAAAAGGGAGTAAAAACGTCTGAAAAATGAGATTGTCAGGAAGTTCAGACTGGCTAAGCAGGAGTGGTTAGAGGACAAATTCAGAACCGCAGAGGATGCATAACTAGGGGAAAGATAGATACCGCCTACAGGAAAATAAAAGAGATGTTTGGAGACAAGAAAATCAGCTGTATGAATATCAAGCAAAGAGGGGAAAGCCGTATTGTGGAAGGAATATATAGAGGACCTATACAACGGAAATAAACTTGAAGGCAGTATTCTAGAAAGGGAAGACGAAGTGGAGGAAGATGAGAAAGGAGATATGATACTGCGAGAAGAATTTGACAGAGCGCTGAAGGACGTAGGTCGAAACAAGGCCCCTGGAGTAGATGATATTCCGTCTGAACTGCAGATATCTTTAGGAGAGCCAGTCGTGAAAAAATTGTATCACCTGGTATGCAAGATGTATGAGACAGGGGAAGTACCCTCCGACTTCAAGAAGAATATCGTAACTCCAATTCCAAAGAAAGCAAGTGTGGACAAGTGTGAAAATTACAGAACTATGAGTTTAATAAGTCATGGTTGCAAAATACTAACACGAATTATTTACAGGCGAATGGAAAAACCTGTGGAATCCGACCTCGGATGAAATGTAGGAACACGGAAGGCAATACTCACATAACGACTTATCTTGGAAGATAGTCTAAGGAAAGGGAAGCTACGTTTTTAGCGTTAGTCGATTTGGAGAAAGCTTTTGACAATGTCGACTGGAATACACTATTCCAAATTCTGAAGATATCAGGGGTAAAATATAGGGAGAGAAGAGTTATATTCAACCTTTACAAAAACCAGACAACGGTTTTTAGATTCGAAGGGCAAGAAAGGGACGCAGAATTGGGAAGGGAGTACGACAAGGTTGTAGGCCTTTCCCCAATGTTGTTCAATCTGTACATTGAATAGGCAGCGAAGGAATGGAAGGAGAAATTTGGAGAGGGCATTAAAGTGCAGTCAGAAGAAACAAATACATTGCGCTTTGCCGATGATATAGTAATTCTGTCAGAGACCGCAAAAGATCTGGAAGAGTAGTTGAATGGAATGGACAGTGTCTTGAAAGGAAGATATGAGATGAACATTAACAAGAGTAAAACGAAGGTAATGGAATGCAATGTCAGAACATCTGGCGATTCTGAAGGAATTAGATTAGGTAATGAGACAGTAAAAGTAGTAGATGAATTTTGTTATTTGGGTAGCAAGATAACTTCTGATGGTCGAGGTAAAGAAGATATATAATGCAGAATGGCTATGGGGTGAAACGTGTTTCTAAATAAGCAAAACTTGTTGACATCCATTATTAATGTAAATGTTAGGAAGTCCTTCCTGAAAGCATTTGTCTGGAGTGTAGCATTGTATGGGAGTAAAACGTGGACGATAATGAGTTCAGATAAAAATATGATAGACGCTTTTGAAATGTGGTGCTACAGTCGAATGATGAAAACTAGATGGGTAGATCACGTAATTAATGAGGAGGTGCTTAACCGAATCGGGGAGAAAAGGAGTTTCTGGCATATCCTGACTAAGAGAAGGGATAGATTGGTTGGACACATTATGAGACATCAACGAATTGTCAACTTATCATTAAAAGGAAGCGTGTGGGATAAAAATCGTACAGGGAGACCGAGGGACGAATATAGTAAGCAGATTCAAAAGGATGTAGGTTGCCGAAACGTATTCTCGGATGAAGACACTTGCACAGGACAGGGTAGCGTGGAGAGCTGCATCAAACCAGTATACGGACTGAAGACCACAACAACAACAACAACAACAATTTTAAATTATTAAGGTTTTTTTATTAATTTTTGTCCGAGATATTTAAAAAAATCATAAAACTACGGGAAAACTTACAGCTGATCGCAGCTGACGCCAGCCCTGTTTTTTTTAATAAGTGCGCATGCCCTTTGATGTTGTAGAAGCCCCCATGAAGAAATCGCAATTGTCTTATTTCTGAAAACATATCGTCGAAACAGTAAAGGGATAAGAAAAATGTTTAAACATCATTTCCATGATTGCTACTGACATCTTCAGCTCTGCCACCACATCTTTAAAAATGGTGACATATTTCCAAATCCTTTCCTAACCTGTCAATTTTTAAAATGGTAAAAATTTTGTGTGTCGTAAATCTAATACTGCATTAACACCAAATGCAACAGAATATGACGAAGTTATATCCAGAAATAGCAGTAGTCAGATATAAGTTGGAGCACATCTTCCGTGGTTGCACTGTGGCAATGCAGACATATGTATGACAAGCGTCATACTCCGGACTGAATGCCCCCGTATGTGTAGCGCTATACATCGACACTTCCACTTTATGACTACTGCGACTTCGGCATATCACTTTGTACTGTAATTAATATACACAAAATTTGTCGGTTTCAAATTGGTGAAGTAAGGGGCTGATTTCTAAATACACAGCTTTAAACAATTGGGAGATCTGGTGACATACATAACACAAATATAGTAACTCTTTTTTAGTCAGATATTGGTTAGAATTCTAATTTGTATGTGATATATTTGGACATTTTACTGTCTCGCCTCTCTACTTGAGGATTATATGGCGTTTCCCTAGAGCGAGGCACCATTGGGCTATCATAACAACGACACAGTCATTCTCGTTGTCCTCTAATATGGTGTATGACCACCTCGGTCGGCCTGTACAGTTGCACACCTGTGTGGCATAGACATTACGAGGTTATCAATAAGCTCTTGAGGGATAATTGATCATTCTTCCGTAAATGCAAGATCCAGCTCTGCAACCGTTGTGGAAGGTGCTGATCTGGCTGCCAAGTGCATCCCAGGCATGCTAAATCTGGTTTAAGTCTTGTGAACGAGCTGACCACTCCATTCGTTCAGTTCCCTCAGATTGAAGCATGTTGTCCACCAGTGCAGCTTTGTGAGGACGAGCGTTATCGTCTACCAGAAGGAACGCACCTCCTGTGGCACCAGCGTAGGGCACAACAAAGAAGAATCTCCTCTCTATACCTATTAACAGTCAAAGCGGCATTCTGAACTGAGATCCGAACGTCCGCCAATACTGACTCTTGCTAAAGACATTCGTCCATGCCGCGGAGGAATGGCCAAGAGGCTTGAAGCGCTATGCTCCGATTTGTGAGGCCTCTCTCCGTCGGGGGTTCGAATCCCCCCCTCGGGCATGAATGTTTGTGCTGTCCTTAGTTAGTTTATAAGTAGTTTCTTAGTTTAGGGACTGATGACCCCGCAGTGAAGTCCCATAAGCTTAAAAACATTTGAACATTCGTCCACCACGATGATGTAGTGATGTTTCCATTACATAAACAGGATTCTTCCGATTTCCACGTCCTGTCCAAATGAAAGAACGACGATTGTCCGGCTGAACACAAAATCTTGAATCATCTGTGAACAGAACCAGACACCACGCGTTTCGACTCCACTCCACGCCGCCCAGTTTCTGCGGGGTAAACGATGTCGTGGTTTTAATGAGACACACAGCATAGGTCACTGTGCGTAGAGGCCACATTCCCGAAGGCGATTTCTGACTGTCTGTGTTGATATTACGCGTCCTCTAACTGCTGGAAGGCGCGTTGCAGCTGAGTTGCACTAAGCCTCCTGTCTCGATGTGCTGTTAACGTCTTGTTGATGTTACCCGTAGGCGACCTTGTCTTCTTTTAACAGTTAATTTTTTTTTCTGAAACTAAACTGTGGGAAACTCCGCAGCTGCAGCCACGTCCCTCTGTGTCTGTCCCGCTTCCAACCTTCGGGTGGCTCTCCATTCCAAGGCTTCGCGTAATTCGTGTTGTTATCGTATTGCACTACCTGCTCACTACACTATCTGAACCAAACTGCCTGTGTAATTTCTTTGGTAAATATACGTCAACACCTACCACCTCCGCAGCTACTTTGTTATCACTATCTCAGTTGCCGTAATGTTGTTGACTTCCCTCCATAGAACCGACAGCCGATGACAATACTTCAGAACCTAGATATCTCAACTGATCCCCAAAATTGTTTAGCCCAGTGCATATTGAATTGTTTAAATATGTGATTGCACAGTTGTAAAGTACAATAGCATCAACTGAGATTATCTTTTAACATTTTTGTTGTATCTCTCACTGTTTCGACGTTATGAGGTCAGAAATATACCAATCACATTTACTTTGAGAGGGTTTTCGCAACTTGAACTGCCGTGTGGAGCCATAAAGAAAAATACATCTCTCTTACTTTGTGACAGAAGCTTTCGATATGTGGCGTTACAGACGAATGATGAAGATTAGATGGGTAGATCACGTAACTAATAAGGAGGTGCTCAACAGAACGGGAGAAAAGGAGTTTCCCGGCGTATCCTTACTAAGAAGGGATAGATTGGTAGGACACATTCTCAGACATCAAGGGATCCTCAACTCTAGAGGGAGACCGAAGAACGTATACGGTAAGTGCTGTGGCCGGCCCTGACCGAATAGAGTGCCCGCATAACAGGCAGCCAAGGCGGGCTGCTGAACAACCTCTCTTAGGCGCTCACACGTAATCACATAATCATAAACAGCGGCCAACAGCAGAAGAAACGGCGCTGTACGGCGGCACTACATTACGGTGGGCCATGTGACAGTGCCCAGCCAATGACAGCGCAGTAATCGGTTGTAGCCCTCCGCCGATGCCGGCTTCATAAGCGCACTGACGGAGTGTGGAGGGCAGAGCAGACTCAGCCATCGACCGCTCCTTCGCCGGATTCAGCTGCCGCCGCACTCAGAGTAGTTTTCTCTGTAGTGTAGTTGTTTTGCCTTGGCTTAGCGCCACGTGTAATAGTTAATTGTCTGTTTATTTGTCCCACTATTATACTTGTTGTTTGGCACTGTGTGACTGTCTGTTTTCTTGACGTTGTTGTACGCTCAGAAGGCTTTTTTGGTTAATAAACCGTTGGCAATTTGAGGCGTTGTTATTTTCCTGCAGATCGCAAGACTTAACAGTAAGAAGATTCAAAATGACTTTGATTGCCGTTCTTATTCTCGGATAAAGAGGCTTGCACAGGACAGGGTAGCGTGGAGAGCTTCATCAAACCAGTCTGCGGACTGGAGACCACAACAACAACAACTTTGACCTAGATCACAACATATTGGAATCGGCGAGTGCCCCTTGTTACTCTTCCTCCGCGATTTTTACTTCTGACACTTTTCTCTGGTACTAAACTTTTTTTAGTCAAGATATAACACAAATTTCTTACTCCCCAATTGTGGCGAGTTACCCCTCAGTAGTTATATAACACATCAAAGTCACCATAGTCATATTCCAGCTGACGTAATGCTGAATCATCAGAGACGTGGGGAGGGTCCCCCCCCCCTCTCTTCCGGGTATTATATTCCACAAGTACGCTTCGTCTAATGAGAGCATACTGGTTTCAACGTGACAACGGGAGAGGAGACACAAGCACACTACGTCCAATGAGAGCACGGAGAGGGAGAGAGGTATCATGTTACACATGCAGTCTACATCCAATCTAACCATACTGACAAGGTCATCAGTCACCACGTGTCAAGAACACATGGTGATAAACCATGGAAATGCGGCACTTAATTTCATAAAAAAAATATAAAAAATAAATAAAGATATGTCCCTCACCTTGACACGTGGAGACTGGTCACCTTGCCTGCGTGCTGTTATTGGATGTGATCTGATTAGACATAGTACTTATCTATTAAAAGTAATCTGTTATCTGAGTCGACGTAGTGCTTTTAATATACAGGGTAGTCCACTGATAGTGACCGGGCCAAATAAGCATCAAACGAAAGAACTACAAAGAACAAAACTTTTCTAGTTTGAAGGGGGAAAACAGACGGCACTATGGTTGGCCAGCTAGATGGCGCTGCCATAGGTCAAACGGATATCAATTGCATTTTTTTTAAATAGCTATCCCCATTCTTTATTATATATGCGTCTAGTACGGAAATAAATAGGAATGTTTTATTTGGAACTCTACTAAGGAGAATGTGGTTATCAGGAAAGATAACACTGGCATTTTACTTATCGGAACGTGGAACGTTAGATAGAAAATTTAAAAAAAGAAATGGATAGACTGAAGTTAGAAAGAGGGATTTCTGGTCAGGTGAGTAAAGCAGTATAAATTCAAAATCAGTTGGGGGTATTACAGGAGTACGTCTAATAATGAACCCTATTTTACCTCCGGAATATTTTACCCGAGAGGATGCCATCATCATATGTTCATACAGTAGAGCTGCATGTCCACGGGAAAACGGCTGTAGTTACCCCTTGCTTTAAGCCGTTCGCAGAAACTGTGTGGCAAAGTCAGCTCAGTCAATAATCCACACTGTTGGCCCTGCAGCTACTGAAAAGGCTGTTGACCCTCTTCAGGAACCACACGTTTGCCTGGTCTTCCCAGAGATACCCCTTCGCTGTGATTGCACCTATGGTGCGGCTACCTGTATCGCTGAGGCACGCAAGCCACCCCACCGCGGTAATGTCTGTGGTTCATGGGGGTCGAGTTTATTAAAACAAGATTATAAATACTATATTTACAATGACAAACAAGAGTGCCCTCAAACCAACTGTTCACCCTAGCTCCGAGGATATAACGCTTGTCATCAAATGGCGACAAAGCCAGGTTCTGTCGTCTAATAGTGGAACAAACATGCAGCTTAGAAGCAATTATTTACTGCAAAGTTCTTTTTTCTTTTGAAACCATGATGCACTTCAAATGTTCAAATGTTTGTTAAGCTTATGGGACTTAACTACGGGGTCATCAGTCCCTAAACTTACAAACTACTTATCAACTACTTACGAACTAGGACGGCACAAATATCCATGCCCGAGGGGGGATTCGAACCCCCGACCGTAGTGGCCGTGCTGACCGTGACTGGAGCGCCTCAGTCACATCGGCCACCGCGGCCGGCATGATGCACTGTCTATAGTCATAAGTAGTTAACGTCTTTAAAGGAGAATGTTTCATGCCTTTCGCCCAACTCAAAGTGCGCTGTCTGCCTCTAGATAATACATTTTTGCTCGCAATCCAATAAATTCACCCACGTTTTTGGTCACCAGCGAAATTCCATAAAGAACAAACCAGACGTATCGAACCTTTTATGCATGTCATTCCTGAAATCCTCGTAGAGATTCGGGGTTTTAATGTGCTGAACTAGGCTATCTGTGTCTGTATAGCACAGTTTTACAAGAGTAAGTGGATATTTCTTTAAAATATACGCATAGTGAAAGTAGTAAAGAAGCGTCTAGGAATTCTTTAAAACTGCAATTGGTTTATCAAAGACTACATTAAGCTTAGTCAGCTCAATTCCAAACAGATTCTCATTAAAAATCAACGTTTACAAACATTTGAACATTTTAATAGTGACGATAATGCAAGGATATTGCTCGCGCTGAGAAGAAAAGTGGGAATATCTAGAACAGAGAGTTCCTAATAAAAATTAAGTGACACGAATGTATCTAGTGCTTCGATCTGATTACTTTGAATTTTAAGCACACATGTTCTGCATAATATTGCTGTAGTCCGTCGAAACAATTGTTAAATTCAATTTTAAAGCTTTTATCGGCTCATTTGGGACTTGCCTCTTCAATTTTAAGCAATTCAGTGCACTCTAAATAAAACGCGCTACTTTATAACACTCATGGACAAAAACCACTCGAGATTAAATGCAATTTTATGTTTTTATGAAGTATACCTATTATAGCCTGTTGTTGAATTTTAATTATGCAATGTTACACGTGCAGAATTTATACATGCTAGATGTAAGGTTACAATAATGCACTGCATTTATAAACCATGCTAATAATCAAAATGTTACACGTATTTACGTACGTGTTTTTTGCTGAAATTTTTGCAACTTTCTTTGATGAAATCTAATTAATTTTCCGGGGGTTCGGAGAGAGGAAGTCAGGGAGTTACTACTGGTGATTTCCCAGAGTGGTCAAGGATGGGGAATAATTGATAAATTTAATTAAATGTCAATCAGTTTTAGGGGGGAGGGTAATTCTCAACCGGGGATGAGGAAGATGATTGGAGGGTAATTCCCACTTTCGATTTATCAGACGGGGAGCTAGTATGGGGATTAATTTATCAATTTACTTGAACGTCAGTCAGCATTAGTGTTACCCCAGTACTAATAAATGCTATAGGCTTCTCTTCATTGTTTTTAATTTAATTTCAACATTACTTTAAGATCTCTATTTCATACTCCTAAAATATTTTCCAAATTTATTCAAGTAATCTACTGAGAAAAATTTTGAGTCCCAGCAGAGAAGGGAGTAACGAGATGGAATGAAATTTCAGGATGTGACAGAGGTGTAGTAGTTATTTCACTGGTTACATTATTGTGTACAGATTACAAAGATCTTCATAGTTACAGTCCAAGTATCAGTAAAAGGATGCTCCCCCTCTTCCCTCGACGAACAAACTGTGTGTTTGGGGTTGGGAAGAGTGCCGTAACATCGTGCTGTCCTCCTGTGAGTCCAGCGGGTCTGATATTCTTGATAGTGACATAGGTACAGACGTGACGTCAGAGCTAGTCCCATGCATGTTCTACTGGGGACAGGTTTTGGGCCGTGCTAGCCACAGGTGTTCTAATTATCAAACAAATGGTTCACAGCGACGCTATGCCGTTTAGACAAGGATTGTCCGGCTAAACAAATTACCCTGTGATACTGTCGCGTGAGAGGTGGCACTTGAGAATGAAAGGTGTCCATGATATGAAGTTGTGCCTTCAGGATTCTCTCAGCAGCTACCAGCCGCGACCAAAACGATAGGTCTCCATGTAAATATGCCAGGACTAACACCAATACAGGTCTACCACTCGACAACAATGGAAGATTGAGACCTCTCCCCAGGACGTCCCCATTCTCGCCAATAACGGTAATCAAGTATAATGAGGAACTTTGTTTCACATCTGATAAAAAGAAAGAAACGTTATCATCAGCAATTCGTCCAGTCATGGCACCAATCCAAACGAAGCTTAGGCCTTGGTCGTTATCTTTCCAGCAGCTGGTAGTTTACACGCGAGGGAGGACACAGGAGTTTGCACATTTCGGACGTCAGACGCAGACAAGATGAGCCACGTTGTGCTCGGTAGACAGCATGCGGAGCCTCCAATATGGTGGTTCCATGCAGGCGACTGAAACCTAGACTTCAGAGTATCTATTACATCAGAAAGCCCCACAAATATGAACACTACCTGACATCACAGGTTGGAGGCGATCTGCATTGATTAATTATCTCCAAAAGTAAAACTCCAAGATGGCAGTATGGTTTATTGATTGACGTCAGGTTTGGAGGTCCTTTGTCATCACAATGTGGTCATGTTTTTAAGAAGATGGAGGTTAAACAGAAAGTGCAATGTTACGCTCCAACTTTTATAAACATGAACATATTGTACAATATATACGACCAGAAGATTATGGCACAGCACATGGAAACCGGTCGTCAATCAATACATCATACTGCGAACTTGGCTTTTTTTTCCCCTTTTGGAGGTAAGTAACAAATATGAATGATGCAAAATGCGATCAGTGATCAAAGTGAGTCCCACAATGAGATCCATTTTAATCCCTTCTAAGAGCTGTTAACAATGCCTCCACGAAAAAAACGGAATTTTCACAATGAGCACTTAATACCTTACGCTGTTAATGCCTCTTATTTGACATACCAGGCTCGTAACATCACTGAATACGAACGAAACTATTGCACAGTGGTGATCTTGTCGCAACTCACATACAGATCCGCCGACGTTATGTTGGTATGCGATGCTACACAGACATCTTTCCGTGTCTTTTAGGTGTAGAAAATTTTTGGAAGATCTGAGAATGAATATAAATACATGAACTACTGTGGATTCCACACACAAACTGCCCAACAAATACTGTTTGTAGTCTACTCAAATTGAAAGGTTCCAGTTTCAGGAACAGTCCAGAGGATCACGAGAACATCATTATAAAAACCTACACCTACTGTGCCTCTGAGACGAAGGAGCTAGATAAAAGTTTTAAGAAAATAAGGACACAGCTGAATATCGCAAAACAGTCACACTAACAAGGGGTTCCTTAAGAATACTAGTATCTCTATTTCGGTTCAGGAAAGTGCCCGGTAATCGATTGTTAACAAGTACTTCAGTGGCAATCCGAGGACAACTATCTGTGCCCAAACGATGAAATGTTGTAGAGGACAGTTTTAATACAGCGGCAACAAAGTATACACAAATGCGGCAGAGCGTCATACGTTGGAAGGTGTAAACTTATTGAAAAGCCTACACTGGCAGATGACACAGGTATATCGAAATGTTTAATTATTGGGTCGCTGTGTTTGAAGATGCAATTCAAACATTAAATATTATCCTTACAAAATCAGAAATTATTAATTTTCAGCTAATCGTGTTCGTCGTCGTCTGAGACTCGTATCCGGAGTTTAATTTCTCTGTTGATATTGCCCTTGCCGGCCGCGGTGGCCGAGGGGACTGAGGCACTCCAGTCACGGTCTACACGGCCACTACGGTCGGGGGTTCGAATCCCCCCCCCCTCGGGCATGGATATTTGTGCCGTCCTTAGTCTTAGTTAGTTTATAAGTAGTTTGTAAGTTTAGGGACTGATGACCCCGTAGTTAAGTCCCATAAGCTATACAAACATTTGAACATTTGAATATTGCCCTTTTCGCGGCCCTGCCGTGGAGGTATGGTTTAGTAGCCCAATCCTAGCATGGAACAAGGGACCACAGACCTTACAAATAATGGAAGATGGAGGACGTGGTTGGGTCTGGAGGAGTTTGCATCTCTTGCGTTTGTCATTCTCTATTCTTCGACGCTCCTGCTCAAAGTACGAAGACCAGACGAGGCAGGAGAACGCCAGCGTCTGCGATCTTTTGCAATGGTTGACCATTTACTCCGATCGTTGTCCAAGTTATTTAGATTTTCTTGTACTGATTCTTATAGCGTTCAAGAAGGGCACCTCGTGGCCTTATACCTGTGCTCACTTCACTGTACAACATGGGAGTCTGTCATTTCTCATCGGCTGGAGATGTCCAACCCATCTGAGTTGGTGCCCAATGACGAGAGCTGCTTTGGTGTTCATTTTTGCTTTCTCGATGACAGTAATATTTGATATAAAGTCATCCCATAATATATCTTAGCTTCTATTGGTTGAAGCGTTCTAGTTCCTAGCTATATACTCAAAGGTTCCGCAACCATAGAGCAGGGTGGAAATGACAACAGCTTCATACACCATCAGTTTGGTGAATAAACTGAGGTCTTAATTCAGGAAAAGACTTTTGTGAGACGACCAAATGCTACACGGACAGCACGTTTTCTATTCTCCACATCTTTTTCATATCAGCCGTTAGATGACAGTACGTTTCCTGGATAAAGGAAATGGTCCACATTTTTCGAGGGTGTATAGAAATGGTTGTACTGAAATCGGAACGGAAGAGACAGGAGCTGTCTGTGCAGCACTTTTGTCGTTGGAATATTGATGGATGTCCGGCTGAAATAGGCAATAGACTACATCTCAGAGGGTGAATAAGCTGGAGAAGCATACTCTTCAGCATATTGCAGGTCTGTATTTGTGAACTTTTTTAAGGGTGCTTAATCGCCACAAACCACACTTTGATTATTGTAGCTTACGTGTACAAACGTTGCAATCAGATCTTTATGGATTGCGGTATTACGCCCTTTCAGAAGTAGATAACGCAGCACTATAACTCATTAAATACGCCAGATGCTCTTCCTCTGAAATCATTATTTATTGGTAGACCCCTAATACTGGGTAGCTAAGCTTCGTCTTTAACACAGCTATTCACCTTCATTTGCTTCATTAGTCGTTTACGAGAGCAGTCAAAACTTTACGGGGCTTCCTCTATTAAGGTATTACCTTGATATAAGTTTTACGGGCGCGAAGTTTCTCTGCCTCTTTCGCTGTAACTCCGCTGTGAGCTTACTGCGCTAATGGCCTTATCTTAGCTGCACGAGGGCATAATTCGTCTAAATAAACAGTCTCAAGGAGACGCAAGACAAATAATGTTTGGTCATTGATTATGTACAATTGGTACTAGGAATGGTTTGCAACACAGCAGCGTGTATTTAAACAAACAGATTTTTTTAATTATAGTCACCAGAAATTACGTCTTTGAAGAACTATAAACGTGTTACACCCACACTTATACAGTCTTTCAGAGTAGAGCTCATTGCTTTAAATAATACTACCAACCAAATGTTACTTTACACATTTGAGGGGCTACGTTTATTTAATTACAGCCGAGAGTCTGGGTTTCTGATTCCATATGAAGCACTCCCATTTTTAAATTTTATTATTATTATTAGTAGTAGTAGTATTAGTATTAGTTGGAGTATTTTATCCATTTCAGCAACTGTTCAGATTATAAATTAATGAAATTCAGCAACCAGTTGCTTGTAGTTATTTATTTTTAACTTTAATGACCGGTTTCGGGCGCTTGAATGCCCTTCTTCTGGTCTCTATACAGAAGAAACAGTATACAGTAAAGGTTATAGAACGTTCAAAAGAAATAATAAGAAAACAGAAATAATAAGAAAATCATAAAATACAGGAAGCAGGTTGGCGTATGCCTGAGAGAGTTCTGTGACCGACTTTTGTACGTTTTATAGCCTTTACTGTATACCAATGCACTTGTTTGTCTGTATAGAGACCAGAAGAAGGGCACTCAAGCGCCCGAAACCGGTCGTTAAAGTTAAAAATAAATAACCACAAGCAACTGGTTGCTGCAATTCATTAATTTATATTAGTATTAGTATTTGTATTTTGGCACCCTTCGGTGCTAGATATCAAAACGTTCATAAATTTTTGTATGGCAGCTAGTCTTAACAGTTTGAATGTTTGAGAGTGATGTAAACCACAGTACGAAACGGAAATCTGATTCCGCTGTACCTGCCATCTCGTTTTTCTATTCTTCTCCCCCCACCCCCCCAAACAACTATTTACTTCCTGCCTCTTCATACGTCTCAGCAGTCTGCAATGTGTACCTCCACAAGCGAAGTTGTAACGTAGTCAGTAGTTGAATAATACTGACAAAAAAGTTGAGAGCCAATATATATATATATATATATATATATATATATATATATATATATATATATATATATATATGTGTGTGTGTGTGTGTGTGTGTGTGTGTGTGTGTGTGTGTGTATGTGTTTGTGTGTGTGAGAGAGAGATATTTGTAAAAATAACAGCGATTTGACGATGTCTGTCTGTCTGTAACGTGTTCCCATGTTTTAGGTCGATCGGTTCAACCGATCGGCACCAAATTTACAAACATAATTGTTGACCCCCAGCGATCAGAACTTCCCTTTCCCTAATATTTCGGGCGAAAAATTGGTCAGTAATATAAAAAATGGCCGTTTTTTATGGCCATTTGACAGCAGGAATTTTAATTGCAGGTAATGCCTTAAACGTTCATATGACACGAAAATCGAATAAACGATTTTGTAGCGGAGAAAATTCTTAACTACTTTGCGCTGTAATGTTATTGCAACAACTTTTTTTTGGTAAGAAGTTACTACTTACATTTTCGTTGTATTTTCAGCTATCTTCTACTGTTTCCTCCATTTGGTCAGGCCACATGTTGCACATTGTATAACTAAGAGAAATTCGCACATTTGTACACATTTTAGAGTGTTCAGCAGCCATCATTTACTTTACTGTATTTTAGTGCTTTGTTCGTTTTGTTGCCAACTTAATGAAATGTACGTTGGTTGCTAACCTTTGTGTGTGAACAAAATGAAAGAGTACGAATGTTATTTGAAGCAGAAGAATGAGGAAGAGAGAGAGAGTCTGTGTATGTGTGTGTGTGTGTGTGTGTGTGTGTGTGTGTGTGTGTGTGTGTGTGTGTGTGTGTATGTGTGTGTGTGTGTGTGTATGATTGCAATATCTGTACGAGGGTGGTAGAAATTTTGGTGTTTACTTGGTATTTGTTTTGTTTTAAATGAACTCTGAAAGGGGGAGGGGGAGTGATAATGAAATTCTCTCCGGTAAAGTTCGTTCCAGTGTTACTCAGAGACAGTCCATAGGCAGGCCTAGGTCGATAACCAGAAGAAGAGTCGTTCCAGTGAAACCCGCAAACTCCATAGAGCGTGGCACTGGCCGGCTTCTCGAAGCTGTCCGGTAAGGTAGGAAGGAAGCATTCAAAGAGAATTGCCGGCTGTGACAGCGACTCGGGCTTCACAGTCAGTCTTGGCCAATCGGCGTTAGGCAGAGTGACCTGGTTCTGTCTTTGTTGTTGCAGTAGCTCCACCTGAAAAATGTTGTGCCCCTTATCGTCTGTTGTGTGCTTTACCAAGACGCGCGTTTAGAAACTGTTATCCGGAACGCCGTATGATTACGCAGACGGTGCGACCGATGTGTTCGTTGGTGTGAAGGCCCTGTAGGGGCGAGCAGAGACCGGCAAGCCTCCTCCTTACCTCATACTATCTAAATCATAAGTGATTGATAGCTTAATGAGCACCAGCGCGTGCTGAAAACTCATGACGCAGAACTTGTTTTATTGTGTTCTCAATTTAGATTTTGTATCTACATGTGTTGCATGCATCAAATTGCGTGGTTATGTTATATCGCCCCAAATTTGCGACTGGATAGGGGATTTCCTGTCAGAGAGGACACAGTACGAAGTAATCAATGGTACGGCATCGACTAAACCGGAGGTGATATCAGGGGTTCCACAGTGTAGCGTTATTTTTCCTCTGCTATTCTTTATTTATATAAACGATTTAGGGGAAAATCTAAGTAGCTCTCATAGGCTGTATGCAGATGACGCCGTCATTTACCGTCTAGTAAAATCATCTGAACATCAAAACTCACTGCAGAACGATTTGAATAAGTACTCCTATGGTGTAAAAATGGGCAATTCACTCTAAATAATAGGAAGTGTCAAGTTTTCCACATGAGTACGAAAAGAAATCCATTTAACTTTGTATACAAGATAAATCAATCAAAAGTGAAGACCGTAAACTCCACAAAATACCTAGGAATTACTATTACTTCAGACTTAAATTGGAAATAACACGTAGATAATGTCGTGGGAAAGGCGAACAAAAGACTGGGATTTATTGGCAGAACCCTCATAAGATACAACAGAACTACTAAAGAAACTGCATACACTACGCTTGTCCGTCCATTTTTGGAGTACTACTGCCCAGTGTATGCTCCTTATCAGATGGGTTTTGTGGAGGACATCGAAAGAGTCCAAAGAATGGCACCTTGTTTCGTATTGCACGATACAGGGGAGACAGCGTTACGGAAATGATACAGGATCTTAGATGGGACTCATTACAACAACGGCGCTTATCGCTGCGGCGTGGACTACTTACGAAGATGCAATCGCCGACATTCTCCTCCGAATGCGAAAATATATTGTTGACTCAATCTTACATTCGTAGAAATGATCATCAGAATAAAATACGAGAAGTCAGAGCTAAAACGGAGAGATTCAGGTGTTCTTTCTTCCCGCTATTCGAGAATGGAATGGGAGGTAAATAGTATAAAGGTGGTTCGATGAACCCTCTGCCAGGCACTTAAATGTGATTTGCTGAGTATCCCAGGTAGATGTATAATTTAGATATTACTCGGCTGAATTTTCCTCTTCGCAGACGCAAATTGAATACCCTATGTTGTTAGAAGGCTTTGTATTGTCTCATGTAACATGTATGAGTGTGCAACGTGGAAAAAAATGTGCTGTATTCGACATTCCAACCACATAAAATGTGCCTAAAGTTGATATCCACAAAACAATGAAAGATTCGCACTGTGACAATTGTATCGACGTCAGTAATGTTAGAGCCTGAGCAGTGCGTGTTCGTAAAGGAGTAAACAGGGGTGCCAACCATAACAAGTACAGAATATGCCCAATTTCTCTACTTATGTTAGAAGTGAGCGTTCGAGGGACACACCCGTCATAGTGTTTAGTGTTACTGCAGTTCGTCAAAGATGGCAAACACAAGCTCTCACGAAATATCCCACACTTACCTGAGAACTGTGCCTAAGATTTTCTCTAATCAGTCATCAACCCCATTCCGTTGCAATACGCGGTCGTTCACTCTTCGCTCTGTTGAGGTTACCGTCACTGTTTCCTTCATTACCATCAGTAGTAACGCAACGTTACATTACCAAGATAGCGCTGACGTCCTTCCAGAAGGACGAGACCGGCAGCATACATTTTTTACTCTGTCTGTAAGAATTGATGCACAGTATCATATTTTATTTCTTTGAATCGCCTGCTCCCATTGCAGATCAATTTTACCTTATATTGTCGATTGCTAAGTGGTTGGTTACAGCTGAAAACTTTTGGTTCATACAGAAGATACTGAAGACTTCCTCGTAGTTGGGTTTATATTTCTTAGACTTTTATCCATTTTTGAGACATTTATATGAATATATTTCATCTTAAATGTTGTTTTAATAATAATGATTCGACAGATTAAAATTATAAAACATTCATTTTGACGCCATTCCAGAAAGAAAGACAGTATTGCAAAACTGATGGCGTCATTGAGAAAAAAAATGACTTATAATGATCTTGTGCAGTTATATGAAGGTAATTAATAGCTTCTGAGAAAAAATTAAACCAAAAATAATTCCACATACATGAGAGATTCATTATTAATGGCAGACACAGTGGATCCAAAATTAGAGTCCGAATTTAAAACAGCCTACTTGACTTCAAATCAACTAACTAGAAAGGAGAGATATTGCAAGGAAATTTCCTGGCAGATTAAAATTGTGTGTAGTAACCACGGTTAGAAACTGGAACTTTGGCCTTTCGCGGGCAAATGCTCTACGAACTGAGCTATCCCGGCACTGTTCGAGCCGGCCGCGGTGGCCGAGGGGACTGAGGCGCTCCAGTCACGGTCTGCACGGCCACTACGGTCGGGGGTTCGAATCCCCCCTCGGGCATGGATATTTGTGCCGTCCTTAGTATAAGGTAGTTGATAAGTAGTTGGTAAGTTTAGGGACTGATGACCCCGTAGTTAAGTCCCATAAGCTTAACAAACATTTGAACATTTTTTTTTATTATTTTGCACTGTTCAACCTCACAACTTTACTTCTGCCAGTACCTCGCCTTCTATTTTCCAAACATAACGGAAGTTCTCCTACGAAACTTCCCGTACTAGCACTCATGGATGTAATGGTATGGTCGAGACATGGTTTAACCACAGCTTAAAGAATGTTTCCAGAACGAAACTTTCACTCTGCAGCGGAGTGTGCACTGATATGAAACTTCCTGGCAGATTAAAATTGTGTGCCGGAAGCTGGAGCTCTTTCCCGCGAAAGGCAGATATCCCAGGTTCGAATCCCGGTTCTTCCACCAAAGTTTAACCTACCAGGAAGTTTCAAATCACCGCACAATCCGCTGCAGAAAGTAAGTTCCCTTCTGGACATATTGCAATTGATTTTCTATAATAGTTAAAGTAAATGGTAACAAAACAACTATTCAAGTAAATGAGTAGAATCTAAGAGTCTGACGACGTTCCTTCAGACGGTCGGAAAAACTATGATCCACACAATTGTAAACATAGCAACGGCAAACTACAGAAAGAACTACAGCACAATCCGAGCTACTGGCGTAAAGAATATACACAAGAATGGTAAAGCAAGTCATGGATTTCTTACATGACGACCAAGGGAAAGGTAGCAGACAGGCCGCCCTAATATTACGCCTGGAGGAAGCCTAAAAGAAAACACACATTTGTAGCCTTTGTCGACTTGCATAAAGCATGCGGTAATCTAAAATTGCCTGAGATGTTCGAAATTCTGAGAAAATAGGAGTAAGCTACAGAGAAATACGGGTTATTTACAGTGTATGTAACATTCAAGATGGATTAATAAAACTGGAAGACTAGCAAACAACGTTCTCGCATTAAATGGATGTAAGACAGGAGTGCAGTTTTTCTCCCCTAATGTTGTGTAAACAGCAAATTAGCAATGAGGAAAATAGAAAAAAGGTTCCACAGTGTTACCGAAATTCAGAGTGAAAGGGTGTCAGTGACTAGATTCGCTGATGCTACTCTTATCCTCAGCGAAAGTTAAGAATTATAGGATCTGTTGAATGGAATGAATACTTTACTGAGTAAGATGTAAGGGCTGAGAGTAAACCGCAAAAGGAAAAAATGAGATGTAGTATAAAAGTAGTAAAAAATTATTATCAAGATTGGTGATCACGATTTAGAGGAAGTTAAGGAATTCTGGTATCTTGGAAGTAAAATAACCTACAGTGGACGAAGAAACGAAAGATTAAAATAATGACTGACACAGTCTAGGGGAGCATTCGCGGTCTAGAGTAGAGTACTGGTGTAAAATATTTGCCTTAATGTCAGGAAGCAGTTTCTGAGACTATATGTTTGGAGTACAGCTTTGCATGGCAAACGAAACAGAAAGAGACTCGAAGCATTTGTGATGTGATGGAAAGAAATGTTGAAAAATATGTTTACTGATGAAGAATGATAAGATAAAGAGTAAGGAAATTCTCCGTAGAATCGGCGAAGTCCATATGAAAAACACTGATAGGAACAGAATACAGGATGATAAGGTATTTGGTAAAATATCAGGTAAAATTCTTCATAGTTATACAGGGAGCTGTAGGGTGAAGACAAAGGCTGAAATACATCCAGCAAATAGCTGAGTATGTAGGGCACCACTGCTACTCTGAAATGAAGAGCTTTTCGCTTGGTGAGGAACATGAACGATCTTGAAAAATAGTGTTTTAGGAAATCTATACGTCTTACAAAATAGGCTGTATGTGTGTATGGGAATGTGTGTATGTATGTATGTTCCACATCTCCTCCTAAACTACAAGACCGATTTTAATCAAATTTGGTACAAATTTGGTATGGCTTAAGGTATGGCTGCAAAAACCACATACGATACATCATGCGATATCACATCATAAACAATGAAAATCTTGCAGCGCGTGATAGCGTGATTTTATTCGTCAACTATTTGACAATGAGAGCACTTAAAATTTGAACATAATCTGAAATCTTGACGAATATTTTCTCGCGGACAACCTCAACAAAATGATGAAAGGGAAAAAGTTTATCACTTACTATTTTTCCGATGATCATCTACGGCATTTGGCATGACAAGTTATTACTTCTACATTGCAAATTTTATTCGCGAGATAATTCACAGTCAGTACACACACATACACTGAAATTTCCTTCGATACTATAACACAGTTCGACACATAGCTCATGAGATATAGTCATAATTTGGTACATGCAAAACCGCATCGTCACGTATGAGGTTCCAATTTATTATTTCTTTACTACTAGTACCATTAACGACCAATTTTGCAGTCATTAGGCACATATGCCACTGAATTTACCTTCAAATTTACATCATAACACGTATTGCAGGAGATATGACGTCATAAACAATGAAATTTCCGATTAATTTCTACATCGTGCGCTATTTTTTAACACCTCCTCTTAAAATAATGGACCCATTTCAACTAATCTTGGTACACATAGTGCATAGTAGCAGACACCAATCGCTATGGGGTTCAAAATTACCTACGACACATAGTTCAGGAGATCCGATGTCGTAAACAATGAGTCACAAAACTTTTCCCTAACGTGATGCATGATTTACGAGACTTAAGTCATGGTTGAAAAATACTAACACGAATTATTTACTGACGAATGGAAAAACTTGTGGAATCCGAACTCGGAAAAGATCAGTTTGGATTTAGGAGAAATGTAGGAACACGGGAGGCAATACTCACATTACGACTTATCTTAGAAGATAGGCTAAGGAAAGGGAAACTTACATTTTTAGCGTTTGTCGATTTGGAGAAAGTTTTTGATAACGTCGACTGGAATACACTTCTCCAAAATCTGAAGGTAGAAGTGGTAACATATAGGGAGCGAAGAGTTACATTCAACCTATACAAAATCCAGACAGTGCTTATTAGAGTCGAAGGGCAAGAAAGGAACGCAGAGGTTGGGAAGGGAGTAAGACAGGGTTGTAGCCTTTCCCCAATGTTGTTCAATCTTTACATTGATGAGGCAGTGAAGGAATGGAAGGAGAAATTTGGAGAGGGCATTAAAGTGCAGGGAGAGGAAATAAAAACATTGCGGTTTGCCGATGACATAGTAATTCTGTCAGAGACCGCAAAAGATCTGGAAGAGCATTTGAATGGAATAGACAGTGTCTTGAAAGGAAGATATAAGATGAATATTAACAAGAGTAAAACGAAGGTAATGGAATGGAATGTCAGAAGATCAGGCGATGCTGAATGAATTAGATTAGGTAATGAGACAATAAAAGTAGTAGATGAATTTTGTTATTTGGGTAGCAAGTCAACTTCTGATGGCCGAAGTAAAGCAGAATGGCTTTGCGAAGAAAAGCGTTTGTAAAGAAGCTAAACTTGTTGACATCCAATATTAATTTAATTGTTAGGAAGTCCTTTCTGAAAGATTTGTCTGGAGTGTAGCATTGTATGGGAGTGAAACGTGGACGGTAAAGAGTTCAGATAAAAAGATGGTAGAAGCTTTTGAAATGTGGTGCTACAGACGAATGATGAAAATTAGTTGGGTAGATCACGTAACTAATGAGGAGGTGCTTAACCGAATCCGGGAGAAAAGGAGTTTCTGGCATATCCTAAGAGAAGGAATAGATTGGTTGGACACATTCTGAGACATCAAGGAATTGTCAACTTAGCATTAGACAGAAGTGTGTGGGGTAAATACCGTAGAGGGAGACCATGGGACGAATACAGTAAGCAGATTAAAAGGATGTAGTTTGCCGAACGTATTCTCAGATGAAGAGACTTGCACAGGACAGGGTAGCGTGGAGAGCTGCATCAAACCAGTCTGCGGACTGAAGACCACAACAACAACATTCATCCATTATTTATTCATCGCAGATGAATATTGCTAATATTACACTCTACAAATCTGGAAAATTATATTATTGTAAGGCACATAGTCATGGGTATTCAAAGTCATAAGTATTGAGCTGCATGAAAACGAAACTTAAATGGACAGACAGTAAGGAAGAAGCCGATGGACAGAAAGGGAAGAATGACATGTTTTATGTATTGTTGATAGTCAAGTTTAAAATTAATGATTTACATCTTCTATATATAATATTATTGTTCTTTATTTGGCAACAGGAATGATAATTTAAGTTAGTTTGTCCGATAGATTTACAAACATTTGAACTTTTTGGTGAATGGCGACGCCACAATGGGAACAACATTAAAATGTTAAACCTTTCTTCAACTATTTACAAGTACGGCTTTGAAGGAATTAATCGGTCTCACAACCTCTTACCTAAGAGTGAGTACGTTTTCTAGCGTTTCATATATAAATATACTTGCGTGGAAAATGATTTAAGTAAACTAACAAGCTCTGACCCAGATACAAAACCAATCATCAACGCCACAACTAAACAATAGCAAAAATGTTACTGGGCTTTTCAATAAACTTGTGTAAAATAAAATTTTTGTTGGACATAATTACGTTTATATATATGATGGCGGGCATTGATACTTTCTTCGGTAGGCCCCTACTCTTACGGGATTAGTTTACAATAACTACGAGTTTGAGTTCTATTGGGCAGGGGTAAAGTTGAGAATTAGTATCCGACGGGAGGCGTACCTGAGTAATTCCGTGCAGGTGTGGTGATCGCTGTGTCCTCAGTCGTGTAGAGGTCAGCGCAACTGCCCAGAAAGCAGGTTACCCGGGTTCATGTCCCACCTGGGTACACATTTTCAATTTTTCCCATTAGCAGTTAATGCCATACATTCCGTGAATACAAAATGACGTTTCTCTTCTTTAATACCATTCCCTTGGCCATTTTTACCATTTTAGTTTGCAAAGCATTCGCCCTTCATGCCATGTTTTATTAGTGTTAATTGCTTTATAATAGCTTAAGTGCCTGTATCGTGCCACGAGGAGTTTCCCAGGATGTTTGTGGGTGCCATTATGGTAAACAGTGAACATCACTGTTGTAAAATGAAACCAGCTCACCCCTGTGTTCATCGCGCGGGATTGGCCATGTATTCTAAGGCTCCTTGCTGAAGAGTGTATGGCTGCTCCCCGTCGGATGTTCGAGTCCTCCCTCGGGCATGCGAGAGTGTGTGTGTGTGTGTGTGTGTGTGTGTGTGTGTTGTCCTTAGTATAAGTTAAAGTACTGATGCCATTGCAGTTTGATCCCATGCCTTTACAAACATTTCAACGATCTATCACCCCACTGTTCATTTTCTTGCCGTGTGTGACCCTGTTCGAGGGCGGGCAGGCAGGAGAGGAGTACCTCTGGTCCCTCACGCTGGAACGATTGCCCCCGGCCCCCTCCCCTGCCTCCTTCCTCCCCCTTTTTTTGCGAGAACCTGCACTCGTACTAGGCGAGGGGCGACGACCGATAGCGGCCCATTTCCTGACTCGCGAGCGCTGTTCTTTTTTCCGGCAGTGATCGGTGAAATCTGTTTTCACGGCTGAGAAATCCGAGCCCGCGAGAGACATGCACCTGGTCTCACTCACTGTCCACCCCCTCCCGCCCCACCAGCGTGGATACGACTGACTGTAACGACGTTGCAGTCGACTTCAGGAGCTTTAACCAACATTACTGCAGAGTGAACACTGTACTCTTTCCACATGATGGAGGCAGGAGGCTAACGACAATATGACCAATCACTTTTCAAATCACATTCATAACACTGGCACAGTGATAAGATCTTATATTACAAGTGGTAGGAACGCAGCCCTCGGGCGTAGAGATAAAATGTATCTATTTATTCTTCACAATTTCCATCGAAGTTGCATTAACCATTTTGTTTGGTAACAAGTTTCGGACCATCCTGTCCATTTTCAAACCATATGCCACATCATAAATGTTACATACAATGGATCACTTCCATGCAGCAGACATAATACATCATTAACAAGTCAAACTGACATGTCTTAGGCGGCTAAATAATCTACAGTAGTTAACACTTATTAGAGAGCATAAATATAAATCATTTATTAACAGAATACTTCAGATATTTGAACAGCAGACAGGAATAAGAGACTGACATAACATATCTACACTGAAAACAAGTGAACTAAGTTATCTGTAGATATGTCTGCCACTGCAACTTTCTATAAAATGAAGAACATATGGTCACTGAAATCCGTCAGTTTAATTTGTTAATTATGTATTACGTTTGCTGCATGAAAATGATCCTTTGTATGTAACATTTATGACGCGGCATATAATTTTAGAAATGGACAGGATAGTCCGAAACTAGTCACCAAATAAATGATTAATGCAACTTCGACAGAAATTTTGAGGAATCATAAGTTTGTAAAACGTTATGGGTCCACTTCCTACATTATGTTGGACTTTCATAAAATGTATTTTGACTAGTTTCGGCAACTACCAAGAAATTATTTATTTTAACTGGCTAAATGAAGGCCTTCAGGCCCTCTCTTACACCTAACCAGGTTTAATCAGATTGAACAAACTGTATAGTACATTACCATGTGTAATACAGGTATTAAAGTTAAAAAATAAAGATTATTACTAGAATAATTGTAACAATAATATAAAGATAATTATAAGAATAAAAATGATAATTATTACTTTGTAAAAGACAGTAAGCATGTTTCATATTGTGAACATCAACTTTGTTACCATTTAGGAATTGTCACGTTATGTTCTTGCACATTGTGCGTTATTCACATCAAACAGAGACATAAAAAGACGGAATGTGGTAGAATTTATAAGGTAGAATGGTTAGAGGGAGAGAAATAGAATGGTGAGATTCAAGGCTATGATGAATAAAAGGCAGAAAGAACTGAGAGGATCATAACAATGGAGGCCATTTTAAATTTTCTCATAAATGTTGAATGGTTTAAGATAAGACGTTGATCACATGGCAGGGTGTTGCATAGTCATATGGCTCCGAGGAGAACGACACGGAGAAAGATTCAGTGTTGTGTGAAGGTCGCAGTCGTATCTGTTCTAGTATTACGGTTGTGGAGGTGTTTAATGTGAGAAGATAAGTATTTCGGGCACTGGTGGCTAAGAAATCAGTGACGGAAGCATAGAATTTGAAAATCGTTCCACTTATGTTCGCGCATCCAACCTACCTGGGTATATGAAGGACTGACATGATCGTACAACCGTATATTTCACACGTACCTAACACAAGCATTCATCATTAGCTCGAGGCGTCTAAACTGTCTATAACATAAATTTTAAAATTTTCAAAAGAGGAACAGTTCTATAAATAGAATGTAACTACTAGTTCGATGTACAGAATGGAAGCAGTACTTACATGCAATATGATAAAATAACAAGTAACTGATAAAAGGTAAGCCACATTTAAAATATCAGGCTAGCACTAAGGGCTGATCACATCCTGCAAGAGTCATCAGATTGATGTATCCGAGGTAGAATTACTAACAAGTGAACATTATCAGTGGAGCCATCTAATGGACGAAATTATAACAAGGTACTTTACAATTGGAGTTTTGGGAGAAGACTGTTACAAAGAATAGTATTTTACATAAATAAGACCAATGGCTGAAGCGTCAAGGTACAAAAATAGCTGAGTGAAACAGCGATCAAATAAACGTTATAATTATGAAATGTAGTTAACATGACTTTTGTGGAAAATTTGGTCGACTCAAAAAAAGTATTTCGGACTCCGGATGGGGAAAACAAAGATCGAGTAATGGCTTAATACCTTTGAAGAAATTTCTGTTATGAACTTGTAACTGCTCATTCAGAATAAGAGTGTCATTAGAAGAAAAGTGTTTAAATATTTGCAATTCTTCGAGAACATTAAATATGTGGCCTTTGTTCTCAGTGGGTAAAATATTAAAATCGTGACTCGCTTTTGGTGTGTGACTTAAAGCAATCAGAAAAAGATGAATTCTGGGTGCAAGTACCATTTTTTTCTCGAAAGATGTTCCTTGTTTCTGACTTTAACTGCACGTCCTGTCTGTCCTATACAATAAGAAGAGCAAGTATCACTAATAATCTTATAGATGTCAGAATTATGTAGAAGAGAAAAGGATGATTTTAAATTTTGAATAAAATAATTTTTCCATACTGTTATTGGTAGAAAGGCACGTTGCAGTTCTATTTGTTACGAAGAAGCCGTTGAATCTCATGAGAGATGGGCCCCAAAAATGGAATGAAGAAGACACCGCAGACATGTCATGTTTCTTAAACTTTATCGGTTTCGTGTTATTTTATCATACGACATGAAAGTACTGCTTCCACTTTTTACATCAAACTAGTTGAAAACTGTTTCTATTTTAAAAATTTCGTAATTTATTTTATATGCAATTTTAGTAATTTCTTATGAGGCGCTTTTAGTAACTGCCGAAACCAGGTAAAATGCATTTTATCTCTGTTGCGTAAGGCTGTCTTACTACCATTTGAATTCATAAACGGTCGTTGAAGAAACGCTGCCCTGATTAAAATCACTCGTAAATGTAGGTTTCTCATGATCTTCCTATACCATTTACGGCAAACTACAAGATGGTTCCTTCGTTTCTGTGTAACCACACTGCTGAATTCCTGCTCCGTATTTTACCTACCTGAGTTTGTGTTCTGTTTCTAATGATATCCTTTGCAACAGAACTTTAAACTAACAGATCTTCCTTGACGACCATGTATTGTAGTTTCCTATTAGGCAAGGCTGATTAAACACTTCGCCATTCGCATTTGCAAGTCCACCAGCATAGAAGGGTCCTCTCACGACCATATAGAATAAATGAAATATCTTTCAACCAGCTAGGAAAAAATGAGGTTGCTATTAATCACAGTATTGTTTTTCTTGTTAACGGCTGTCGATCTCTGTCCGACTGAACACGTAAGTATGATTTTTTAACATTTCCATGTGAGTTATATTCATAAAACGCAAGTAAATCCAGTGGGAAGATCAAATACAAGCTTTTATGGGGAAAGTATGACTATTTCTGGTAAAAACTATACAAGGTGAGTAAAATTCCAGAAATGAGTGAATTGTGCAGTAATTTGAAAAGTTTTGTACAAAGGGAGAGTTGGGTCAAATCACTGCCATTATTTAGTTAATGAAAGACGAGATTGAAAATAATTTATGCATAAACAAAGCATAACTAGAAAGATTTGCCAATAGTTGCCTGGGATAGTAATGAAGTAGATAGCTTCTAGGATTTTAGGAGGCAGCAAGGAAGGAGCCACGTACTCCATGTGTCATAATTTACGGACGACATATTTTATTTCCATGTAGCAATAAATATTTTAAATAAAGTTGTTAACTGCAATCATTCGTCACAGATACAAAGTCTTTTATTACCACAAATCCAGAGTCCACCCAGTAACTAGCCATTCGCTGTGCATAAGTTTCAAGATGGTATTTCAAATACTTTGTGTTACGCCTTACGCATGTTTGTGTCCAATTCTCACAGTTCAACATAGTTTAAACTTTGTGTGTTAAAACATTTTCAGATCGGCTTGCACAGGACAGAGTAGCGTATAGAGCTGTATGAAACCAGTCTCCGGAGTGAAAACCGCAACAACCCCCAACGTGTTAAAATTGTGAAAAGTGTACACCAAACTGTGTAAGGCGTATCATGAAACATCTAAAATGTTGTTGTTGTTGTTTCTGTTGTGGTATTCAGTCCAAAGTCTTGTGGGATGCAGCTCTCCACGCCAGTAGAGCTGCATGTCCTCGGGAAAAGTAACGACTGTAGTTCCCACTTGATTTCAGCCGTTGGCAGTAACTGTGTAGTAAAGCCACATTAGCAGATGTTACAAGGCCAGCTCAGTCAATCATCCTGACTGTTGCCCCAGTAACTACTGAAAAGGCTGCTGCCCCTCTTCAGGAAACACACGTTTGTCTGGCCTCTCCACAGATACCCCTCCGCTGTGGTTGCACCTACGGAACGGCTATCTGTATCGTTGAGGCACGCAAGCCACCCCGCCTAGGCACTTTCTATGGTTCATACATGGGACGACCAACTCTCCCGTATTATAGGGAATCTCCCGTATTTTATCACTTATTTTTAAATTCTGCCTTCTCCCTTAATGTCAGCCTGTTTCACCTGTACTTCGTGAGCCATTGCTGTTATTGGCAGTAGCTACGTAAGAAACACCAAAAAAATTGAAATCTTTCATATCTACAGATACAGATACAGAAGGAAACATAAATGTGCATTTTTAATATATTGAACACACATTAAAGTACTAATTACTTGTCTACCGTAATCAAGTAAAAATAAAACTCCAACGGACATATACACCTAAACTCTACAGTCCCTATTCCTATAGTCATTATGAAGTAGATGGAGTTAACCAATAAAACTATTTCTCCAACAACTTTGTCATCTGTGCTTATCTGAAACTTAAGCTCTTAATGGCTGGTATGAACTTACTGCAAATACGACTTTCTGAATAATGGACCCCTTTTTGACTAATGTAGGCCCTAAGTTATTTCAAGTCTTCTGTAGGTTGTTTTTATTCTTACTATTGATGTGTGTACTGAGATCTTAGCTGGCAAGTGTGACATAGTTAATAAATAAATATACTGTAGAGCAGCAGTTAGTGTAACCAGCTTTTTCAATAGATTTTTGCAAACTGTTCTTGAATTTACTCTTCAAATAAGTCTTATTACGCCATTGCACTCTTAAAACGTTCTTTCTGCTTGTAGACATACACTAAACTATGACACACAGGGTGTTACAAAAAGGTACGGCCAAACTTTCAGGAAACATTCCTCACACACAAAGAAAGAAAATATGTTACGTGGACATGTGTGGACATGTTAGAGTTCATTTTATTACTTCACTTCAAATCACATTAATCATGGAATGGAAACACACAGCAACAGAACGCACCAGCGTGGCTTCAAGCAATTTGTTACAGGAAATGTTCAAAAGTCCTCCGTTCGCGAGGATACATGCATCCACCCTCCGTCGCATGGAATCCCTGATGCGCTGATGCAGCCCTGGAGAATGGCGTATTGTATCACAGCCGTCCACAATAGGAGAACAAAGAGTCTCTACATTTGGTACCGGGGTTGTGTAGACAAGAGCTTTCAAATACCCCCATTAATGAAAGTCAAGAGGGTTGAGGTCAGGAGAGCGTGGAGGCCATGGAATTGGTCCGCCTCTACCAATCCATCGGTCACCGAATCTGTTGTTGAGAAGCGTACGAACACGTCGACTGAATTTTGCAGGAGTTCCATCGTATATCAACCACATGTTGTGTCATACACATGTTCTAGCAGCACAGGTAGAGTATCCCGCATGAAATCATGATAACGTGCTCCAGTGAGCGTAGAACATGGAAGAACATGAGGCCCAATTAAGAAATCACCAACAATTTCTGCCAAAACGTTCACAGAAAATCTGTGTTGATGACGTGATTGCACAATTGCGTGCGGATTCTCGTCTACCCACACATGTTGATTGTGAAAATTTACGATTTTATCACTTTGGAATGAAGCCTCATCCGTAAATAGAACATTTGCACTGAAATGAGGAGTGACACATTGTTGGATGAACCATTCGCAGAAATGTACCCGTGGAGGCCAATCAGCTGGTGATAGTGCCTGCACACGCTGTACATGGTACGGAAACAACTGGTTCTCCCGTAAATTTACATTTAAAGAGAAACACTAAAATGAGCTCTAACATGGAAATTAAGTGTTTCCGGACACATGTCCACATAACATATTTTCTTTCTTTGTGTGTGAGGAATGTTTCCTGAAAGTTTGGCCGTACCTTTTTGTAACACCCTTTATAAGTAACCACAATGTGTCTGATTTTTTTTATATTTACATCCCCATTGTCATTGATTACCAATAAATACTTATAGTTGTGCAGTTGAAATTAACTGTGACTAAATCTTCCTCATTCTCCCTTATAATCATGATCAGATTTTGGTCATATCTCTTAAATCCGCTATGAAAAGTTGGTCGTCCTATTCTTAGTAGAGGACTTTTAAAATTACCACTCTGATACTAATACACTGATAATTGCTAATTATTTACCGAAATATGTATTTGCAGGGGTAAAAACTGTATTGAAGTAGTGGCTGATTTCTGCTACCTACCCTGATTTAAAAATTATTACAATCGTTGGGATCATGTACCAGGTGGCCCACGATCGATTCCCTTGATATTTTTTTGTTTCCCGCATACTTAAGTGGAAGAAGGGTGTTCGCGCCACTGCTGACAATAGGGGCAGTGCACCCACCGTTCGATCTAACTCCATCGAGTGGTTCCGTCACCTGCTTGCTTGCTTGCTTGCTTTTGGTTTCACTGGGATGAGGTCGCGTTGCCGTCTCTTCGAGTCAGGTCCTACTGTCAGACAGGTGAAAACTGCCATTTAAACCAGTGAAGACTACGCAGATGTACAACTGATCTATGAAGACATTCACCGCGACGCAGCTAAACTCCAAGGCTGTATTCACAACGTTTTCCAACACGACGTCTAAACTCTGTGCAAGTTTATATACACACCGGGACACGATTAAGAATTGAGGGAGCTTTTCAGGTACAAGATGTCGTGCACGTGCCTGATGTCATCCGGAATGTTAGGAATGTTATTGAGAATATTTTTGCACATGCCATGCACAATAACCATAGCTTAAAGTGAAATAATACAAACGTACCACTTAGAATAAACAAAAATGTTACCGTGGTTTTTTCTTTTTTTTTTTTTTTCTTTCTTTTTTTTTTTTTTTTTTTTTTTAGGTTGCTATATTAGTTGTACATATAACAATAATAAATAATGATAATAATATGGTCACTGTTGTTAATCTCTCTCTCTTTCTCGTCTGTATGTCCTTTATGTGTTCATAAACCATTCATTCGATTGCAATGAAACTTTGTTGTTCACCGTACGCCTACGAAGGTTCCTGACCCAAAAAAAAAAAGATCACGACACATAGCTCAGGAGATATGACATCATAAATAATGAGAGGCCACCGCGTGAGAATACCCAGATTTATGCGTCATTTAATGGAAAATGGGAGTAGTTAGGGACATGCAACAAAGTTTGCATGTAATTCCGGACGTTTATGAAGCGTTTTTAACTGCCCCCACCCTCCAAAAAATGATGAAACGAAAATAAGTCTGTCGCTCACAACAGTTTCGCTGTAGATGCCGTAAAACTGTCGGATCAGGCAATACCTTGTATCAAATAAAGTTAGCATTACAGAGTTGCATGTTACTATTTCTTATTGTCTGTAAGTCTTCCTCAATTCTCTTGCATCGAAAATTAAGCAATCTCTTTTCTTAATCATTGTTTGTATAAAAGCGTAAGGACACTCACTCACTGACTAAGCACGAAATCTCGAAAACTACTTCACCTATGAAGCTGAAATTTAGCAGGAATTTACTTTATAGGTAGGAAACGTCAGCTAAGAATGTATTTTGTGATATTTGCATAGCGAACCATACTTCTCTATAGACTCACGAACTCTACAGTTTCATTCCGATTTTCACAAAATTCCGCACGCTTTACCTTCAAAACAAGAGGAACGTCACCGTCTACCTTAAGTTTCATACGGTGCATGAGGAAGGGTACTTTGCAACATAAAAATGGGTCCTTAAAAACCTTGGTAGCGCCATATCTTGAGGGCGGCTCGACAGATTTCACAGATTTTATTTTATTTGTATATTTATTTTTTCATTGTTCTCAGAACAAGGGTTATATGAAATAAAACTAGAATATTTGAGAACAACAAAGTGCGATTTTTCAGTGTGACCCTGCGTTTCTATTCCATAGAAATATATAGTTTTGTTCCGATACTGATGAAATTTTATGCACTCTACCTTAAAAATAAGAGGAATGTCAATGGCTGTATAAAATTTCGTTCGGTGCATGGTTGAGGGTACTTAAGTAATTTTACAAAATGCATAGTTTTGCTCCAATCTGAATGAAGCTTTGCATACATGACTTTTAAACCAAGAAGAAGATCACTTGGTACATAAATGTTTGTATGGTACGTACATGACAGAGAGTACCTTACAAAAACTTTGCCGTGAGAGGGAAAGGTGAAAACGAATAGAAAGATGGGAGAGAAAGAGGTGGATGCAGAGAGAGGGGAAGGGGATATGGACTACGAGAGTGTAGAATAAATAAAGATCCGGGCAACGCCAGGTTAATACCTAGTATCACATAAGTCATTATATGTCACCCATCAATATCTACTTCCCATCATAATTAGGTCAAAGAAGAGCTGCAGTAGACCTAACGGTATCGAAGTTTTCGGTACAAAGGATTCTGGAGGAATGAAAACAACGTCCCTTTGAGCTGCATCTATTCCAACAGCTATATTGAAACTATTTCCAATATCGGATGTTGTTCTGCAGACGTATTTTGAAAAATGTAGTTGCAAATCTGGATTTCTCAAGGTTGATTTTATGGTACATAACTGCCATTTCACCGATGTCTCTACTGCCATAATGTACGATCAGGCACATGTGATGATAACGCATGGTGCACCATTATGGATGACATTGCTGGACCAGTTTATTTGGCTTCCTGCAGAATGTGCTGAACCTAGGGTGTCTTTTAGAAGGCATTCCATTTAACTTAGCTCTGTGCCACTGGTTTTAGAACGATAGTTTATTACTGTAGAGGCATCAGAGAATACAATATTGTGTACCCCGACAGATGTATAGGTCGTATTCTTGCATTCTATGGCCAGTGAGATCGGCTGAATTTTCCCTCACCTCTCACATTTATCTCGGAGTTCCACATACTTACATCTGCCTCCGCCGAGCACCATCCACTCTCTGCCCTCATGGCCGCCCTGCTTGACCCAACCGTCTTGCAGGTCAACTTCGAGGAAGCCGTCCTCTCACTTACTCGTCCCAAAACGGTTCTCTTGCCAACTTTCCAACACCCTCAGCCTTCAGGGCTAAAGGCAACGTCCACCAAAACTCAAAGTGACCTCGCTACTGATCCCACTAAACTAAAAATTGGATAACCTACACCACACCACTAAGCTAACTATCTCAGCTAGCAGCCTACCTCACTCCACTCTCCACTCTCACGCCAATACACACAGTCACTCTCACAACGATGGGAAGTGGCAAGAGGAACTGTGGAGCATAGCTCCTTATATGAGCATTGTTCACTTATTTTTCCTGAAAACAATTGATAGTAATTAAATCGTCCCTGTCTCCACACAGCTTGAGTATCGCAAAATACAGCACGCATTGATTTACGTAATAAAATAAAAGGAAACGTACACCACTAAATGACTGAATCTAACACGGCAATAATTTCAAATGAAATATATGAAAAAAGGTAAATGAAGTATTGTTTCAATCTGTTCTTTCTAATTAGATGTCATACATCGATATGAGTTGAAACAGATAATTGATATGATTTGGCCGTTGTGCGTACTATTTTGGTCACTGACAAACACGGTTCTAGACAGAACCGTTTCTGGAAGCCAGCAGCGAACCTAGCAGCCATCCTACAGCAAGGAAGTTTTCTATCAACGAGCTATAGGACCACTAATAGATGTAAAGTATTTGTTTCTGGGCGCCTGTTTGATGTTTAGCGTCGTCTCTTGTGTTATTGATGAGTTCCCTTTACTGTCGTTCATAAACAAACGTTTCGGTGTCTGTAATATCCGGGATTAACTAACGGCAACGGATGACAATGCCTTTCTATAATATTTGTATCTACTGATTATTAATACAGTCAGTGTCATAAAATCAAGCTGCGCAAAAGGTCCACCCCTTCCTTTCAGGTGAAATTTCTTTATTTGCTGTTTTATAGATTTCAATTTTTTGTTAAAATTAGGGGACTTAGATCTTTCAAATAACAACTGTAATAGTCGACGCATAAAAACAGAGCGAAGAATACATGAAGAAAGTGAGTGAGACGTTCTAAGCAAGAAAATTGGATTCGTGTTTCGCACACTAGAAAAATATTTGTAAATCTGCGGGAACAAGCTACTGTGTTTGTGACACCATAAAGACAATATTTTAATATTGTTATATTTCATCAAAATGTATAAATTTTTTGCACATCGATTTTTTTCATAATTGTATTAATGTATGTGTAGTAATGTTCTATGGATGAGGTTTCTTTGTACTCCTAAAAGCTTTGAACACTTTTTATATTTTATTAATGTATTTCAAAAATGTGTATTTTAATCTTGTGTGGATTGAAATGTTAATAATTTTGAGTTATTTTATTGTAATAGCTTTATGTAGTATCTGGCTTAGGGATTTTATAAATGTATGTATAATGTAAAAACCTGTGGGAAAAACGAAAAAACGGAAAGAGCTTGCATGAATAGGAAAGGTGGGAAAGCGCGCCAAAGCTGCACTGTTGCGCGCTACGAACATTCTAGTTGAGAGAGTAGTGTCTGAGCCTCCGACGGGTGAGCAGTTTGCAGCTGAGGCAGTGTTTCATCAGGCCAATACTGCAAGATTTTATGGAATTGGCCTCGGATGACGTACGCTGCATATTTTGACCAATGGCGCAAATATTGGTGGCTTAATTGTTTTGGTTTTCCGACGCCAAGAGGATTGCAAAAGCCACAGCACTGTATGAGCCCATACTTGTATAATTGCGCAACGGCGAACCATGCACCTGCACTTCTCTGAGGACACAGCCATTGCAATCTTTATTACTTTTGTAAGCTACGAACTGACCTTTGTATATATTATGAATAACAACCAAATTTCATTTTATCCTGTGTTCCACTCGTCATTTTCGTAAGTAACTGACCTATGTAGGTTCCTAACCTTATAAGTGCAAAAGACTTCCCGAGTATCCTACATATTTAATAATGTAGTGAAGAAACTGATGTTATCCTTATAATTGCATTCTTAACGAAAATACGTGTGAATTTTCTAAGACAGTGTTAGATTTATGAACAATCAGCAATTTAGTTAGTTTATACAGTGTGCTGATTTATTGCTTATTGATTCAGAAAGTAGCTTACTGTGTTCAGATTTGGTATATGATTTTAGACTTTTCTGCTTTACAAATTAACTATCCTACAGTCATTACATTTTACTGAATGGTAACAAAAATTAGTTGAAGATAATTACAGTCTTATACTGCAGCTAGCCTGTAACTAGCCTGAAAGTCATCTATAAGTAAATTATTAATGTAGGAAAAGTGCTGTACTACTAAAGCACATAGTCTTTATGAAAATATACAGTTGTCACCCAGTGATACAAACAAGTTTGCTAGTGTATATGCATGCAGACAATTTAGGCCTAGAATATACAAAGTTTGATACTTCCTACAAACCGCTTAGACTTACTCCCAAAAATTTGGTACATTATCTTAATAGTAGTGTATATTACTGTGGGACATATTTTTCACTTTCTGATAACAAAAAATTCACCATACAAATTAATTATTTTCAATCTTACTTTCATAACAAAACGTATACTTAGATACTGGCAGCCTTTGCTCTATTGTATGTCTATTCCAAAGTTAAAAAAAAAAATGTTCACATAGTTGATGCTACTGCTTATAAAACCATTTGAAACATTAATTTTACATAGTCTGGCGACTGTATTTATTATTAAATTTCCTGACACCTCAATAAAAGGAAACATTAATTTTCACATCAGTAGTATGGGCTCAGTAGTGTTTATAAAGTTTTCCCTTGTATGCAATCTTCGAGAGACGAAACATAAGGGTTGATGCCATTATCTATTAGTAAGCACACGGTAATCCTCTCTGAGGGGCGCGTTACTGTTCAGGAACTTTGCGTAATTGTGGGAGGCGGCTGGGAAACTTTAACGGTGTAAAGTTATTGCACGTAACTTGCCGTTTTCTAGGGATTACTTCTAAGTATCCTGGATAGCAGGATCGTTGCATGGTGATACGTCCCGAGGGAGGACTGGAAAGCCGGTAGGAGTATGTAACGAAGAATGTTGTGATTTATTCCCATATGCTTGCATTACTAAACCTCCCGATACCAGTGTCGTATAAATAATAGGAACGAATGTAATTAGTCTATTACCATTTTCTTTTTCCAAACTTTTTTCTAACGTGACTAGCAGATATTATTTTTTATTATTTGACGTTGCAGAAGTTTATCTAATTAGTAAATATTAATTAGATCGTGTAGGAAGCGTATTGTTGTAGGTCATATATTAGGTTAATTAGTATCTCTGATAAAACTAATTAAATTCTTTTCTCATAGTATTAAAGTAGGTATTATTATGTTTCACAGTTAGTATTAGGAAAGTTGTGCCACCATTAGTTTCTCTATAATTACCGTTTATTACGAAGTAATTGTTTAAAAACCTTTTTGAAATTGAGGCAATTTACTCAGTATTATTTACGCTGCCTTTTACTGTAGCCCGTTGTATGTAATTATTTACTTTTCCATTATAATTAAGTTAATGGAGTGAAATAACAGTACGTACGACATTTTCAGTGACATTATTTGGATGATTAAGAAATGTTGCTTTCGCACCATGTAAATTAGTCTTGTTTCACCTTTGTTAGGAGGGACAACTCACGCCAGTAGGGAGTCTTGTTTCGTGGTATGTGAGGCACAGCCCACGTCACTTTGAATTCCGATTATGAAAAATTATGTTAAAGTTTTTCAGTGTTAGTCATGTAGAAAGCGTTATTATGAATCGATTATTAATATTTCTGCCACACTAAGTGTACACGTCGGACTTTCGTATTCAACACACGAACTGTGGAAATTTGTATTATTGACGTGTGGAATGTGCGTTCTGTGTAGTAGTAACTGTTATTAATGGGACTTGTACGGTGGCCATAAATGGGGACAACTGGGCACTAATGATTCATTAAAGTGACAATGAACTGCAAATCTACGAGTCGCCTACGTTACTTGTAGTAGACTATTTCCTGCCCCATGCCTGTCGTGATTGAGAGCGCCGATCTACGACCGGTAACGTCACAAGTAGCCTTGCTGTCCGTGACATGGCGCGTAGAACCGCTCGCCCATTACCGCGCGGTTTTCAAAACTAAATATGGGTTCCTTCATGCCCTTCACACCATACTGGTTTTATTTTTATGACAAGACTGCCAGTTTTTTTATTGTATTAGACTTGAGAAATCCTGCTCGTAATATTTTTGACGTCATGTGTTTCATGTAACTGTTTTTATTCCTCTGATGATGTTGTGCCTAGTGGCAACAAAACCTAGGTTAAGCACAAAATTAAGCCACTGGTTGGCTGATATACAAAATTGTTAAAAAATATGGGCAAGATTATGTTGCATAAATACAATTCGTAGCGCATACTTTAAAACGGTGTTAATTATTAGCGTTTTATACTGTCTTAATAATTGTGGTTCTTAAATTTCTCACTTCGTATTTGTTGAACAGTCCACGGGTGTACTGGTGGTTCATAGTGTCCAACGAGCACAATATTTCGGCGATCAGACGTGTCGCCATCGTCAGGTGCTCTGACGAACTGAGGTCCTGTAGGCGGGCGGCCGTCTTACATCCCCGCACCCAGCCAGGCGATGCGCACCCGCGGGCACGCGACGGCGGTTGTAGACACGCTGTTGTCGGTGTCTGTGGTTGGATCGATATTCTCTAGTCAACAAATCGTCAACAGATCGTTTTCTTTGCTGAAGGTCCTCAGATTCAGTGCTGGTTTCGAAGCATTGCTCGGAATGTAGCCGCAGTCTCGATTGATGAGCCTTGGTGCGGATCTCGATGGCCACTCTAACAACGCTGTCCCGGTATCTTGAAGTCTGGGCCAAAACCTGGTACGTTCGTAGTCCATCGAAACCTGTAGAGAAGGAAGAAGTAACGAAGGAAAAATAGCCACGGCTTTTACACCGTACACTGCCTCACGATCGGGTAGAATAAGACGTCTATCAAAGAAACACCGACTTTTGGCCGCCAAATAGATCACGAACCTTATTCTACACCTACATGGGATATTCTGCAAATAACATTTAAGTGCCCGGCAGAGGGTTCATCGAACCACCATTACATTATATATCTCCCATTCCATTCTCGAATAGCGCGCGGAAAGAAAGAACACCTCAATCTCTCCGTTCGGGCTCTGATTTCTCGTATTTTATTCTCATGATCATTTCTACCTAAACATTCGGAGGAGAATGTTGGCGATTGGAGTTTCGTACGTAGCCAACGCCGCAGCGATAAGCCCGTTGTTGTAATGATTCCCATCCCAGATCCTGTATCATTTCCGTACCGCTGTCTCCCCTGTATCGTGACAATACGAAACGAGCTGCCCCTCTTTGGACTCTTTCGATGTCCTCCGTCAAACCCACCTGATAAGGATCCCACACTGGGCAGCAATACTCCAAAAGTGGACGGACAAGCGTAACGTATGCAGTTTCTTTTGTAGTTCTGTTGCATGTTTTAAGTGTTCTGCCAATAAAACGCAGTCTCTCGTTCGCCTTTCCCACGACATTATCTACGTGTACTTTCCAGTATAACTCTGAAGTAATAGTAATTCCTACGTATTCTGTGCAGTCTACGGCCTTCAATTTTGATTGATTTATCTTGTAAACAAAGTTTAACGGGTTTATTTTCGTACTAATGTGGACGACTTCACACTTATCATTGTTTAGAGTCAATTGCCAATTTTTACCATACTGATATCTTATTCAAATAGTTCTGCAGTTGGTTTTGATCTTCAGATGATTTTATAGACTGTAAATGACGGCGTCATCTGCAAACAACCCAAGAGAGCTACTGAGATTTTCCCCTAAATCGTTTATGTAAATAAGGAACAGCAGAAGACCAATAACACTACCCTGTGGAACGCCCGATATCACCTCTGTTTTAGTCTATGCCTTACCATCGATTACTACAAACTGTGTCCTCTCTGACAGGAAATCCCCTATCCAATCGCAAATTTCGAGCGATATACCATAACCACGCAATTTGATTAAAAGCCGTTTGTGAGGTATGGTGTCAAAAGACTTCTGAAAATCAAGAAATACTGAATCTATTTGCGAACCCTTGTCGATAGCACCCATCACTTCGTGTGAATAAAGAGCTAGTTGTGTTTCACATGTACGATATTTTCAAAATCCGTGTTGACTTTGGGCCAATAGATCTTTCTGTTCGAGATAATTCATAATATTTGAATACAGGATATGTTCCAAAACCATGCTGCAAATTGACGTCAATGAAATAGGCCTGTAGTTTAGTGGGTTACTCCTACTGCCTTTCTTGAATATAGGTGTGACCTACCAATATTTTGGTACAGATCCTTCTATGAGAGTGCGGTTGTATATGGCTGTTAAGTAAGACGATATCGCTTTAGCATAATCAGAAATCTAATAGGTATATAATCCGGACCAGAAGATTTGTTCTTATTAAGTGATTTTAGTGTCTGTACTACTCCGATGATATCTACTTCTACGTTACTCATTTCGGCCTCTGTTCGTAATTCGTAATCTGAAATATTGTTTTCTTCTTTGGTGAATTAGTTTCTAAAAGATATGTTTAGTAACTCTGCTTTAGTAGCGCTGTCATCGGCAGAATCGCCATTACTATCAAAGACGATCTAGCTTTGCGAAAGGCCGGCGTAAACTAGATACCGTGTCAGAGTGGAAAAATATCGGACATAAGGTGCGGATTATCGAGGATCTTTGGCGTAACTATCAGAGGCACACTGAAGTATCCTAACAAGTCAGCGACTACAGATCACTGTTTGTCCGAAAAGACGACGGCCTTCCGCCCACTGGACCTTAGTTTGACAGCGGACCTCACGATGGCGACATGTGAACACTATGAACCGGCAGTACACCCGTGGACTGGTCGAGCGTATTTATAATTTTTTTACTGACTTTTTCGTTCGATACTATTTCTTTCAACGAATTCAAGTAATCTAAATGGATATTACACGCAAAAACCAGGAAGTCGCTATACAAACATAACATTAGGCCATGTGCTTTTGTTTCATTTCCGTTTTAATCTTGGGTTTGAATTATGTTTGTTGAAGTGAAAGATTTTAACAACGAGAAATTACTTGCGCAGCCATGATTGTACCCAGGCATGCACCTTTTCGCTTGAAGCAAACCTACTGATACGAATTATTATTGAATCAATCGTTACTGGTAAAACCGGTACAGCGGCTGGTCAAGAATATGTAGGAAGTGGGATATCAACACCCGTTTGTTTAACAGAAACATTTTCTTTCACTAACAGTTTCGGCATTCCATTATGCCATTTTCAGGTCCCTGTGTAATAAACAAACCTACTCATGTGACTAAGACAAAAACAATAAAATATAAAAATCATAAAAGTATTGTGTAGTAACACACAATGAAAATACAATATAGGTATGAAATCACTATTCAGTAACACATCAATAATTTGTACAAACGTAGTGAACTTTAACATTCAATTTTAATGATTAGTCGTATAATAGCTACATTTATAATCCCTAAGCTGTTAAACATACGGCTGTTGGTATCCTGCTACCTACATACTGCTACGAATGTATTTTTCTCAAGGCTCCAAAATTGGAAATAGAACCGGGAGAGATCTGTGCGGTGTGGTGGTTACATCTTCAGCGAATCTTCTACATCGTAGTTGAAACGGCAGTAGGAGCTGAGAGTAAATACTCCAGATATGTCAAATAGTCTTTATTTTTTTAAATGATGCTTTAGATTGGAGTCTCCCTTTAAAGATGGAGAGTAGCTCATTTTAAAGAGATTAAAGTACCATATCGGTTGGGTTAGTAATTACAAAAATGTTCAAATGTTTGAAATTCTCATGGGACCAAACTATGTTGGTCAACAAAATGTTCAAATGTTTGTAGAGCTTATGGGACTCAACTATGGGGTCATCAGTTCCTAAACTTACAAACTACTTATGAATTAGGTTATACTAAAGACGGCACAAGCATTGTTCGCTGAATCTAAGTACTTCCTACTAGGTCTGCCTCGACTCCTCTCACCCTCGGCTGCCGAGCACATGAGTCTCTTAGGTAACCTTGCTTCTCCCATGCGTGTAACTTGATTCCAACATCTCAGCCTGTTCGCTCTAACTGCTTCATATGTGGCGTTCATTCCAAGTTTTTCTTTGATTTCCTCATTATGAATACCCTCCTGCCATTGTCCCCATCTATTAGTACCTCCTCCTGCCATTGTTCCCATCTGCAATCTGCAATCATTCTTCCTACCTTGATATCTGTAACCTCTACCTTATGAATAACGTAATCTGTATCCACCCAACTTTCACTCCCACACAATAAAGTTGGTCGAAAGATAAAGCGGTGCACTGCTAACTTAGTCTTGGTACTTACTTCCTTCTTGAAGAAGAGAGTAGATCTTAGCGGAGCACTCACTGCATTAGCTTTGGTGCACCTCGATTCCAGTTCTTTCACTATGTTTCCATCCTGTGAGAAAATCCATCCCAGGTACTTGACACTGTCTGTTCTTTGTTCCTCTTATTTGGCACTCAGTCTGTTTAAATCTCTTTCACACAGACATTACTTTCGTTTTGTAGATGATGATCTTCATATCATAACCTTGCACCTCTAATCGAGCTCTGAAATATTAGTTTGCAACTTTTCAATCGAATCTGCCATTACAACTAAGTCATCAGCATATGCGAGACTGCTTATTTTGTTTTGACCTATTTTAATCCCGCCCTGCCAGTCTACTGTTTTCAACATATGATCCATGAATAGTATGAACAACAGTAGTGACAGGTTACAACCTTGTCTTCCCCTGAAACGACCCTGAACAATGAGCTTAATTTGTCATCTACTCTAATTGCTGCCTGACAGTATGTAAAGCCCTTTAATTGCCTACAGAAGTTTGCCTCCTATACCATAATCTTGTATAACAGACAGTAGCTTCTTCCTAGGAACACTCATTGATTTAATTGTATATTAAAGTACTTCAGTTATTCCATTTCTGTGGTTCCTCAAGACAATGGCGGGCGAACTGATTTGAGCCGTAGGAAGCTGTGACTTCAGTCTAGGCTGGTTTCACTCGCAGGGGGAGTGTAGGAATTTAGTGATGTGTGGGCCGGCCATTAGTAGTAGGTTGCGCAGTGCGGGGCGTGAGAACAGAGGCGTGAGGCACTTTTTCGGCAGACAGGTAGCTACCTGGCCAGGCCCGGGCTGCCAGCGTTGCTGGATAAGACAATACCGTGAAAGCGACTGGCGCCGGTAAGGCCAGTCTACTAATTGCTTTAGGTGAGTGGCGACGGTCGGACATACTTTTTATGGTAAGGGACGACTCCCCACTATTTCTGCATCCCAAACCGTCGACAGAGGGTAGTAGCTTGATTTACGACATAATAAATCGAAGGATGCTGCACGTGCCGTTCCCCGTCTGGAGCAGCTGCCTGGCTCAATTTGTGTCCGGCGCCCACGTTAGTAAAAATCGGCACCAAGATAACGGCAGGAGATAATTTCGCAGATGTTTTGGGGGAAAATGTCCGGGCTACGTGATTTTGCGTGAGAATTTGCTGTCGGAGGTGGAGTCTAGGGTGCAGACTGCAGTTTAGTCTACGATTGGCTGTGTGTTTGCTATATGACAGGTCGAGTGATCCGTCATCCGCCCAAGTGTACAGCCCATTATAGGTTTGGCGATATTAGTCTCCTAGGTGTGAAAGGCGAGGCTACCGATAGCTGACGCGTGCATCTTGGTGGTGTGGAGAGGAGCCTCCTATGGGAGCCACAGTTGAGTACGGTTCACTTACGAGGCGAAGGGAAGATACTGTCAGATATGGTTGACTTAAGAAGACTCCTGCGGGAGGTACGATCGAGTACAGTTCTCTTAAGAGTACGACGAAGTTACGTGATTTGGCGGATGTGATCAACAGCCTCCGTTTCCAGTCTACCAGAAAAGACACGCTGCGAGATCAACCTTGCTGTGTGCGTGGTAAAGTGCCTTCTTAGGGATTAATAACTCAGTTCAGGTAGGGATATAAATTGTGTCTGCCTTTTCTTTGAGGCTCTAGTACATATACCTTAGAGGCCTGTACCTCATTTGCCTAAAATCATAACATGGATTGGTGCACCTAACTCCGTTCGGCATTATCACATAGTGTATGAATGCTTCTCTAAACTGTCTACGTTTGGTTTATGGAACCACAGTTATTGCAACACTATAACTGCGCTGACAAATTTATTTTATTCCCATAGAATGTTATAGCCAATCTTTCCCCTTGATTTGATGGAAGCAGGAAGGTGAGCCGCAACTCGTCTGGGTAGTAACGGATGTGGTCCCAATTGGAATAAAAGAATTGTAACGCCGTCAAAGGATGCAATGAAAGCCTTTATTTAGACTCGAACATTAGCTTTACGTTTACAAAACGTCATATATACTCTATTCCTCAAAATGAATGTAACATATTTAACTTACGACTGTACAATGTCTGTTTTGTCCTGTTCATCACCGACGATTTGTAAACCTAAATAGAATTGGTGAGACCCTTGAAACATTTTTGTTTATCAGTAAGTCCGTTTCTCATTCAGTTTCTTCGAATGGAAGGCCCTCCGAAAGAATAACCATTCATTTATTTCACTTCGTATAATATTGTGTCTTTCATTTTTGTAAAGTTATATGACAGCTTATTTCATATTTCCATGTTATTGAGTTGTGGAACGCGGTCACCTAATATTGTAAATGATTAGGTTATATCCTTGAATTTTGAAATATAATCTCAATTTCTTTCAGTTATTGAATACCATTATTTAAAAATCCCAAACACTATTCTGGAGGGAAACATAAATACCAGCTCATATTATCAATGGGGAGAAAAGAAATTTCTGCGATAGAAGTAGGGCAAATAGAGTAAGTGATTGAGCCTTGATCTTAGTATGGTATATGTCTCTGGCCAAATAGATCAATATTGTTGTATGTTTAGAAAGACATATTGGCTATCCAATTTATCATAACGATTAATCAGATAATTTGTATAAATGAAAAAATACAGTAACTTGTTTTGCATACTAAATTGTCATCTATATCTATAAATGTGAATTTCTGTTCGGTGTACGTTTATTACGTCTGAACCACAAATCATAAAGAGCTAAAAATTAGTAGTTACCAATGTATACCCGGGGAAGGCTTTAGGCACGGTTTTATGGCGATCGGATAGCTATTTAGTAATTTGAAGAATATAACGCTCAATGCGGAACAATTATTACTCTTTGAAATTATATTTAGTGTTTGAAAATGGTTGTATTGTTGCTTGAGGGTATATTGGGATGGAAAGTTATCGGTGTATTTAAAATTCTATGTGTGTGTGTTAATATCTCGCTCTGCAGCGAAAACTGCAGAGCGCAAACGAATGTTCTCTGTGTAATTTTTGTCCGAAGAATCCCGTTGTACACCATAGCTGTTCCATGCCGATAGCTATAATGGGGTGGAAGATATAGTGATTGAAAGTCGTCAAATTATTTAAAAAAAATTCGGACTGAAGGCCAGCGATGACGTTTGCGACTCTATAGCAAGGAGGTTACATACAGCGCCGGTCGCGGTGGCCGAGGGGACTGAGGCGCTCCAGTCACGGTCTGCACGGCCACTATGGTCGGGGGTTCGAATCCCCCCTAGGGCATGGATATTTGTGCCGTCCTTAGTATAAGGTAGTTGATAAGTAGTTTGTAAGTTTAGGGACTGATGACCCCGTAATTAAGTCCCATAAGCTATACAAACATTTGAATTTTGAAACATTTGTTACATACAGCGAAACGTGATGCCACAGACCATATCTTTGGTCTATCTGTGCCACAATGCCTTCAGCTCTTTCTTTGTAAGGATAATCATACGTGTAAGGAAATATAACAATAAATTAACAAATACCCGGGCAACGCCGGGTTTTCAGCTAGTATTAAATAAATCATAACGTACCTTTCTTATTACAATTTGCATATAAATGAGAAAGCATTCAGCCATACGGTAACATAAAAAAAAAAAAAAAAAAAAAAAAAAAAAAAAAAAAAAGAGACATGTAACACTGACTGGTTGTTCCAGCGACTGCAGTAGCTTGTATTGTAATTAATCTTAATTAGCTACCCACCATTACCACACAAAGCTTGAAGTCCGTTCACTTCCCACACATCTCCCAATAGAAGACTCTCCCATTTGTGGTTAACCGCGGTGTTTTCTCACATAAAGGAGCCTTCCGCTTCTCCACACTACGTATTCTTTGGTACGGCACTACGTATTCAGCCTCACGACGCGACGCACTGCGCTTTTGGTAATATTTGACTTTAAAATTTTTAAACGCCCGAGTAACCAGCGGCAAAGCGTGCGCGCGCATATCTTGCCGCGGTGCAGCGGCCGCCGCCCCCACATTTATTCAGCCGCGTGAGAGCCGCGAAAAAAGGTGGCTCGGACCACGTGTGGGATGCAGCAGCCACGCTTAATCCTGTCCGCCTCAGATAAGCCAAAGCGCTCTAGCAATAACTCACTCTGCTCCCAGAAGGTATGCGTGTACACACTTATCTAGATTGCAAATCTATGTAAAGTTTACTCAAGAGATCAGGCCAATGGATAATCTAACACCATAAATTAACATCATTCATCTGCAAAGCAGTACATAATATGTGATCATTATTTAAATAGGCGAACACGAATTTGACGTACGGATTTTTAATATTAACTGCCGTAGAAGATCCATGCGAATACTTCGTAACGTTAGTGGTGAATGACATAAGGCTGAAATAAGTGAATGTAAATATTTATCAATAATGAAATATTTCATTTTGGAATTAACAGTGTATACAGTGTCGGTCAAAATAATAGAGCCACCTAGCAAAAGTTTAGAATAAAGTGCACATTTATTACCAGACATGTTTGTACTAAAATGAAAACAAAATTTTACGTTGTACAGGAACTATTACAACAGAGTCACAGTGTACCACAGTCAGTTACATAGATAAAGCAACAGAAAATAATCAATAATATTCAAATAATACTAGACCACAGGGTCAAAAAAATAGAGCCAAATGACACAAATATTTTGTAATTGATCTCAGTCTTATGAAATTTGCAAAATTCAAATGTTTGTAAATCTATCGGACGAAACTGCGTGGTCATCAGTTTACAAACTACTTAAACTATGGTAAACTAACATAAGGACAACACACACACCCATGCCCCAGGGAGGACTCGAACCTCTGACGTCGAGCAACCACGCGCTCCGCAGCGAGGCGCTTTAGACCGCTTGGCTACTCCACCGCGGCTGAAATTTGCAGAAACAGTTTTTTTTTTTGTGTTTTGTTTAGGAGTGCATTTTTACTTCGTGGGGTAACCCTTATTCTTTAAGGATTGCCCTGCACCTCTTATCCATAGAGTCTACTAAACGCCTGCATTCGTCGCTATTGATCGCATACCAGGCTCTCTGAATTTATTACCAAAGTTTATCTAAAGATATAGCTTTTGACCGGTCAATTCTCTTGTCAACGATCTGTCAATGGTTGATGCGTCAGGCGATTGTGGCCACTCTAATACTTCGATATTGTGATCTTGAAAAAAAATTGCCTTATGATCCTTGCAGTATGCTTTGGATCGTTATCTTGCTGAAATTTTCATTTCAGTGGCATTTATTCTTCAGCATAAGGCAGTATCATATTTGCCAATATGTCTTTGCAAATTTCTGTGTTTATTATGCCGTTGATCCCGTGTATTAAACCAATGCCGTACCGTGAAAAACATCCCCATACCGTAACACTTCCGCCACCGTGTTTCACAGTCTTTAAAGAATACTTGGTATTACCTTCCTCGTTTGGTGGGCGGCGCACATAACCATTTCCGTCTGAGGCAAACCTATTCATCGAACCAAAGGATCTTCCTCCACCAAATATCTGTTCATTTCTCCGGGCAAAGGCCAACCTTTTCCGAAAATTAGCTTTTGAAACATGTGGCTTCTGTCTCGCAATGCGCCCATTCAATTTTACACATTTCAGTCGTCTCTGAATCGTTGAGGTTGACGGTTGAACATCATGTTTGTCACTAAACAATATGGCTATCAGTAGTGGTGTTGACAAAAATGTGTCTTTCTTTACTGCCCTAGCGATGAGTCTGTCTACGCGCTGAGTAGTTACACGAGGCCGCCCCCTGTTCTCCACCTGCGACTTTCTTTGTTTTGATCGTCTAACGGCGTTCTGAAGCCGTTTTCGCGGAACCTGTAAATCTTAGGCTATTTGATCCATGGACATGTCACTTTTGGACGTCCGGAACATTACTATACGCTCATCATCACTTGTATGCTTTCCTCTGCCCAAGAAGAATGTAAAAAAATAAAAAAATAAAAAATCAATTTGAACGGGACATCTGTGAAACGGCTCTAATTATTTGACTTATAAGATACTAACTTTGTGCTTTCTTTCGCACGGCTACAGATAGCACCGACGTCTTCCCTGATGTTGTCTAAAAGGGACTGACAACACGGCACTCGTGTCAATTTCGCGAACTAATAGAATCCCTGGTTCCTAATCTCCTCAGTATAGGTGGCTCTATTATTTTGACTACCACTGTATATAATTTTCTATACACCTCTGTTTTAGTTAATTTGAAAAAACTTATTTACATTGAATAGTTGAATTATTCTTCTCCGCAGCATTACGCGTTAGATTTCGATGAAAGCTTCTCAAAACAGTTGGGGGATCAGGTGGGATATCATACACAAAATTCATTTGGTAACGTATTTCATTCATATATTGGTTACAAATGTAATTTGTGTATGGCACAGCACAATACTTGAGCTTCACAAGGCGTTTGTTTACCTAGTGTAAGGCGTCATGGGGCTACCATAATAGTGAAGAAATCATTGTTGTTGCCCATGTGATCACCTCGAACGGCCAGTACAGGTGCACAGGCGCAGTTATCAATCAGCTCTTGAGGGATATTTAGCCATTCTCAAATGCGTGCAATATCCAGCTCTGCAACCGTTGTGAGGGGGAGGAAGGTGCTGGACTGACTGCTAAGTTCATCTCAGACACGCGCAATCGTGTTCAAGTCCGATCAAGAAGCTAGTCACTCCATTTGTACAAAATTTCCTTAGCTACAAGAATTTCGTCCATCAGTGTAGGTCTTTGGGGACGAGCGTTATCGTCCACCAGACGGAAACCATCTCTTATGGCACCAGCGTAAGGCACACGAAAAGGTGTCAGACACTCAGATTGGTACCAAACATTGTATATCGATAGAGTATAAACGGAAACTTCAATATGTGTTATGTGCTGTCATCCAGGAGAACGTGCGAAAACTATAATAATAAGTAACACCTATCCTACGAAGGGAAAGCATATCTGTGAGATCTTATCTCGTTGCGCTACCGTGGGCTAGATGGTAGACCGTTAGGGTCGTGGGTTCAAGCCCCGCCTAGAGCGTTTTATATATATATATATATATATATATATATATATATATATATATATAAACTGCAGTACGTTGAAAATTGTTGAAAGAGAATGCCTAAAACGTTCCACGGGGTCATTTCGTAAAACATCACTGTCAGCTTCAGCAGTAGCACTTTACAGGTTTGCTACTTTCAAATGAAACGAAACAGAAGCAAACTGCCGATAACGCAGTGGTATAAAATTACCTTTCAGGAACATGTAACACTCGGTGTACGTTTGTCAACGATGAACAATTTGCGACGTTATACAGGAAAAAACAATTCGCGCCACTAGGCTTTGAACCGAGGACCCTCGTAACGACAAACATTCGCTCTATCAACTTCTCCATGACAGTTCAGCACGGCATACCCCTCACAGATAAGCTTTTCCTGCGTTCCGTAGGACAGGTGTTACATATTACCTTCTGAGTTGGTCTAGTTTTAGTAAGTTATGAAAGGTTATGCGTTGTAGAGTCGACTAATATTAGTTTTATATCTACTTAAGAATGTAATTATACAAAATAAAATAGTTTCAAAACTCAGTTTGCTTCCTTGGGTCACAAAGAGGTAAATATATGAATTTCGCTGAGTTTTTATTATAGTATATTGGTACGATTTTACGTGTATACTTACAAATCCGAAGATGACAGCTTAATATGCCGAAACTGGTCATCTGAATAATGATTATAAGCGATCTTTACTGTTTTCCTTAATAAAATACATTTATTTGGTGGCTGATTTGACTTAGTCGTATTTAATTTCTTTCCTATGTTGATTAACAAGGCAGCGTGCCCTTATGACGAGGCCATTCATAGAAGCTCGGCCCTGATCCCTGTAATCAGCTTTCGCCTTGCAATATTGTAGCACCCATGGCGTCGAAGGTCACTCGCACATCTCTGTACCGCGCATGCGCAGGACACCCAGAGGCGCCTCAAAGGTAGCATCCCACGGCGCCCCTCAGATCTAGAACGCTAAGAAGAATGGCACACAGGCTTTTACAAAGATCAAAATGATTAATTGTTTGTAAACTTAAGGGATCAAATTGCCAAGGTACGGTAATCTGTCCCCAGACTCACAAACAACTATAACCTACGCTAAAGATAACAAATACCTCCATGCCGGATGTGGAGGAGCCGAACCTCCAGCGGAAGCGGCCTCGCAATCCCCAAGTTATCGCCACAGACTGTGCGACCCTTCCCGCACAGCTTGTAAGAATCAGTGTTTTTTAATGATAATAAAATGTACAAAAAGCATTAAAGAGTCGGTATTTGTAAAGACCAGAAACCTTAGACCAAACATATACACTCTCATGCTCATCTACCTTATGTCTACTTCTAACAATACCAACAAATTTTCTTTAACGCTCATTACCAAAGGGGTAACGATGTACTCTATGCGCACTCCCAAAATCTTTCAAAATCGTATTAATAAAAATTTTGTTAATCTTAGTGTCTTTTTCGAACCACAAGCCGTTTAAAAAGATATTGATGTTGTAAGTTCCCTACCTGCCTTACTCGTAAAGGGTGGTAAAGAATTCACAACTAATGTAGTGTTTAATTGTTGTTAATCTCTTTTTTTTATAATGACTTCAAATGTACTGCATATTCCTCTCAATAACGACTGGGTATTCTTGAATATAAAAAATGCAATTTAAACTGGTAAGATTGTCATTTATTGCTGATAAACATACTTCATACGCATAAACATGAATTTCACAACGATAAGGAACTACTGTGTGCCACTATTAATAAAATAATCGACCAAACAGCTTCATTCAAAATCTCCGCTAGTCAGCTCAACCGCACTAGCGAACGACTAATGACTACTGAGCTCCACTGTTGCTGCTGCCTACCAGCCATATTACAATCACAACTCTGCATTGCAAAGACTTGACCCCACATATAATGATATCTTGCAATGTGAAAACATTTTCCTGAATAACATTAATTGAAAGCAACACATAACGTTTGCAGAACTTGAAAATATATTGCTTCATTAGATTAAAAATTTTTGAAGTGATAGACCTATTGTTATTCCTACTCCCCTTTCAACCCCTCTCCCACCCCCACACGACCTCTGCCCCTTGGTATTCTGAGGGCAAAGATGATAATTTATTATTTACTTATTTATTTACATTGTTTAGTCTCACAGAGGATCACATAAAGCAAATTATGTTCTGTTGCTGTTATTTTTCTTCTTCCAGAACTCTTTCATCATCTCGCTGTGTTTGGCCCGACATTCTACCCATTTTCTCCTCGATGGGTTTACCTTCAGGTGAAATTCCCCAGCTGTGGCTTTTACTGTATCTCTGAAGGCTTTTCGATCTCCAATGTCTATAGTTGTGATGTTGGCATGTTTCAGATCAGTTTGGACTTGTTTGATCCAGAGTGAAGTTTTTAGTTTCTATAGGAAATTTCTGATTCTCTTTCCGTAGAAATTCAGTAGTCGTCTGCGAAAATCGGTTTCAATCCAGGAGTATTTTTCTGTGTATGTGTGAGATTTTAGACGATATCTTTTGTCTGCGAGTTTTAGGCCAAGAATTTTTCGGATGATTTTTCTTTCAGCTTTCTTGATATTCTCGAGGTCCACTTTGTAACTGAGATTTAAGGTCTCGCTGACATAGTTTCAGGTTGTACTCCAACTTTCTCAACACATTCTTTGACTTCGATGTGATGAATTGCAGTTTTTCAACTCCGCAAAGACCAATCACGTGACGTTGATGCTATCCCGTCCTCTTACGAGCCCGATTTTTCATTTCTTTCTTTTATGACTTTCTTTTATGACTTTGTCTGCAACGTTATTGAATAGTAAATGTCTTGATGGGAAAGAGTTGTGAGATTTCTCCATTGAACTTGACTTTGAAAGTTGTGTCATGTTAGAGTTTGTTGGATGAGTGGTCGTGTTCTCGGATCCATATTTTTTACTTCGAGAATATTAAACGATTGTCTGCCTGATGAATGTGCAGATGGTCGGGAGGTGGCTCAAACTTTCAATCTAGATTTGACATTGAAAATTTGTTCAGTGCCTGATCTGTGTGCTTTGAATCCTGCTTGGTATTTAATCTTTAAGGGTTTGAGTTGTTCCTGTGGACTTTCTAAGATGCAAGTGGAAGGATTCTGTAAGCGACGGAAAGGAGGGAAATTCCTCTTTAGTTATTCACATCAGATTTGTCTCCTTTTTTGTGGAGTGGGTGGATCGGTGCACATTTCCAGTCATCTGTGAGGTTTTCACATTGCCAGATTCCCTGAATGGCCTATGTTATTTCTTGACGTGATCTTGGTCCGAGATTTTTCATTAGTACTGCTACGATTCCTTCCCCTCCTAATGACTTTCGATTCCTGGGTATTTTAATGTGATACTGGATTTCTTCTCCTGTCGATGGGTCGGCATTGTCTTTCTTGTGTTTTGGAGATGTGTGTGGGAATCGTTGGGGTGGCTCGCGCCAGTTAAAGAGGTTAGAAAATGGTGAAGGTCAAATTTTATGGCTAGTGAACTTTTATTCTGTTCGCGAAAGTCCTATAGAATTTCTGCTGTTGAAGTTGTTCTCAATTGACTTTAGTTGTTCCGTGATGTAATCGCGTTTGGTTTTCCTGGTGGTTCTGTGTGTCTGTTTGCAAATGTCGAGGAAATCTTGTAGATGTCCTTGCGTTTTATATATTTGGAAGGCAAGTGAGCTATTGATAAAGGCCTGAGCACAGTTAGAATCCCGTCATTGGGTGCATTGCCTTTCTTTTAAGTGGGATCAATTTAGCTTTTCTGACCGTTTTGCTGCAGAAGTCGGTCCAGTTGTTCTATTTTCTTTTTCCAGTTATTTGTGAACTTGGTTTATTTAATGTTGGATGTGTAGAATTTTTGTATGCGCGGACTTGTATTGTGTACTTCCTTCGAATTTCACTTTAGTCCGTGTGAGAAAAGGTCTGAATCGATGCCTGCACCTCATAGGACTTTAATGTCATGGAGGATTCTGTAGTGCGCGTACGAGATGGCAATGTGATCGATCTGGTATTCACTAAGGTGCTCGATCGGGGATCGCTAAGATTTCATTTTTTGTGGATTTTTCTAAAGTTGATGTGTTGAAGTCTCTCATCAAGATGTTTACATCGTCATCAAGGATCTTGCTCAATGTTTCTTGCGAGTTGTGAACCGATTTTGATGATTCTTTTTTATTTGAAAGCTGTGTGGTCCCATTTCAATTTGGTCCAGTTCTGACAATGCCATCCATTATATAATCGTATAAAACTTAAGGCCATTCCACACTGCACAAGACGTACGTGTCCGCTTGCTACTCTTAAAAATATCACTTCCCTTGTTATCAAATGAGACTGCTGACTCTTCAGGGTAACGGCCACATGGTACGTCAGCTACGCTGGACAAGCGTGGCTTCTTTTCGCTCCCTGCGCGATCTTTCTAAACTTGGCGGACACGTTTTCAGTCCGCGTATGCGCAGAGCGAAGGTTAGACATCCTGCAAGCCAAGCCTCGTGCACTACACAACGCGTCAGCTTTGTTGTCTGATCTGTTGTGTTTATTGTGGATCATTTGTAAGTAGTTGGTGTGAGATTCTGCTTTTCAGTAACCTTGGTGGGTTCAAAATGGACTTATTAAAGAAGTACGTACTCATCCACTGATTTGTAGACGAAAGTCTACAGAGACGTTAATAAATATCTTAGAAAAAAATTGTTTAATCTTTCATTAAACCGTGAAATATTGATAAATGCAGTGTTCAGTCACCATAATTACTCAACCTATTTATTAATGATATATTTTTAATCATTAGATTTTTAAAGAAACTAATATTTCAATAAACTGAAATAATTAGAAGAAAATTTTAAAATTAGCTACTGTTATATTCTGTTTAAATAATGGTGGAGAAAATACAGTAATTATAAATAGACTGCAGTATTAACATTCATTTCTCACTGTTCTAATGATGTTCAGATTTTTGTAGAGCTTATGGGACTTAACTGTGGGGTCATCAATCCCTAAACTTACAAACTACTTGTGAACTAATACTAAGGACGGAACAAACATCCGTTCCCGAGAGGGGATTCGAACCCCCGACCGTAGTGGCCGTGCAGAACTTGAATGGCGCGCCGCAGACCGCTCGGCCACCGTGGCCGGCAGTGTTCATTGTGTTTACAGATATTGAATACCTATAAAAGGGAACGGGAATATCCAGTGTTTTCATAAAATAAGTTGTGATTTTAAATTAAAAACGAAGGTAAGGCACACCAAAATCCAGACTGACACCACACGGAACTGTCGGAGTTGACATACTGTCATAAAACGTGGCCGGTATAGCATTGCGACTGTGGCCGCTGTGTGAACTGGTGCGTGGCTTCCTCGGTGGAGTAGCCGAGCGGTCTAAAGCGTCTCGCTGCGGAGGTTCGAGTCCTCCCTGGGGCATGGGTGTGTGTTTTTGTCCTGAGGTTAGTTTACCTTAGTTTAAGTAGTTTGTAAGCTACGGACTGATGACCACGCAGTTTGGTCCGATAGATTTACAAACATTTTTGGTGCGTGGCTAGCGTGGCCGGCGTGGCGTACATCCAGATACGCTCGCCATGTGCAGTGTGGAACGGCTTTTAAATTTGCATTACGTATGTCCGCGACAAATGGACGAGTAACTCAATATCATTAAATTAGAGTTTCATAGTGATCAGTGTAACGTCTTAATCTGTTAGATCGTTCTTTCTTATTTCATGGTATTTGTGAACTTGGATATTCAGTCTAGTTTGTGTTTTTGTATTGGTTTTTCATAGTGAGTTTTTGAGTCAGAAATACTTACCGGTAATAATAAACTGATTGTTAAACAGGAAGGGTGTTTTTCTAACTTTAATAGCTGTTAGATCCCAGTTAGCTCATTAGATTTTTTTGTGGGGAGAAATTATTAATTTATTTTTTGCCACTTGCAGGAAGTGAAAGGGAGATTGTCAATTAGGACTGAATCAGTGCCATATTCAATCAATCAAATAATTTTTAATATCAATCATTAATTTTATTTCACAGTTATTAATTCAGGGTCAGCCACACCCGTCTATCATCCCAATTTAATTCACATCCCCACTTTACATTTAGCGTTCCCTGCCAGCAGTTTCTCCCAATCTACATATTATATATATAACTTATAAGGTGGGGTGTGGTGGTGGATAAATATTTTTGATTGAAATATGAGAATAAAATGGTTCGTTAATGATTTTGGCTCCAAACACACTGTTAAATGTTCGTAGCAACTAGTCAGATATACACACACACAACATACTTTTTACTTTTCTGATTTAGGCCCTGTCACTATTAATCAAAGTAATTGGCTTGTTAATTAATTGAATGAATATGATTGCTAATTAGTCTTTGCACGTCTGATCACAGAAGATTGTACTTACCACCCCACCTTAAAAAATATACAGAGGATATATATAACAGCTGTAATTGTTTAGCAAAAATAAAAAATTCTGTATGCCCTCTTTTTGTCGTGATATAAAAATGCAATTATGATGTTTCTTTTGAAAATGACTGATTCTTTGATCTTTGCTGTGGGTTTTGTTATACTGAAACAATAGCTGTGCACAAGTACATTTACGTAATCAGATAAATTATTGACGTAAACTATTATAAAAAATTGTCTGTTAATGATTTTTAATGATCTTCTCTCATTATTGTTAAAATGGCTAACTCATTGATTGTTAATATGATATTGTTTATTATTGTTTCATCAAAATTGTGTAATTACAATCACTGATCTCTATTTCTAGTGCAAACAATATTTAATTTTCTCAGCTCAAACTCAATCATTATTGAATGAATGAAGGTGATATGTCCTCGTCAGTTAAATTTTCGCACTCCTATCAAATTTTCTAATGACTTTTCAATTATTATTGCAAATTAGTTCTTATAAGGTCTGTTAGGTATTAATAGAAAAAGTGTTTGTTAACTTATAATTCACTCTTATATTCTAACATAAAAATTACAAAATAGTACTTATCTGTAGCATTCGTTTCTTCACATAAGAATCCATCAGGAATAGCATATGCATCCATACAGTGGTCCAGTTGACAATGATGATGCTGCGAGGCAAAACTTATTTTCACACATGTTCATTAAATGTTCATTCATTTGAATGGGTGAGTTCCTCGATACACGAATCGTCTCACGACGGAGACACGTTCCGTAGTTCCGTTTTAACACGCGCGACGCGATTGCATACGTACGACGCGATCACCGAGTCTGACACTTGCAGACATTGTTTCAATAAATTGTACACCCGAACTTTTCAAAATAAACTTTCACTGTGAACACTCCTTATTCCAATATACATAAATAAACGTTGCGCAGTTTTCGTATCGGCGATTGCACGTGACGAACCGAACTTAGCGGTACACACGCGGACAGCGTCCGCACGCGTCGAGACCCACACTCAGACTCCGTCTCTCACCGACTGCCTCAGCATCAACAATATAGTGGCGCAGTAGAGCGCGCTGCTTACATTCATACATAATATCTTTGACTGCATAGTTTACAAAATATTCAGTTAACATTACAAATTAAACATAACATACATGAAATGAACAAGTAAAGAAATACCAAAAATATTAGTTCACGAAAATAAACAAAACTTTTACAAGTATAATACGATTACATATCTTCGTAATCAACCATCTGTGACCTTGCAAACTTACACTTTACACCATCTCAGGGTTCTCCCTTCTTTGGTGGGTATCGCATTCGAAGGAGCAAACAGGTGACTGAAATTTCTTAAAAATGAGGGCTGAAACTTAAATAGTGGCAACACTGTTGTGATACTATGCAATGGTATCTCCTATTGTCGCTGATAGCACACGTTGTCGATATACATACCTTACCTCCGAGCAAATGGTGTCTCCGTCCCACGTCATCGGCGTGCGCACAATCGAAGGAAACAGTCACTTGTGAGCCAGCGGTCTAACGTAAAACTATGTTTTTGAAACAGGAACAATGGAGTTGTATCAAGATTGAATGTGCCAAGATTGAACGTGTACAGCACGACAGTGCCATCACGGTTTTCAGGAGGAGTGCCGGGAATCGACATTGCCTTCAACGAAGGATGGCAAACTGTGGCAGACGTGCATCGGGCAGGTCGTCCTAGCGTCTTTGAGGTGTTGCCGCGTTGGTGGACAGTGATCGACGCCATTTGATTCGTGACGTCGCCCACGAAACCGGATTAGTGCATACGACTGTGCTTCACATCCTGAAGGAACGCCTGGCGATGCGAAAAATTTCATCACGAAGGGTTCCACATGAATTTACGGAAATGCAGAAATGGATGCGTTACGAAGTTGCTCAGGCGCACATGGGCCGCTACGAGTGCGGAGGAGGAGAGGGTTTCTTACGCCGAATTGTAACACTGGATGAGACATGGTCCACATCGTACGAGCCAAAAATGAAACGCCAAGCCAAAGAATGGCGTCATTATGGGTCGCCGCAAAAGTCCAAAGTGCGACGGAGCCCCTGTATCATGAACGTTTTGGTGATTATAGTGTACGACTGTTATGGTATTATCCTAATGCATTACGTTCTTCCACGGCAGACCGTCAGTGCACAGTATTACTGTTCGGTTTTGGAGCATCACCTGCGACCGACTTTGCGAAAGAAGTTGCAAAGCGTTCTGCAAAACCCACCCATCATTTTGCACGACAATGCGCGTTCGCATACTGCAGCAAGCTGTGGCTGTTCTGTTCGGTCGATGGGACTGGGAAATACTGTACCATCCACCATACTCCACGGACTTAAGTCCTTGTGACTTTGATTTGATTCCGAAGATGAAGGAACCACTTCGTGGCACTCGCTTTAGGTTCCAGAGATTCGACAGGCAGTAGACCGCTCCATTCGAACCATCAACAGAACAGTCACTGCTAACGGTTTCTACGCCTTCCACAACGCAGGCAACGGGTTCTACACAACGTTGGTGACTACTGTGAAGGACAGTAACAGGTGCAAACATGTAACGATTTTGTATCGGCTGTGAATAAATCGTTTCCACGAAGTATATTAGGAAGAGTGAAAATTAGTGGGCCAACTAGCCGAAAAGAGTCTGATTTTTTCCTAAAAAAAATTATGTTTGATGTTAGTTAAGTAGAATCTATTGATACAGCAAAAGGAATCAAAGTAAGAAAGACGTACTTTTTTTTTATCTGTAAATATTTGAGGGGTAAACTACTCTTACATTGCCCCTCTCGTTTGAAACTTCCCATGAAACACCTTGTGAATCTATATTTTTCTACCGCTTCATCTCTTTAATATATCGGTGTTTAAAGTACCTGAATCAGAAATTGAATGCAAATTCTAAAAATTGAATATGGCTCATTCAGCACGACGAACGAAAACTCGAAAAAATACTTGAATAGACAGTAACTCAAGATGAGAGTTTCAAAATACTGTACAATCTACTTTTGAAAATAATAGGGAATAAAAATGGATAAAAGATGTTAAAAATGTTTATTGATTTTAAGCGTCGACGTTTGCATTGCCCGTGATGTAGCTCGGTGTCGCACGTAGGTGTGACTCAAAAAGGCAGCTTCTGCTGTAGCTCCATACCCCCATTCCATCCTCCAAAATATTGATCTTCGGACAGGAAAATTAAGGCATCCTCGTTTGGAATCAGAAAGGACTCTTGTGTTTTTCAATCTTCTGATGATCTTACAGTTTCGTCATTGGTGCTCTTAACTACGCCGTTGAACAACGCTATCTACCCACTCTGATGGTCACTAAATCATTTGCGCGAACGGCTGTAGGATAGTGTGGTACAATTTTGATCATTTCGGACAAATGTTATTGCAACTGGAAATATATTGAGAAAAGAAATGATTTTAACTATGGCACTTGTTCTTCGATGTTTAATGAATATGTAACATAAGAATTAGACAGTTACAAATGTTGGTATAACCACAAAAATATTTTTACAGAACTGAGAAAAATTGATCGAAAATGTAGCACACTAGGTACAATTGTGATCACTTCCCAGCACAATTTTCATTACGGGCGTCTTCCACATAAAAAGCACTGTTTTCGTCAGGCATCAACGCATACTATGTGGTACCAAACATTGCACTTTTCGCAGCGAATCCAGTCACCCTTAAATGGAATATTTATAAGAGCGCGTTAAACTAATTAGCTTCAATTTTACATCTTTTACTAGCTTAAACCCGCGGCTCTGCTCGCGTGTTGGTTGATTATGATAGCTTATCTATCTTTCAGTAGTGTGCTATGAGACTGGTTTTGAAGGTTGAAATGAAATACACCTTCTTTAGAAACAAACATTTTTAATCAACATTATCAGGAAAGTAAGTAGTGTAGATCAAAGCACACGTAAAAATGTACTCGTTACGAAGAATCCAATCACGACACAGATATATCACTTGATGAAATGAGCGATGTACAACGGGAGACTTCGGACAACAAATACACACAGAGCATTCGTTTGCGTTCTGTAATTTTAGCTGCAGAGCGAAATATTAACACACACACACACACACACACACACACACACACACACACACACACACACACGTAGAATTTTCTATATACGGATAGCTTTCCATCCCAATATACTCCACCCTTTTATCATTATCAACCCTCAAGCAACAATGGAACCAATATAACCATTTTTAAAGAGTAAATATAATTTTCAAAGAGTAATTATTGTTCCGCATTTCACGTTATATTCTTAAAATTGCTAAATAAGGTATAAGTTAGTAACTATACAATTATTTAAGTCTCTGCGTCTTCTCGTGATAAGCGTACACCGAGTAGACAATCACATTAATATGTATATATAATTATATAAAGCTATCTGATCGCCATAAAACCGTGCCTAAAGCCTTCCCCGGGTAGACATTAGTAACTGTACAAATTTTTAGCTCTTTATGTCTTTTGGTTCAGACGTGATAAACGTACACTGAACAGACATTCACATTTATAGATATAGATATCAAGTTGTTTATCCTTGGAAAAGATCAGGAGGTGCTGTAGAAACCTGCTACACTACAACGCCACACAAAGGCAAGCGCTACCAACACTACGAGACTGACAAGTGGCGCGAAACCTTATGTTGATGGGAATTGTACCAATATCGAATTTGTTCCACCCTACCCTATGTCATTTGGCCCGCAACGAGGTCGGAAGCCATCGTCGCCCGCATTCTATCTGTGCTGTGCGCAATATGTGTTTGCTTCCGCCTATTGCAAAAAAATAAAAAAATAAAAAAAACAATAAATAACAATAAATAACTAAAAAAATAATGAAAAATAACAATAAATAAATAATAAAAAATAACAATAAATAAATAAAAATAACAATAAATAAATAAAAAAAATTAAAACTAACAATAAATAAATAAAAAAGTAAAATAAAAATAACAATAAATAAATAAAAAATAAAATAAAACTAACAATAAATAAATAAATAAATAAAAATAACAATAAATAAAAATAAAATAAAAATAATAATAAATAAATAAAAAATAAAAATAACAATAAATAAAAAAAATAAAAATAACAATAAGTAAATAAAAAATAAAAATAACAATAAATAAATAAAAAATAAAAATAACAATAAATAAATAAAAATAAAATCAAAATAACAATAAATAAATAAAAATAAAATAAAAAATAACAATAAATAAATAAAAAATAAAATAAATTAAACAACCATGACATTATTTTTTCTTCCTAGACAGTTTATTTTACGAAGATGACAAATAGCTCAGCATATATTTCTGATGATGCCTCAAAAGGGCGAAACGCGTCAGTGAAATAAAGAAAAAGTTTTTGCAACTGAGACTGAATTTTGAGATGCATTACCTTATTTCTCAACTTCCCTACACTGATAAATCGACTCGGATGCGGCTTACGATGTTATTTAAATGTGTGTCTGAAAGCCGGCGTTTCGCCACGAGCTGAACCGTGCGACTGTGAAAAATTACGTCTGAGCGAGCAAACAGCTGGTGAGAGATAGGGTGTCGGCAGCCAGCTCTCGCTTGTCACCCCCCCCCCCCCCCGCCCATCCCTCCTCAACGAAAGACGAACCGAGGCACAGGCAGCGAGCAGCGAGCGGCGGGTTCCCGGGTGCGGCGCGCCATACATTTTTCATGGTCTAATTTTCCGGCAGGCTGGCGTCAGCCGCAGCGCTCATCCAATTTGCCCTGCGAGTTACGGGTTCGCCGCCCGCCGCCGCCGCCGCCGCTTCTCGCGACACCAGACACACACACACATACACATACAGCCGCGAAACCCTTTCGCGCGCTCTCGCCTAGCCAGATTTTACTTTCGAGGCTCCCGGTCTGCTTTCGGAAGCGCGGCCGCGACAGAATCTGCTCGAACAACGTCTGACTCACCGAGAACGGTGCTTTTTCTTCCGTAAATTTACACGCGACAAGCGCAAACAGCCTTCAGAGGTATGCAGACGCGTATTAAAAGAATTCTTGCTTTCACTGTTATTTTTTACGTAGCCGACTTCGCTTTTTACATCACAGTACGGCGGCGGCCTTGCAGCAACAGCAAAAGTCGTAGGTTCGCCAGCGGGCTTTGACGCTGCAGTCTGGAAAGGCGAGAGTTGGGCGTCGTCGGTCGATGTTTACAAACTGTTGACGTTAGCATAGGGTGGATATAAGTAAACTGTCGCTACTCGATGTAGTGGGAGAGATTTGTGCGCCACTACTCTCCCACATCAGCTTTGATTTGCAGGACATGAAAATTAAACATTGCGTATTGATGAAAACGATTCCTTGGACGTTGAGTAATGATTTTTATGATATGATACTTAAGAAGAACGTTTCGTATTTGTTTCTGTTTGTTTCATGGTCGATCGAGGTACTGCAATAAACAGGAGCAGCGTCGTCGCAGCACCGACCGATATCACAGAGCTGGCCGTTATATGAAGTTAGTCGACGGTCCCGGGGCAGCGGACGTCTCTGCACCTTCTTTATTGCGGAACATCGATCGTCCTCTAAGAAGATTATTTAACATTATTATTGCTATGGATATTAGTCAGTTCAGATTATGTCCTTGTAAATGTATGGTCGGATCAGAAGCTTGTTTTGCAAGAAGACCAATAAACATGCGATGTTTGACTGTTTTAAATATTTCATCATGTATTTGGAATGATTTATTATTTAATGTGAAATATGTGAATGTTCAATACATTATTTGATCTTTTACATCTACGAAGAAAATACCGTCAGTTTTAAAGTGTATAACAGGCTATTGAATTTCGAGACGCATTCAAATGAAGCAGTGGTATTTTAAATGTGAAACTAAAATACAGTGGGCTGTGAATTTTCGCTCGAACGCCAGTTTCATGACTGAATTGGTGGTTAAGCGATTAAACTTTGAATATGAAGTTACATACACGCATTTTATCTTTCACCAGCGGGTGTAAGGACCTGTTTGTGATATATATATATATATATATATATATATATATATATATATATATATATATATATATATGTATTAGGCGGTGGACATATACTTCGGAGTGAAGTTCGGTGCCACGGTTCACGAGAGGTGTTAAGTTGCTAGGTGACATTAGAGAACTTACAAATATTTACTTAGCAACTGACCATAAGAGATGTAAACAAGTTTTCTTAATAACACTGAACCAAATTTAGGACGAGTTTCGTATGACACGACATTATTTTGACAATTTAAAGTTCTTCACCACCCTTTCCCTTTATCCCACCGCATCGAGAGATCCACCATGAAGAACGACAATAAAAGCTTTTGGAAACAGAAAGTTCCTGGCAGATTAAAATTGTGTGCCGGAAACGGGATTCAAACCTGGGACCCTTGCCTTCCGCAGGCAAGCGCTCTACCGACCTATCCCAGCACGCTTCTCGGTCCGTCCTCATAACCTTACTTTTGCCAGTACGTGGCCTCCCACTTTCCGAACTTCACAGAAGTTCTCCTAAGAACCTTGCAGGGATAGCATTCCTGGACGAAAGCTTATGGTGGAGACATGGCTTGGGCACAGGCTAAGGGATGTTCCCTGCACTGATATGAGTGTGCACTGATATGAAACTTCTTAATATTGTATGACGGGATAGCTCAGTCGTATGGGAACGTCGTGGGATGGGACCACCACATGTGCCGACCAGAATCATAGTATTCAACGTCAGCTCCCAATTAAAAATCTCGCGTCGTTATCCACAGAGTCTCACCTTTGCGACGGACTCTTTGGTAGCCCCAGTTATGATTGCAGCCATTCCAGTTGCCTTACTTCACATCCGACGTTTCTTCCTGGACCTTACTTATCTATAAAAATCTTTACCCCTTGTTCCTTTGTCTCTGACGAAACAGATACGATCTGCTACAACAGAGGCGACCAACCAACCCAATCGAAATCAAGCATCCACAGTATGTGTGGTGGCACGTATGGAAAGTTGTTTATGAACTTTTTGTCGAATCAGACGTTCGGTCTGCTTGGTATCTCACTGTGAACAAAAACCAAGTTAAGTGACATCGCCTGCATCGGATCCATCTCGACGTTTGACCCCTCTGCATCCACTGCGGAGTAGACGACACAGACAGTCACAGGTTTGGTCAAGTAAACTGTGTCTGGACACTCGCGCTGCAAATTTTGGCATTCCTTACTCACCAAACTCTCGCCCAGATAGACATCAACATGCTCTTATTCCCTGAGGAGACTTTCTACCCCACCACCAATACACAATCGGTAAACTGGATTTGTGGCTACACGATCCGATACCTCTTTGATTCTGGAGAGAAATCAGTACTCGGATATTGGAACTTTTTCCATAAACGACACTGCGTCCTAATACGTAACCCAAAGTATTAGCAATATTTATCCAACTTCTTACGGAGTGCCTTTCATGACCCTCCCCCCCCCCCCCCCTCGCTGCTGGAAAGTCTAAGCCATGTGAAGATAAATCTTAACACAACCAACCTGAACTGAACATATTTCACAATGCAACATACGCCCACTCAACGAAAAGACACGTTTGGACGTTTCTACCTACGCCGACGGCAACAATATCGCACACCTCTTATCATATATTAAAAAAATATTTTTTTTAAAAAATAAATAAAGAGTAAAACAAAATAGGTTTTTCTACTTATTTCTTAAACCTCCTCTAATGTCTTTTATTATCTTTATTATTATTATTCTGCTTTCTGTAGCCTATTAGCATTTCCGATCCCTTCTTAGAATTAGTTTAGTTAAACTGGGACTAGGATAAGGTAGGGGCCTCACCTGAAGTGTACAAGTGTATTTTTTTCTAAGGGCAAAAGTGGTGGTGGCAAACACATCAAAAATAAATAAATTAAATTAAATTATATATATATAAAGTCGTCATCGCCACGATTCATGCGAGAGGTTCCTCACTTATTCCCTCCCCCCCCCCCCCTCTCTCCCAGCTGACCCTTTAAGTCCCCTAGAATGAAATCAGCTTCGGAAAAATTAAAATTCATAGTCTTCTGTATTAATACAGTGCAGTAAACCTCAAAATATGTGTTTTAAAATTTTCGGTCCAACAATTGATTTTTTTTTTTATTTCATGCACAACACAGTAGTTATTATCCAGGTATTTTATTACTTGGACGTTATTTTGTTGATAGTTAATAATTCCAGATTAATAATGTTAGCATAATCTTCGGCACAGCATCAAAGACAAGACAATTCACTGCTGGAATAAAATAAAAGGAATCACACCCAGCGACGTCCAGACGGCAACGCTACACAACCTCCAAAATGGATAGTTTAATGCCTCAGAAGTGGCTGCACGCCGTACCAAGCGACAAAATGTCGTACTAGAAACATGTTTGTCATAAAAAAATGCAACTTTACGGATTGACACACAAAATACGGTATAAATCAACTATTAATACGTTGTTGTACAGAAACAATACTGGGAATGAAAGGGTTAATTATTCGTCTGTCGTGCTACCTGTAACCACAAAACCACCTGCCCTGTCGATAATATTGGAACATATACAAGGTGTATCTGAAATGAATGTAGAAAATAAGAGGGATGTTAGAGTGGGTCATAGCAAGCATATTTTACACAGCAACCGAAGTCCGCAATTCTTTGCGTATGGCGCAAGGCGGCCTTGAATAGCGTCACATGCCTTCAAGAGGACAGGCATATAACATGCCACTCGAGTCGTCGCAGTAGCGAGACTGCAGGGGAACGTTTTCAATGCATTTGTGACACCAATGTAAAAGAGACGTCAGACTGAAGAAAATGTTCAAATGTTTGTAAATCTAAGGGACTTGACCTCTTTGGTTATTAGTCCATAGGCTTACAAAGTACTTTAACTAAGAAATAATACAGTTCCTTGAGACCACATTGTCTCGCTATACGAAAGGTATTAAATATAAGGAGAGGCATTGAATTAAAATGTGTGTTGTAGCGGAAATTCGAACTCAGGAACTCCTGCTTATTAGGTAGGCGCTTTAAACCGCTCGGTTAACACAGCGTTGCGAATAAAGCGACTAGACTGTCTCCCTCAACACCACATAGTTTTGACAGCGAACATTGGCGCAGAATTACAGGTGGGGAGGGAGACATGATTCAGGACAGTCCTTGTAGTCGCTTCATCTGTAACGCTTTCTTAACTGAGGCTGGGCGCCTCTGTAGTAAAGAAGCTGAGGCAAGACCACAACGAACAAAGAGGACCAGCGACCGCAATGAACATATCTACCCATAGCGCAAAAAAAGTCTAGATAACCTGACTAGTAAGCAGAAGGTCCCGGGTTCGAATACCAGCCAAAACACATTTTAAGTCAGTTCCTCTCCTTATGCTTTAACTAAATTAAACTATCCTAACCTAAGGAGAACACACACACACCTATGTCCCAGGAAGGAATCGAACCTTCGGGCTGAAGGTTTATGACCTTTATTTGCAAACCCTGGAGTCGGCATAGTTACAGATAGAAAAGGCGAAACAACACTACAGTTTTCCGCCATTTGCTGGGACCTGAACGCGATGCATTTAGCTCTTCACATAGGTTTTGCATAGACGGCATCACCTGTGCACACCGAAGAGTGTGGTTCCCCATCTGTCATCAAACGGGGAAACTCTTGTGTTGGTTACTGTGTGGAGCGGACTGAAAATTGGTCAAGAGCACATAGTACCATGTCCAATTACTGGCCTGCCTGTTCCATTCCCATATAGAACGAAGTAAAAACGAATGCTTGTATCCACCATTACGAGCCGTAATCTCTTTGATCTTATCTCTGTGGTATTTACACAAAATGTAGGTAGGCGACAGAAGAATATTTCTGTAGTCTGCTTTAATTACCGGCCCTCTAAATTTTTACAACAGTATTTCTCTGAAAGAACTTCGCCTTCCCTCCATCGACTCCCATTTCAGTTCCCGAAGCATCTTAGTAACACTAACGCATTGATCAAAATTGCCAGTAACAAACCTAGCCCCCCGCCTCTGAATTGCTTCTGTGTCTTCCTTTAAAACTGTCTGGTTTGGATCCCAACCACTTGACCAATAATCAAGAAGAAAACCCACGAGCCTTTTATATGCGGCCTCCTTAATAGGAGATCATCAATTCCTAAAATTCTCCCAATAAACCGAAATCGACCATCCAACTTCCCTATGACTGTCTTTATATGATCGTTCCATTGCACATCGCTGCGTAGCGTTACTTCCAGATATTTAATTGACGCGACTCTGTGCTATCGATGCTTCCTAAAACCGTACTGATGCAGGGACAGAAGTTATTCCGCCTCAAGGGAATATTTTACAGCAAACTGATGTTAATGATAATGGTCTGTACTTGTGTGGATTGCGGGGTTAAAATGAGGACTGTCTGTGGAGAATCTTATATCAACACTAACAAGTTCACTGCACATCATGTTCTGATCTGTCTACCTCATGAGCTTCCAGACAAATTCTACTTTGCCGAAAATATTTTTAATTAGCCTACCAGGCTACAGTTCATTGAATAATATATATATATATATATATATATATATATATATATATATATATATATATATATGTGGCGTCTGTTCCGAAATAACATACGTCACTCCGATCCTGCAGTTGTTTTGGGGCCCTTACGCTTACAGGAATTAGTTTCAAAACTAAGAGTTTGAGTACTGTGGGTAGGGTAAAGCTGGTAATTTGTACCTGACGGGAAGCATGCTTAGGTGGTCCTTGCAGGTGCGGTGATCACTGTGTGCTCTATGGTGTAGTAGTCAGCGCAACTGTCTAGAAATCGGGCGACCCGAGTTCGAATCCGGGCTGGGTACACATTTTCAGCTTTGCTCATTTGCACTCTTCCTGTTAGGTATCATTTAAACCACTTGTACACTGTCCCATTTATACCACTATAGTTTATCTAGAAGAATTCCATGATTTACACAATCAAAAGCCTTGGAGATATCACAAAAAATCACAACAGGTGATGTCCGGTTATTGAGAGCATTTAATATTTCATTGCTGAAAGTATATATAGCATTTTCTGTTGAAAAGTCTTTTGAAAACCAAACTGACATTTTGTTAGAACTTTATTTCTACCTACGTGTGAAACTACTATAGAATACATCACTTTTCAAGAATTTTGGATAAGTCTGTCAGAAGTGAGATCGGGCTCTAACCGTTTGCTTCGAAGATGGACCTGATGTTTTCTAATTCTGCTTTCAGGTGTTGTTCATCGCTGAAAACACCAATAACAACTAGCAACATTTAATATTTAAGACACCAGCTTTCCGTCACCCAGCAGTAAACGTAACACCCAGAAGATGGCCGCTTGCAATAGTGGCCGAAACGTCGGTGAAGTATTTGATATATTGACGATGCGCTCCAACACCCAGAAGAGTTTTATAAACAATGACAACGGCCGCGGAAGCCTTCGTTTACAAATGAAGGTGTGTTTGCCTGGGCCTTCTGCGTGAATGACACCATAAACGTTTAATTTAAAACGTTGGTCTTCATTTTGCTGACAAGGTACTTATGTGGTAATGAATGAGGAAGGTCTCCGTAGAATCAGCAAGGAAAGAAGCATAGAGAAAAATCTGACGGTGAAAACGGGCGGAACGGTAGGACATTTGTTACAACGCCATGAAATAATTTCCATGGTACTGGGAGAAGCCGTAGAAGGTAAAATCACAGTCTAACATATACAGGCGCGACACTCACTGCTGTTACAATTGTTACCAACTGACGGGTTGTTCATAATTATGTTTGCACGTAGTTCACGAAATAGTACCTATTATTTCTGCGTTACAAGCATTAGTAAAATATCAATATATATACATAGACAGGAAATTAATGTAAAAACAGCCGAATTTCACTGATTCAATGGTATAAAGAACAATTCGTCATGAAGAAATACTTACGAATACGTGAACATTTGCAGCTAATTCCGCTGAAAGTAAGTAGAATATAAACATACGAGAAAGATAAATTTAAATTATGATCTGTTCTTATTATGAAAGGTAGTTTTTTTAAACTCTTATCAGTTCGTTATGGAGTCTAATGAAGCGCAAATTTTTACGCTTCACTCGTCTTTCTTATACACGAATATGCTTTTGAATGTAATTACTTTAGCGTTAAAAGCCAGTGTTTTGAAGATTCTTGCAGTTCGTGGTTCTGCTGCATCAAGAATTGTGGAATTCGTATCTTCTTTGTTGGGAAAGAGTTTTATTGATTTTTCCGTTTTATTGCTACGTCTGTAGCTTTTTCCTTCAGCTCCAGCTTTATGCTTTGATACGTTAAATACAGTAGTTATTGCTTTCTATATACGTTTCCTACGTTCTACATTCACCGATTATAATGTAATTGTAATGAAGAAACCTTAACGTTCCCGAGTTGAAAAGCGACGTCTTTCTGCCATAGGGCAGATCGTTTTGTGTTTCCTACCCTAGCCATTTTTATTTTTAATAGAAAAGGAAATTTTTCAATAAAACCTGTCGGTTACAAATAATTGCAAATAAATTGTGCTGTAATCTACCGTTTCATACCTTGTCAGCGATATTAGGAAATCTAAGAAAGACAAATGTCGTGCTATTAATACGTTATTATCTACTTTTGTGGTACTACAAACTCTCCGTACTGTAAAATGTATGTGAAAATCAATGTAAACAATATTCACACTCATCCGATATTGCATTAAGAAATGTAGCTTGCCGACCGCTTGGAACGCTGCTGTCGCAGTGTATAACACAAATCAGTGGAATTGTCGTGACTGTATATGTTAGACTGTGGTAAAACTGAAGGGGTAGACAGAGATTGGAAAAGTCCAACAATTAATTAAGGACGTAGGGCCAAGTGCTACTCTCAAATTATTTGTTTGGCGCAAGTGAGGAATTCTTTCCGGAGCACATCAAAAACGAAGGTTTCTGAATTTTCTGTTGTCATATACAAGCAAAACTGCATATAAGTCCCGAAGGGCTGGAAGAATTGCAATGCTTACACTCAGTGGTAAAAGTGTCGATCAGCGGCATGGCCTAATGTACTTAAATGGCGTTGTGCGGCAGTGTTGGCAACAATCGCTGTGGATTCTGGGACGAATGGCAGCAAACATAGTTTACAAGATGTGAAAATTTATGTGTTAACATCACGTTTCAATGATTTTATTTTCGAAATGAATCACATCATTCGAATGTAGAACATCGCACTCTACAAAACCACGTTTCTCCACATGCACTGTCTTTCTGTTCATAATTAACATTTTCTTGCTTCGTAAATCGAAATACGTGCGTCTGTCTCTCAAATGATAGGAATTACTATAAAATTTTCAATGTTCATAATTTTTCTTACTTTTCTTGATTTCTAACCCCTGTACCACATGGTGGTGCAAATATTGGCCAGCGATTTAAATTTATCGCTTGCTTTGTTCTTAAATTGAAAATGTATGTTTGTGGTGGACGTGATATTATCTACTAAAGTTTCTACATTACTTAAGAAAGCGATTAAAAGCACATACATTAAAATTTGGATTGATATCGTGAACTCGAAACCAAAAACAACCAGGCCCTACTCTATGACCTTAGCAAAAAGCACATAATGTTATGGTATCGTGAACGTTGAAATCACTGTATATTTCAGTATTTTGAAGGTACAATGGCCACTCTCGAGGCATGAAAAGTCCTTTGAAACTCAACCAGTCACATACCACATACCACAGTCAGATACGACACGTATCTTGTCTCTCATCCATACTCTATGTGTAATAATAATGCTCCCTGCTAATTACAGTAGTATGAGAGTGGAAAATAGACCCGTCTGTGACAAAGACCGGTAACAGTTTACATTATCTACGTACCACTTCCAAAAATTCAAATGTTTGTAAATCTATCGGACTAAACTACGTGGTCATCAGTCCGTAGCTTACAAACTACTTAAACCTAGGTAAACTAACCTAAGGACAAACACACACACCCATGCCCCAGGGAGGACTCGAACCTAAACGGCGAGCAACCGCGCGCTCTGCAGCGAGACGCTTTAGACCGCTCGGCTACTCCACCGCGGCAGTACTACTTCCGGGCACTGTAATTGTCTTCGTAAAATGAAGATTTAGAATCACTTGATTATAATTTCATACAGACCAAAAACAAATTAAAAAAATGCTATACCTGCTCTATGATTGACAGGTTCTTGTATGTACCCTTGTCCGTTCAGTAAAAGTAAATGGCCTCGTAAAATGAAGATCACGTTCAGTCAAGTCCATCCAATTAAGGGCATTGCCGACCATAATCAAATGAAAACACGCAAACATTCGTCAACAGCTATATATCGGTGGGCAAAATTTTTCCAGAAACATTGTGGGTCCTACTACAGACGACACCAGCCAACAAATATTAATTAAAAACTTGATCTTCGATTTCGACTTTCATATACTGAACATATTTGCTCCAACAATATCTCCAGTGTCATCTTCATCTATCTAATCGTTGACAGGAGCACTCGTAAACAATAACGATATATGTACGGGAGTTTTATTATCGTTCTAAGGTCCCAAAGCCCTGGAAGAATTACAAGCATACACTTAGTTTCCTAACTACATTATTATTAGTTTAAATGAGTCAGCAACCAACTGCAGGGTCGTAGATTTTACTTCCGACTGGTTTCAGGCAATTATTCCCTTCTTCAGGTGTACAATTATTTTCGGCCGGTTTCGTGCAACAAATTATAAAAAATTTACATTAACGTATATTGTGCGTGATGTAAGCTTTAGTCATTCACTGTAGGTTTTTCCACTGCGTCACAAGAACCACGCGAGATGGTGATACATCGTGAAGCTACCATGCGGACTCCGCCTGGAGCAGAGCGCAGAAAACGGCAGGGCGATACGTGTTGGGCATCAGTGGTGGTGTGGCGGATGTATCGTCTTTCTTTCAGGGCACGTCCCGCTCTGTTTCCGGCGAACCGATGTGGCAGGTGGTTTCCACTTACCGCCAGCGCCGCCTTCAGCGATAGACGAGACGACGGCGTCCATTCCAGAGCTTTCTTTCCTTGCTTCCATTACAGATACCCTGGCCTTTCAATCCTTTTACCAGGTAAGAGCTTTCTTGTAAGAAATATTTATATTATTACTATCTGAAGACCCGGTGTTGCTCGAGATTTTATTTATTTCTTCAAGCCTTGAGGTAGTACTTCTCTTATCCATTCTCTCTCCGTCCATCTCCTTTTTAACCGACTTCAAAAGAGGAGAGGGTTCCCAATTCGACTGTTTTTATGTTTCTTACCTCAGAACCTTCGACTGAGTAAACCGATTTTTTTTTACAAAGCTGTTGCTTCCCGCGTGGTCCTGTTTCAATATGGTGCAGTTTTGACATTGGCACCCATAAGAAAACCTCTTAAATTTGCATTAAGTATGTGCGCGACAAATGGACGAATAACTTAATAGCACGCCACCCGATTTTGATTATTCTTTTCGTATTATTATTGAAAAGGATGTACTTCAAGGGTAGTTTGATGAGAGTGTGGTTAGGTTCTGATTATAGAATCCATGACAAAGTACCAGAACTCTACAATTCTTAAGAGCAAATATTAACGATACTCGGCCGAATATTTTATAGCCTATCCGGATATTTGTGTCACCTACCGTAATGTCGTTATGGTCAAGTAATTCCCTGTTCGTATTTCATGTGAATCCGCATTTCTGAAAGTATTTTTACACTCTTCGCAAGTCTTTTTTGAAATTGTCTCTGTTAAGATAGGCGTTTCTCCCTGACCGTTTCATTTAAACGGCGCTGTCTCATATAAGCAGCACGTTTAGTAGGTCTACCCATATTCAGAAAAATAAAAAATATAAACAAATATTTTAAAAAATCAGATCCGACTTAAAAAATGTATTCCAAAACAAATTAATATGCACTAAAAAATAATAAAAAATAATTGCGTATACTTCTACAAATTAATAACTTACTTTTCCTACTAGCAATATGTAGGTACGATCGGTGTGTTTACCATGCAAGAAGATAGGTAGGTACCTGTCCACTTTAAATCTAAAACATACCTATGAGTCCACCCCCATGAACCACAGACATTACCGAGGTGGGGTGGCTTGCGTGCCTCAACGATGCACATAGCCGTACTGTAGGTGCAACCACAGCAAATGTTCAAATGTATGTCATCAGTCCCTAAGCTTACAAACTACTTATGAAATACCTAAGACTAAGGACGGCACAAATATCCATGACCGAGGGGCATTCGAACCCCCGACCGTAGAGGCCGTCTGACCCTGACTGGAGCGCCTCAGCCCCTCGGCCACCGCGGCCGGCACAACCACAGCGGATGGGTATCTGTGGAGAGGCCAGAGAAACATGTGGCTACTGAAAAGGGGCTGCAGCCTTTCCAGTAGTTACAGGGGCAACAGTCTGGATGATTGACTGAGCTGGCCTTGTAACATCAGCTAACGGCTGAAAGCAAGGGGAAACTACAGCCGTTACTTTTCCCGAGGACATGCAGCTCTACTGCATGAAAATATGATGATGTCATCCTCTCGGGTAAAATATTCCGGAGGTAAGATAGTCCCCCAATCGGATCTCCGGGCGAGGACTACTCAGGAGGATGTCGTCATCAGGAAATACAATACTGGCATTCTACGGATCGGAGCGTGGAATGTTAGATCCCTTAATCGGGTAGGAAAATTAGAAAATTTAAAAAGGAAAATGGATATGTTGAAGTTAGATATAGTGGGGATTAGTGCAGTTCGGTGGCAGGATGAACAGGTTTTCTGGTCAGGTGAGTATAGGATTATAAATACAAAATCACAGGAGTAGGACTGATAATGAATAAGAAAATAGGAATGCGGGTAAATTACTATGAGCAGCACAGTGATCGCATTGTCATTGTCAAGATAGATACGAAGCCAACAACGACAACAGTAGTACAGGTTTATATGCCAACTAGTTCTGGCGATGATGAGGAGATCGAAGAAATATATGAGGAGCTAAAGGAAATTATTCAGACATTTAAGGGAGAGGAAAATTTAATTGTGATGGGAGACTGGAATTCGGTAGTAGGAAAAGGAAGAGAAGGAAAAATAGTAGGTGAATGTGGACTGGGCAGAAGGAATGAAAGAGGAAGTCGCCTGGTAGGATTTTGCACGCAACATGATTTAATCGTAACAAACACGTGGTTTAAGAATTACAAAAGAAGGTTGTATACGTGGAAAAGACAAGGAGACACCGGAAGGTATCAGATAGATTTTATAATGGTAAAACATAGATTCCGGAACCAAGTTATAAACTGTAAGACATACCCGGGGGCAGATATAGACTCTGACCATAACTTGTTAGTCATGAACTGTAGGCTGAAACTGAAAAAACTGCAGAAAGGTAGGAAAATAAGGAGATGGGACTTAGATAAACTGAAGGAACGTGAAGTTCTGGAGAATTTCAGAGGGAGATTTAGGCAACAATTGACAGAAACAGGGGGAAATAAAACAGTAGAAGAGGAATGGGTATCATTGAGAGATGAAATAGTGAAGGCAGCAGAGGACAAAATAGGTAGAAAGGCGAGACCTACAAAAAATCCGTGGATATCACAGGAAATACTAAATTTACTTGATGAAAGGAGAAAATATAAAAATGCAGTAAATGAAACTGGCAAAATGGAGTACAGACGACTAAGAAATGAGATTGACAGGAAGTGCAAAATGGCTAAGCAGAAGTGGCTAGAAGCCAAATGCAAATCTGTAGAAGAACGTATAAGAAGGGGAAACTAGATACCGCCTACAGAAAAATAAGAGACATTTGGGGACGAGAAAAGCAACTATACGAATATCAAGAACTCAGATGGGAAACCAGTTCTCAGCAAAGAAGGGAAAGCTGAAAGGTGGAAAGAGTGTATAGAGATGCTCTAAGAAGGAAATGAACTTAGAGGCAATATTGTAGGAAGGGAAGAGGAAGTAGACCAAGATGAAATAGGAGATACTATACTGAGAGATGAATTTGACAGAGCCCTGAAAGACCTAGGTCGGAACAAGGCCCCAGGAGTAGATGACATACCCTCAGAGCTACTAAAGTCTCTAGGACAGCCAGCCATGACAAAAATACTTGAACTGGTGTGTAGGATGTATGAGACAGGCGAAATGCCCTCAGACTTTAAGAAAAATGTAATAAACCCCATTCCAAAGAAATCAGGCGCAGACAGGTGAGAAAATTACAGAACCATCAGTTTGATAAGTCATGGTTGCAAAATTTCAACACGAATTATCTACAGGAGAATGGGAAAGCTAGTAGAAGCTGACCTCGAGGAAGATCAGTTTGGATTCAGGGGGATCGTAGGAACCTGGGAGGCAAAACTTACTTTACGTCTTATCTTAGAAGATAAATTAAGGAAAGGCAAACCTACATTTTTAGCTTTTGTAGATTTGGAGAAAGCGTTTGACAATGTTGACTGGAATATACTCTTTCACATCCTGAAGTCAGCGGGGGAAAATACAGGAAAAGGAGACTTACAACTTGTACAAAAGCCAGACCGCAGTTATTAGACTCGAAGGGCATGAAAGGGAAGCATCAGTTGGGAAGGAAGTAAGACAGGGTTGTAGCCTTTCTCCGATGTTATTCAATTTGTACATCGAGCACGCGGTGAAGGAAAGCAAGGAAAAATTTGGAATAGGGATTAAAGTTCAGGGGGAAGAAATAAAAACATTGCGTTTTGCTGATGACATTGTAATTCTGTCAGAGACAGCAAAGGACCTGGAAGAGCAGTTGAATGGAATGGACAGTGTGTTGAAGAGAGCGTATAAAATGAACATTAACGAGAGCAAAACAAAAATAATGGAATGCGGTCTTAGAAAATCAGGCGATGCAGAAGGAATTAGATTGGGTAACGAAATAATGAAGGTGATAGATGAGTTTTGTTACTTGGGTAGTAAAATAACATGCGATGGTCGCAGTACAGAGGATATAAAATGCAGAATGGCAATGGGCAGAAAAGCATTTTTGAAAAAGAGAAATTTGCTAACATCGAATATTAATTTAAGTGTAAGGAAGTCTTTTCTGAAGGCATTTGTGTGGAGTGTTGCCTTGTAAGGGAGTGAAACATGGACGATAAGCAGTGCGGACAGGAAGAGTATACAGGCTTTTGAAATGTGGTGTTACAGAAGAATGCTGAAGATTAGGTGGGTAGATCGCATTACTAATGAAGAGGTACTGAACAGAATTGGTGAGAAAAGGAATTTTTGGCATACCCCGACTAAAAGAAGGGATCGCTTGGTAGGACACATTCTTAGACATCGAGGAATCGTAAATTTAGCATTGGAGGGAAGTGTGTGGGGTAAAAATCGCAGAGGAAGACCAAGAGACGTGTATAGTAAGCAGATTGAAGTGGATGTGGGTTTCCGTTCTTATGAGGAAATGAAAAGGCTTGCTGGTAGAGTAGGGTGGAGAGCTGCATCAAACCAATCTCCGGACTGAAGACCATAACAATAACAACCTATGAATAACAAACAACTATTAAAATATTTTTTTAGTTCTCCTAAGTAAAATGAAATAAAAAATATTAAACTACTTAAAATTCTATCAAGTGATTACGATAATATAATGTAGTTACAATTATAGTTATCTTCGGAGTCGGTGTCAGCCAAGAAAACACTACAATATACCTAGCAAAAATAATACGACACATTGAGATCGAAATCGGATCGGATGTTTCCTTGACTGACACCGATTCCAAAAATAGTAATAATTGTAACTACATTATATTATCGTAATAACTTGATAGACTTTTAAGTGGTGTATTACTTTTCATTTCATTTTACTTACAAGAACTCTAAAAAAAAATTATATCATTGTTATTTATAGGTTTGTGTTGAGTTAGATTTAAAGTGGGTACCTACCTGTCTTCTTGTGTGCTAAACACATAGATCGTACCTACACATCGATGAGTAGAAAAAGTAAGTTAATTATTAAGTTGTATACGTAAAAGCAATTATTGTTTTACTTTTTAGTGCATATTAATTTGTTTTGGAATAGATTATTTTAAGTCGGTTTTGTCAAACTTAGTAAAGATCCTACTGACAAAGTTCTTAGAACTGTTACACAGTTAATAAAAAAAAGTCTTCCATTGAATAGTGTGTTCAAAAAAGTCTGTTCAATTCAGTTGCACTACTGCCAAGACTTATGGGTTGCCGAAAGTCCACAACGAAAAGGAAAATGTTCCTCCTCTGAGACCAATTGTTAGCTCAATTGCTTCACCCACCTATTTGATTGCCAAGTTCTTGACAACACTATTACGACCGCATGTGGGGCGCTCAGATTCCTATATCAAGAATTCAAGACATTTTATAAGTAAAACGAATGATATATTGGTCAATCCAGAGGACATATTAGGTAGATTTGACGTGGTATTCCTGTTTACTATGGTTCCAGTCAATGATGTGCTGCAACAGCTAAATCTCCTCTTTCCCCCCGACATTGCAGATCTGTTCAAATATTGCCTCGCGACCACTTATTTCAAATGGAACGATGATTTTTATGAACAGACAGATGGTGTAGCTATGGGGAGCCCTTTAAGTCCAATTATAGCAAATTTCTACATGCAAACATTCGAGGAACAGGCATTGAAAAGAGCAAACAGAAAAACCTACTATTTGGTTTCGCTATGGTGTGTAAGATGTATGAGACTGGTGATGTGCCCTCAGACTTTAAGAAAAATGTTATAATCCCCATTCCAAAGAAAGCAGGTGCAGACAGGTGTGAAAACTACAGAACCATCAGTTTAATAATTCATGGTTGCAAAATATTAACACGAATTATATACAGAAGGATGGAAAAGCTGGTAGAAGCCGACCTCGGGGAAGATCAGTTTGGATTCAGGAGAAATGTAGGAACACGGGAGACAATACTCACTTTACGGCTTATTCTAGAAGATAGATTAAGAAATTTCTAGCTTTTGTAGATTTGGAGAAGGCTTTTGACAATGTTGATTGGAATAAACTCTTTAAAGTTCTGAAGCAAGCAGGAGTAAAATATAGGGAGCGTAAGGTTATTTACAACTTGTACAAAAATCAGACAGTGGTTGTCAGAGTTGAAGGGCGTGAAAGGGGTGCAGGGGTTGGAAAGGGAGTAAGACAGGGTTGTAGTATTTCTCCATTGTTATTCAATTTGTACATTGAGCGAGCCATAAAGCAAAGCATGGAGAAATTTGGAGAAGGAATTAAAGTTCAGAGTGAAGAATTAAAAACATTGCGTTTTGCCGACGACATAGTAATTCTGTCAGATACAGCAAAGGACCTGGAAGAGCAGTTGAACGGAATGGACAGTGTGCTGAAAGGTGCATATAAGATGAACATTAACAATAACAAAACTAGGGTAATGGAGTGCAGTGTAAGAAAATCAGGTGATGCTGAAGGAATTAGATTGGGTAACGAAGCAATAAAGGAGGTAGATGAGTTTTGTTACTTGGGTAGTAAAATAACAAATGATTGTCGGAGTACAGAGGATATAAAATGCAGAATGGCAATGGGTAGAAAAGCGTTCTTGAAAAAGAGAAATTTGTTAACATCGAATATTGATTTAAGCCTAAGGAAGTCCTTTCTGAAGGCATTTGTATGGAGTGTTGCCTTGTATGGGAGTGAGACATGGACGATAAACAGTGCGGATAGGAAGAGGATTGAGGCTTTTGAAATATGGTGCTACAGAAGAATGCTAAAGATTAGGTGGGTGGATCGCGTAACTAATGAGGAGGTATTGAACAGAATTGGGGAGAAAAGAAATTCCTGGCATACCTTGACTAAAAGAAGGGATAGATTGGTAGGACACATTCTTAGACATCAAGGAATTGTGAATTTAGCGTTGGAGAGAAGGGCGTGGGGTAAAAACCGCAGAGGAAGACCAAGAGATGCATACAGTAAGCAGACAGTAGGTTGCCGTTCTTAGGTGGAGATGAAGAGGCTTGCTCAGAATAGAGTAGGGCGGAGAGCTGCATCAAACCAGTCTCCGGACTGAAGACCACAACAACAACATGTAGACGATACGTTTGTGGTGTGGAGGCATGGTAGAGAAGAACTACATCGTTTTCTTCAACACCTCAACGGGTTATTTCTAGAATCCAGTTTACCATGGAGAATGAGGTAGACGGAAAACTGAATTTTTTGACGTGTCAGTTTTCAAAAAGGGAATGGCATATTGGGCCATACAGTTTATCGGAAGCCCACACACAAAGACCGTTATCTGCACCGGGATTCAAACCACCACCCACAGCAAAAACGGGGCATTATAAAAACGTTGGCGGACAGAGCAAGGAACATCTGCGAACCGGAATTACTCGACGCGGAATTGAAACACCTGAGTAATGCTTTACTTAAGAATGGATATTCGTCCACAGAGACCATACGTAGAATTCAAAACGATTGATTTGATTTTATTTTATTTTCTCAGGGAAGCCAAAATAGTCTTGGACCAACCAACCCGCCACTGCCCGCACCGAAACTAAGTTTATTGTGCGGTATCGCTCCCTGTATATCTAGTAAAGCCAACCAATGCCTTGAACAGTGCAAGGAATTCCTTTACCAGTTCTTTATTAGACACAACTTCTTCGGGTCTGGTTGTCCCAAATGTTCTGTGCCTTTTACTCTCCAATGCAATACATTCGAAGATTAGAAGTGATGCAGTTTCATCACCGTCATCACAGATCTTACATTTAGGGTCCTATTCTGTTATTCCCATTGTATGTAGGTGTTTTCTTTTTTTTAATTCCTATGGCCTGTCAGCAGTCCAACGATGAGGCTAATCTCTCTCCTGTTCAGGCCCAGGATTGCAGAGCTTCTTTTAAAACATGGCTTTGGCATCATTACCTTGCCATGTTTTGTTGATAGACTTTGGTTCAATATTCTACGTGCTGTCTTCTGAGCCAGTTACGTAGCTCCAATTTGATCATTGCCTTGGTGATTGTCAGGACAGGTTCCGATCCAATAAATGAAATCTCTGCCCCCATCCTGGCTAATCTGTCGGCATGTTCGTTGCCACTGATCCCCGAGTGGCCAGGGACCCACAATAGGTTTACTTTATTGCTTTCCCCTAGCTCCACCAGAACCCTGAATAGATATAGATGCTACGGTCTTTGTAGCACCTACTCAAATTCTCCTCCACACACGCCCTGAAGGCAGTGATTTCGGCCTGGAATACTGAGGCCAGTTTCCCTAGAGAGATGACGCCCTCCAGTCTTGGCTGCACCCCGGCCCCAACGCCTTGGTCTGATTTTGACCCGTCAGTGCACCAGACAATATCCCCCGTAAGGTGTCGAACTATTTTCTCCCACTGCTCCCTACTTCCAATTGTTATATTGAAAGGCTTGTTGAAGCAGTATGGGGTTATAATATAGTCGGCTGACATTTCCCCAACCTTTCCTATATTTACCTCACTCACTATTTTAGTGTGTGATTTTGGATATCCCAAAGAGTTCCAGTTTTTGTCAGTTTTGAGTCTGTATGCACCAGCCGCTGCCTCCAACGTGACCCAAAGGTGTAATGGGGGCACATTCAACATAGCAATTGGTGTGCTGCTAATTCCGCCTGTTATGGCTAAGCAGGCTAATCTCTGCACCTTACCAAGCTCCTTAGCAGCAGCCTGCTGTTCTACCTTCTTCCACCACACGACCGCCCCATAGGTGATCCTGGGTCTAATCGCCGTGGTGTATATCAAGTCCATACCCTTGGTGCTCAGGCCCCAATTTTTGCCACAAGCTCTCATGATACTTACCAGAGTACCTTTTGCCTTGGAGCAAATATTCCTAATGTGAGGGGTTCAAAACGATGAAAAGGTTCCTATGAAATCTAAAGTCTTCCTTCCTGCCAAGGACCCACCGCATCAATAAAATTTTGACGAAGTGGAATGTCGCCGTTGTATACAAACCTACTCGTAAGATTATAGAATAAAATGAACACGGCAAAGGATGCTCACAAACCTACGGAAAAAGCAGGAATTTATCGGATTCCGTATAGCTGTGGAGACATATACGTGGGTGCCACAAAAAATAACAGTAAAAAAACGACTAGAAGAGCACAAGGATAACAGAGCAGGGGAGAGATTGACAGATCAGCTGTTGTTGAACATGTTTTTCAACCAGGGGACCACCTTATTCAATTTGATAAGACTCAGATTTTAGCAGCCACAAATCGATACCACGAAAGACTGTACAGAGAGGCTATAGAAATTGTAAAACACCCCAATAATTTCAATAGGATGGAGGGGGGCGTGAAACTAAATGATATCTGGATTCCGGTTTTGAAGAAGAAATGTAACAGTCTTCCACCATGGGAAGATATTATCGGACGGAGGCAATCGGCAACGACGAATTTCGCGCGCATGTCAAAAACATCTGACGTCACACCACTGCGCGCGAGCCCTCGTAAACGGAATTTGGCTTCAGTCAGTAGCGAGCCAGGGTGTGAATCGGACATCCAAAAGTGCCACGATCCCCCTTGAGAATGTCCTCCGCAGTCGGGGACGAAACTTTGGGTTTCAATAATAAATCCACTAGACGACGTAATAACAGCCCGAAAATTTTTAGTAATTTTGACTATTCCGGCCGTGAAAGTTTACATTTACAATTATTTTTAATAACATGTTATATTTATCACAAAATATATAAGAAATAAGGCGGTCTTGCATAATATACAAAATTTTAAAGAAAGAGAGTAATCAAAATACAAATGATATGTAACATTCATACATTCATTTAATTCATGACTTTACTATAAACAATATTTCTTACTACATGCCCAGGATCTAATATGAATCATTTCTCTCCACAGGTCACCTCTGGGCAAGCGACATAAAGTTGTCCATGTGAGAAACATGGGCATGTCAAATCCAATATACAGTACTGAAGAGATTGCCCTGTGGTTTATTAATCGTAATAGAAAATGCAAGTCTCACTGGAAATTGCAGTCTCTGGAAGATAAAAGCCACATCTGTCGTAAATAATGGGTATTCGTTGGATGTATTCTCTTTCATTTTCCTTTCCTTATAACTATATAGAAATCTATTGCTGTCGCCTGCATCCGTGTGTGCTTCAGAGCTCAAAGTTGTTAACACTGCTGTCAGTTTTCCAGGAATTACGTTAAGCTGAATGGAATACGTGTTGGATGACGTGACAGGTTTCACCCATTGCAGAATATTTGATCTGATATTTATTGAATTATATGTTGTATAACTGTATAATTCTGCAGTTATATATTCATTTGTATAAGTGCTGTATATCGCTAAAATCCGTTGCGAACAGAGTTATTTGTAAAGAAGTAATAGATTAAAACCTGATGCATGCTGTGGCGGTTTTCATGACCGTTACTGTTCATGTCCTTAACTCATAAACTACGTGTCGTACTGTGATAAAGTTGTGGAGGTACATTCACCTATATGTCTTAATACTATCTGTTTTCGGCGACTTCAATTTGAACAGTAGAAATTATATAAAGCAACGTCATACCGAATGCCATTGTTTTGCTCCATGAACAGCGGAAAAAAGTAAGCGAGAAGCCGTTGTCCTTTCATTATTTTGATGTAGTAGTCAGCGACGAAAAGTTTAATAAACGTTGAAATTATGTTTAATGTTTATTGCAAGTCGCTAAGTAATGTCATTTTCATATAATATATTTATAAAGTCTCATCGCATTATTTGGCAGATTTTTGTAACTTCTATTGTTTATGACCATATATCTCATGAACCATGTGTCGTATGTAGTTATTACTCCTACAGCAAATCTTATATCAATATGTGTGCGAAATTTGGTTGAAATCGGTCCAGTGATTTAGGAGAAAATGAGCAGTATTGTCGTTTTATGCAACAGTTTTTCGCACATCTCATTCTTTATGACGTCATATCTCCTGAACTATGTGTTGTACGTGATTCTTATACTTGTGGCGACCGTCCTCATGGATTGAAGCTTATATGTATAAAATTTTATAACGATTGGAACAATACTGTAGATTTGTATGAAATACATGCACACAAAGGCAGAAACACACGGACACTCTGCTTTACATACAAAGATCTTCTACATCTACATACATACTCCGCAATCACCGTAAGGTGCGCGTGGTGGAGGGTGCACTGAACCACTAGGGAAAAAAAAAGAATGCCTATATGCCTCCGTTCTAGCCCTAATTTCTCTTGTCTTGGTGATCATTACGCGAAATTCAAGTAGGCGGCAGCAAGATCGTACTACACTCAGCTTCAAATTCCGGCCCTCTACATTTAATCAACACAAACTCACGAAAAGAACGTCGTCTTTCCTCCAACGATCCCCATTAGAGTTCCCGGAGCATTTCCGTGACACTCGCGCATTGGTCGAACTTACCAGTAACAAACCTAACTGCTCGCCTCTGAACCGCTTCTATGTCTTCCTTCAATACGATCTGCTTCGGGTGCCAACCACAACGTACTAAATGTTCCAACCAGTCACAAATCTTTGAACCATTCCATACGCTCGTATATTCATTAGCAGTCTGCAGTTTGGCACCGCGTCAAACGCCTTTTTGAAATCGAGAAAACACAATCCACCTGTTGCCCTTCATCCATGGATCGCAAAATGTCATGTAAGAAAAGGGAAAGCTGAGTTTCACATGAACGATGTTTCATAAACCCGAGCTGATTCATAGAAAGAAGCTTTTCCGTCTCAAGAAAATTGTGAACTGCGAATATGCTCCAAAATTCTGCAGGAAATTGATGTTAACGATATTGGCCTGTAATTATGTGGGACAGTTTTCTTTCTTATAAACGGGAGTCACCTGTGCTTGTTCCAATCACTTGGAACTTTGCGCTGAATTCAGGATTCACGAAAAATGCAAGCTAAGTAAGGGGCCAATGCCGCAGAATTCTCCTTGTAAAGTCTCTGGTATTCCGTCCGGACCTGGAGACTTTTTTGTATTTAGCTCTCTCAGCTACACCGGAAATACTAATTACTATGTTCTCCATTTCGGAGTTTGTACGTTGATTAAATAATGGTACATTTGTGCGGTCCTCCTGCGTGAAAGATTTCTTAAAGGTTAAACTTAGAACTTCAGTTTTCCGTTTTTTTTTTTTTTTTTTTTTTTTTCTATTCCTGCCCGGAATGATCAACAAGTCACTGGATAGTGGGCTTTGACTCGCTTCTCGATTTTACATTAAGACCACAATTTTTTCGGGTTCTCTGTAAGATCTTTTGCTAAGGTATGGCTGTGGTAATTATTGTAGGCTTCGTGCATCGATGACGCACGAATCTCTACTAACTTCATCATTTGCGATTTTTTGAAAAAAATTTTAAACTGAGAGTGCAACAGTTTTTGCTTTCTCAGCAGCTTTCTCACATTATTATTACACCAAGGTGGATCTTTTCCATCCTGAATCGTCTTTACAGACACACATTTCTCTAACCCTTTATTTACAATGCACTTAAATTTAGTCCACAATTCATCTACATCTAGCCCCTGAACTAAACAACTGCTTATCGGCTCTAACAAAAACACGCTCCTAGTCTTCTTGATTGGATTATTCGGTCACCATTGATGGTACGGCGTTATCATGATCACTAACTCCTGTCTCTACACAGACATCGTTAATAAGGTCAGGCCTGTTCCTAGCTATAAGGTGTAAAATATTGCCATTGCATGTGTGTTGCCGGTTTAAGTGCTCAAGACAGCTTTCGGAGAATGTGTCCAAAAGTAGCTCGTAACACTGCTTGTCTGTACCTCCTGAAATGAAACTAGAAAAGTCCCAATCTATACTCTTAAGGATGAAGTCTCCCCCGACTAATATCACATAGGCCGGATACCTACGCACTACCTGGTGTAGAATTTATTTGAATGACTCTAAAACTACTACAGCAGCACTGGAGGGCCGATAAAACACCCAGCTATTAAGTTTTCTTTGACCTGTTATACGCGGCCAGGTAACATTCCAGTTACCCTCAATCTCGACCTCAGTAGAAACAATACTTTTGTCCACGGCGATGAACACTCCAATCGAATCTGATCTGCCTTTACGATACACATTCCACGCCTCGCTAAATATTTCTGAACTGAGTTAAACAGCTTTAGATGCCTAAAACTATCTGAGCACAATAATTTCCATGCAGCGTGGCAAATTCGGGATCTTTGTTTTTGATGCTTTTAAAATTCACGGATATTGATAGTCGAATTTTTGTACTGATTGTGGCCTGAATTCGCTGTTTGAACGTTGACAGGAGAGTGCTCATCAGAGCTAGCACCTAGCCTAAAAAAAAAAAAAAAAAAAAAAAAAAAAAAAGAAAAAGCCATGTGCACTCCACAAGTACTCTGCTACCCGAGTAGCCGCTTCCTTTGTGTACTGCACCCCTGATCCAACTAGGGGCGTCCTACTATTTATTCCCCATCCGATAACGCAGATCTAGAGTCGTCGAAGCCTCTGGTTCAGACCCTCCAGTCGGTTCCAACCAAAGGACCCTGATCAACCCTGGGAACAATGCTACAAATCGACAGCTTTGCTTGCACCCCTCGTGCGAGGGCAACAACCTTCGCCAATTCTGCCAGTTGTCTGTAGGAACCGAGAATGTCCACAGACCCCAAGCGACAAGCTTCATTGGTGCCGAAGTGAGCCACGACTTGCAGTCGACCGCACCCTGCAGCGCCGTTAGCCGCCGGCAAGGCCGGTTCCACATCTCGGATGAGGCCCCCCAGCAGACACACCGAGTGCACGTTGGACTTCTTTCCGGATCTCGTCGCTATCTGCCTAAGGGGCTCCATCATGCGCCTAACATTGGAGTACTTTAATAATCCCCTTCCCCAGTGCTCCTACTCGGACCCTACTGAAGGAGTGGCCACACGTTCACTCACAAGACGAACGGGCGTGGCAAGATGGCCAGCCTCCACATTGGCCTTCCGTCTCGAGCGACGCGAACGCCGTTCGACACGCCACTCCCCTTGCGGAGAAGGCGGCTCGACGACGTCCGGTACACCTGAAGGTGCCTCGACAGCTGGTACAAAGAGCGAAGCATGAGACACCTGAGGTGTCCCACTCGACGCACCAGATTCCCCACCGCCGCTGCATCTCGAGACAGCAGCATGAAGACATCTGACCGTAGCCAACAAAACACACACAGCTGTTCGCGAACTGCAGACAACTCTTCTAACAAGGGAAACTCCCTATTGCTACCCCAGTAAGTTGCCGTAGAGGGCAGCCCGTCAAAAAATGAACACAGTTAGAGAAAGAGAACAAGAAGAAGCTATGCAAAAACGTGACAAAAAGAAGCAAGACATAAACAGTGAACTCCCGAACTGCAAGATTTTCAATATAAAGGAAGTGACAACTGCCATGCCGTCGTGGTCATGTGGCCATGTTGGGCTCACACGGCGAGGTGGCTCAGCGCGTTCGGTAAGACTGCTGGAGGCTTTCTCTAATGAAAAAACTGATCCAAAAACTCTGTGATCAACCTAAAATAAGCACAACATCTTCAAATGTTTGTAAACTTCATCGGACCAAACTGCTATCGTCCTCATTCTCAAGACTTACGAACTAAAACTAACAAGGAGACCATCAGAAGTGTAATTAACGATTTTTGATGGGTTTCGTATTTGTTGTAGAGGGACTTTCCCTGAGTATGAGGCTAACCGTTTTTCTTGCTACGGGTCTTGGTTTTCGCGAAAATTGTTGTTGAAGTTCACTGTGCGATGTAAAACTAACGTTAGCCATGTTCCAACCAAGTGAGCGTGGCGCAGCGGCTTAGGTCTCCAGCTACCACGCTGGAGGTACCGAGTTCAGGTCATCATCGAGGTTTTGCTTCTCTTTTTTCTTCTTTTTTTTTTTTTTTTTTTTTTTTTTAATCAGAGTAGTCCGACATTTTTCAATTTTATTTTACACGCTATCAACAAACAGTGTACATCGTATGAAATACTTAATTTTGCCTTAGTAATTCAATTTTCACGTCATTATTACAAAATCTTACTCGCTATCGCCTGTATCGCTATGCTATGGTACAACAGAAATCCGAATAATATTCGTCGTAAAACCACAGTCATTAATTTTGCATCATTTCAGGGAACTTGGTTTTTCGAAGATGATCAAAGACGCATAATCAAAATATCCACGGGTGTACTGCCGGTCTATAGTGTCCAACGGGCACAATATTTCGGCGATCATACATGTCGCCATCACCAGGTGAACTGACGGACTGAGCTCCTGGACACTATAGACCGGCAGTACACCCGTGGATATTTCGAGTGTCAAATACGCCGGGACAAACTGAAGAATCACAAATACGCATAGTTCGCATAAAAGTTAACGGGTGAAAGCGAACTCTTTGTTAATTTAAATGAACTTTTTTTATAGTATCGCTCTTAAAAACTCAGTGCGCCAGCAAGACAGTAGCTTTGATGAAATGTGCTTTGTGCTGTAAACCATTTTCTTTCGGTTGATTTTATGACAAATATCATCTGGATTTCTGTTCTGGTATAGGCGATAGCGAGTAAGATTTGGTAATAAGGACGTGAAAATGTACCATGTTTGTTAATATTCTATAAAATAAAATGCAAGAATATCACACTTTCCTGATTTTTTGTTTTTAAGAGAAGAAAAAACAATATGGAGAAACCCGACCAGGTACCTCCAGCGTTCTGGTGAGCTTAACAGCTGCGCCATGCTCACTTGGTTGGTACGTGGCTTATATCACGCTTCTTGCATCGCGCAGTGAACTTAAACATAAATTTCCTCGAAAACCAAGGCTTTTCGCTTAAAAAAGCGGATAGCCTCATACGCATGGTACGTCACGTTACAACATATCCAACATCCATAAAAATACGTTATTTACACTTTTGGTGGTCCCCTAGTAAGTTGCACTAAGGACAATACACACACACTCACGCGCACGCACGCATATACACACATAAGCTTGACGGAGGACTCGAACTTCCAGCGACAGCGGCCCCTCAGTCCGTAGCATGATGCATCAGACTCCGTGGAACCGATCTATTCGAACAACAAGGAAGATAAAAAAATCAACTCGACAGATCCGTGTTCAGTTTTCTGTCGTATTCTGTATTTTTATTTATTTTCGTTTTTTTTTTTTTTCCACAAATTATCTGTTCATTGTTTTCAATTTTGGAACTGTGTTGTGGTGCAACATTCGTGCCGCACTTGAGATTTTGATCCCGACAAGCAGCTGCTAATGAAATTGCATGCCTATGAAATGTTGTCTTATCTGCCCGACAGGTTTCGTGATTTCCAATCAGCAAAGCTCTAGTTGAGAAAAAGTCATCCAGTAAAGCAAAAATTGATAACTGGCCTACCTGAAGACTGTATGATCGACTCTTATTTATTTGTATTGATAATAATTCTGAAGGCCTCAATCGAAGAGCAAGCCTTTTGGTCTTTGAAGACATGAGTTTTTGAAATCGTAACAAAATAGTAATAACAGAGAGAATTGAATGTATAGGAATCACAAGAACACGACTAAGTGTAACATTAAGTAACGCATTCAACAATGAAACTTCTCCGGGAGTTCCTTGAAAGAATTCAAAGAGTGAGCCATGACGAAACTCATCAGATTAGAGTTGAAGGTGTGTGGATGAAGCCTAAGATTTTAGAATTCCTGTGGCAGCTTACTGCAAAAGAATACAGCAGAATACTGCATATCTAGCTGAACAAGAATCAAGGAGATGTGATCAAAATCCACATTCGACCTCCGCATAGAATTAATTGATTGAAAGCTGCTAACTCTTGGTAATAAACTGATATTCAGAACATCTTTATTGAGAGGCCAATACAGTATTATCAGACAACAGAATTGGAGTCACAGTAGGTTCGCGAACTTACAATACATATTTTTCGAAAGTCCAATTTTGAGACAAAGCAACTTTTTTGAATCAGAATAGTTGCCTCAAAAAATAACACCATACGCCATAAACTAATGAAAATAAAGAAAGTAGACCGTTTTTCTATGTTGAACTATCACTTACTTAGGATAATTTTCTAGTGGAAAATGAAGGAGAATTTAGATTTTGAATCTTATCTTGAACGTCGCCTTTGCACTACAGATTACTGTCAGTTTGACTAGCAATTTGAACTGTTGAGTCTCACTAAGCATGTACCTATTCTGTGCTATCAAAATTCAAGATTTTTTTGAACTGTGTTGTGGAACTTAAATCTTGAATTGCGATATTAGATAATTTATCAATGGTACATACAACAACCTCCACTAAAAAGCTGATGACATCAAAAATGTTCAAATGTTTGTAAAGCTTATGGGACTTAACAGCGGGAATATAAGTCCCTAAACAGACAAACTACTTATGAGCTAGCTTATACTAAAGACGGCACAAACATCCATCCCCGAGGGGGGGGGGATTCGAACCCCCGACGGGGAACGGCCTCGCGCATCGTAGCATAGCGCCTCAATGCGCTCGGCTACTCGGCCGCGGCACTGATGTCATCAGCAGACAGAAATATTTTAGAATGACCTGTTATATTAGATGGCATATCATTTATACACACTAGAAACGATAGTGACCCAGAACTGCCCCTTAAAACATACCTCACTTAAATGTGGCCTTTTGTGACTTACGTCATAGCAGCAATATTAGGTTATCAACAAAATCAAGCGCCTTTGTTAAATCAAAGAAAACTCCTTTGTTTCACAACCTTTTATTTAATTCACTGAGTACCTCACAGAGATAAGAGAATATAGCATTTACAGTCGTTAGACCACTTCTAAGACCAAACTGCAGAATCGACAGGCAGGCCGCGGTGGCCGAGGGGACTGAGGCGCTCCAGTCCCGATCTGCACGGCCACTACGTTCGGGCGTTCGAATCCCCCCTCGAGTATGGATATTTGTGCCGTCCTTAGAATAAGCTAGTTAATAAGTAGTTTGTAAGTTTAGGGACTGATGACCCCGTAGTTAAGTCCCATAAGCTATACAAACATTTGAATATTTTGATTCCACAGCAAATTATATGAACTCAAAGATAATTTCCTTTAATACATAGCCTTTCCAGTAACTTTTGCAAACACCGATGGTATAGAAATATTTCTAAGCCTATTATACCGTTCTCCTTTTGACTAATGATTCGTTCAAATCATGAAAGTGCACCAAGTAGGAACTCCAGATGGCTAAGCGTTTAGGAAATAAATGGAATTTTGATACGGATCTATCACTACATGCATCTTACCAACTACCCCTGAGAATACCTGTTTAGAAAGCGGTATTTGGCTCAGCGGCAGGAGATCGGGTTTTTATTGAAAGGTTTGCAGGTTCGATTCCGCTCGGCAGGAAAAAACTTATTTTTTTGCTCCGTTGCAATGCTTACACTACTGACTTCACAATTAACCGGGACATGATATATGTTTTTTTGCATTAGCTTGAAAAGCCAAAGTTTTGAATATTCTTGCCGTCTGTGGTTCATATTTAACAACAATTGTGGAATTGGGCTCTTCTTTGTTGAAAAACAGTTTGATTGCATTTGTCGTCTTATTGCCGCGTCTGTGACGGTTTTCCTTCAGCTACAGCTGTGATGGCTGATTTGGTACGTTAAATACTGTAATTATTTCATTGTATATTCGTTTCCTACGTTCCACCCTCTCTGATTTTACTGGAATTGTAGTGAAGAAACATTAGCGTTCTTGTGTAGAAAGCGACGTCTTTCTGCCAAAGGGCAGCTCTTCTGATGTTTCCTTGTAATTTTTCTGTTTTTAATAGTAAATGAAATTGTGATTCTTCAGTTTCTCCCGGCGCATTTGATGATCAAAATATCCACGGGTGTACTGCCGGTCTATAGTAGTGCTCGTTGGACACTATAGACCGGCAGTACACCCGTGGATATTTTGATCGTAAATGAAATTATTCAGTAAAAGCCTGTAGGTTAGAAGATAAATGTAAATAAACTGTCATGTACTGTACCGTTTCGTACCCTATCACGGATCTTGGGAAACTTAGGAAAGATAAATGTGGAGCTATTTTTAAGTTATTACCTATTTTATGATAGAATGTCAGAATGTAAATAGTACGTTAAAATCAATATAAACGATACTATTCGCACTCGTTCAGTATTATATTCAGAAATGTACATTTCCGCCTGCTTGGAGCGCTGCTGTCGCAGTGTATAACAGAATTCTGTGGGAGTGTCGTGACTGTATGTTAGATTGTGGTATAACCACGCATCGTAATGCGTGTCAGGCGTTGCCGGAGGCCGCTGCGAAGTGGTTCATGTGCCATGGCATATATGATCGTGGACAAAAGACATCCTTATCGAAATGATCTCCTAATAGTAAGCGTTCGAACCGAACGGCCGTTAACAAGTACTTTAGAAATGGCCCGCCGGCCGCGGTGGCCGAGGGGCCTGAGGCGCTCCAGTCACGGTAAGGTAGTTGATAAGTAGTTTGTAAGTTTAGGGACTGATGACCCCGTAGTTAAGTCCCATAAGCTTAACAAACTTTTGAACATTTAGAAATGGCCCCGTGTAAAAGTCGCTGCGGGAAATTTATTTACGTCATCAGTTCCTTAATGTAGGTGTGGCTGACCCTGTCGAAGGCACGATCGAAGTCTATAGAAATCAGAGTTCCACGTAGACGACATGCTTTCGCCAGTGCGATCGAATCGTAGTATTCACTGAGTGCCGTCTGGATGTTGTTGTCGCCGCAGAGGGATGTCTGGTCAAATGACACCACGCGATGCAGGACTTTTCGAATTCGTGTCGCCATCAGTCGAGTAAAGATCTTAAAATCACAGTTAAGTAGTGTTAGCGGGCGATAATCTTTGATTCTTGTGCTGCGTGATGTTTTAGGTGTTGGGATGATGAGTCCCTCTAAAAAGGCTGGCGGAAGAGGCACTTCAGGAGACATGAGTTCGCGACAAATTTCCGTCCAACAGGGAGCAATCAAGTGTAGGAAAGCCCGATAAAATTCCAAAGATATTCTGTCAAGCCCTAGCGACTTACAGTGTGCGCCCTTGCCTATAGCATCGACCACTTCGTCTCAGTAATTTCTTCCAGCAGTATCACCTCCGACTCTTGATCTAGCGCCCCGAATAGTGTGTTAGTGACTTCATTGAGGGCCTCCCGCTCTAGTTCTTCTACGGTGTATAATCGGGTATAATAATCAGCGAAGGCATGTACTATGTCATTTTGTGCCGTGAGATGGAAGACATCTGTATTAGGTCTCTGCGACGTCACTTATGTTCATGAATAACATGGTATATCGATGGATATTCACCCGCGACACGGTCCAGTGATCTCGCACGGACATCTGCACCTTCCAGATGAGAACGTATAAGAGCGACGATTTATCCTTAGCTGTCGGTCCGGTGAAGGGGCCTGATATGTGCATTCTCTCAGTATCGAGAAATAAACGTTTAAAGTTTGCCCTTCCTCTGTGATTCTTCGCGCCCCAACACAATGAATGCACGCCGTATCGCCGGTTTTGTGCATTCTAACCATCATCTTAATGTCGTAGGGTAAGTCAGTCGTCGCCTTACGCAATTATACCAAACTTTTTCGATAACTTGCTGACACTCCGGAGCTTAATATGCCATGGCCTCGCCACACTTGTTACCTTTGGAGGCCGATTGTGCAGGTATAAACCGAGTGGTCACTGAAGGCCACTGGCCATAGTTCTGCATCATGGATGTCATGTTGGAGGCAGCGCGTAACATAGACGTTATCTATGCGGCTGCCGGGATGGCTGGTTACTTAACTGTACCCGGTTCGATCTCCATGTACGTATTCCCACGTATCTACCATCCGAAGTTCCTGTATCAAAGTTCTCAATTCTTAGCAGGGGTTATAGTGTGGGAACTGGTCCTTCGGCTACAGCACACAATTAAAATCGCCGCCAAGGATTCATTCAGCGTGTCGTCCAAGAAAGAAGTGGGATCGTTCTCTTCGTTTGTGCGTGCCTGACGGGGCGTAGATATTGCCAAAGCGCACTCCAAGTACTGTTATAGCCATTCCTCGTGCCAATGGTAAGAATGTGACTTCCTCAGCTACAATACCTTCCTTAAGGAGCATCGCTGTTCCACTACCTGTTTCTCAAACTGGCGACAGTAAGCTGTTGTATCCATAGAAAGTCAAGAATTCGTCGACGCATACTTCTTCTATATCTGCTGCGCGCAGCATAATCTTCAGGAAGGTAGTCTTGATTGGCGATCTTACATTATTGGTGTTGTAATTGCGATGCGATATGCTTGTTGCCGTCCTACTCGTTGGGCGTGCATATTACACGAGCATTATTGTTCGATGTGGGGTATCGATGGTATCAGTGAAGCGGCAAACTTCAGTTATGATGGGACTCCGTGGATGGTGTCACCGTTACCGCGGTGCTTGCAGTTAGTGGAGACTGGATTTTTTCGATGTCGTCGTGTTCGTCTGTCCATGAGGGGCCTTGTGCCTGGATCTTTGTAGCCACAGCCGATGGCACCCTATTTTCTTTTATCGTGCCAAGTTGTGGGTCTTCCTGTGGGACGTCAGGTGGTCTCGCTGGTGTGTCCTGGGCCATCACGTTCAGCGTTGTGATGTTGTTCGTCGTCAGAGGCCCCACTACTCACCATCGTGGCGTCATCATCTGCCCGGTCTGTCATCGTTTTGGGGATTTCTGCTTGCGTTGTCGTAGATCCGTGTCTGCGTCCTGTGTGGAGACCTGGTCGTCTGGAGCGTTGGGCACAAAAGCGAGCTTGGATGGCACTAGCCGATCGATGTCCATAGACTTCGGTAGCCTCTTCGTTGTTCCGCTGCGGTTTCCTCGATTGTCATCTTGCTAGAATTGTCGTCAACTTGTGTCACCTCTGCTGCGGAATCATCCACCACTAGATACTCAGTATCCTACGACGGAAGATCTTGTCGAATAACGGCACAGTAAGTAAGAGGCATAGAAACGGTCGTGGGTGGTGGTGCAGTTTCGCCTGCCGAAACTTGTGAGATCCTCCTTTGGGTGCATTTTGAACGTAGATGGCTCTCCTTGACGTACCCCGGACAGGGGCTGACCATCGTAAATATTATGGCTCAACGACCTCCGATGGTGAGGAACGACGGAACGTTCTTTGTAAGGCCAATCCGCACTTGTCTCACCCTATTCAGAACGGGGTATTTTTCTGAAAAATGGCTGAGATCACGACCAAGTGTTCCGGAACCTCGAAGGGCAGTTCAAAGAGTCTAATAGGGCGGATTCCCGCGTGGTCGATCGAAACCGTTCCAAAATTGCAGTTGGCATGTTTAAATTTTAGTTCATCCGCATGTTCACGTACAAGTCTGTTACATAGCGTGTCGTTGCTCAATTTCAGATACACCACGCTGCTGGTGATAGAGAAATGAATGCCAATCACGTACACTGGATCGAGTTTTATTTCTTCTATGAAACTTTCGATTTCAGATGCTTTGGGTCGTGCGTATCCAGGCGTGAAAGTGATCTTGATAGTTGCCTTTCTGTATGAGAGTTCCATTGCGTGTCAATAAGAAACACAAACGATAAACAGCCGATCGCGCGCCCGTGTACTCCGCAGTAACACGTAAACACGTCTATCGCTCAGCTCAGCTCCGCTGCCTAAAGCAGACTGCCCACTGAGCCAAACAACGCATCCTAAACCCACCGTCACAGATTGTTGATAAGACGCATATTAAACTTCCGTATCAAACTTCATTTCCTAAACGCTTGGCCATCTGGAGTTCCCACTCGGGGCACTTTCGTGTCTCACCACGCCACATGTACCATAGATTTGGACGAATTCGGCGATGACGAGAGTGTGTTCAAATGTTTGTAGAACTTATGGGACTTAACTACGGGGTCATCAGTCCCTAAGCTCACAAACTACTTATGAACTACCTAAGACTAAGGATGGCACAAAATATCCATGCCCGAGGGGGCATTCGAATCCCCGACCGTAGTGGCCGTGCAGACCGTGACTGGAGCGCCTCAGTCCCCTCGGCCACCGCGGCGGCGACGAGAGTGTGTCCTTCCCTTGGTAGTGGATTCACTACTGAGTACTTCAATATGTTAGGAATATCCATAAGTACTGTGCTAACATATGCAGAAAAGAACTCTGCTATTTGAAGCTATAATAGCTTTTAAATACTCTGTTACATACCCCGTCTTATCTATAACAGTCCTTAACCTTAAACGATTTAATTTTTGACTCGATCTCTCCTTTTTCAGTATCATGGACGATTACTTCAGATAAATAACAGTTTTGAAAACTATTTCCTGAAGTGGTTATATGATTCCCTGTAGGAACTAAGATTGTGTTTGACCAGATATATACAAAAAGTGATTATTTTATCCAAATATCAGTAACGGAAACAATTCTACTGCGCGCTGATTCTATATCCTCATCTTGCTACAGCGTCCATACATTTATTCGTACTTCACAACTCACATTTCAGGGTTTAATTTAATCCTGAGAATTAGCTATTATTTTTGCGTACCACATACGTTTCGCCTTCCTGATGACATTTATCAGAACCTTGCAACACAGTTCGTAATAGGGGCTGCTGCAGTTAGATTGTGATTGCTTCTGACATTTCGATATAATTTCCGCTCTGTTCTATGTGATAGCCTTGTCGCCTTTGTCAGCTATCCAGGCTACCTATTAGCGGCAGTAACCTTTCAACGGAAATTAACTTGCAAAGAGCATGATAAATGAGCTGAGGGAAGCTCAGTACTGTCAACATCTTCCCACTCTTCTTCCTTTATGAGGCTTAAAGAGACCTTTACTGCAACTATGTTAGCTTGTCTTAATAGTTTGTATATTTTAATATTTGTTTACGCTCATAAACATTTTATTAGTTAAAATTTGTTCATCATCGTCTGAAACGCCATTCACTTTTATGCTAAATGAGTGCATCTCTAATCATTAAAAATGAACAAAAGTGTTGTCTATTGTTGTGATTCTGTTCCCTTGTAATCTCATTGGAAAGAATACTATTTGCATCAGATGAATTAGAGAGATCTACCAGTGTTATCTTTTCTGTAAATTGATATAAATATTGAAATCACCTCATACAACTATTTGTGTGGTACTTCATAGAAATTGAACTTAGAACCCTCTTCAAATTGAGCAGAAATGTTTTGAAATCAAAAGTTTAGTTTCTCTAAATTCAGCAACACCTAGACAACATTCAAATATATTTTTCGTTCATGGTTTTGATACATCGTTGGACATAAATGTAATGCCGTGTTTTAAGTATATGACCACTTCCACACACTACGAATGAGTTCTACAAAGACGGTTAACCTTTATCCTGGAAAAGCAAGCCTATTATCATATTACTTAGAACTGCCCTGATATGCCGATAAGGACTGATTCATCACGTAGTTTTTCAGATGCTGTCATTTACTGTAAGTCATATGAGGGTCAAAATTTATTGCAACATAATTTCCAGCAGACATCTGTTTGTTGGAAAAAAATGTTGAATATTCCCCAAATAATGAGAAATGAAAGGTCATTTAAATGAGTATTAAAAGTAATCCATTAAATTTTGGTTACAAAATCTAACAGCTGCCAATTGATGTAGATAACAAGAGATTTGCGCGCAGATTGAATTAGGATCATATACATAATGTTGTGAGAACGACAAACCGAAGGCTCTGTTTTATTGCCATTAAAATACAGTCTCAAGAGCTTATGACTTTATGGTATTACAAAAGTATGACAAATTGCTAGTCTAAGTTCCCTCATTTAAACCGTCTTCTCTACATGCGAAATATATTTCCCAAAACGTAATAAAATAACTGAATTTTAAACTGAAGGATAGAGGATTACGCGGGACAGGGATAAAACTAGAAAATAATCTTGTCGAGTACGCTGTCTTTAGTTGTTATTTCGGAGAGAAGAGTTGAATTTTCGGATAAAAACTGAGACAGCTTTTTAATCCCGAGCCACTACAACACATGCAAAAGTCGTTCCCACGAGAATAGTCGAGATCGGGATTTTACGTCGTAAGGTAGATGTATGGGTTTAATATTGTGTGAGTCGAGTGCTGGAAAGTAATTTTCTTGCAGCTCTGGGGGCAGGAATATTCGAATAGCCCCACCCCTTTAGTGTCACCGCAGCTGAAAATATGATTAAGCATCTCGAAACAGCATGAAAACCGTATAAAACAAACGTAGTAGATGAACCAACTACCGGTGTCCTGTGTCCAAGCCTAACATTATTTAGTGTTTCTGTTGAATTCTTTTCCCTCTCGCACTTCTTTTACATACAGATTTCCATGACATTTATGGATCACTATTGTTTTTCCGGCGGTGTGCTCACAGATACAGTGCCTTCTATGGCACAGTATAAATTGAATTTAGTATTCAGCATACAAATGTAGGCCAGACGAGTATAAATACACAGAAGAATGACTGACATATTTGTATCAATAATATATATACATTAACGTAAACGTTATACATTGTCTCACCATCATTGGCCAGTTCTATCAAGAAGAATGCCTCAGACATGCCCAACCAGTTGAAATCAAACTAGGCAGGTCGCTTACTTAATCCGTAAAACAAAGGACTTTAAGATAATTTCGCTCACCACCTTAAGTGTTTCAAATAATTGTAAAACTTTGTAATTGGTTGGTCCAGAACACTGTAATATATTCGTTATATTTATATATAACAAATTTATTATTATTTATTATTAACAATTATATATTTATTCACTAAATATATCTTTCGGCACAAGTGCAATCGTCAGGTGTCTTTCGGCAAAAACATTTTCTGTTATCAAGATCAAAATCAATTTGGATTTTGGAAAAATATATGAACACGAGAAGCAAAACTTACAATACGACTAATCTTAGAAGATAGATTAAGGACAGGTAAACCTACGTTTTTTGCATTTGTGGATCTGGAGAAAGCTTTTGACAATGTTAACTGTAATACACTTTTTCATATTCTGAAGGTAGAAGGGGTAAAATACACGGAGCAAAGAGTTATATTCAACTTGTACAAAAACCACATAGAAGGTCATGAAAAGGTTTCAGTGGTTAGGAAGGGAGTAAGATAGGGTTGTAGCCTTTCTCCAGTGCTGTTCATTGTATACATTAAGCAAGCTGTGAAGGAATGCACGGAGAAATTTGGAGAGGGAATTAAAGTCCAGTGAGGGGGAATAGAAACCTTGCAGTTTACTAGTGACATAGTAATTCTGACAGAGACAGCAAAAGACATGGAAGAGTAATTAAACTGAATGGATAGTGTCTTGAAAGGAATGTATAAGATGAACATTAACAAAAGTAATTGTTGTTGTTGTTGTTTTGAGGGGACTAATAAAAAAGTAAAACAGTGGTAATGGAATGTAGTGTCATACAATCAGGCGATGCTGAAGGAATTAGATTGGGTAATGAGACAATAAAAGTAGTAGATGAGTTTTGTTATTTAGGTAGCAAGGTAACTTCTGATGGCCGAAGTAAAGAAGATATAAAATGCAGAATGGCTATTGGGGAAAAAAGCGTTTCTGAAGGTTCGAAATTTGTTGACATCCAATATTATTTTAAACGTTAGGAAGTCCTTTTTGAAAGCAAATGTGTGGAGTATAGTATTTATGGGAGTGAAACGTGGACAATAAGGAGTTCAGACAAAAAAGATGATAAAAGCTTTCCAAATGTGGCACTACAGACGAATGATGAAGATTAGATGGGTAGACCACGTAACTAATTAGGAGGTTCTCAACATAATTCGGAAGAAAAGGAGTTTCTGGCATATCCTGACTACGAGAAGTGATAGGTTGGTGGGAGACATTCTGAGACATCAAGGAATCGTCAATTTAGCATTAAAAAGAAGTGTGGGGGTAGAAATAGTAGAGGGAGACCGTGGGACGAATATAGTAAGCAGATTCAAAGGGATGTAGCTACCATTAGGTAGTCAGCAGACAGTAACGTGGTTCCAGTCGTCTAGGAGGCTACGACAGTTTTCGTCATGTGTCTGCAGATACAAGTTTTAGATCATCGTCATTTTGAGACTGATTATGCTTTCAGCACCGCGGTGGAGTGGCCGAGCGGTCTAAGACACCTCGCTGCGGAGCGCGCAGTCACTCGCCTTCGGAGCTTCGAGTCCTCCATGGGGCATGGAAGTTTGTGGTGTCCTTATATTAGTTTAATTAGTTCGTAAAGAAGTCCCATAGAGTTACAAAGATTTTAACATTTTCTGCTTTCAGCTTTCAATTAGGATAATATTCCCCCTAATGAAACACCTCCATTGTTGCCTCGTCTGATGTCAAGAGTTACATCAAAATCATTCATGATCAAATCCAAGTACTTCCTCCTCGGTCTACCTCGACTCCTCTTACCCTCTTCTGCCGAACTCACTAGTAACCTTGCTTCTTCCATGCATGGACTTGAGCCCACCTTCTAAGCCTGTACGTTGTTATTGTTCCATCGATAATGTTCAGTTCCAGTTCATTTGATTTCCTCCTTATGGACACACTCCTGCCACTGTTCCCATCTATTATCACCAGCAATAATCCTTGCTACTTTCGTATCTGTAACCCTAACTTTACTATAAGGTAGCCCTTATCCAACTAGCTTTCACTCCCGTACAACGAAGTTGGTAGAAAGACGGAATTTATGGGCAGTACTGCCTTCCTTCTTGAAGAACAAGATCGTATAAGAGATATCGTAACTGAGCTTTCCGTGCATTAGCTTTGTTATATCTTCATTTCAGTTCTTTCGCTTTGTTGCCATTCAGTGAGAAAGTACTTACTAACTTCTTGAAACTGTCCACCCGTTATTTGTTCCTCCTATTTGACACTCAATATTTTTAAACGTCTACCCCACAAACATTATATTCGTTGTAGAGATTCTGATCTTTATACCATAATTCTTACATCTCTGATCTAGCTGAGAAATAATAATTTCCCAATTTTCAGTTGAATCTGCCACCCGCCAGTCTTCCGCATATGTGAGACTACTTACTTCGCTTCCACCTATTTTAATCTCATTCTGCCAACGTAAATAATATGAGCTCAATTTACTGTCAACTCTAACTGCTACCTGACTACGTAAAGATTTTTAATTTTTCACCCACTTCACAATCTCATGGAAATGACGATAACTTCATCACAGGAACAAGACCATAAGACTTTTCTATATCTCTCAAACATAGATACGATTCCCTGATCCACCTCTACGTTATGTGCCATAAACTGAAGACATGGTCCTGACAGCCTCTAAGGATCCTAATTCCGCTATGATTTCCATCCAACTTATCTTCAACTAATCTTCGCACTAACAACTGACATTTTGTCTAGGTTGCTAATTAAAGAGATACCCCTCTAGTTATTACAATATATTCTGTGTCTATGCCTGAAAGTTTGTGTAATTACTCCTTTCGTTCAGTCAGACGTAACCTGTCTTGACTCCCCATGTCATTTTAGATATCCTGTGTGACCATTTGAGATCTGACATTCCACTGTGTCTGATGAATTCCAACTTAATTTCATCTACCCCAGCCTCAGTCCATTAACCATTCGCACCACTTAAATTTGGTAATATTTTCATCATCATTCCTCTCACAATTTAAACAGATATCTCATTACTGTTTACTTCCGAGATATTATTTCCCGATGGGGCAGTGTTCACAAGGGATGGTGGTGTGAATTTCCACAACCATCATATATTATCAGCTACACAACAGATCCTTAATCATTTCAAGAAAGTAGGTACCACCATCTATTTTCAGCCAACTTATGGGCAACCGTACTTGGCTATAGACGAAGGTTCAATGGGGCGCATAATTTGAAATTTCTTCTGATTACTGTACCGCCTACCTTTCTGGAGCATGTGCCATCGCGACAACGATCACAGACGTGGTTCAAGCATGATGGCGCACAAGTACCCTTCGTCAAAATGTGGGTAAACATCTGACGCAGACATTAAAAAAAATCTAATGTTTGTAAATCTATGGGCCTTAAATGCTTGGTTATTAGTCCCTAGCTTACAAAACTACTTACACTAAGTTAAACTAACCTAAGGCAACACATATATCCACGACCGAGGCAGGACTCGATCCTCCGACGGCGAACGGAGGCTTGCACCGCAGCATAGCGCTTCAGTGCGCACGGCTATACCGCCGCGGCCGCAGACATTTCACGACCGTTGAAATGGCCGAGGAGGCATCACACCTTGGCCAGCACTTTTCCCAAAACCTTATTCCCGTAGTCGCCTGGTTATGGGGACGCATGAAGGGAGTAGTCTACGCCAACCGATGTTCAAACCATATAGGGTCACGTCTTCAATGCGTGACAGGAAGTACTACAAAGACAACCGGTATACACTTCAGATGGTGCGTCATTCCCTACGCCGAAGAGCACATATACTACCACCTCTCAAAATAATCAAGAGTTAAACTTCTCACTCCAGATGTCTCTGGAACAACAATATATATTGAAAAACGACTTTCACAAGATCGAACATACGTCAGGGGCTAAAGTAAGTAGGTACTATTATACAGTATAAAACGTAAAGAAATATTATGTTCAACATAAATTTTCTTCTCATATAGATACCACATATTAGTTGTAAAATCAGTAGCATGAAACATCACACAATGAAAAGTTTGGTTGTATCGCAACAAGTCAGATAGGCCCGGAAAAAACGCGAAGTTGATGTGCGCAGCTAGCTGAAACGAAACTCACGGTTGAATCTCCGAAAGCGCTAGCTGCGCCCTTCATTTACAACCTCTGACAATAAAATTCGGTGAATAGTCCTGTAACATTAACGTAGTTGAACTACCAACTACAGTTACCTTACTGTCCTTCGAAATAGTCACCTCCCATAATTATACACTGCTGAGCTCTACCATACATGTCCTGAAAACTTTGCACGAAGTCTTCCTTTGGGACGGTGTTCAAAAGTCTCGTTTCGTTGGATTCAGGAATATCGTCAAATCTCTTTTCTCTCAAAGCGAGTTTGAGTTGAGGAAATAGGAAGAAACCTGGAGGATTGAGATCCGGAGAGTATGATAGATTTTCAAGTTGCTCGACAACGCTCGCCCACACACGGCCAATATCGCCAAACGTTCCTATACATTTTAAAATTTTAATTTTAAAATTTTAAACATGGCTGCAATTCAGCAACGGTGGAACACGATCCAAAAGTCAACACAGTTTCAGCCGACCAGTTGCATAAAATGGTTTAAAAGTATAAACCTTTACCTAGGTTTCGGCAAAAGTAATTTTGCCTTCTTCAGAAGTGTACATAAAGCTCTCATTAAAAAAGTTGTTAGATAAAATGTGGCTGACTGCATGTCAATAGATTAAAAAGTAAAATTTAAAAACAGTGTCACATCAGTGGAGCCCGTCCACACATAGGTCGAGTGAGATATATATATCATTACTGTTGTTAGGCAAGCGGTTTCAGTCTGTTTGTGAGACCATCTTCAAGCCAACAAAAATTCTCTTGCGATCGGGACTGTGATTTTAGAAATGTAATTTCATTAACGATCGCTGTTTCTCCGGAATGTTTTCTAAAATTCTGATATTATTGAATAGGTTTGCTCAACGAATCATGAGAAAATTTCTTAAATATGTTCTGCAAACTTATACAGAGATAAAATATCACCTATCCATAGTTGTTGACCTGCAAAATAAAAGGAGTCATGGTCAGATTTTGACAGAACGGAGAAAGCAAAGTTCACATAAATGTATATACATATATATGTCACATCCACTCAATGATAATATGTCAAATAAATTGCTATGTTTTACAAATGTTATATAGCTAAAACTTCATTTAAAATGCAAATGACCAAAAGCAACTGTCAACAGAAAAAAAAAAACATATTAATCCACATAACAAAATTGGAACAACAAATTAATTTTCTAAATTGTATGAAATGACGAAAAGGTGGTAATAGCTTTCATATATCATATGTACAATAGTTATTTAACGTTACATATATACTATGATAGATATTGTACGAAAGAAGTATTTTCTAACAGTTCACATTCAGTAAAATCATAGGTACAACATACAATACCATAGCTTTGCCCCAAGTTCAAATTGTTATATTTGTAAATCGTAACATTTAAGATTCTTAAAGAAATTCACAGAACAAATAAGATGTCTCAAAATACAGTAATACAGTATATAGTCAGGAGTTACGCAGTTTCTAACATTTGTGAAACGGTCAAAACCTTTAACAATCAAAAATGTGATATAAATAACTTGAAAAAACACAATCGACGGTGCATCCACAGACATAATTTACATATATGTCTACCTGCTTGTCTTTAGCGCCTTGACCGCAGGTACTGTAGCACGCGTTTATAAGCGCGAAGCGCGTGCTACGGCCTCAGTCTACGACTCTGTCTGAAGGTGGCTGGACGGTACCCAGCTGAAATATAAAATGAAATCAACTTTACGCGGCTGCATGCCCGAAATTTATTTGAACCGTGTTCTGATATGAACATTAAGTGAAATATGCACACGCTTAAAGCAGGTCGCAGTTTTCTTAAGAGCACTGAAATGAATGACATTTGCTGTCAACGACAAATAGCTCACTTTACTTACAGGAACACTTTTATAGTGAGCATACTATTCGAAGAAAAGATGAAGTACATCCAAGCTGGAAGCAGATTACTTACTGCCAACCACGAACCACGTATAACCATTACACTAAAACTCTAAAGGTGGCATGGACGTATCCGTTCATTAATATATATCACTAGCTAAAAAAACCGGCTTCGCCGGAGTACTTATTTATTTCGGTCTTAAATCAGTCCATCCCTCAGTATCTTTTCTTCACACTGACTCTCCCCTGCTCTCCCATCTCTCTCTTCATCTGCTACTACCTCTCTCTCTATCTCTACTTTCCCACTTTCTCCACCAGTCACCTCCTCGCACCCCTGTCTCTTTCTCTATCCATTTTCTCCTCCCCCTCCCTCTGTTCATCTCATTTCACCTGTCAGCAGCTCCCCTCTCTCATTCTCCTCCTCTCCCTTCTCTCTTTCTGTTTCCTCCTCTACCCTCTCTCGGTCCATCCCTTCCTCCCCTTTCTGTCCGTCTCCTCCTCCTTCACCTACACCTCTCCCCTCTGTATACCTACACCTCTCCCCTCTGTGTATGAAAACATACACATATCCGCCAAGTTTCATGGTGTCTGGTCATATGGTGTCAAACTCGAAAGGTACGCACCGCCATTCACTGGCTCGCAGATTATTAAAAAACTCTTTCATCAAAACGTACATTCATGTTCTAACTTCCATGGTGACAAGTTACACAATATGGATGTTTGTTGTAACGTACCCACCGCCACGCACCTGCGGAGGGTTACAAAAGGTGTAAGGCATCCTCCGCCACGCAAAACACGGTGGCTTACGAAAGGGTGCATATGTATTAATCAGGATATAAGTTAACTCTGTCGCAAATTCCATTCATATTCGTCTAGCCATTTCAGCACGAAGGCGTAAACATCGAATTGACTAATTGTGAATAACCCTCCGCCAGGCACCATTCGAAGTAATTTTAGTTTACCTATAACCTTCGCTGCAGTGCAAGGAATGAGTTGAAAAAGTTTTATCACAATCAGATCTTCATGCAACGAGCTGTCATCCGCCACACCAACGTATGGGGGTCTTTCGTACTCTAATGAAAAGAGCGTACGCCACATCTGATGCTGAACATCCGTGTGAAGAACTGGAGCATCTCAGTCTTTAAACAGAATGGCTACACTGCTCAACAAATTTGTCGCGCGTTTCAATTTGGTCCAAAAGGTGAACCATTAGAGGACAACTACAAGTCTATCGCCTTTTCGCCTTTCGTCGGGAATATTTCCTCGAAAATGTTTAAGAATTTTAAGAAGATTTGACATTAAAAGTGTTTTTATGCCCCCACCAAAGACTAGGGCCCTCTTTGGGTCGGTCAAAGATGATTTAGGACTGAGGAAACCCGGTGTTTATAGAATTCCATGTTATTGTGGTAAGACTTACATCGGGCAACGATCCGCACAGTTCAGGATCGGTGCGTGGACATCACCGTCATACTCGTTTACTTCAATCTGAAAAGTCAGCTGTTGCTGAACATCGTCTGAATGAGGGGCAGAAGATGTTCTATGATGAAACATAATTGACTGCTCCTGCTTGCCGCTACTGGTAATGAGTTCATAAATAATCCATAGAAATTCGTATGGCCGATAACATTATTAATAGGGACAAGGGCTTCCCCCTAAGTAAAACTTGGAACCCAATCAAATCTGATATTAAGCAAAAACGGTCTTCATTTCGACCTGCTGTTTCTTGTAACTAATCTTGTTTTCGACCCTTCGTTTTGCCGATTTTCTCCACCGGTGCGCTACTAGTTCTATTGCGCCTAGAGGGCATCTACTTTGGTTTCGCGCACGCGCGGTGGGTCGTCAGCGGTGTATAAAGGGGCCGCTGTTTCTGTTCTGCCTCAGTTTGCGGCGAGTGAGTGTTATCAGCGCACTCACCTGAAGATGCCAGCCAGTTGGGCTGCCGAAATACTGTGTGTAGTTGACGATGGTATCCGGCTGCAAACCCGAGATGAATATTGTCAGTTATTACGCCGGGAAAGTCTACGCAACCACGTTTATGGCAATCGTTTGTACGTTATGGCCGTACATAAAACACGAACAAAAAGACGCACACACAAACATTAATTTATATGACTGTTCATCCGTACATATGTAGTTGTTTACATGCCCTTTAGCATTAGAATGCCAGCAGTACTGTTTACGGTACTGCCAGTATATGTTTTATGTAGGAATATGCCTTTTAGTGTGGTTCAATAACATCGTATGGACTGTAAACGGTTAGGTAACGAGCAGATACTTGGCAGTGTGAGTAAGTAGTTGACTTGTGCGTGGGACTAGGAGAGAGGTCATTTGGGCCACTGTTGTCGGTGGCGAGGGCGAGGGAAGTGTTGGCGCAGCTCTCAAGCATGCGGTGCTTCACCGCCCATTTAGCATCGCGACATCGCTGCACTCCATGCGGTATCACCGTACACAAGCGTTCTGGATAGCTGGGTGCATATCCGCCACAGCACTTCAGTCTGTGAGTGTGAGGCGTTTCTGTGCAAAATGCCCAGCCGTGTCAATATACAATGACTGAAATGAAAATTAGTACTCCCTCTCAGTTTTCCAGTTATGTCGTTACTACGACGTACAACACAGCGCGCTAGTTTGAGAGCAGAGAGCGTCGAAATACGCGAGGATTGAACAAACAATCAGCCCCGCTTCCCACCGGCGAGTGCAGACCACATGGAAAGCACGCTGGCGGATGTGACGTCATGTTCAATTGCCATTTATCCCGCCGAAAAACGACATTGTATTTATTTCTAGATACTACGCTGGCAAGATTAGAGTTACAGACTAGCAGAGAGAAGCAAACGAAAGAGAAGAACAGCGCGATGCAGATGATGTATTGAAATCATTTATATTAATTTTATATCAAAAGTTATTCAGGAAACTAATATTTATTCACTTGGAAAAATCCAGAAGCTAAACTGATTGAAGTACAGTAACCAGCAAGTGCTCAAATGAAAATCTAATTGAGACGCAAATGCCGGCCGCGGTGCCCGAGAGGACTGAGGCGCTCCAGTCACGGTCTGCGCGGCCACTACGGTCAGGGTTCGAATCCCCCATCGGGCATGGATATTTGTGCCGTCCTTAGTCTTAGTTAGTTCATAAGTAGTTTGTAAGTTTAGGGACTGATGACCCCGTAGTTAAGTCCCATAAGCTATACAAACATTTGAACACTTGAGACGCAAATTCGGTATAACCATATTATCTGCAACTTTTATATTGCGCATAATAATGCACATTTGAGGAGAAACAATAATGATTTGTTAATAACAATTAATATAAGACAGATACAGATAAAGCGAGGCAGTGATAATAAACACACATTATGATCTCTTTAGACTACATTAGTTTTGATTATTTTAATATGTTGTCTTTGTGTAAACTAAATTAATTTGTTTATCGACCGTAATTTGTTTAAATTTATGAGCACAGTATTTCGGAATAGTGCATGGGAAAGAGGACTGGAAAAACTACCTGAAAAACACTTCACCTAAATAATTGCTTAAATATTCATTGTGCGACGGCCAAAAGACTTATTTATCGGTCATACTGGAAATATTCATTTTTTTAAACTCAAGATTTTGGGGGTATTATTAGTGTTGGAAATTAAAGTATGTGTTTGCATTAGAATCTTAGCGCGCATCTAACGATGCCGTCATATCAACATCTCAATCATTAATTAAAATGTTTTACACACTACTGCGAGAATCACGAAGCTCGTTAGGTGACGTATGACTGGAATGACGTCACAGATCGTATATAAACGACGGCTTGCAGCGGCCGATCATCAGTCGACGGCAGTACAATCTTGGCCGTAGACGTGTGTGTGTGAGTGCAGTGAAATCGAGTGATACGATAGGTGTTCAACATAGCCGCAGAATCAGCCGCACTGGACTCCGGAATATTGTGGGACGTGTGTAGACTTTGGTTTTGAATAGTAATCGGAACTCAGATTTTATTCATCGCTTTACGACTTGGTTGCTTTTTGAATAGAACTATGAACGTTAATAGCAATCATATTCATATAGCTGTATTGTTAGCAATATTGGGGGCTCGAGATAATCATATCTGACGGAGTCAAACGAATTACGTGGTTTTCGCCAAACATAATCATGCAACGGGCGATATACAATTTTAGTAAAAACGCATCCCTCATGTTGTAGTCAGTTATTTACTAGATGCCGCCCTAGTTGTAAATTCCCTCAGTTTGAAATTGAATGTTTAGTTTCACAAATAAATGTATACGTGTGTGGACAGCAATGACCAAAATTAGCAGAAATAAGTCACTCCCTAAGACAAAGATAGTTGACGGCCGCGGTGGCCGAGGAGACTGATGCGCTCCAGTCACGGTCTGAACGGCCACTACGGTCGGGGGTTAGAATCCCCCTTCGGGCATGGATATTTGTGCCGTCCTAGTTCGTAAGTAGTTCATAAGTAGTTTGTAAGTTTAGGGACTGATGACCCCGTAGTTAAGTCCCATAAACTATACAAACATTTGAACATTTGAACAAAGATAGTTGAATTAAGGATCCATACCGTTACACAGTTCACTCAAGATAATTTTTTTTAAACAATGCATACGGAGCACGTGAACTTGTTACGCCTACAGATCAAGCGCTACTGAGGTACCAAGTTGTCGATCCATGCTTCAACACTCACATCAGTTTGTGGTATAACACCCACTGGTGGCGCTGCAGGACGGGATTCTGGAATCCATTGTATCATACAGATGAGGAATACTGTCATAGCATACATTATTCTACGCCTGGTCGACCTGTTCTCTGGGTTCTGTAAGACTTGTTGCTGTGATGAGTCACACGTGTCAGTTGTCGTCACATCATATCCCACACGTGCTCGATTGGAAGCAGGTCCTGAGATCGTGCTGGTCACGGAAGTTGCTGCATGTCTTACAGAGTACATTCAGTTTCAAGTGCAGTGTGTAGGCAAGTATTATGCTGTTGGAACAGCACATCGCCTTCCTATTGTAAGAATTGCATACGAACAGATCTTACATCATTATGGACGCAATGAGGGCTGATCAGCGTTTCCTCTACAACGCCAAAGGTGAAAGAGAGTTGTAGGCTATCGCAGCCCAGACCATAAGGCCTGTAGTGAGGGCAGTGTGATGTGGACGAATACACTCTACGAGACAGCACTCAACAGATCTACATCATACGCCTAGATGACCATCACTTCCCTACAGACAGAATCTGCTTTCATCTTCACGCTATTCCATCGTCCAAGTGATCTTCTGACATCACCATTTGCAACCGTTCATAGACTTCATGTCCCAAACAACGATGCAATTTTTATGGCTGACAGTGCGCCATGTCCTGCGGCAACTAATTTTCGTGATTGGTTTGAATAAAAAGGCCGGATAATTCCAGAGAATGATCTCTACCCCTAGAACAACCGACATAAATCCTAGTGAACACCTGCAGTACATAATCAAGAGGTACCTTTCTGCATGAAATCTTGTAACTCTTGTGGACGGCTATATAAGCAGCATGGGTTGTACAAGGACTTCTTGAGTTCGTTTCATATGAAACTGGTGAACTTCAGCGGCACGATACTAGAAGGTATCTCACTTATCCTCTCAGTGCATAGTCTTCTTGATCGCTAGGGGAGCGATACGTATGGAGCTTTAGTATAATCCTAGATTCATGTGTGAAAACTGCTTCTTGATACCTTGTAAGTTGTACTTATCATGCTAATTTATGACCACACTTCTTTTTCAGTATTTCCGTATAACTTTCCCACGGGTAAATAAAAATTGTGAGCATTTGCACTGCCCTTATGTATAGGAACCACTGAAAATTATTTTTTTCCCTCTCTTTCGTCGTTTTCTTGGCCCCTCGCTGACCCTTTGGTTTTAAGGGCTGGGAGGGCTTCTCTAAAGTGGTTTCAGGAAACTATGACGATCGGGAAGCCCTTCGACCAACACAGTTTGGGGATCCTTCAGCCACCAGCTGGATTCCTCCTACTCACTGGCTGAAACGTCGGTAGATATCGTCCTCAGGGACCTCTTTCTAGCGATAGGAGCTGGAGAAGGCTGTTGCTTCTCCTGCTGGAGGTAGGGGACAAATGTTCCCAGTGGTTGGGGGAAGATTGCTCCCACGGAAGGTATGGGGCGGCAACAGGAGGAAGACTCCCAAGCGTCAAGGCCGCAGATTGAATTTGATGGTCCCTAGGCCACATGGAAGATGGTTTTACCTTGGTTACATGCGTCCACAGATAGGGTAATGACGACGTGACTACTGCAGCAAATAAAGTTACCACGGTTACAGTGTGAAGACGCTCTTATATTTTCCTTGTCCCTGTGTATGCCAGTCTATCCGGAGTCTTAATCGCAATTATTTTTCTCTCTTTATGGAGGATGCTACCTTCGGCGAGCAGGGTGCATAGTGCTGTTCGCAATTGACACAAACTGGATGGGGGGTGCACATGGATCGTCCATGGTGATTTACGCCCACATGTGAGGCTGGAGGTGCATCGGGAAGAAAATACGGTGTAGTGATGGGTATATAGAGCTTTACGTCATACCGGTAAATCATAATTTTCACGTTTTCGAGTAATGGTCATCCTCGAAGGCCAAGATGAAATCAAAGGTGGAAAGGTCTTTTGGTCCTCTATAGACACACCGACTATATGAAGACCTCGTCACTGCAGACGCGCAGCTCTTCCTTGGCTGCAGGAGGAAGTCACGTGTAATGTAACACCCTGGACCATGTTTAGAGATGGATACATGAACATCATCTAGCTTGACACGAACGAGCAGAGCCTGTGACTGGTCTGAAGATGATGTTTGTGTCAGGACTTACCGGCTTCGCATTTTAGACATACTTTTGACTTCCCAAAATTCATTTACGAGATGCTCCTCAAAAGACAGAGCATTTTGGGTGCATGCAATAAATTTGGGAGAGTACGGCTCATCCGCATCTTGAGCCCAACGTTCTCCTCACGGTGTAGCCAGGGCAGGGCAGGGAACTATTGGGGGTCATATTTTTTGGCATTTAAATCTGCTCTTCCTCACTTATAGTCGCCAGTAGTATTTTCCTTCGCTCGTTTCATTTTGTTGCTACGAGAAGATAGGGAAAAACGCTCGTCCAGACAGAGCTTCGTAGGCCTGGATAAACCTAATAGAACAGAGGCGCGGCTGATCCTCAGAGATTGCCCGATGGCGACTGTTCCACCTGAACAGTCATGCATGTTTATGATAAAATACGACGCTTTTCACCACACTCATCTCGTTGTAATGACAATATAACATATTCAGTGGTTTGTAATCATATATATCTACAATTTGTTTCCATTTTGGATCGTTATCAATATATACATCTTGTTTTGATTTTTAGATCGAAAACAGTTCTTTAGAAAAACATGTAAAGTACTGTTTTGTTACATACGAAAATTTTAGTCTTGGGTATCGCCTTAATCATGCAGCAACGATTTGAAACAATCTATATAGCAGATTCTTTTTGCATCACTTTTTTCGCACTAATTTCCACTGATATACTGTCAATAATTATGTTCCCACAGATCAGACGTATTTGATTTGAATATGTCTACACAATTTGTTGTTCTAGTGTTGCCAACATCACAAATTTTTATAATGTACAGTAATATATTTTAATTTATGTTGTAGTCATTAATTTTTGATGTCACCAAAAAGGAGTTCTGGTGAAATTGCAAATCTGTATGCTGAGTCTTTTGTGGGAGGGGAGTGACAGAACAAAAATTACAGAATAGTGGCTGAAAGTGGTAAGTAATGGATGTAGACTGAGATGGAAAATAAGGGCAGGAGGTTGAGTGGTGGTTATATATATATAAACAGTGATACTGAAATTCTGGGTGATGAGTGTTTCTCTGTGGGGAAGAGAACTGTGCGAATGACTGGACAGTAAATGTAATGTTGTGAATAGAGGAATGTAGAGTGAGATGTGGATAAGAGTGGAGAGCAAGAGACGGGGTGATGGATGAGCGATAGAACGTTTTGTTTCGTTGAGGTATAGGTGAAGTGAAGGAGTACAAATGATCATCTGTGTAGTGAATGTTTGTGGGGATAGGGGAGCAAAGCTGACTGGGTAGTAGAACTTTTAAATAGTGGAATATAGTGTGATATGAGGAGTAGGCAGGTTGCAAGTATATTGGGGGAGGGGGGGGGGGAGGGAAGGAGAATTGAGAGTTCTGTTTGAAATGTGCAAATGTTTGTAATTCTATCTGACCAAACTGCGTGGTCATTAGTCCGTAGCTTACAAACTACTTAAACTAAGGTAAAATACAGCATGTTTTTCACTTATTTTAATGTGATATTCTTAGTACTAAGCTCAGTTTATTCCCTAAGACAATGTCCTCAAAAACCTTTGATTGAATAGTATCAGGTATGGTAGAAATCTGAAAAATTCTATCATGGTAATGACTTAATTCAGAGATATGTTATAAACATTTAGAGGCGTAAATAACTAGTTTTGCCGGCCGCGGTGGCCGAGGAGACTGAGGCGCTCCAGTCACGGTATGTACGGCCACTACGGTCGGGGGTTCGAATCCCCCCCTCGGGCGTGGATATTTGTGCCGTCCTAGTTCGTAAGTAGTTCATAAGTAGTTTGTAAGTTTAGGGACTGATGACCCCGTGGTTAAGTCCCATAGACTGTACAGACATTTGAACATTTGATTTGTAACTAGTTTTTGCTTAAAGTGGAGAGAAAACTATGGTATTTCGTTTAGTGCGTAATTCACTGGAGAGCTAAATAAACTGTTACATCTGCCTAATATCGTGTCGATCGCCCAGTAAGCATACAGTTATGCCATAAAAAATTAAAAAAAAAGTTTATAAGTTTCAATGTTTGTAAATCTGTGGACCTAAACTACTGTGGCTATCGGTGTCCCTAGGCTTACAAACTACTTAAACTAACTGAAACGAACCTAAGGTCATCACACACACCCATGCCCGAGAGAAAACTCGAACCTCCGACGGGCAGCAACTACGCGCTCAGCAGAAAGGTGCCATTACACGACTGTGGCATGGACTGGACTGAAGTCTTAAGTAGTGTTGGAGTTAGTTGACACCATGCGTCCTGCAGAGCTGTTCATAAATCCGTAAGAGTACGTGGTGGTGGAGACCTCTGAAGAGCACGTTGCAAGGCATCCATGATGTGCACATTAATGTTCAAGTCTGGGAAGTTTGGTGGCCAGCGGATGAGTGTTGCTGGAGCTTCTCTGTACCAATTGTGGTCCCTCAGGGGGCTTAGCATTAACTTGCTGGGTACGGGCTTGATGGATCCGGCGTCCCTGACCTTGGGGCTGCGCGCGCCAGCAGGTCTCTACATCGTTAAGCTCTGCGCGTGCCTCAGTGACCGCTGTACAGCGTGATGGTGGAACGTTGCGTGCTACAGACCCCGAGGATCTTGGCTTACGTGCCCAGGTCGCGAGGACGATCAAAACCTCTGGAAAAGAAAGAAAAAAAAAGGTGGACTGCGTGCCAAGGAGTGCATGGCTGCGAAAAAGATCTTCATTTGTGTGGCCATGACGTACGTAGGTACTTTTCTAATCATGATGGGTAATTTTTGTACATCTATAAAGCCACAAATAATATACGACTGGTTTCACCAGACGCGTTTCGTTTTAATGACGATAGAACATCTTAAATGGTCTGGGATCACAGGTATCTACAATTTGTTTTGTTTCTTGAATCGAAATCAGTTCGTTAGGAAAACATGTAAAGTACTGTATTGTTACTTGCGGAGAATTTAGTCTCGGCTTTCGCCTTACATCATACTACGCCGATTTGTTTCATGCTGTACCGCAGATTCTTCTTTCTACATAGCTAGTTTTCGCATTAATTTCCGTTTCTCCGATGCACTGTCCCTAATTTTCTTTCTCACAGATCACACGTATCTGTTTTGAATATCACTGAGTCTACACAGTGTGTTGTAGTTTTATCAAGGTCGCAATTATTTTTTTTATTTTTTTATAATTTATATTAAATTATTTAATTTCGATGTAAGCGAAATGTGTAACGTATACATTGAGATGAATGTCAGAATATTTGAGACAAAACAGATACAAACAACATATCATAGCATGCAAGTATGGTACAAACCACTCAGTATTTGTGGACCACCTTAAACAAGAACACCACAGCCCAGTACTATAGAAAAAGATATAAGAAGAGACAGACACCGTCTCCCTTTCCAAGAAAACCTCCACACACATAAAGCACAGTTACACAACAAACAATTACTCAGTGACCGCCGGCCGCGGTGGCCGAGGGGACTGAGGCGCTTCAGTCACGGTCTGCATGGCCACTACGGTCGGGAGTTCGAAATCCCCCTCGGTCATGGATATTTGTGCCGTCCTTAGTTGTAGGTAGTTCATAAGTAGTTTGTAAGTTAGGGACTGATGACCCCGTAGTTAAGTCCCTTAAGCTTAACAAACATTTGAACATTTGGACTCAGTGACCAAGTAAACACTGGAAACCAAACATTGTAAAAAATAATGGAAAAAAAATAACATAAACCCCTGCACATCTTTTCCCTCACTGCCTCACTCTTCTCCCCCATTTCACTCCTCATCCCACTTTATCGCCTACTATCGAAATACATAACCCCTCCCCCCCGCCCCCAACCTTCCCCAACATGAGATCCTCAGAACATGACACTTCAGTCCAAACTCCCAAACATTCCCATTCCCCCTAACAACTACTAAACCTCGTTCTCCTCACTATTGCCTCACACCACACACTACATTGAACTAGAAACAAAACTCTCACTGACCCTTCCCTACCCCCCCCCCCCCCCAAATTACTTGCATCCCGCCCAATCCTCAATTGTGACCCACATATCACACTATATTCCACTATTTAAAAATTTTGTCCTACTACCCCAGTCATCTTTGCTTCCCCATCCCCCGGCCGCGGTGGAGTAGCCGAGCGGTCTAAAGCGTCTCGCTGCGGAGCGCCTGGTTGCTCGCCGTGGAGGTTCGAGTCCTCCCTGGGGCATGGGTGTGTGTGCTTGTCCGTAGGTTAGTGTACCTAGGTTTAAGTAGTTTGTAAGCTACGGACTGATGACCACGCAGTTTGGTCCGATAGATTTACAAACATTTGAACATTTTTTTCCCCATCCCCACAAACATTCGCTATACAGATGTTCAACTTCATTTGTACTCCTTCACTTCAGCTACAACTCAGAAGAAAGAAAACTCTATATCGCTCATCCATAATCCCATTTCTTGCTCTCCACCATTATCCACATTTCACTCTACATTCCTCTATTCACAACATTACATTTACTGTCCAGTCATTCGCACACTTCTCTTCCCCACACAGAAACACTGATCACCCAGAATTGCAGTATTACTGTTTATATATTATATAACCTCCTGCTCTTGTCTTTCATCTCAGTCTACACCCCTTACTTACCACTTTACAGCCACTATTCTGTAATCTTTCTTCTGTCATTCCTCTCTCCAAAACACTCAGCATACAGATTTGTAATTTCGACATTACTCCATTAGGGTTACATAAAAAATCAATATATTATAACATAATTTAAAATAAATTACTGAAGATTTAAAAAAAAATACATTTCGGTTGTTGGCAACACTAGAACAACACCTTGTGTAGACACATTCAAAACAAATACGTCTGATCTGTGAAAACATATTATAGACAATGTATCAGTGGAAACTAGTGCGAAAAATAGCGATTCAAAAAAGGAATCTGCTACATAGACTGCTTCAAATCGGTGCTGCATGGTTAAGGCGATAACCAAGACTAAAACTTCCGTAAGTAACAAAATATTACTTTATATGTTTTTCTAACGAACTGTTTTCGATCTAAAAACCAAAATAAGGTGTAGATATCGATTTCGATCCAAAAATGTAACAAATTGTAGATATATATGATTACAAACTAATGAAGATGCAAACGTAGGCTTCCGCGGCTGTTGTCACTATCAATAAAATTCTTCTGTGTATGAAACCGCGTCGTCATTTTATAAATTCCACCGACGTTTCGGCCGCTGTTGCAGTCGGCCTTCATCAGACACAGACCCTGATGAAGGCCGCCTGCAACAGCGGCCGAAACGTCGGTAGAATTTTTAAAATGACGACGCGGTTTCATACCCAGAAGAATTTTATTGATAATGAAGATGTTTTATTGTCATTAAAAGGAGAGGAATGTGGGGAAAAGCGTCGTATTTTATTTGTAGTTGAACAAAAATTACCCATCATAAACGTGCAAGACTGGTCAGGTGGTATGGCGCCATCGGGCAATCTCTTAGGATATGCCGCGCCTCTGTCCTGTTAGGTTTATAAAGGCCCGTGAAGCTCTATGTGGACCGAGCGACCACTGGCGACAATAGAAGAGCAGACTTAAATGCTAAAAATATGACCCCCGATCGTTCCTCCCCTGGCTAACACTGTGAGGCTAAAGATCCGGATGAGCCGTCTCTCCAAATTTATTGTGTGCACCCAAACTGATGGTGATCCATCCACATCATCAAAGACTCTGTTTTTTTTTTTTAGAACATCTCGTAGATAAATTTCGGGAAGTCACAGGTATGTCTAAAATGCGAAGCCGGTAAGTCCTGATACAACATATTCAGACCAGTCACAGGCTCTGCTCGTTCGCGACAAACTAGGTGATGTTCTGACGACTCAGAGGTCCTTGCATCCGTCAGTACTGACTCTGCCCATAGCAAAGGCCTCGTGGGGTAGAGGCCACATTATCTAAGGCTGTTTCTAAGTGCAATCTGTGGCTAATGCGGTGGTGTACAGGAGGTCATTGAATGACTCTAGTAGGTTGCAAGATGGCGTGGACCAAATTTCTAGGTGGTGTAACAAGAACTAGCGCTAAATGTAGAAAAATTTAAGGCAATGCAGATTAGTAGGAGAAAGAATCCCGTAATGTTCGAATACAGCAATAGTAATGTGCTGCTTGACAGAGTCGCGTCAATTAAATATCTAGACGTAAAGCTAGTACAACTCCGTCTTGAGTATTGTTTGGATCTCCACCACATAGGTTTAAAGGAGGACATAGCGGCGGTTAGAGGCAGGCGGCAAGCAGCACACTACTATTGCTGTATTCGAACATACTGGATTGTTTCTCCTACTAATCCGCATCACCTTAAATATTTTCTATTTAACGCTAGTTCCCGTCCTCACACCATCTAGAAACTTCATCCAAGTCATCCTGCATCCTACTAAAGTCATTCAATGACGAAACCCTCCTGTACACCACAGCATCATCAGTAAACAGCCGCAGACTGCATCTCATTCTGTCCGTCAGATCATTTATATTACATTCTTTCATTTATAGAAAATTATAGTGGTCCTATCACACTTCCCTGGGGCACTCCTGACGATACCTCAGTCTCTGGTGAACACTCGCTATCGAGGACAACGAACGGGTTCTATTACTTAAATATTCTTCGAGTCACTCATATATTTGGGTACCTACTCCATTAGCTTCGTACCTTCTTTAGGAGTCTGTAGTGCGGTAATTTGTCAAACCGAGAAATATGCAGCCTACCTGTTCATAACATGTAACCAAGATGGTATGAGATTAAATGGCAAGCTTGGTTTCGCACGATCAGTCGACGCATCCTAAAGCCGTACTTATGCTTGGACAGAAGCCTTTCCGTCTCAAGGATATTTACTACATTACACTACTGGCCACTAAAATTGCTACACCAACAAGAAATGCAAATGATAAACGGGTATTCATTGGACAAATATATTATACTATAACTGATATGTGATTACATTTTCACGCAATTTGGGTGCATAGATCCTGAGAAATCAATACCCAGAACAACCACCTCTGGTCGTAATAACGGCCTTGATACGCCTGAGCATTGAGTCAAACAGATCTTGGATGCCATGTACAGGTACACATGCCCATACAGCTTCAACACGATACCACTGTTCATCAACAGTAATGACTGGCGTATTGTGACGAGCCAGTCGCTCGGCCACCATTGACCAGACGTGGTGAGAGATCTGGAAAATGTGCTGGCCAGGGCAGCAGTCGAACATTTTCCGCATGCAGAAAAACCGTACAGGACCTGAAACATGCGATCGTGCATTTTCCTGCTTCAGGGTTCGAATGAAGAGAGACGGCTCATCCGGATCTTTAGCCTCACAGTGTAGCCAGGGAGGGAACGGCCACTGTCAAAGTGCTGTCGATGCGAACAAGAGGTGACCGAGACGTGTAAACTATGGCACCTCATACCATCAATCCGGGTGATACGCAGTATGACAATGACGAATACACGCTTCCAATGTACGTACGTTCATCGCGATGTTGCCAAACACGTATGCGACCATCAGGATCCTGTAAACAGAACCTGGATGCGACCTAAAAATGACGTTTTTCCATTCGTGCACACAGGTTCGTCGTTGCATACACCATCGCAGGCGCTCCTGTCTGTGATGAAGCGTCAAGGGTAACCGCAAACATGTTCTGCTGCAAACGTCGTCGAACAATTCGTCCAGATGGTTGTTGTCTCGCAAACGTCCCCATATGTTGACTCAGGGATCGAGAGGTGACTGCACGATCCGTTACAGCCATGTGGATAAGATGGCTGTCATCTCGACTGCTAGTGATACGAGGCCGTTGGGATCCAGCACTGCGTTCCGTATTTTCCCTCCTGACCCCACCGATTCCATATTCTGCTAACAGTCATTGGATCGCGACCAAAGCGAGTAGCAATGTCGCGATACGATAAACCGCAATCGCGATAGGCTACAATCCGACCTTTATCAAAGTCGGAAACATGGTGGTACGCATTTCTCCTCCTTACACGAGGCATCACAACAACGTTTCACGAGGCAACGCCGGTCAACTGTTGTTTGTGTATCAGAAATCGGTAGGAAACTTTCCTCATGTCAGCACGTTGTGTCACCACCGGCGACAACCTTGTGTGAATGCTCTGAAAGCTAATCATTTACATATCACAGCATCTTCTTCCTGTCGGTTAAATTTCTCGTCTGTAGCACATCATCTTCGTGGTGTAGCAATTTTAATGGCCTGGAGTGTAGAATAGAAAATATGTTGAAGAATTCTATAGTAAGGCTGATGGTAATGATGTAGGTCTGTAATTTCGTTTGTCCGTTCTTTTGCCTTTCTTATACACGTGATTATTGTGCTTTTTCAGTCGCGTGGATCTTTTCACTGGATGAAAAATTCGCAATAAATGCAAGCTAAATAAGGGATCAATGCGCCGAGTAGTCAACTCTTTGTAAAATCAAATTGTACCCCATCTAGACCTGGCAACTTTATTTTCAACTCTCTCAGCTGGTTCTCTAGACCAGCTAATGCCTATTACTACGTCCTCCATTTGGGAGATATTGCGACCATCAATTGAACGGCTTTTTGCAAGGTCCTTCTGCGTGAATGATTTCTTAAATTTCAAATTTAAAAGCATCAGTCTTCATTTTGCTGTCTTCTGTCTCCACCCCAGAATGATCAACGAGTGACTGGACAGAGAGAGACCTTTCATCCGCTTACCACTTTTACATAAAACCATTTTTTTCTCGGCAAGTTCTTTTGCTAAGGTATGATGATGGTGGTTATTGTATGCTTCGCGCATTGCTCTTTTTATTGACGCGAATCTCTACTTCCTTTTGTCTTATTTGATTTGTTTGACCTTTTTTGACCGGAGAGTGCAACTGCCTTTGCTTTCTCAGCAATTTTCGAATTTACTGTTAAACCATGGTGAGACTTACCTATCCTTAATCTATTTTGTCGACACACATTTCCGTAGCACTTGATTTACAATGTACTTAAGTTTTGAAATTTTGCACATTATTCCTCTACGTCCACCGTCCTTTCATTCCTTAACTGGGACGCTAAGAATTGCTTATATGCTCTTCCTAGCACAAAAACTCTCTCCTAGGCTACTTGACCGGTTTATTAACTTTGATGGCCATTGTAACTACCCTCTGTTTCTACACTGATAAGACTGACAAGGACTGACCTCTTTGTAGCTATAATGTCCAAATATTTCCATTTCGTGTGGGACGACGATTTAGCTGCTGAAAACGGTATTCGGAAAACGTAGTTAAAGTAGTTCAAAAGACTGCTTGTCTGTGCCCCCTGCATTCAAAGCATAGGTGTCCCAGAACGCTGAAGTTCAAAATGTTCAAATGTTTGTATAGCTTATGAGACTTAACTAAGGGGTCATCAGTTCCTAAACTTACAAACTACTTATCAACTAGCTTATCCTAAGGACGGCACAAATATCCATCCCCGAGGGGGATTCGAACCCCGACCGTAGTGGCCGTGCAGACCGTGACTGGAGCGCCTCAGTCACCTCGGCCACCGCGGCCGGCGAACGCTGAAGTCCCCCCATTAGTAAAGCATGGTCCGGGTACCGTCGCGCTACTGACCGTAAACTTTATTTGAATGACTCTAACACCGTGACGGTGGAACCGCGTGGCCCGTAAAAACAATCATGCAATATCGGACGTTTACTATCTTCCCCACATCTTTCGTACATGGAGATGGCTGCAAATATATACATTTCTTGGCCGTATTGTAAAAAATTGTTTGAATTTTTTACGGCGGGAGAAAAAATATTTCTTTCGTTGCGAATTATGTGTGTTTAGTATAATATACAAGACATTGTACATATTAATTCTACAAACTTTTCATCCTGGCAGCAATGACACCCTGATTTTGGCTAATCTAAGGCTGTCAAATTTAATGGTAAAATTTCACGTGAATAACATGCAATCTCGTCCAATCATCCGATTTCATAACATTAATAGGTCGTTCTCTTCGAGGTAGTTCATAATGTTCGAATAAAGTATATGTTCCAAAAATCCTATTGCAAATCGACGTCAATGAGATGGGCCTGTAATTTGGGGGATCACTCCTATTGCCTTTCTATGAATATTGGAGTGACCTGGGCAACTTTCCAGTCTTTTGGGTACGGATCTTTCGCTGAGTGATCGGTTGTAAATTATAGCTAAGTACAGAGCTATTGCATCAGCATACACTGAGAGGAATCTAGTTGGTATACAATCTGGCCCGAAGATTTGTTTTTGTTAGTGACTTAAGTTGTTTTACTACTCCAGTAACATCTACTTTTAAGTTTCGCATGCTGGCATCTGTTCTTGGATTGTATACTGGAGTGTTCACTTCGTCTTCTTTGGAGAACGAATTTCGGAAAGCTGTGTTTAGTAATTCTGCCTTAGCAGTACTGTCGTCGGTACTATTACCATTGCTATCGCGTAGTGAAGGTATTGTTTGTGTTTTGCTGCTAGTGTACTTCACATATGACCAGAATTTCTTTGGATTTTCTGCAAGATTACGAGACATGATTTCGTTGTGGAAACTACTATAGGCTTCTCGCATTGAAGTCCGCGCTAGGTTGCGAGATTCAGTAAAAGATTGCCAGTCTTGTGGATTCTGCTTTTTTTTGTTTTTTTTTCTTTTTTTTTTTTTAATTTTGCATGCGTTTTCCTTTGTTTCTGCAACAGTGATCTGACCTGTTTTGTGTACCACGGGAGGGTCAGCCCCATCTTTTATTAATTTATTTGGTATAAATCTCTCGATTGCTACTGATATATGTCTTTGAAATGTAAGCCACAACTTGATCTACACTTGCATTTTTAGTTTTGAAAGATTGGAGACTATGACTCAGGAAAACATGAAGCGAATTTTTATCTGCTTTATTGAAGAGATATATTTTCCGTTATTTTTGGTGCATTTGGGAATTTCGAACATTCAGTCTCGCTACTACTACTCGATATTCGCTAATCCCATGTATCAGTTTTGATGCTCTTTACTAGCATGGATTATTTGTTGCTAGGAGATCAAGGGTATTTTTCGCAACATTTACTATTCTAGGGGTTCTTGAAAAAATAACTGTTCGAAGTAGTTTTCAGAAAAGCATTGAAAACTAGTTCGGAACGTTGTTTTATATTCCCTCCGCTTTGAATACGTATTTATGCCAACAAAATCAAGTGTAATTAAAAGTCGCCACGGATTATAACAGTATATCATTATTTTGTAATGTGTAAAAGATTTAATCTCAGCTATAAGAAGTTACATATCGAAATGGGAAAGGCTTCTGCTTACGCTTTTTGTATCTCAGAATTCTAAACATACTTCATTGTTCTTTTCAAAAGCGTTTACCACTTACGATGAATCCTACGATACATCTTCAGAAGTATTTTCTTGCTGTTCAGTATTACCCGAAAAAATATCCGTCACAATGTAAATAATAAAATGTTTCTAACCAAATTTTAAAGTTCGTTAGCCATAGCTTATTACAAAGCAGAACAGTCTTGAAAGCTAAGAAAAGAAAACTCAGAAAATTGTGAAGTAATCCCATTTTCTCTAATTCCACCCTGTTACCGCAATGCTAGCGCAGTGGGTGGCTCTTTGTGATCGAATTGAGAAGTTTTAAAGCTTCTGGCCCCTACAGTGGTCGGTAATTAGCTGGCGCCAACTTCATTACGGAACAACGGCGATCCGCTCCCTTGTTTCCTTTACTTTTCAACTCGTGATAGCAGGATGGATCAAACGTGCACAACTCGAAGAGGGTGTGTTCCAGTTACAATAACTATAACCACCTGATAAATAACATAACCAACATGATATTTTAAACATGGCTGTGGCTCAGCAAATGTTACAGGATAACAAATTAATAGTCAACCAGTTGCAATAATTAGTAGTTTAATAACTTGACTAAGATTTGGACGGATATAAACCCGTCTTCTTCAGAAATACATGTGACACTACAGCTGTATATCACAGTAGTTGACGCCTCCAAATGCGTAGACGTTTCCTCCAAACATAATGACGTTCCCTAGATTGTATAGATGGTTTAACTACAATACTATCACATGTATTTCTGAAAAAGACGCGTATTGTATCCTTCGAAAGCTTAGTCAAGTTATTAAACTACTAATTGTTACAACTGGTTGGCTATATAAGAAAGTCGTGTTAGTTACACAATTTATAACTAAGGAACGTCTGAACCGATTTGGCTCAAATTTGGTTGGGAGGTAGCTTAGAAGCAGGAGACGAACACAGAATATTTTTTGTCGCGTTTGACCGCGTATTATATCAGAATTTGAGAAAAACGCTTGCAGCTAGAATCATTTTCTCGATTCTCCAACAATCATATTATTCATTCGCTACTCACCTAGCGACCAAATACGCTGTAACAGAAGGAACAAATACGCCAAGAAGATTGGAATAAAGGGAGATAGCGTTCTTCACGCAAGGTTAAAACTGGCAGACAGATTTAACATGAAACGTTGTTTCTTTACAAGCTCCTCCGTATTATTCTTACCTCCATGATGTTATCGGTGGTGATCATATCTTTGGAGCATTGCAAAGATAGAATTGATGTTATTTCGTGATATTTTTGAGTGTTACAAACAAATTAAGTTCAGATCGTGGTTTATTTTTTAGAAAAATGCCTCCATTGCAGGAGGCATAATATCGGTCGCTGTACGATCAACGAAATCTTACTACGTGTTCGTAGCAATGAGACCGACGAAGATCGTACACAGCGCTAGGACGTAAATCCAAAAGGAATTCTCAAGCGCTATCCGTTATGACTCTGAAACAAAGGATACAGTCGAGTTCGACTCCCTCAGTTGCAGTTTACGCACGAAATAATTTGGGTCGTCGACAAAACAGACGGCCACGCGTGGCAATTATAATTGAATGTTTGGGGTACAGATACAATCCAGCAGTCGATTACGCAGCGGATGCATCGGTTGGCTTCGGAACAAACTGACGCCATCTTAAATTTCATTGGCTATCTCAAGCTTTGCCACGATTGGTCGGCTTCATTCCCACGATCAAGCAGCTCTTACCAACATAGCTATACCACAGAATAGGGAGCATACAGAAGGGAAAGCTGGGGGCGGCGCCTTTGATCTGTATGTTACCAAGCGTTGCGCTCGACGCCATATTGAAAAGCAGTAAACGCGGAACTATAGCCACTTAGTACTTTGGCTGGAAATGGTCTTTTTACGAACTGCAGCTAATCTCACCGACTTTTACGAAAGGAAACGGCTTTCCATTATGCTCTCATCTATTTTTCGCCCTCTTCTTGCACCTAATTGTAATCCAACAAAAAAAATAGGCCTAAATTTTAATACAACTACGAAAATGTACGGTGGAATCGATGATCGTTTTATTTGGTACTTATCTCTAGAAAAATCCCAAATGACGCGGAGTTATGTTTGGGAAATTAGTTATAAACAAGAAAATGACTTTACAACTGCTAGGTTTTATTTGACACGAATAAATTCGCACAAAATATTGAGTCAGTCTTAGCAGTAAAACGTGATTACACAGAACTAATGATGTCTGGGCGTATATAAAAGTTGTATTTGATTTAGGAGTATCATTAATTTACTGATCGGAGAAGGGCATATAGAGGAATCTGTCAACCACAGAGCAGGAACAGCATAAAATAATTATTCCCCTTAATCTATTTGTTTGACTATCCAAAGAGCATTCGTTGCCAACATTGGCACACTACGCCTCCAATGCCGAAAATAAGATTATACCTGCCTACTTAAGCGCCATTCTTTGTCATTCATTTTATATTATTCACTACAACGTTAAACTTATAAAATATAAATGTACTTCAACATTTCGATGCTATTGAACTGCTGCAGCAACAGCAATGGCGAGAGTTATCGTCAAGAGAAGAAGCAAGGCTACTTTTAATAATTATGCACACATTGCTTTCATTCGAAACTGATAACATTTAACTTTCACTACACATATAGCGACGATCACATACTGCTCAGCATCTTTTGGGAAGGTGAAGATACTTATATCCTTATTTGTATTAGAATTATCGCGGCAATTAGGTGCTGAACACCATCGGCCGCCTTTTCTTTTATTGCTGCTCATAATAAAAACGGAACAGCTCCAACTACTGACACACAGTTCTTTCTTTTCACTGCACTGCACTGTACCAAATACTTGTTTACTTTAATGCGATTCAGGCAGTTATAATACACGATTAACAGACAAAGACGGCGCATTACCAGGCCACAGAGTAGGGAGTAACCACGCGTTTACTGCTTTTCAAGATGGCCGACTCCGCGCATGCGCACTAAATTTTGGACGACAGACTGCAGCGGGAGTTTCCTTTCTGTATACTCCTTATTCTGTGGCTATACCACGCATGTGTCGCGGATTGTAAAATTTTACCGCTATGTAGCAATGTTGTTCATCATGTTTCAATTAAGATTCGCTATAAGACAAAAATGAACGCAACAGAACGCCTTTCAACGTATTGACCCATCCCACTTATTTTATTTCAATTATCTTCTTTTTTTTTCATATGGAATTCCTATCATTTAACTAAGATCATGCTACACGTATATGGAATTTCTATCATTTAACTAAGATCATGCTACACTTTCAATTCTATTTAAAAAAATTTAGAGAAGAAATACATCTATTTTAAGAAACATTTTTATACTGCTCGCTGCGAGAAAAATATGCTAATCTGTGTTGTATACATGTGCGTTTTTCTTCCCAGTCATTTTTAACATAAAACAGGAATGTTGTTTTATGCCTACACTTATAATCATATCTGTTCGTACAATGCAACCATTAAACGTGCGGCAATTGAAAGCTACTAACCTCACAGATAGAGCAGCTCGAAACGTCTCTCTAATAACCCGTTTCCAATTGATTTACCTGTCCATTTTGACTTCTATCCCCAATCAAATTCCCGATTGCAATAACAATAAATAAGATCAGAGAGCTGGGAAGGAGAAGACAGAATATGGGGGAATGAAATAGATTTAAGAAGGGGAGATGATTTAGACGCAGAGAGGAAGGGGAGGAGATGGATATGGTGTGGATAAGAGGGAATGGTGTGAAGGTAGGTGGGAGGAGGAGATGGACAAAGGAACGGGAAGAAGCTACTGTGAAGCGTTGCCGAGTTTGCTAGTTTGCTATGAATGAATGATATGCATCAATGCGACGCTTAACGGAAGTAATAGCGAAATCACAAGGAAAAAGACCTACAACTGATTTATTCACACAAATCGTCTATATATATCCGCAACGGCGTCCCTCTGCGTCAGTGCAAGGGTGGCGTCGTCGCATAATTCTGTCCTGCTCGATTGTTCAACTCATCAATAGTGTTTAATTACCTTTCAATTTCTGTGGCCATAGGAACCAAATGTGCTAAGTACCGATTGTAGTCGGCTGTACTATGTTGCGCGCTTGCTTCGTCTGGATTAGAGAAGCAGTTCTTGAATGGTCAACAATTTCATATTGACAGTCACGATGCTCGGTCTCTCGGACGCTGTTAGTAAACCATTATAGACATACTAGACGTATTCACAGAATATATATCAACTGTGAATGGGCAATGCCGAAAATGTGTACGCAGCCGGGATTCGAACATTTTCACTTTGCCCATTCGCAGTTGATGTCATATACTCTGTGAATATGAAAAAATAACAACTGCATGATCGGAATTGACGTCTGTTCTTTTGAAACAACGCCACATTTATATGTATACTAGACGTAGTTAATTCTCAAGTAATGCTAGGTACCTAATCCTTATCTTACAGGCACTTACCACTCCAACAGCTATAATCTGTTCTGACTTTCGTGTTGTCTGACCTGCTCTTAATTGGATTTGCAGAGTGGCTGGCTCATCCTTTATTTTCCTCGTTTTCAGGCAGCCACGGAATTCTGCTGTCAAATTTTAGCTCGGTTAAACACTTTGTTTATCCCTATTCTGTTTCCTTTTTTGTGTTAAAAGCGAAATGTTAATTGTCAATGTGTAACCATTGTGGGTCTCCGCCCCCTCCCCCCCTTCTTTGTGTTCAGCTCCAGATTTTCTTTTGCTTGAATTACACTGAAATGTCTTTGCTAGAAACAGGGGACAAGCAGTTCCCTCTAAACAACAACAATTCTCAAGGTTTGTCTCGTTGTTGCAAGCTACTTCATATAAGCTAAATTGTTCATTTAGTTTCGTGTTAATAATTTATTCCATTTATATGTAATTTTCGCGGAATGGATGAACGTGACAGGGTATGAGAGATAATCGGAAAAAAGTTGCTGAAATTTTCGCTCGTATATTACAAAGAACAGAGATGGTGTTGTACGTACTGTGACAGGAGAAAGAACAAGACCTGTCATGTGCTGCTTTGGAAACTGAAGAAAATATCCCCCGGTCTCGGGCGTAAGAGCGGCGTTTGCTCGTGGAGATAAAAAAATGGAATAACAATGATTTAATTGTGCAAAACTGAAAATCTGTAGTAACAAATTTGTTCATGTGTAAATCAGACATATGTAATCTATTATTAATAAATATATAAGTTCATTTTCATTGGACAGAATTTATTAGTAACGTAGAAAATTACATATTATCAATAACTTTACATTGATTTTTTATTAATAAAGTGTATTCATCGCAAAGCGGATTGACAGACACTAGCGACTACCAGTAGCACAGAAATCACACGGCTACTGCAGGGTTAAACAGTGTCGTAAGCAGAGACAATTGTTACGAGGAAACGAAACTGAAACCACATCTTAAGTTGCGACAGGCGTCTCGCACAGATACCTTTTACGTGGTACCATAAGAAATCAAGTGGGATGAGATCACGTGAACATGTTACCTTTGGAGCAGAATCTCCTCTTCCTTAACACTTGTCAAGGAATGCGTTAATGTGATGTTAAAGAGATAGCACAGAAATGCATTTTTCTTTGTCAACCTTGTGACGTTAACTGGTTTCGACAGGCCAGGAATTTTATCGCAAGTGTTCCAAATCATGCCACATTACACGACGGCATAGAAATTCATGATAGAGCAGATGCTATTAAAATTCATGCCTTGGTCCATAATCTACATTTATACTCCTGGTAGGCACTGAAATGTCCCGGACATTATCTGAATCTGGTAATATGCCTTTCGTGTGTTGTGCATGGTGTGAGAAATATTGTTTTCCTAGCTTTCATGATAGGTTTCAACACACCGTGTGTGACAACGCTGACCAATAGACGGCCAGTAATTGGAATTACGTAATAACATATTTTATAAGTCCACAAATAATACATTCACTTCATATTAATAACACTTTCCGATGCTCTACTTCAAAATAAGGCAAGAAAAAGTATTAAATATTATCAAATACATATAAAAATTGTGGTGTCGCACAAGTACAAAGTGCGCGCCACCTGCTTTCGCCGCGCGCCGCCATGCACACACGGCGCGGCGTTCTCACGACGACAGCCACGAGCGGCCTCTGCGACAACGCCGCTCGTGGCCACCACTGAAGGACATCGGTCTCTTCGGACGGAGATAGCAACCAGTTAGGACCTTCGTAATCAGATAGGCACCAGTGAAGACTTTGCTATTGTACAGGCACTAGGCAGGCCTCTAACAACTATGTATCAACATTCTGCAGTACTATGTAAAAGTTAAGTATTGTTACATTCTGTGCAATATATATCTCTTTCTAATTTACTCTAGTGTTTATAGTTTCTGGCTGCTCCCCTCCACCGACACCTACGACGAGGCTGGGACACAAAAGCGGCGACGAAGTTGGGATGCAAAAAAAATAAAATCTAACAAAAACCGCCATGATCAAGGTACTATCAGGACGTTGTTCTGTTCTTTGTTGGTCGATCCGGCGTTCCTTTATTTATTTATTTATTTTGTTTTTCGTTTTACAGACGGCGTTCAGCCCTTTGACCGCGCGTGCTCAGCTACCACGCCAGCACGACTTCACGCCCGGTGAAGGCGCTTGGAAAGTCGCCCATGTTTACGAGTACCCAACCCCAGCACGAAAACAAAAACTTTAATTGAAATATGTTCAAATGTTTGTAAAACTTTGGGACTTATCTTCTTGCATTATTAGTCCCTAGTCTTACAAACTACTTAAACTAAGTTAAACTAACCTTACGACAACACACACACACACACGCACAGCCATACCCGAAGAAGGACTCGAACCTCCGCCGGCGAGCAACAGCGCTCTCTGCAGCAAGGCGCCTTAGACCACTCGGCCACTTTTACACAATATATATTTAAATTTCTCACCTTAGACAGTCTTTAATAGCACTGAAACGCGATTTTCCACCATCCCCCCAGGGGGCTCACGGTTCTTTCGTGAGTACGTGCGTGGCGAGCACGGGGTCCCGAGCTAATGCAGTCTTCCTTCTTTACTTCCCGGACTGCATTTCCTTTCCCCCTCCCGTCCTTTCCTATCCCTGCCCTTTCCACTGCTGGAGTGATAACCTTAGCAGTTTAGTCCCCCTATTCCAAACAAACAACCCAACCCAACCCTTCCCATTGACATATTTTAACTTGATTTTTCCAAAAACTACTGAATGTTTAACAAAAAGCCGGAAAACGTTTCTCTCTATGTTCAGTGTAAAATGTCTATACAAAATGCGATTGAAATCGGTGAGTCTCATTTCAGACCCTATCGTTGTCACGAAACACATGACGTACTCCACACGTTTCTCAGTGCATCAGACACCAAACACTGGTGCCGATGATAACACAACGTCATCGGACAAACACGATTTTATTTCTCTCCAGTACCAGGAATGGTCACTGGAAAGTTGGCAGTCCCTGACATGAACGCACGAATCCTCATTTCGACTGCAACACGCCGATGGGAAGCACTTGTGTGTGGCGTAAGCCACATGAAATGGTGCAGCCTTCCTGCCAAGATGTTGCGGTCCACGGTGGCCCACCCAATTACGATATGGGTGGATTCTGCTGGTAGGGAAGGGATTTTGAATGGTTGGCGGTTTGTTGAGCTGCTAGGGGACCACCTATGTTTAGCCTTTTATCGGTTCTGCAAGTTTCAAGTTGATAAGACACCGTCACAGCACTCGCACGACGAACGGAAAGGTCTCCAGGAGCATACTGGGAGGTCGAAAGTTTGAGATGGCCAGGCCAAAGCCAATATTTGAGACCCATCGTGCAAAGCTGAGATGTCATGGGACACAGGTTACCTGCCATGTAATTAACACCCCCGAACAACTTATAGAAAAAAAATCGTTTTTAAAAGATTTACACTCCAATCATGTCATGTTCAGGCACCTACATATGAAAAAAAAGTCATCAAATAGGTACAGGGATGTAAATCTGACAAAATATCGCGCATACTAATTTTACATGTGTGAAACAACACCATTAACAAGTGTAGATAAACCATTATACACTATGTGTTCAAAAGTATCCGGACACGTCCTAAAAGATACGTTCACCATATTACGTTCATTGCAATGAAATGATCTTACCGCATTTTTGACCGGAAGATCCCGTATGGGACTGTTCGGCCGCCTAGCGCAAGTCTTTTTCATTGACGCCACTTCGGCGACTTGCATTTCTATGACGCTGGAAATGATCATGAGGACAACACACAACACCCACTACCCTGTAGGAAATCGAACCCGGTCCCCCTGCGTGGTATTCAGTGACGCTGCCGTCTGACAAGACGGCTACTCGTCATAGCTGAATTCGTCCAGATTTATGCTACACGTAAGGCGTGGTGAGATATGAAAGAGCATCAAGTGGTAACTCCACATCGTTAAGCGTTTAGGAAATAAGAGTTTTCATACGGATCTATCACCATGCGCATCTTATCAACTACCCCTGAAAAAGTCTGTTTTAGAAAGCAGTGTTTGGCTCAGCAGTAAGAGCTCGGGTTTTCATTAAAAGATTCGCGGTTTCGAAGCCGCCCGGCGGCAAATGTTTTTTTTGTTTTCAAACTGTCAATCAAGATTGTTTTCTATGGAGACATTTAAAAAAAGAAAACATGTAACTGCGAAAGGGCGGCGTTCATAACGTGCGCAAGATGCGGTCAAAAGTATTGCTTTCCCTATTATTTAAGAAAACTGCTCCAGTCACTTTTACTTGAAATGATATGTATTTCATGAACGGGTTTTCAAACCTTTTCAGGTTCATCATCAGATGGATCATATTACAATAACATTTTAAGCGTCATATTGGATGCTGGCTCTGTGGTGAGAAGAAGGAAATTCTCAAAAAGCCTCTTCCGCCCCCCCCCTTTCTCCCCCCCCCCCCTCCACTCATGACAACTTCAAAAAATGTTCAAATGTTTGTTAAGCTTATGGGACTTAACTACGGGGTCATCAGTCCCTAAACTTACAAACTACTTATGAACTACTTACGAACTAGGACGGCACAAATATCCATGCCCGAGGGGGGATTCGAACCCCCGACCGTAGTGGCCGTGCTGACCGTGACTGGAGCGCCTCAGTCACCTCGGCCACCGCGGCCGACTCATGACAACTCTTTCATATGCTTTCTGATAATGTAAAATCACTACTAAAGAACAAATACATAATTGCTTTACCCACATCTAAATACCTACCTCTTCAATCCTACAATAATAGAGCAACCAGATTCGTACTGTCTTTAAACACAATAAACAGAACCTAGTCTATATTAATATTCTGGAACACCACTAGTGTATAAATTAAACATAGCAATAATACGAATTTTATTCTTGTACTTTAACTAATTGTATACATACATAATAAGTAAAAAACTATGGAAACAATGCAGACAGTATTTAGTATTCACTTTTGCAGTTTAATATTGACAAAATTACTTGCTAAATAATCGACTGTATCATACTCAAAACAAACTTACCTGTACAAAGAGTGTTATATCTTCGAATTAAGACGTTCGTAAATAACAGTAGCTGTAAAAGCACATGTTTGACGCTGGTAAAGTGTTGTTTATAGTGCAGTGTAGAACCCAACAGAAAAAGTGATGTGTTACTGTGACTTAAACAAAAGAAGACGCAAGAAATGGAAATTAACCACAAAAATCCGGCCATACAGTCGCAGTAAGTAAATCAGCAAATTTCACGGCATCTTACAAATACAAAACAGACCTAAGCAACGTGCAATTCAAATTTTTTAAAATAATTTCCTTCTTCCCACCACAGAGCCAGCATCCAGGATGATGCTTAAAATGTTATTGTAACATGATCCATCTGCTGATGAACCTGAAAAGGTTTGAAAACCGGTTCATGGAATAAATATCATTTCAAGTAAAAGTGACTGCAGCAGTTTTCTTAAATAATATTGAAAATAAGTCACGGGTTCTGAAACATCCATAATGGATAATCTAAATATATTGCTTCCCTGTTTCTTCGATGAATATCACTACGGCACATGTAATTGATCAGTTTCAAAAGAATAGAAGTATCGATTTACATACACGACGTCCCCATGTACGTGTTAACTACAGTCCATTTTTAAATGTTTGTAGTCCCGAATTTCATCCAATGACATTTGTTTTCTTGCTTGTAGAAATTAATAAAATAACCTTTATAATGTTGCAGTTAATTGTGACGTCAGTCTACATTTTCATCAATACTCGGCAAACCACTATGAATTGCATGGCAGAGGGTGCGTCTCATAATACCAGTTATTAGGGTTTTTCCCATTCCATTCAAGTATTGAGCGTGGGAAGAATGATTGTTTACCTGTCTCCGTGCGTGCTGTAATTATTCTAATCTTGTCATCACGAGCCCAACGGGAACAATATCTAGGTGTATGCAGCGTAAAAAGATTTGCCGCCGGGTGGAGTTAAACCCGCAACATCTTCAATACGAATTCGATCTTTTACCGCTGAGCCACGTATCGCTTCCTAAACACGCCGTCACAGGGACAGTTGATAAGATGTATACGGTGACAGATCCGTATCAAACTTCCTTTTATTTCCTAAACGTTTGGCCATCTGTAGTTCCCACTTGGGGCCCTTTCGTGTTTCACTACGGTCTACATGTCCCACACATTTGGACGAATTCAGTGATGACGAGAATGTTTTTTTTTTTTTTCCTTGTAAGTTGGATTTAATGTGTTAGGAATATGAATAAGTACTGGGCTAACAAATGCAGAAACGTACTCTGCTATTTAAAGCCATAATGGCTTTTAAGTACGCTGTTAGATACCCGTCGTATCTGTAACAGTCCTTAACCTTCTACGATTTTATTTTTGACTCAATCTCTCTTTTTTCAGTGTCATGGACGATTATGTGAGATAACAGTTTTGGAAACTATTTTCTAAAGGGGTGATACGATTCCCTGCAGAAACTAAGATTGTGTTTGACCAGCTATACAAAACGAGATTATTAAAAACTGTCTTTTATCCAACTGATCAGTAACAGGTTCGAGTCCTCCCTGGGGCATGGGTGTTTGTGTGTTTGTCCTTAGGTTAGTTTACCTAGGTTTAAGTAGTTTGTAAGCTACGGACTGATGACCACGCAGTTTGGTCCGATAGATTTACAAACATTTGAACATTTTTGATGGTGCGAATGGAGCGGACTACTGCCTGTCGAATCTCTAGTACAGTTCTGAAGCGAATGCCACGAAGTGGTTCCTTCATCTTCGGTATCAAATCAAAGTCACAAGAACTTAAGTCCGTGGAGTGAGGCGGATGGTAAAGTACTTCCCAGCCCCATCGACTGAACAGAGGAGCCACAGCAGAGCGCCCGCGCATTGTCGTGCATGTTTGTATAGCTTATGGGACTTAATTACTGGGTCATCAGTCCCTAAACTTACAAACTAATTGTGAACTAGCTAATACTAAGGACGGCACAAATATCCATGCCCGAGAGGGGATTCAAACCGCCGACCGTAGTGGCCGTGCAGACCGTAACTGGAGCGTCTCAGTCCCCTCTGCCACCGCGGCCGGTCAGCATTGTCGTGCAACATGAAGGGTGGGTCGCGCAGAAAGGGTTGCCGCTTCTTTCGCAAAGATGGTCGCAGGTGATGCTCCAAAAAAAAAAAAAAAAAGTAATAATCTTGATTAAACACCATTGGTCCTGTTTCGAAAACATAGTGGCGCCGTTACGTTAGACCGCTCGCTCAAAAGTGATTCTGTTTCCGTCGATTGTCCGCACGCCGTTTACATGGGACGGGCGAGCCCATTTGCTCGGAAGTAAGTCAGGTATGTCAACAACGTGTGCTATCAGCGAGAAGAGTAGATTCTATTGCATAGTGTACCACTATTTAAGTTCCAGCCGTCGTATTTAAAACAGAAGAGAATCCACAATAATTCTAAATATCAACAGGTGTGACAATTCGATGGATGGGTAGGAGCGTAGTATTAAAGGGGTATGAGGGTGTAAGCAGGAAGGGGAACTATGTGGCGACAGGTAAGAGAGAGAATCATAAGGTCCTACGAGACAAGCTCGCGACTGCAGTATTGTTTCCACTCTGCAAAGGACATGCCCTCAGCTGCCTCCAGATGTAAACCAGGGACTTTACACACAATTCCACGTCACCTCACTGCAGTCTGCAGGGCCAGAAGTAGTCTCATACGATCTGTACTACATTATGCACTGTAGTACGTTATGGACACTCCAAGGAGAAGATAAAAATCAAATAGCAAAGTCAAATAGGGAATCAGTCGCAAAGAAACCTAAAGTATGAGCATGAATTGAGGGATACCGTTTTGATTTTTGAAATTTAACCTTCTTACATGTTGTTTTAACTGGTATTGCTTGTTAAAATAAACGTTGGACGTCTTACATATTTTTGTAAAGGGTGTTAGGCCATTCACGTATTAAATATAACCTGTATTGGTCTCCAAGGCGAAATAAAACGATTATCAGCAATGAAAGGAGGGTAATGTAGAATACAAACATCACCTTCGTGTATGTTGTCCAAATCTGTAATTAAATTGTATTTATATTACGAATATGTAGTAACATACAGTTTACACCAGTTTATAACAGTAATCACTCACAAATTGTTGAACAATCATTACCTGAACAATCAGCATGGTACCAGTCTTCACAAAGAGTACATTACACCCACTGTTCACCTTGTAGATTGTCAGAAAATTTTCGTGAGCAATATGCACAAGTCGCATCTTCAGTATGTTTGTCAGACTTGTGGACATCAGCTGGCAAACTGCTGCTCCGATATTATTCGATATTTCCGTAAGCTAGTATCAGAGATTACCCTACTACACACAGAGAAAATAACAAGCCGTCTTACTGTCTCATATTGTCTGCAACATTTCTACATTTAAGGAATTAAGAATCCACGTTCGTGGGATATCAAAGAGTGCATGTTAAACGCTGCATATACATTGTTATTAACATCATTTTACTTATTATTCAAACGTTTATTTGCAGACAACTGGAAATAAGTCTTCTCGCACACAACAGAGCAGTCGATCACAATGGCAGATATTTGCCTACTTGTAGAGGCCGTAATTCATGACTTTCACATCAGTGGAACCACTGTATGGACATGAAACTTACTATCCGACATTTCTAGTCATATTCGGCAATCCCCTCCCTTATTCTACTAATTTCAGAAATAAGCCACAGTTGGAGGATGGAAATTGAGCACAGTCTTCTATGGTGATTAATCATGAAGAATAAGAATACTGACACAGCGTTTGAGATGTTCTGTTACTAAAGGGAAACAAAACGGCGACCTAATAAGATTACAAAATCAGGAAGTTCTGTACAGATTCGACACAGATAGGTATATGTACCGGGTGATCAAAAAGTCAGTATAAATTTGAAAACTTAATATATCACAGAATAATGTAGATATAGAGATAAACACTGACACATTAGCTTGGAATAACATGGGGTTTTATTACAACAAAAGTGTCTGAAAGATGGCGCTTCATCTGATCAGTAAAGCAATAATTAGCATAAAAAGTTAAGACAAAGCAAAGATGATGTTCTTTACAGGAAATGCTCAATATGTTCACCATCATTCCTCAAAAATAGCTGTAGTCGATGAATAATGTTGTGAACAGCACTGTAAAGCATGTCCGGAGTTACGGTGAGGCACTGGCGTCGGATGTTGTCTTTCAGCATCCCTAGAGATGTCGGTCGATCACGATACACTTGCGACTTCAGGTAACCCCAAAGCCAATAATCGCACGGACTGAGGACTGGGGACCTGGGAGGCCAAGCATGACGAAAGCGGCGGCTGAGCACACGATCATCACCATACGACGCGCGCAAGAGATCTTTCACGCGTCTAGTAATATGGGGTGGAGCGCCATCCTGCATAAAAATCGTACGTTCCAGCAGGTGTTTATCAGCCAGACTGGGGATGATGCGATTCTGTAACATATTGGCGTATCTCTCACCCGTCACGGTAGCAGTCACTGACGTTTTGCTTTCCGTCGCCATCTGTCAGATATTTTTTGATCTTTTTTTTTTTTTTCTTATTCTAATATAAACCCAATGTCATTCCAAACATGTGTGTCAATTTTCACCTCTCTGTCTACATTATTCCATGATTTATTAGGTTTTCAAATACGAGGCGCGTCCAGAAAGTAAGTTCCGTTCGGTAATAAAATTGTACACAGATACAGAAGAAATTTTTATTGCACAAAAGTCTACAACTCTTAAACTACTTTTCCACATAACTGCCGAAATTTTGCAGGCATTTGTCATAGCGTGGCACCAGGTTTTGTATACCTTCTTCATAGAAATCTGCCGCCTGTGTCTTCAACCAGTTGGAAACAGTTTCTTTCAGCTCGTCGTCATTGGTGAAGTGATGGCCGCCAAGGAGAGACTTGAGATGTAAGAACAGATGAGAGTCGCTAGGAGCGAGGTCAGGGCTGTACGGAGGATGGTCAAACACGTTCCCGCCAAATCCCTGTAGGAGGTTTTTAGTCACATTAGCAGTGTGTGGTCGTGCGTTGTCGTGAAGCAAAACAACACCTTTTGACAGCAGTCCCCGGAGCTCATTCTGACTTGCACGGCGCAATTTCCGAAGTGTCTCGCAATAAGTATCTGCTTTGATTGTTTGACCACGCTGTAAGAAGTCAATGAGTAGGATGCCTTTCCAGTCCCAGAACACTGTGCACATCATTTTCCGAAGTGTCATGATTTGCTTCGGCTTTACCTTTGGTGGGAATGAAGTGTGCCTCCAATCCATTGATTGCCGCTTACTCTCAGGGGTGTCGAAAGAAACTCACGTTTCATCTCCTGTGACTATCCGTCTCAGAAATTCTTCGCCGCTTTCAGCATAACGGGTCAAAAACTCAAGTGCACTACCCCATCCGTTGTGTTTTGTGTTGTTCAGTGGGAATCTTTGGTACCCAACGTGCGTAAAGTTTACGCAATTTCAGTTGTTAGCAGGCCGCGGTGGCCGAGGGGACTGGGACGCTCCAGTCACGGTCTGCACCGTCACTACGGTCGGGGGTTAGAATCCTCCCTCGGGCATGGATATTTGTGCCATCCTTAGTGTTACCTAGTTCGTAAGTAATTTGTAAGTTTAGGGACTATACAAACATTTGATTCTTTTTCAGTTGTTTGATAACAATTTCATGCATCAGTGATCGTGAAATTTGGGGGAAGTCCATAGAGAGAACATTAATTGTAAACCTACTGTTTTCCTGGATCTTGTCATCAATCGCGTGAACCAGTTCTGCTGCAACCAAAGGTGGACGCCCACTTCGTTTTTCATCAAAAAAAAAAAAAAAAAATGTTCAAATGTTTGTATAGTCTATGGGACTTAACTACGGGGTCATTAGTCCCTAAACTTACAAACTACTTATGAACTACTTACAAACTAGGACGGCACAAATATCCATGCCCGAGGGGGGATTCGAATCCCCGACCGTAGTGGCCGTGCAGACCGTGACTGGAGCGCCTCAGTCTCCTCGAGCACCGCGGCCGGCGTTTTTCATCGTGCACATCACTACGCCCGCCATTGAACTGTCGGACCCATCTTCTCAACATGGAATCACTCATCGCATTTGGTCCGTAAACACCGCAAATTTGACGATAAATTTCAACTTGCTTTCAATTTACTTCCATTCAGAAACCGAATCACCGACCTGATTTGACAGGTGGCGGGATTTTCAATCAACGCCGACATTTCAAACAAGCATAACAAAGCGTACGTAACTGACAGCGATCTCCAAATGGCGTACGTTCTTCTCCTTGATACACATCGTCTATAGCGCATGTGCGAAACTGCAATCGCAGCGCTGCAGCGGAGATAAATTGAAACGGAACTTACTTTTGTGTTCCAGCCTCGTCGCCACTTTTGTGTCTGGTCCACCGGTTGTCGGTAAGTGTCAGTGGCTGAGTAGAAAGAGACCGACACAGGAATAAAGGATGCACGCGTGTGCAGGTACAGTGGTGACCAGCCAGTGGGACAGCAAAAACTAGAAACACTAGAGTAAATTAGAACGAGATATATATTTCATAGAGACTTAGTAATACTCAACTTTTACATAGTTCTTGACTGCAGAATGCTGAGACATAGATTAGATAGATGCCTGCCTACTGATGATTCCTAGTGCCTATCCGATAGCCAAGTCTTAACTGGTGCCTGTCTGATTCCCAAGTGTTAACTGGTTCCTATCTCAGTCCCAAGTGGCCGATGCAGCAGTCGTGGCCACGAGCGGAGTTGCAGCAGAGGGCGCTCGTGGCTGACGTCTTAAGAACGCCGCGCCGTGCGTGCACGGAGGCGCGCGGCGAAAGTAGGTGGCGCGCACTTTAGACTTGTGCGACACCACACTTACTTTCTGGACGCGCCTCGTATATACTGACTTTTTGATCACCCGGTAGAATACATTGGCAAGAAGAAGGAACACACTGATAGAACATGTCTTAAGATATCACAGAGTAACGTGGGAGAGGGAGCTGTGGAGAGAAAGAACTGAAAAGTAAGATATCGAATTTTCAACAACAAGTGGGTGCAGCTGCCACTGTCAGGGGAAGGAATGAGAACAAGAAAGGAATTCGCGGCACACCTCATCAAATCAGTCACAGGACGACACACACAGAGAGAGAGAGAGAGAGAGAGAGAGAGATGTCATCTGGTTAGAAGCATGTTGCACGCATTCGACTTCTGAAGAGGTGGGGCGGGGAGGGGGAGGGGTTCGACTGAAGGTAGCGAGAACACGTCGGCAGCTAACGAGGGCGCGAAACGCGACGACGCGACGCCCTCGTTTGCCAGCCGATTCGAATAGCGCCTCGTTTCACAGTGATTGCGAGATTCTGGCGAACAGCTACGTTTCCGCGGAGAGCAAGATCAACACAGAAATTCCCTTTCTTCTCGTGCAGAAAGTTCGCAATATGATTTAGAAGAAGTGAAATCTAGAGACTTTTCTCAGTAGGACATATTCTTCGGTGAAAATTCAAAGACGAGTCTAACTGCCGCAGTGCAATCTTCTCAGAAATTTGAGAATTACTCTTTTTTTAAATATGCAGAAAACAAAATGCGTACGGTAGTAACACTAAAAGTGATCCTTTGCGATCGCCTTTTGACAGCTAGAAATTTAAATGAAAATAACGCCTTAACGTTTCGCCTGACACGGAAACTGAATACATGAATCTGTAGCTGAGAAATTCCTCTACAACTCTGCTGGCTTGTGTTTTTTCCATATCTCGCGACGTTTCAGAGATATTTGCAAAAATAACGGCGATTTTGGGATGTCTGTCTGTCTGCCCGTAACGTGTTCCCACTTTTTACGCCGAACCGTTCAACCAATCAGCACCAAATTTTACAGACATACTTGTAGGCCGTCAGAGACCAGGACCTCCCTTTTTCAAATTCTCCCGACAAAAAAATACTTCACTAACACTAAAACAAACTGTTTGTAATGTAATTGTAATTGCTAACGAACCGTTGAATAACCAAATTTGTAGAGGAGAAAATTCTCTACAACTTTTCTCTATTATGTCTTTTTCATATCTCGTATCGTTTGAGAGATATTTGCATAAATAACGGCGATTTGACACCATCCATTGATCATACGAAAATCAGCCGTTCGCAGATGTCACGTGACATTAAACACCCAGAACTCTCTCTGGCATACGCCATCTTGCGTTGTGTATTTGTGATTTTCTTATTATAACTTAGACCTTGTTATTTCAAAGTAGCGGCGCACTGAAGAATTAACAAAAACACGTCCTTCTTCGTATGATAAATGATAATCTAGTGTCTAAAAATTCCTTATTAGCAACAGGTAACAACTGCCATCAATAGTAAGAAAACAAAGCATCAATTTCGTACCTGTCCGCCTTAGTGTAGCCGGGCGCCGTGGTTCAGCGCGCACGGTCAGGGGAAAAAATGTATAGTGGGCAGCGCGTTGGATTGTAAAGCACATGGCCAGTGGTTCGGAACCCACCACAACTAAAAATTTTTTTTCTCCTTTTTCCCTAAAACGGGTTAGGTGTTGGATGCATAGATATGTCGTAATCATATCACTATAATTTTTTATTACTTGCATTATTCTTGTTGTCCGAAATGTTTACAAAAATTATTAAATTACAAATCTAAAGTGGGCAGAAAAACACGTCAGTGCGATTTTTTTAACCGTTCATTGTCATGGTCATGCTTACGAGACTACACTGTAGATTTCATGATTTTAATACTCAGCTGCATTTTGGCTACGAATACATTCTGTCCTTCAAAATTAATGTTGTTTATTCTTTGCATATGTGGTACCGCAATTTTTGCGTACAGAAATTCGAAGAACACGATATCTAGGTCGAAACAGACGCATTTCCTGTTTCTTACTACACAGGTTAAGAAAGTGAAGAAGCTTCTGTGTTGAGTTTGCGACCTACCTATCGGTTTTCACCAATAAGACTTGGGCAATACATAACTCACTCACGAAGTAATTTCTTATAAATAGAATTTATTACTCTAATTAGACATGAAATGCGGAGGTGGTCTTACTTTATAGATCGGTAAATAACTAAATATTTCCCTAACTGTTGTTCATCAGAGGCACAATAAGTATCACAAGCACTCGAGAGTAAAAGTTCCTAATTATCACTCGTAAGTTAGAGTAGTCCATCGAACTTTGCAGTTCCAAGTTAATCCGCGATAAAAGTATTTGTTATAAAACACAGTTTGTCATCACACGAGTATTGCTGAATTATCACTGTCTTACTACCGTGCATAGTTTATCACTTTTCAAGCAGAGACAGTTTGTCATCACAGTTTGTCATCACACGAGTATTGCTGAATTATCACTGTCTTACTACCGTGCATAGTTTATCACTTTTCAAGCAGAGACAGTTTGTCATCACAGTTTGTCATCACACGAGTATTGCTCAATTATCACAGTCTTACTACCGTGCATAGTTTATCACTTTTCAAGCAGAGACTAAGTTCTGCAGTCACAGACCCGTAAATTTTCTAAGTCCACACTTGTCTAACTCTTCAAAACACAAGTTCGTAACGTGGCTTCAGACCGCCCAGCGTCATAACCTTTCATCACCGCGTCCAAGTTACGAGTTCCTTCCCAAGCGTTCGAAAGCGTGCTCTCTCTGCCCCTAAAATAGTATCCTTCCGCGCATCCTAACGCCTCACCTTTAAAATACCATTTCCCTTCCAAAATATTATACAATTGAATATCACAGAATTAATGCTTTGATCACCTCGCTACAAATGTTATTTATATTTATCATACAAATATATATTTAACAATACTATAAACGATTGAGACTGAAGCTCTTTGCTATTAAGCGTGGCGTCTCACTGTTCAAATATATCGCCGCCGTCGAAATATAGTTACACATTTAATATTTAATTCATGGCTTTTTAAGCAAATATATTCAGTTCTTGTCTTGTTTATATATAAGTTATTTGCTGCAGTTGTACTATTTTTAGGCGGCCAAGAAGTATTTCAACATATTAACATAGAACGACAGTTACTAAGAATAATATAAAATGTAATAAAATACGTATATAAATTTAATGATGTTTGCTGGGTTCATGTTTTGTGTTTCTGTGGTGGAATCTATGTTCTGACACAAGAATATTATTACCTCAACGAAAAGCAGAAAAAGAGAGTAAAACAAAGTTTATTTTAAGAATACGGAAATAACGTGGCATGTCTTTTAAGATAGGTAGCGTGGTACAATGCTACCCATTTGCTTCTTAAACTGTTACTGATAAACACTACGTATCAATAATTGTAAATATAAGTCCTATACTAATATTATTATAGTACTGAAATTTGTCGGGCCGGCCGCGGTGGCCGAGGGGACTAAGGCGCTCCAGTCACGGTCTGCACGGCCACTACGGTCGGGGGTTCGATCCCCCATCGGGCATGGATATTTGTGCCGTCCTAGTTCGTAAGTAGTTCATAAATAGTTTGTACGTTTAGGGACTGATGTCCCCGTAGTTAAGTCCCATAGACAATACAAACATTTGAACATTTTTTTTTTTTTTTTTTTTTTAATTTGTCGGCTTTTTATCTTAAGGGATATTGAAATTGTAAATAAGGCGTTTCATTCACTCAAGTCCTCTGAATCCATTCATATAATTATATTTGCCGTATGATCATGTCCTGATTTTATATGGATTTTTAGAATTTGTGCGGTTGTATTGTATTTCTGTTTCATTCTGGGTTGGCCGCCCTCGCTCATTCAAGGGCGTTGCTTCCGGTTTCCGACCACATTAGGAAAAAACCCTGCTGTATCCCATGCACTAGATACAAACCGGAAGCCCGCCGGCTTGGGAATCCAACACCATGGCAAAACCCGCCTTTCATATGGAAACAATCAGCTTCCCCCTGTATCTGTAATATCACAAGTTACCGCCTTAGTTAACCACAAGCGCCATAGTACTTTACAGATTTAATAAGGCAACACAATAATTCTACACGAAGCGAAATGGTAATATTTAGTTCCATAAAACTGAATAATTCTGTCATTCCGTGCAATATATAGTAACATAAAAAAATACAGTCCGCCTACGTAGTCTAGTGGACAACGCAGGGGGGCCCAGATTCGATTCCAGGTACGGAAGAAGATTTTTCTCCGCTAGGGGACTGGGTGTTGTGTCGTCCTCATCATCATTTCGTCATCAGTGACACTCAAGTCACCGAAGCGGCGTCACCTAAAACCACTTGCACCAGGCAGGCTGAACACGGCCCAAGCTGGGGGTTTAACGGCCATAAATACCTTGCGATGATCATTACAATGATACAAGCAATCTACATATACACGTATATCAAAAAAAAATTTCATCACCTCTCTATAGCATAAACATACTGTTTCAGAACATACGTTGACTGTTTCGAAAAACTTCGCCCTTTGAACTATCATAAAATGTTATAGAACTTGCCTGTTGCCTCATATATCAAAAGCGTACACATTTCGATCAATTTTGATGATGCAGTAGCATTTGTACCTTTTCTCAATACACAAAGTAGGAATAGTCTCGGACGTCTATTGACATTTTATGGAACATCTCCGATGGCAAGAAGAAGAATAGTACACGGGTTATTTTGCTTTAAGTCAACACGGTCTTTCCTCATACGTCAGAGGGGTGTAGTAATGACATGTTCAAATGGTTATAAACCTCTTGGACCAAAATTCTATGGCCATCCGTTTCTTATAATTACAGAATACGATGGTTCGATCTTAATAGTGGTAGCACTGCTGTGAAGACAATATGCAATGGAATTTACTATTATAGCTCATAGCACACGTTGACGCGACAATATAAGGGTTGTTTACACCACAATATTTATGTAAAAAATATGTGTGTCTTAATTACTAATTTTTTTTAGCAAAAAACTTATTTCTTCGGGACAGTTGGCCCTCTAATTTTCGACTCCCCCTCCAACATACCTAGGCAGATTTTCATCTTGTCTCAAACGATTCTTTCATTACAAAAATTATTAAAATCACTTCACTAATCTCTAAGTAATCGTAATTTTTCCATTCTCAGCCCCCTTTTTGAAGGGACCTTTTCATCCCTTAAATATTTAAACATAATTTACTACCGGTAAAAAACAAAAAAATAAAAATAAAACATAACATTATATATACAGGGTGTTACGAAGAGGTATGGCCAAACTTCCAGGAAACATTCCTCACACACAAAGAAAGAAATTATGTTATGTGGGCATGTATCCGGAAACGCTTAATTTCCATGTTAGAGCTCATTTTAGTATTTCTCTTTAAATATAAATTGAAATAATTCGTGCAGACAATTGTCAAAATACCCAATTGTTTCCTTAGTATGTACTGCACTTCCTCGATTCACGTCATCAACACAGATTTTCTGTGAACGTTATTGTTGGTGATGTCTTGATTGGGCCTCATGTTCTTCCACCTACGCTCACTGAAGCACGTTTTCATGATTTCATACGGGATACTCTACCTGTGCTGCTAGAACATGTGCCTTTAGAAGTAAAACATGTGGTTCATGCAAGATGGAGCTCCTGCACATTTCAGTCGACGTGTTCGTACGTTTCTCAACAACTGATTCGGTGACCGATGGATTGGTAGAGGCGGACCAATTCCATGATCTCCACGCTCTGCTGACCTCAACCCTCTTGACTTTCATTTATGGGGGCATTTGAAAGCTGTCTACGCAACCCCTGTACCAAATGTAGAGACTTTCGTGCTCGTATTTGTGGACGGCTGTGATACAATACGCCATTCTCCAGGGCTGCATCAGCGCATCAGGGATTCCATGCGACGGAGGATGGATATGCATCATTGCTAACGGAGGACTTTTGAACATTTCCTGTAACAAACTGTTTGAAGTCACTCTAGTACGTTCTGTTGCTGTGTGTTTCCATTCCATGATTGTGATTTGAAGAGAAGTAATAAAATGAGCTCTAAAATGGAAATTAAGCGTTTCCGGACACATGTCCACATAACATATTTTCTTTCTTTGTGTGTGAGAAATGTTTCCTGAAATGTTATGACTTTAATTACTAACTTCTGGCGTAACTGTGAATTAATCACATATTTCGCAGTTGTATATCCGCTTTTTTGCTGTCAGGTTTCTGAAGCTTGTTCCGTATTGATGTTTAATGACAGAAAACTTTTTATATATTGTGTAGTTAGCAACAGTTCTGCCAAAGATGTTTTATATTCATATGGCAATAGACTATGTTGACTATGTTGTTAAATAGAGATCACTGCTTACCACAGATTTTTAATGTTTACATGAGTGAACTCTGTAGTATAGAGATCAATGGTTTACATTGGTCAGAGAGGATTACTACTACTACACTGGTCATTTAGCATATCTTTGCTTTCCAGCCATTTTCATCGATAGTCAATCAAATTAATTAGATTATTTTCTTATGTTTGAAATCGATGTATTCCATAAGTATTTCATTCAGGTAATTTTTTGTGTGAATGTATATTTCAAATTTCTCTAGAATATTCATTTCTATTCTCTTTGGAATAGTAAGTAAAATCGCATGTGCATTGTCAATTTTAAGTGCTCAGTTGTTTTCGTTTCTGAGGTGTATATTGAAACTTACTTGTTGTTTTCATTTATTCTTACGTGTTCAAGAATCTTTGTGAGGAAATTATGTCTTGTCTGACCAATGTAAAAGCTGTTACAGTTGTCACATGAGATTTTATAAATATATGGTTCTAAGTATGGGGAATTTCTGATGGATGCGAAGTTAATTTCGTACTTAGTGCCAAAGGCGAATTCGATTCTGGTGTTTTTGAAATGTTCCTTACTGTTGTTGGATATTTTACCGAAGTATTTTGCGGGTATATATTTAAATTTTCCGTGTATTCTGTCTTCTCTAGCTAGGTGGATGTCTTTATGTATTTGGTCTTTTGTCGTAATTTGTTTCTTATACAACTGAGTGAAAATCTCAGGATTAAAGTTGTTTCTGAATGCTATGTATTGAAGTATTGTAAGTTCTTTATCAATTGCTGCCTTCTCTAAAATTAAATTGATCATCCTATTAATCATTGTGTTGAAAAATGCTATTTTATGTGACACGGGATGACATGAGTCAGCATTTATGAAACAGTTTTTCTGTATATTTCGAAGTTGTGATGGTTGTTAATTTTAGTAATTGTAAGGTCTAAACAATTTATTTAATTATTTATTTCTTGTTCAATTGTGAATTTTATATTAGGGGGCAGGTTGTTAAAAAGGGACAGTTTTATCCTAATTTTTTTCTGGACTAGTTGCTTCCAGCGCCTGGCGGGTTGAGTGGCGTCCTTTGTACTGTCAGTTAGAGCCGGTAACAACGCCTAGCTCTATGACTGACTGCAGCCACACGAGTTTAATTTCCCACCTGCTTGTCGGCGTAATGCAGTCGCGGATCGAAGCCTGGAGCCGGCTATTTCCAGCGGCCTGGCTGTCGATACGTCCGCAGCCACAGGCCGGCGCACGCGGGACGCTCTGGCCAAACCATCCTGCCCGTTCCTGGCCTGGGATGACGCCCCCAGTGCGAGGACAAAACTAATAATTTGGTGCCAAATCTGTCAGCATATTCACAAGCTGCGACATAGTTGCGAATCTAACAATGAATCAGCAGTGTATCAGCTGCAGAAAAGTACTCCTGTCGGAGCACAAAAAACGCAATATCTCCTGTTTAGAAGACTCTGTCAGGAGAGAACGTTAATGCACAGTGTTACTGTTCGATTTTGTAGCATCACCTACCACCAGCTTTGCGAAAAATCCGGCAACGCCCATCATTTTGCACGACAATGCGCGGGCGCTTACACCGTAAGCTGTGGCTGCTCTGTTCGGGTGATGGCATTGGGAAGTATGGTACCATCCACCACACTTCCCGGAATTAAGTCCTTGGGACTCATTTGATTCCGACGATGAAGGCACATACTTAAGAGCTGTTCCAGAGATTCGACAGGCAGTAGACAGCTTCATTCGCACCATCAAAAGAACAGGTTCTGCTGACGATAATACTACGCCTTGCACATCGCTGGCAACGGATTCTACACGACACTGGTGACTACTTTGAAGAACAGTAACAGTTGCACACATATAACGCCTTTGTATCGGTTGTGAATAAATAGTTGCCACTGTTTAAGTTCCTACACTCGTATTAAGGCTCGATGCCCTGCAGAGCCCGCGGTTACGGGAGGGGAGGTGACTGAAATCTATTAGGAACCCCTATTCTTACTGCAGATTTCGATTCTTCTTGGGAAAAAAATGTAAATTTTACATGAAACATTATCTTCCTTTCATGTTCAATGGCTCTGTAACCGGAAATAATAAAACTGATTTGAAAATTGATGAAAAAATGGTAATATCTCCAACAAATAGACATCGTACTCTTTCTCTAGTTTTAAAACTTCCAGTTTGAGAAAACATTTGGACAGAAATGTGGATCGTCGTTGCAGAAGGCACATTCCGATGACGGAACAGATTAGCATATCTTTGAAGAGTTTCTTTAAGATTTCTAAGAGCCTCAAAGTGTGTGTAAATGATATCGGTACCATAGTGACACAATTGCGTAGAGAGGTGTATTTTTTTCCTCTATTGTAATTCGGCCTGAGGGGCAGGCGGGATTTTACGCCCTTCTGCACCCAAAAACTGACAATGCGTAATAAATATTGAAAAAGAAGAAAAATGTGGTGAATATGCAAATAAAGACAAGGTGAGATGTTGACGATATAACAAAAACAATAAAGTTGAAAAACACATATGTAGAAGTGTTAAAACGGCCACTGTGGCTAAAATCAGAAACTAGATTGACACAAACACAAATACGGAGACATTGATGGCAGCACATATTAAAATCCACAGGCAACGCTTGTTCTGCCTCCTGCGGCAGTTGCAACACGATAAAAACGGAGATCACATACAACACTAGACCACGAAGCACAGATTAAATTCCGAAGCACTTCACTTGGCTAACCTCGCAGCGGAAGGGGGAGGGGGTGGAGCAGAAGGAGGGGGAAGGTCAGGAGGGATGAGAGCTGAGAGACTCTAGGGGAGTGGGAAAAGGGTTGGGAAGAAGAACCAAGCGTGAGGAAGGCTAAGGAGGGGGAAAGGGAGTAGGTGGAGAGAGGGGACACCAAATCTATGGGTACATTAACGGAAGTCTATTTTTTAGGGTCGTATAAACGATGTGGATATGCTCGAGGAGGAGTAGGAGGTGAGGCAAAGGGGTGAGTTCATAAATGAACCGCATGGGGGATGTTCAAATGTTCAAATGTTTGTATAGCTTATGGGACTTAACTACGGGATCATCAGTTCCTAAACTTACAAACTACTTATCAACTACCTTATACTAAGGACGGTACAATATCCATGCCCGTGGGGGAATCGAATCGCCGACCGTAGTGGCCGTGCAGACCGAGACTGGAGCGCCTCAGTCCCCTCGGCCACTGCGGCCGGCGTGGGGGATGGGAGGCGGATGTGATAAGAGAGACAGAGGGCATGGTGTTCTATGATCTTGAGGGATTTGTAGTGGGCGCGGGGGAGAGGGAGGGCGGAGAGGTGGTAGTAGGGAGGTTATGGTCAGAATCATTGAAGTATGGTGATCAGTCTGATCATGGACTGAGAGCATGATCACAGTCTGTCACATGATACCATTACCAAAAACTGTACTTCGATTTTCCTAATATATTGAGTATTTGATCAACATATTGCCGCTTTTCAACAATTTTCAACTAATTTCCTTTTTAACGATTACAGCGCCATCTATTAAAAAAGGCAACAATCCGAAAATTTGTTTGAACACCACAGTGCTTTACTAGGCATGGTCCTGTTTGGAGGTGGTATGCCGTTGCCTTCCTCCGACCTTCGAACTGACTTACCCAGCTTGTTATATGGGGACCTACAATTTAAGGTGGGTTCCGAACCACGGTGCTACTCGGTATTTTTCACATGAGCAATTCTGTCAGAAGTGAAAGAAGTGAAAAGTTACACATAAAAATCCTAGGACCTGTCAGGAATCGAACCCGTGACCTTTGGATTTGTAGACTGGCACGCTACCACTGTGCAACCGAGGCGCACCGCCATCTATTATGAAACTAAAAAATGTTTCATACAAATTTAGATACTTTTCTTGGAGAATCGAAATCAGTAATAAAGTATAAGGCTTCCTATTCAATATTTCAAAGTCAGCCTCCTCCTCACGCCCAAGGAGATGGAGCAAGAGCGGTCAAGCTTTATGTTAATTGATGTCGCTCTTGGAGGTGAACAACTTTTATTGCAACTTTTTTTAAACCAATTTGATTTTTTCCAAACATTCCGAATAACAGTTTTGTCTCACCCTGTATATTAAGTGGTTCTCCGCAAATGGGTCATTAAATTTCGATAAAACCTGGTATACGCAGTGTTGTGCAGTAAATGGCATGACGCCAATAATAAATATAGTCTTTGAACAGCAATCTGTAGCTAAGGTAGAATATTCAAAAGTTTCATGTGTACGCTTTGATAAGAGATTGAATTGGAAGAAACACATTCATGAACTGTTGAAATATTTGAGTTCATATATTTCTGGTATTATGATTATTGCAAATTTTAATGATAGACATCTCAGTAAATTAGCATACTATGCCCATTTTCATATGAGTTCATACTTTGGGGTAATTAAAAACAGAATAATAACTTGTTCATCGCACAAAAGTGTGTAATCAGAATAATTGCTGCTGCCCATCCAAGATCATCCTTGTATATTTAAGGAACTAGCCTCACAATATAAGAGGATTGGAACTTAAAAAGTAGCAACTATTTACTCACAACCGATAGAAAAGCGTTACATATTTCCATCTGTTACTGTCCTTCAAAGTAGTCACCAGCGTTTTGTAGAACCCTTTGCCAGCGATGTGGAAAGCGTAGTATACCATTAACAAAACCTGTTCTGATGATGGTGCTATTGGAGCGGTCTATTGCCTGTCACATCTCTAGAACAGTTCTGAAGTGAATCTCACGAAGTGGTTGCTTCAACGGAATCAAATCAAAGTCACAAGTATTTTACGTCCAGCGAGTATGGTGGATAGTACAGTACTTCCCAGGCCTATCGAACAGAACAGCAACCACGTATTGTCGTGCAAAAGGATGGGTGGGTTGCGTAGAAAGCGTTTCTGGTCGCAGATGGTGCTCCAAAAACGAACAGTAATACTGTGCATTGACGATCTACCGTGGAGGAACGTAATGCGTTAGGATAACACTATCACAGTCGTACGCGAGTATCACCATATCTTTCATCATATTGAGGTTCTGACGACTCTTTAAGATCTTGATGACACTGTCGCGTTGTACGACTTCTGGCACATGAAATCTTGATCCACTGTTCCTCTTTCGAAAACATAGTGACACCGTTACGTTAGACCCCTCGCTCACGAGTGATTGTGTTTCCCTCTATTGTGCGGACGCGGGTGACGTGAGACGTGTGAGTCCAATTGCTCTAGGTAAGATAGGTATGTCAACAAGGTGTGACAGTACTAGATTCCATTGCATAGAATCTCGACAGCAGTGTTGCCACTACTTAAGTTCCAACCCTCATAGATATTCACTTATGAAATTTGTTATTACAAACCCAACCCAATTCAAAAGTAATAGCAACGTACATAATTACATCAGTAGGATGGTCGTCACTTTTCAAGCCTAAATCGAACTTTGGCACAGAAAGGGGTGAATTACGCTGTCACAAAAAATTAAATAAAGGAATTCATGTCTTCGAAAAAATACCTTTTATTAAACGACGTGTCCCACATAATTACAAAATGTCGTGTTCACGATCTGTGGGAAGAGCACTAATCTAAACTAATCCGACACTTTATGAAAGTATACTGTCGCAACTTTTATAGAACCATGTACTGCGTTACAGAACGTTTCTCTTGCTGCGTCTGCCACTGGAGTTTCCTAATCTTCTCCGTGACGCTTACTCGCTTACTCGCTTACTAAATGAGCCTGTAACGAAGCGTGCTGCTGTCCGTTGGATCCTCTCTACGACCTTTAACAACCCCACATTGTACGTATCCCACACTGCAGAGAAATGCTCTCGCATCGGCAGAAACAGTGTTTACTAATCTTCTTCCTCTGTTGGCGGACTACACTTCCTGAGGATGCTTCCAATGATTGTCAGTCAGCCATCTGCCTTACCCACAGTTAATTGTATATGGTAGTTCCATTTCATATCCCTCCTTATGCCTATGGCCATATTGTATGGAAGTGACTGCTTCCAGTGCATGTGCTGCTAGAGCGTAGTTATGTAATAAAGAATCTTTCCTTCTATGTAAACCCAGAATTTTGCATTTGTTGATCTTGAAGCTTAATTATCATTCCCTGGGAAATGCGTCGATACGATGCAGATCCTCCTACATTTCGCTACATTTTTCCAGTGTTTGTGACTTTTCCATAACATCCACGAAAAGCCGATGTTGTCTACGAGGTCTTTTAAATATAGTTTCACAAGCAACGGTCCCATAACGCTTCCTTATGTCAGGCCAGAAATGAATTTAACGTCGGAAGACTTCTCTCCGTTGAGATTAGATTAGATTAATACTTGTTCCGTAGATCATATATACGACATTGTCTACAGCTGACAATAAATATTTTAAGGATTTTTATTACATTTTTTGTTGTTTTTTTAATTTTTTGAAAAAAATTTTAAAGTTTTATCTAAAAATTCATCTACACTGTAGAAGGAGTTGCCATTCAGAAATTCCTTTAATTTCTTTTTAAATACTAGTTGGCTATCTGTCAGACTTTTGATGCTAATTGGTAAGTGACCAAAGACTTTTCTGGCAGCATAATTCACCCCTTTCTGAGCCAAAGTTTGTTTTAACCTTGAATAGTGAATATCATCCTTTCTCCTAGTGTTGTAGCTATGCGCGCTGCTATTCCTTTTGAATTGGCTTGGATTGTTAATAACAAATTTCATGAGTGAATATATGTATTGTGAAGCTACAGTGAAGATCCCTAGATCTCTAAATAAATGTCTGCAGGATGCTCTTGGGTGGGCTCCAGCAATTATTCTAAGTACACGCTTTTGTGCAATGAATACGTTTTTAATCAATGTTGAATTTCCCCAGAATATAATCCCATATGAAAGCAATGAATGAAAATAGGCGTAGTAAGCTAATTCACTGAGATGTATATCACCAAATTTTGCAATGACTCTGATAGCATAAGTATCTGAACTAAAACGTTTCAGGAGATCTTCAATACATTTCTTCCAATTCAGTCCCTCGTCAATGCAAACACCTAAAAACGATATGTTGTGTTCTGTTAGTTAGAAACTCTTGAATCCAATCACGCAGTTGGTCTGATATTCAACAGTCGACGGTGTGGAAACGTATCGAATGCCTTGCAGAAGTCGAGAAACACGGAATCCACCTGGGAGCATGTATCTATTGCCCTATCGTGTCATGGATGAATAGTTTCACTCAATTAAAAGAATTATTCATTTAGTTTTAGTTTTAAGGAGACCGGGTCTGCGCGATGCAGTCCCGAGTACAAAAAAAGCACCGGATTGCCCACATTGGAGATAATCGCAGGAGTCAGCCCAACCGAAGTGCCACGGAAGGGCCTCGTCCTGGTATACCGCCTTTTTTTTCATTTTTCCCCCTCTCGTTGCTTCAAATTAACCGAAACATTGGCTGGTATATGTAATGGAACATCCCTCAACCCCCCTCCCCCCACCCTTCAGCTTTAATGCAGCGATCGATACGAACCACTGGTGAAGCTGGGATACCAGCGACAATTTCGATAAAATCGTCTTTAATAATCTAGTTACAGTGAAGAACTGTATTAAAAATCTCATAATGCATTACAATGAATAGCTATGTTGAAAATTGCATTATTAAATAGCTGGAGAAGGTTCCGTAATCGAAACTGAATAAACAGCGCATATAGATTGTATTATGACGAAGATAAATACGTATCGTGACAGATACAGCTAAGAAACGATGTAAAGTAATTCAAAGAGACTTCAACGGTAGCGATTTCATTTAATTACACTGTCAATGGCAATTAAAAAAATTACGCTCCTATATTATCGTAAAGCAATAGAAATATCTGATCCTACAGTCTTTTTAGGTATATACGTTTATTTAATGAACACTTGTTAGTATCAATTGTAATTGATTATGTAATTAGTTTGTTCACTAAATAGAATAAACATTGTTAGTATAAATGTACGTAATTGTAATGCATCAATTATTACTAATACTGGACAACACATATGCATTGTTTTCTACAATATATATATATATATATATATATATATATATATATATATATATATATATATATATATGAACCATTGGAACCGGAAGTCTTGTGCTTAGAGTGAGTCTTGTATTTAGAGGGAGTCTTGAGAGTAATTGTCAGTTCTCTTTGTGTTGAGTCTTTGTTCAATTTTTTATCAAGAGTCTTTGTCAAAGTGCTATGTTATCTCGTATCTGTGATGTAAAAGTCATTGTGATACAGTATTTTGTTATTTGGTGTTGGTTAAAACTAAAGTGCACGAAATACACAGGAAGAAATACAAAATTACATGTGTAATAATTTATTTCTTTGATGAATGTTTCGAGAACTGACTGCAGCCATTTAACTAGGATAAAAAATATATTCCCATTAAATGCAATACAAATACTGGTTGCCAGGGCAGTTTGCAGGTCATACATTTACACTTAAAGGAAGAGCTTCGTGCTGGACGACCCGCCTTTTTTCTATTTTCCGTTCTCTTTTTTTAACAATACAATAAAATTTCAATAAAAGAAAAAAGCAAGAAACGATTAGAGCAATCTCAAATAAAACCACCACACCCAGGCTCCCACTGCTGGGGGGTGGGGGGGTGGGTGGGGGGAGGTCGGTGGAAATGTCGAACTCGAGAAAAAACAAACAAACAAAGAAGTTTAGCTCTTCACCACACCTGGTGGCATGAACCTGTTAAGTCGGCCGTGGTGGCCGAGGGGACTGAGGTCTGCACGGCCACTACGGTCGGTAGTCGTTCCACAGATAGGACATGAATGCGACACCGTCCGTCAGTTGAAGTTCGATTTTGGCATAAGACATATTCCCGAATGACCGAATGATTAAATTGAGCTTGGAACGCGGATCTGGATGGTGAACCAGTCCCCCGGCAAGTTCCTCGGATGTGGGCCTGCATTCCTCGGGTGAGCTCCCACACAGCCGACGCCTTGCGCCATTCGAAGCGGTGCTTCCTGGTGTTCGGAACGCGACCCTGGGAACAGTCTCCAGAATACGAGACTGATATCGGCCATCCATTGGTTCGTTGGCAAGACGTTATACCACCTTTCGGAACCCATGTTAATTCCTATAGAGGAAATTTCCTGGATACAGAAATGTCTAAATACTCGAAGGTAAACAATATTTCAAATATTTCAAAATTCTACAACTAACTGACGTCAGACACATAGGTTGAAAGTAGCTTGTTAAATTTTCTATGTAAGACCTCGGGAAGTAGGTATCTGCAAATGCAAGTTAAAACGCTCACTGCTGCTCTACATTACTTTACGAGTGGCCACAGTACTTGCACAACAGAAAATTATCTAACTAGTCACTCCTTAAGGAAGCAGCCAATGTATTAACAAACACAAAATTAATGTTAAAAAAGGAATTGATAATTAAACATGGGACAGACAGCAAGAAATAATAAAACAGAGTTTTTATACTATAAATCATTATCTATTCAATAAAATGAACAAGCAAATATATATGGGGAGACCAAATTAAACACAACAAAGCACACATCTTGTACAAAAGTGAATGAAATCATAGAGTTACAGCCCGTAATATAATTGTTTCTGCCATTTATGAATATGAAGGTAATGTGCGAGGAAAACTCCATATACACATTGGATAAAGGAAAGCACATTCATTCACTCACAGCCACACCCATAATGCTTGCGACACATTACTCATGTGGGAACACTTGATAGCAACGGTAAACGAAGCATAGGCGGTGTTTCAATGAGGTGTCAATAAGCGCAATTAAAATAAAACTATTCACCGAACGAACTCATGTGTGGGGAGGTAGTGGCATACTATCCTTAAGTACCACGTGGTGTCTGACCATGGTGAATACATAGAATTTACAAAAAGAAATAGACAAACCAAGTAAAGCACACGCGAGAATTCATATAGAAGAAATATCATTAAAAGCATGGCTGAAGCCCGAAGTAATGACAGTTACAAAAGCACGTTGTGTAATCGGTCATACCAAGACAGGAATGACAGAAGCAGTCCAAAAAATCGGAGATAAATTTAGCATACTCGCAGATACAGACACGATGCGAAAACGTTAGTTAAAAAACAGCAAGGAAATTCAAACATACTAAGTTTACACAAAGGCTGAAGGCCACACACTTGTATTCTAACTTGAGAAAACTAGACACAACATCCTCACTGGAATAAAAATCCAAATACTAAATTTAAACTGAATCACTCAAGTTCTGAAAATTTCGCCTCGCATAGCGAAAGAATTACCGAAGAAAATTACTGATTAAACAAGACTGCCGGTCACGAATAAAGTAAAGATCCAGAGCGCGTTCAGAGCCAACTGTCTACCAACCCTCGCTACCTGAAGAAGATAATACCCTCTACAAGAACTCCAGAGAAGTCTCTTTTGTCACTTCTTTCGTCCATGATTATGTTGGTACTACACTAAGAACAGGCCACCTCGCCATCTTGCCTAGTAAGCTAGTCTCTGGCCAACCAGCAGACGGCAGTGCAGATGACATACGATGCCATGCGTTCTCAACTACAGTAAACGAGCACAAAACCGTAAGGAAGCGACTGTAAGCCATTGCGCGGCAGTCAGTAAATATTAAACGCAACCTTCCACACAAGTTACGTTAGACACACAAGTTCAATCACACAGGTGGAAACATATATAAACATGGGTCATTGATCATTAATAAAGGAATAAAATAACTGACATATAGACAATATTAATGGCGAAGAAACTTGTAATGAATAACTGAAAATGGAACACGACCACATATCCAGTGGACGTGTTTCAAGGTCAATAATTATCCGCATACTTTCCGCAATCCTACTTCCAGTCTTTAGTAACACTTCGCTTCTATAAAGACCTACTGTGCACTGCGGTTGGAAAGGAGGAGGAACCTTCTTTCGCATACCGCGCTTAATCTCGAATTGGAATACGATCAGAATTCAATTGCTTTTCTGTCCCTCTAACAGTCATTTCAATATCAGACACTTTGATGATTTAGAGGTAGATCTACAGTGCATTGTTCCTCTTTGAAACAGGGAAAATTTCTGCGGTTTGTGGGTGATCCTCTGTTTCAGCGCCATTACAGTCACAGAGTGTCGACTCTGATTCTGGCGCCTTCATAGCAACAAAACTTTAGGGACCAGAAACAGCTACATAGAATTGCTTGATTGTTTAACGAATGTTCCTCCTTCCCAGCGCTTCTAACCCGTGAAAAATATAAAAAATATGAACTACATACTTTACGTGTCGTGGATGGGAAGGCGTCCAGCGATGTAGAAGATGCAACAACTGCGCCACGCTGCAGAGGCACCGACCATACATCGAATCCACGGGCGAAGCGCTGTTGCGTGCTCTGGAGCAGTTAGTGGGCAACGAAAGCAACAGGGCTTCTTCGTGTGTATGTTTGAGTTTCGAAGTTTGTCCATTTGTTGATTAAAGGCACCAGGCAAATGTTCTGCATCTCGCTTGGATTGAAGGTGAAAAGGCGCAACTGTAATACGTTTAATCACGTTGGCGTGGCAAAACTGTTCATCGTCTGTAGGAACAAATGGTCAATTGGGTGTAATCACTGTTAATGGAAGATGGAATCAGATAAAATTGAAATTCCACCCAACTCTGTCTTTGAAAATAAGAAAATAATAAACTCACTCAAAAGTAAAAGGTCACACAGAATTGATGGTATTTCCAGCAGAGTACTAAAAGCTTTTCCCCAGCAGACATCAGATAAGTAGGATTCTCAGCGACATATGTAATAGGAAGGAAGGAAGCAAGCTAAGGGTTTAACGTCCCGCGTCCCGTCGACAGCGTCATCATTGGAGACGAAGCTTACGCTAGGGAAATTGGGAGGAAATCGGCCGTGCCTTTGAAAGGAACCATCCCAGAATTTGCCTGATTTAGAAAAATCACGGAATACCTAAATCTGGATGGCCGGAGGTGGATTTGAACGACCATCCTTCCGAATGTATGTAATAGTTTTCTGGGGTAAACAATGCACTCTACAATAGCTTCTTATGTAAGGTACTAACAAAGGCTATTAAACAGAAAATGTTATATATATGATTTCACTGATCAAATGTTAAATGTCCTGATATCTGAAAAATTTTTGATTGTATGAATCAAGGAATTCTTCTAGATAACCTCAAGCATTGTGTGTGTACAAATGGTTTAATTCATACTTAACTGGAAGAGTGCAAAAAGTTGAAATAAGAGGGTCAGGTAAACTGCAGCTGATGCCTCAAACTGGGGAGCTATCAAGAATTGGGTCCTGTAGGGTTAGGTCTATGCTGTATTTGACATATATTAATAATGTGCCATGACGATGACGCATAGTTCTTTTCGCTGATGATATTAGTAATCACTTCCAGTAAACATGAGTTAACGGATGAAACTGTAATAATGCCTTTCAGAAAAGCATTAAGTGATTCACTGCAAATGGACTCTTATTAAATTTGGATAAAACACAAAACATACAATTACAATTGTAAATGGTATGACACCATTAATAAATATGTGATCAGCAGTCTGTAGCTAAGGAAGAATATTCGAAGTTTTAGGGATGTCCATTTATGCGAAATTGAACTGCAAGCAACATATTAACGATCTACTTTAACGTTTGAGTTGAGCAACTTATGCTATTAGGATTATTGCAAATTTTGGTGACAAAAAAATCTTAGTCAATTAGTTTAATATGCTTATTTTCATTCACTGCCTTTATGTGGGCATCATATTTTTGGGTAATTCATCATCGAGCAGAAAAGTATTCGTTGCACAAAAGGAAGTAATTAGAATAATTTCTGGAGACCACACAGTATATCTTGCGGACATTATTATCTAGGGACCTTAATAGTAGCTTCACAGTATACATATTATCTTATGTAATTTGTTATTAATAACCCATACCAGTTCGAAAGTATTAGAAATGTGCATAGCTATTGCAGTAGGAGAAAGGATTATCTACACCATTCAAGGTTACCTCTACATCTGGCAAGGAAGGGGGTGAATTATGCCGCCACAAAATCTTTGGTGAGTTACTAGATAACATCAAATGTCTGACAGATAGCCAAGCAGAATTTAAAATCAAATTGAAATAATTCCTGAATTACAACTGCTTCTACTCAGTAGATGAATTCCCCATATAAATTAGTAATTTTAGAAAATAAATGAATATATGCCACGATTGTTTACCAAACTGACACGTTCCACATCATTACGAAATCTCGTATTCATGATTTATGGAACAAGTATTAATCTAATATAAAGTGAAAGTACCTTCAGTATTTCTCGAATACTACAGTCCTGGAAAATGGGGAAAAAACATAAGAAATTCGTCAACCCAGCAGAGCGAAATTTCGTGGACACATTCTTGAGGACGTATTCAACACACGATCAGGTAGTCAGAACCATACGCACGTCAGTACAGCCACCAGAGCGTACACAATGTCGACGCTGGTATCGTGTATACCCTACTTTTGCAGGAATGCAGGGTGCAATTTTCTCATGAAGACGATTGTAGAGGTGCCGAATGATGTCTTACCCTATGGCCTGCCATCTGATGCCTCGGTTGCACCAGATGACGTTTAATCCGGCCCCAGACATGCTTAATGGGGGACAGATCTGGGGATAATGATAGGCAGGGTAGTTGACGTACACCTAGAAGAGCACGTTGGGTTGTACGGGATACGTGTGGACGTGCATTGAACTGTTGGAAAAGCACATCGCCTTGTTGGTCTATGAACGGTGGGAATATGGGTTGAATAATGGTTTCAGTGTACCGTGTACTGTTCAATTTTCCAACAAAGAACAACAGAGGAGAACGGGCAGTGTAGCATATGGCTCCCCACACCAACATGCGACGTGTCGGCTCCGTTTGCCTCTGTCGCGTACACTCCAGATTTTCGCACTCCCCTGCACAACACCACACAAGCGCACGACCATCATTGGCACCGAGGCAGCGACGACTCTCATCACTGAAAACGACACGTCTCCATTCGTCCCTTCATTGTGTCTACCATGACACCATTGGAGGCGGGCTGGACGATGTTGGGGAGGACACTAACGGAACACCGCACACATGATCGTGCATCATTGTGAGGGGAACGATATTCTACACCCGCCATTCTCCTCTAGTGATCGTCTAGAGAACATTGAACAGTGCACGTCTTCCTACCACTCATGCACCAACAAGGTGATATGCTTTTTCCAATAGAACAGTGCTGATCCACATGTATTCCGTACCACCCAATGTGCTCTTTAAGGTGTACGTCAATTACCCTGACCAGCACGATCCCCAGATCTGTCCTCCATTCAGCATGTTTTGGACAACATAAAACGTCAAGCCGGGCGGTCTGCATGAGCGGCACAAAATGTGGCCCAACTGAGGCACCAGGTAGAAACTGCATGGCAGGCCATTCCACATAACCACATTCGGAACCTCTACGATCGTTCCCATAAAAGAATTACAGCTTGCATTGCTGCAAAAAGGAGTTTACACACGGTACTAACGACAACATTGCGGACGCTCTGGTGACTGTACGCACGTACGTGAGGCTCTGCCTGCGTGATCGTGTATTGTATACAACCTCAAAAATGTGTCAATAAAATTTCCCTCTGTTGGGTCGACGAATACTTTTTTTTATGTGGTGTCGCACAAGTCTAAAGTGCGCGCCACCTACTTTCGCCACGCGCCGCCATGCACGGACGGCGCGGCGTTCTTACGACGTCAGCCACGAGCGCCCTCTGCTACAACTCCGCTCGTGGCCACCACTGAACGACATCGTTCACTTGGGACTGAGGTAGGAACCAGTTAACACTTCGGAATCAGATAGGTACCAGTGAAGACTTGGCTATCGGATAGGCAGTAGGCAGGCCTCTAGCTCAACTATGTATTAGCGTTCTGCAGTACTGAGCTATGTAAAAGTTAAGTATTACTCTCTAAGAAATATATATCTCCTTCTAATTTACTCTAGTGTTTCTAGTTTCTGCTGTCCCACTGGCTGGTCACCTCCTACCTGCACAAGCGTGCATCCTTTATTCCTCTGTCGGTCTTTCTACTCGGCCACGGACACCTACGACGGAAACGAGACACAAAAGCGGCGACGAGACTGAGACACAAAATTTTCTTTTTCCAGGAGTGTAGTATTAAACCACAGTATCTCTTTACTAGCCTTCATTCTCTCTGTATTAACATATTTCTTCAGCACTTCATTTACTGTGCACTTAAATTTTGCCCATTATTCTTCTACGTCCATCGAATCTAAACGCATTCATTCTCTAAGTGAGAGGCTAACAATAGCTTATCAGCTCTTTGTAGCCAACTGTGGTGGCATTAATTCTGATGGTGTCAAAATCGAATAGCAGCACAGAAACTGGCAGTGAAACTGATTGTGCAAACATGTCGGTGCGAAGGAAGCTCTCGCCGCAGCCCTCGACGGCCGACCGTCGCTGGCCGCGCCACGGGTCGACGCGCAGTGCGTGAGTTGGCTCGCAGTGGCGCCACCACAGCCCGGCGTTCACACGGCGCCACCGCTGCCGCCACCTCCTGCCAGCGCCAGCACCAGCAGCAGCTCCATTAATGAGCGGCGGTCGCTAACTCCACTCGATCCCTTCACTCATTACGGCGTGCGCGCTCTCCACTAATTAAATGACGCTCTCCCGCTATTACTGATACACGTTTTCAACACATCACACACACACGCTGCGGTAACCAATTAGAGATTATCTCCTCTTTCGAATATTCATTACCGCGAAATAATTATTATAAAATACGATATTAATCTACTTGAAGCTCTTTAACTCTTCCAGATGCGACAATGGGCGATCGATACTATGTTGTTCAGTCGAAAGTTGGGGCATCGCCAATCTGGAAACTTTAATATCAAGTGGCAATGGGGAAGACATTGTACAGGCCCTAAAGCGGAATTAATATGCTGAGAGACTATCAGTAACAAAAAATGTTCACTGGCTTCTTTTAAGGACCATTGCAGCTTTTACTGTTTCTTAACGTTATGTATATATATATATATATTGTAAACATAGCTGCTATTGTCACCGACCGTTTCTTTTTTATTTTTGCAAATATTCCGGTCAAAAAAGGCAATAAAATTATAAATAATAGGACATTAAGAATAGACACGTAATATTGAATAAAATAATAAAAAAAATTCAATAATTTAAATAACAATATACTATTTTATATATTTCATTATATACTATTTATTATTTATATTTTCATTATTGTTGTCGCTAATATTTGAAAAACAAAAAATAAGATAATGCTTTTTTTTATTTTTATAATTTCTTTCACTTTTCTGCATTTTAAGACCTTTTCTCAACTAAGACAAGGCTTTATATATTTGGAGTCTGTGTTAGGAAATAACAAAACCAATCTCAATACCATGAATCATGATAATTTATTATAATTCATGATTTTTTTTAAATATTTACTATGTATTACCGGTAATCTATAAAAAAGTATTTTCCCAGATGAAATATCAACCACAAATCATTCTTCGAACCTCCATTAAATGACGTACAGGAAAATATGATGGTAGAGCCACATAAAAAATTATATATTTATATTGTGTTCTCAATATTCGTATATTTGTAGTATTGTAAAATAAAATCTTAATATTACTGTGAAGAATAATCCTTGTATTCTTTGTAAATTATTAGATTCTATAATTCTTTGATTTGCTCATGTAACTCCTGAAGCTAGTAAATTGCAGTGTTAAGAAGTGGAATTTGTATTGGATTAACAAACATCGAGAGTCAAAATAAAATAAAACATGAAGAATTACAGTGCTGAAAAGAATAAGAGGAGCAAGTGAGATATCATACACAATATATATATGGTGACGTACTGTATTCAGGTATTGGATACGAGTGTAATTTGTGCCCGGGGCTGGGCGCCGTGCTGCGGTGAGCGCGGCCGTTCGCCGTCAGGGGTACGAATCCCCCCTCGGGCATGGGTGTTTGTCTTGTCCTTAGGTTAGTTTACCTTAGTTTAAATAGTTGATAACCTACGGACTAATAACCAAGCAGCTGAGTCCGATAGATTCACAAACATTTGAACTTTATGTAATTTGTTTGTGATACGGTAGGTACGATATTTTCCTGACTCAAATTATTTCTTGAGGTTTAAATGGCGTTTACTTACAGATTCAACATGGGGTTACCATAATATTGGAAAAAAAACTCTTTCTCGTTGCCCTCTAATATGGTGTGTGATCACCGTGGACGCCCAGTACAGCAGCACACCTGCATACCACGGACCGTATGAGGTTATCAATCGGACATTGAAGGGTATTCGGCCTTTCTTCGATGAGTGCAATATCCTCTCTGCAGCCGTTGTGGGAGGTGCTGGTCTGGCTGCAGTGCGTCTGCTAAGTGCATCCCAAACATGTTCAGTCGACTTTAATTTCGGTGAACAAGATGACCATTCATTCAATTCCTCAGCTTCAAGTATGTTGTCCCCCTGTGGAGACGAGCGTTATCGTCCTCCAGAAGGAACCCATCTCTTATGGCACCAGCCTAGGGCACAGAAAATGTTCGAACGATTCCGTCTCTCTACCTCTGAGCAGTCAAAGCGCCATTCTGAACGACACTGAGATCCGTCCCTCCGCCAATACTGGTTCCTGACCACAGCATTCGTCGTTTACTGAGTGGAGACGACAACATTCCGGCAACTGAAAAAGTGGTAATAACAGAAAGTTGATACAGAGTGGACTGATGTTGACTTCTGTTTATCAAACGAATTACACAAGCAGTTGGATTCAGATTGTGTAACAAGCAGGTAGTGTAATGCAAACACCACGTGACTTACACGAAACTATACTACGGTGTAGAGAGCCATAGGAATTTTGGAATGAGGACAGACACAGAGAAAGGTGGCTGCATCTATTCGAATGTGTCAAAGTGTATTTTACAGGACGGACGCGATTTCAAACAACAGGAACCGTTCATAGAAGGTAAGGCCAAGGTCATCCATCGGCAACATCAGCAAAAAATGACCTTTACCTCCGGTGTACAGCCCATGGAGACAGCAGGCTGAAAATGCAGTCAGCCGCAGCCCACTTTAAAAAGAGGTAAGGCAGTCAACAATCCGAAGATTGGTTTGAACACCACAGTGCTTTACTAGTCATGGCCCTGTTTGGAGGTGGTACGCCGTTGCCTTCCTCCTACCTTCAAACTGACTTACCAAGCCAGTTATGGGGGGACTTACAGTTTAATGTGGGTTCCGAACCACGGTGCTACTCGGTATTTTTCACTTTAGCAACACTGCCAGAGCTGAAAGAAGTAGAAAGTGACAGATAAAAATCCTAGGACTTGTCGGGGATCTGAGCCCGCGACCTTTGTAATCAGGCACTCTACCAATGCGCTACGGAGCCGCAGGACGCGCAGTATCAACACCAACAGTCCGAAATAACCTTCGGCCTCTACGCGTTGAGGTCTATGGTGTCTCCCATTAAAACCACGACACCGTTTATCCCGCAGAAACTGGGCGGAGGAATTTCAGGATTGGAGTCGTAACGAATGGTGCCGGATTCAGTTCATAGATGAGTCAAGACTTTGTGTTCAGCCGGGAAATCGTTATTTCCCTCATCTGGAGGTAACACGGAACTTGTGTGAAGGAAATATCACCATATCGTGGTGGTGGATGAATAGTGTGAGCAGGAGTAAGTATTGATGGACGTACGAACCTCTATGGCGTTCAGAATGGCGTTTTGCCTGATCAGAGGCATAGAAATCCCTCGACTATTTGTTGTGCCCTGCGTTCGTGCCATAGGAGGTGGGTTCCTCGTGGTGGACGATAACGCATGTCCCCCCGGAGCTGTATTGGTGGACAACCACCTTCAAGCTGAGGTATTTGAACGAATACAGTGGCCAGCTTATTAGCCGGATAAACCTAACTGAGTATGAACATAAAACCTTTATTGAAGGGCATCCACAGCTAAGATGATACATCTCTAATAAAATGGTCCGCTTCAGCTGTTTTACTTTTTTTAAAAAGACATGTCTGGTATGCATTTGACAAACGCACTGCAGCCAGGCCGGCTCCTCCCACAACGGTTGCAGAGCTGGATATTTCACTCTTAGGAGAATGGTCAAATATCATTCTAGAACTGATTGTAACCTCCCAATGACTCGCAGAAGTACAACTGTACTGGCGTCCGAGGTGACCACAAATTACATTGGAGGGCATCTAGAATGAGTTTTTCACTATTACTGTAGTCCCATGGTGCCTCTAAGGTAACGCTATGTAAAGCTCAAGTAAAGAGTTGAGACATCAAATGTCTCACCTGATCCCATAATTCTTTTAGCAGTGGGTTTCTGAAGTTGCCATATAACTTATCCACTTTTTATACCTTTGGCAAGGACAAATATGCCTTATATTGTGGTATGACATGTGTAAAAGTATAGGATACGTAATGGCTCTAATTCAGTATGCCCATTTGAAATCATTTCTGTGACGTTTAAAGATGCAGGTCAAAACATTATATTGGATCTTTCGTTTACTTCTGAGGTTAAGGTTATGTCGGTTTTAAGGTATCTGCACTACACTATTTACAAGAAGCATTTTCGTTTCTCAAAGGGAGATCGACTTACAGAATAAAACTCTTGGTATAATTATATTAACTAGCTTATAGGAATAGACTTTATTTTACCTTGTACAAAATATAGGCTACAAACCAAGCTCAGTGTAAAAATACCGTGTTGTAACAAGTTTAAGACTATCATAAATATGATCAAAAAGTCAGTATCAATTTGAAAACTTAATAAATCACGGAATAATGTAGACTCACATGCTTGGAATGACATGGGGTTTTATAAGAACACAAAAAAGTTCCAAAATGTCCGCCAGATGGCGCTTCATCAGATCAGAGAAGCAATAATTAGCATAACAAATTAAGACAAAACAGATATGACGTTCTTTACAGGAAGAGCTCAATATAATCCATCCACTTTCGGGAGTGCACCCGGGACAGCGACAATTCTTCGTCCGATATTTCGGCTGCAAACCTTACAGTCATCTTCGAGGCGAGTAAGGTTTGCAGCCGAAATATCGGACGAAGAATTGTCGCTGACCCGGGTGCACTCCCGAAAGATGATGGAATATTATGTCCGCCGGGGAAAACTTCAATATGTTCATCATTCCTCGACAATAGCTGTAGTCGAGGAATAATGTTGTGAACAGCACTGGAAAGCATGTTCGGAATTATAGTGAGGCATTGGCGTCGGATGTTGTCTTTCTGCACCCCTAGAGATTTTGGTAGATCACGATACACTTGCGACTTCAGGTAACCCCAAAAGCCAATAATCGCGAGGTCTGAGGTCTGTTTAGCTGGGAGGCCAAGCATGACGAAAGTGGCGGCAGACCACACGATCATCACCAAACGACGCGCACAAGAGATCTTTCATGCGTCTAGCAATATGGGGTGGAGCACCATCCTGCATAAAAATCGTACGTTCCAGCAGGTGTTTATCAGCCAGGCTGCGGACGATGCGATTCAGTAACATATCGGCGTGCCTCTCATCCGTCACGGTAGCAGTTACAAAACCAGAATCACGCAGTTCCTCGAAGAAAAATGGCCACATAACGGTAGATGTGGTAAATCCAACCCATACCGTGACTTTCTCGCCGTGCAATGGAGTTTCCACGACAATTCTAGGATTTTCGGTAGCCCAAATTCTTCAGTTGTGGGCGTTGACAGACCCTCGGAGCGTGAAATTAGCTTCGTCGGACCACAACACATTATTCAACCATCATCATCTTCCGCCATCTTTTGAAACGCCCACACCGCAAATGCCCTCCGCTCCACTGAATCGCCAGGTAACAGTTCATGATGCCAATAAAAGGATAGCATCGGAGGGTACGCCTAAGTGCCAACCAAACAGCGCATTGGAATGCCGCTGCGACATGCGACTGCACGAGCGCTGACTTTAATCGTGCGTAGACGAACCGGCTACAGTCTCCATTTCTTCCTGAACGGTCTCAGCAGCATTACGCCTTATGGTCGGTCTGCCACTACGGGGTCTATAGTCTAAACAAACCGTGGCTTCGAACTTCGAAATCATTCTCGCCACAGCTGCATTTGTCAAAGGACCTTTACCTGTTCGAATCCCCTTCCTATGGCGATAGGATCGTAACGATGAACTAGTACATTCCCCATTCTGGTAATACAGCTCCACTAAAAGCGACTTTTCAGGTAATGTCAACATGCTGAGATTGCTGGTACATCTGATTCTCTCTCTCATTACATCTTCTTTTATACACGATTTTCATGCGCAGCCTCTGACGTTTTGCTGTCCAGCGCCCTCTGTCGAACATTTTTTGAACTTTTTTTTTGTTCTAATAAAACCCCATGTCATTCCAAGCATGTGTGTCAATTTTTGCCTCTCTATCTACATTATTCCGTGATTTATTAAGTTTTCAAATTTATATTGACTTTTTGATCATCCGGTAAGTACTTGAGACACGTGCGTGTAAATTAAAGGAAATTTAAATTATATCTTGTTCACAAGAAATTTGCCAGTTTAATCACTGTTAGAATGAAATCACACATCGTTTCGACCTTCCCTAGAAACGAAGTAGAGAACAGTGTTTTGTAAATTGCGTAATCTCTGCTGGTTTGTCTCCATATTTTAAGTGCTTCTCATTTACTACTTGTTCTACAACAGAAAGTGGTGAAAATATCTCTCGCGCTGGAGCAACAGTAGTTAATATGGTGTGAGATGACAGTCTTTCTTGACACACATTACACAGGAATTATAGAATTGGGGTATCAGGTCTTACGCACGTAAAGGCGTTGGGAATCTAAGCCGGAACGACATATATCGCTCGTGCTGTGAGAGCGCATTGGCGGATGCGCGATGGATAAAAGACGTCAGCTATGTGACATTTCGATGTTTGGAGTTAGTTTATGCTGTGTGCGCTATTTATCATGTAAAATTAGTGGATTCATTGCGATGAATAAATTGTCGTGCTGTGAGCTCATTCCCCGTATTTGTCGGCAGACAATATTTACTATTTTATTGGGAAGTTGGACTTTTGCCTAATAGTGACCCAAGAAGATGTTGAGGTGTAGTACTGGGAGTAGTGTGAAGCTCTACAAGAAAACCTGACATCCAGATTTTCCATATAAATTGTATTTCACCAACTGCAAGAAAAGGACATCCATTCACAGCAACACTTGGTTTGCCACCACGAAATTAAGCATTGGAAATACTACGGTGGTCATTAGGCTTACAAACTATTTACACTAACTTAAAGTAACTTTTGCTAAGTACAACTCAAGTACCCATGCCCTAGGGAGGACTGGAACCCCCGACGGGGAACTGCCGCGCGCACCGCAGCTCGGAGCCTTAGTGCGCATGGCTATTCTGCCGCGGCTTGATCATTGGAGAAAGTATCATAGCTGTTTCATGTTGGATACTGCAATACACTTTACAAGCTTATGATGCAGAAACAGATCTTCATATAAATACCGTTTGTGACTGTCATAGTTTTTGTCGAGAAATTTGTTACGTTATAATAACAACCGACTGTGTCCCTGTCGTTGGTGTTGGCAATATTGTCGAGGTTGACGAGTCCCACGTCGCAACTAGGAAATACTGTTGGAAACTTTAATGAGAAAGAGCACATATGGGTTTTTGAAGGGATTGAGACCCGAAATTGTTTCATTCTGCGTATGCAATCGAGATCCAGAGGAACACTTGTACCACTTATCAAGAGATTTATTTTGCCAGGAACGAAAGTCTTAAACGACGGGTAAACATCTTACCAAAATTTAAAGAAAGAGGTACAAATCATGAGTTAGTCAATCGCTCTGTGAAATTTGATCCATCAGAAGATCCATTCATACCCAGAACATTGAAATCTGTGAGAGAAACAATTAAGAAATAGGGGAGTCCCGGCGATAGCGATGATTTTTATTTATTTCAATACCTGTATTTCCATAATTTAAATCTGGCAGGAAAAAGTAACGCATGTGAAACTTCACCGATATTTTTGAAAGAAATGGCTAGAGTGTACCCCCGAACCCCCGATATGGTAAAATAGGTGTCATACCGGGATCGCATACAACTCCCTGCAACTCAAATGACCCAGCAACCATCCATCAGTAACGTTTCTCACCGGCATCAACTGTTACACCCGGTATTGGAAACAAAACAGACATCACTTATCAACAATATAAGCTATTACAAAATTGTCTTTCCGATAACGTAAGTGCAGTTTCACGTACGTTAGTATTTTGACCATTACGCGTCACTAAAATGCAACTTCAAACACGTTCGTCTTTTTTTCCTCCGCGCATAAGTCGCTCTTTCGATATATATCGCTCGAACTGCAAGAGCGATATATGGCATTCTGGTTTCGATTCCCAACGATTCTATTAAATCACCGAACAGTTACTAATTTGATCATCAGTTCATGTGTTTTCTACAAAGAGGAATGATGGTTTCCTTAACATTGTGAAGGATTCTGCAGAGAAAGCAGGGAACTTTTTTCTGTCTACAAAGCAGTACTAGACAGGTTTTCTATAACAGGAAGATAGGTAAGGAAATGAATAAATGAATTGTACTGCTATCAGATAGTGATATAAAAATTGAAGGAAAGCGTGAACTACAGTAAATCCTAAGCGAAAGTCGAACTATTTGAATCTTAACGATGAAATGGAAAGAAGGTAAGGATTTCTGATCGGATGAATAAAAGGTAATATCAGCAGCATCACAACATGGTACAACAGAAGTATAATTTCACTGTAAATCTCTTAACTGATAGTTTGTAGCTTCTTCAGTTTTATGAAGTGCCTTGTAAGGCATTATGTCTTAAAAAAGGAACCCTTGTCCGAAAGGAATCGGATGAATAAAAGGTAATATCAGCAGCATCACAACATGGTACAACAGAAGTATAATTTCACTGTAAATCTCTTAACTGATAGTTTGTAGCTTCTTCAGTTTTATGAAGTGCCTTGTAAGGCATTATGTCTTAAAAAAGGAACCCTTGTCCGAAAGGAATCGGATGAATAAAAGGTAATATCAGCAGCATCACAACATGGTACAACAGAAGTATAATTTCACTGTAAATCTCTTAACTGATAGTTTGTAGCTTCTTCAGTTTTATGAAGTGCCTTGTAAGGCATTATGTCTTAAAAAAGGAACCCTTGTCGAATTACTCTCCGCTATTCAATCTTCACTATGTTCAAAAGTTTGTAAATCTATGGGACTTAACTACTGTGGTTATGTCCCTATGCTTAAAATCTGTTTAAACTAACCTAAGTACAACATACACATATCCCTGCTGGAGAGAGGACACGACTCTCCAACGGGGAGCAAATGCGCGCTCCACAGCAATGCACTACGGTGGGGTGGGTTTAACTTTGACTTGATATTCGAACTGTGAGAGCGAGCTGTTTGGTACTCTACTTTCACCTTAGACGAACACCCCCACCTATTCTCTTCTTAAATTTCATTTTACACAAACTCCTCAATATTACTAATTAAACCGAGGACGCGTTTTCGGTGTAATAAAACTACAGATCACGTAAGGCACCGAATTGCTGTTACCGTCCTCAGTTCTAGGAGTTATTTTGCCAACCTGTCGTCTTCTTCAGTAATTGTCGCAGCGCAGTAAACAGAACGCTGGTCGTTGGTTCTTGCTATTGAAGCTGAAATTATGGAAGGCAGCTAGGAACAGTTTGCCTACTAAGTGATGAACTGAAGACGATGTGATGCCAGCTAATTTATCAGTCACAACCACAGAAAATTAGCACACTGCACGCAATGAACTATATTGTTCCTTTTCCCTGCATTAAAGTTAATAACTATTGAATGAAACATTAATCTGCTGTGATAGACCAAATGTTACATACAGTATTTTTGAACTGAAGCGCCACCTGTTCACAGTCTCAGTGCCAGATCTCAACTGCTCTCGGCATTGCGACCCGCGTAGACCTCTTCTCGCTCTGGCTGGCGCCAAAATATGCCTTTTAGTGAGTATTTTGTTCTTCTTTACAGTTGATTTTTATTAAGGACCGACAGTTACGGCCAAAATTTTGGTTTGGGTCACACTTTCAGTTCAGGCCAGAAATCAGCCTGATTTTCAGCTTAGTCGAAATTAGCTTTCTTGAATTCTTGTTGTTTTGAGGGGTTAGCTTTCTTCAACTTACTGTTGAAGTCCAGTCGCGTTCAGGATGGATCCAGTCATATCGCTTTACCTCAGTTGACGATGCGCCGTTTAACTGCTAGGATCCTCTCCTCGCGCGTAAAAATCTTGCGTATTTTGTTGTTTACCATACTAGAACGCAATCGTATCTTATAGTGAAATCTATGTTCGTAACAATTTAACTTTATCAGTACTGTACATAATGGAACGGGTTATCATAGTGTTATGCTTTCCGTGAAAGCAAGGAATATAATATGGGTTCAGCAAACACTGATTATGTGGTACATACCTTTTCCTGTTAAGTTTTCGTTAAATTAAACTGATAACAATCATACTGATAGTAGAAACCGAGACTTTATTTTTCGAAATACGTTCTGCAGCACTGGTTGCTGCTATGTATTCAAGGAAATCCAAAAAGGAGATATGTGAAGGTGTTCGTCGATTGCAAAAAAACGGAAATTAAGATGGCAGTATGAAAGTAGCGCTCTCGAGAACAAAATCGTAAAGTCTACATACGGAAGCAAACAAATGATTACGTTCGGCTTATTTTGTTTTGTGGTAGTGATATTGAGTCTCTGGCATTTCGTAGTATCTATTTACCATGTTTGTTGTCTACCTACAGACTAAAGACTACCTTTCTATAAAGAGGTATACAGAACTGTGCAATTTCTGATGGCTAATACAGTAGTCTCGTTATTTCGAGGCAAGCGGGACCGCGATTACCTCTAACTATCGAAATTCACGAGTGAAATGAAAATGGACCTTTAAAAGAATACACGTGTAAAAAAATGTCCTTTTTCAAAACAAATATGTACTGCCTACTTGATGTTAATATGCAAAGTGCAAGTTTTTGTGAGCCCACAGGGCTTGGACTATAGTACTGAGGATGGTTAGACACTGGCCGAAATCGATCTGTGTTGTATATAAAAATAAAGATTTCAATGCGGCCAAAGATGGTTATTCCAATTTTAATGTGATCGCTCTGCACCAGACTCCGTATGGAGTCGCCTAAATGTAATGTATTTCAAATTATCAAACTACTGAATTACGTGCATTCTTTTGGAAAATATAGTTGAGAGAGTGAGAAATAAGTAATATGTGTATATTATAATAGCTATCAGCCCGCATGAAAGATGTCGTTATATAAAATTGTTATGTTGTGTTTGCATGTGACAACAATAACAAATTTATGCCATTAGTACGCAACGTATTTTTTACCCTTTTTTACGTTCAAGTCTTAGGGGTATGATGGTGTATGTAGCTTTAGTTGTTGTTGTTGTGGTCCTCAATCCGAAGACCGGATTAATGCTGCTATCCACCCTACTCTATCCTGAGCAAGCCTCTTCATCTCCTCGTAAGAACGGCAACCTACATTTATTTGAATCTCCTTACTGTATTTATCTCTTGGCCTCCCTCTGCGATTTTTAACCAAACACACTTCCCTCCAACGATTCCCTGATGCCTACAAATGTGTCCTACCAATGGATTCCTTCTTTTAGTCAAGATATCCCAGAAATTGGTTTTCTTCCCAATTCTGTCCAGTACGCGATCCACCCACCTAATCTTCAGTATATTCTTCTGTAACACCACATTTCAAAATCCTCTAACCTCTTCCTGTCCGCACTGTTTATCATCCATGTTTCATTCCCATACAAGACAACACTCGAGAAAGGACTTCCTTGGGCTTAAATCAATATTCGATGCTAACAAATTTCTCTTTTTCAAAAACGCTTTTCTTCCCATTGCCATTCTGCATTTTATATCCACTGTACTTTCAGTATAGGTTATTTTACTGCCCAAGTAACAAAACTCATCTACCACCTTTATTGTTTCGTTGCCTGATCTAATTCCATCACCATCGTCCGATTTTCTTAGACTGCACTCAATTACCTTTGTTAATGTTCATTTTATACGCATCTTTCCATTCTGTTCAACGGCTCCTCCAGGTCCTTTACAATGTCATCGGAAAAACGCAGTGTTTTTATTTCTTCACTCTGAACATCAATTCCTTCAAATTTCACCTTTATTTCCTTTATACGTGCTCAGTGTAGATATTGAGTAACATTAGAGAAAGGCTACAACCCTTACTACTTTCCCAACCTCTGCATCCCTTTCCTGTCAACTCTGATAACTGCTGTATGGTTTTGTACAAGTTGTAAATAATCTTCCGTTTCCTATATTTTACTCCTGCTGATTTCAAGATCTGAAAGAGTGTACCCCAATCAACATTATCTAGAGCTTTCTCCAGATCTACAAAAGCTAGAAATATAGGTTTGCCTTCCCTTAATCTAAGACGTAAAGTGAGTATTGCCTCACGTGTTCCTACATTTCTCCTATATCCAAACTGATCCTGATGACGGCTTCTACCAGTTTCGCCATCCTTCTGTAAATAATTCTTGTTAAAATTTTGTAACCATGACTTATTAAACTGATGGTTCTGCAGTTTTCACACCTGGCTGCGCCTGCTCCCTTCGGAACTGGGATAATTACGTTGTTCTTAGAGACTGAGGATATTTCCTCTGTCTCATACGTTTTACGCATCAGGTGAAATAGTTTTGTCATGGGTGACTCTCCCACATACTTTTGTAGTTCGGAGGGAATGTCGTCCACTCCAGGGGCCTTGTTTCGACTTACGTCTTTCAATGCTCTGTCAAATTCTTCTCTCAGTATAGTATCTCCTATTTCATCTTTTTCTACTTCTCTCCCTACAATATTGTCACTAAGTTCATTTTCTTTGTAGAGTTCTTCTATATGCTCTTTCCACCTTTCAGCTTTCCCTGTTGGTTGAGAACTGGTTTTCCATCTGCGTTCTTTATATTCATACAGCTGCTCTGTCTCCAAATGTCTCCTTCATTTTCCTGTAGGCTTTATCTATTTTCCCCCTATTTATACATTCTTCTACAGAGTTGCATTTGCCTTCTAGCCACTCCTGCTTAGCTGTTTTGTACTTACTGTCAATCTCATTTCTTAGTCGTATGTATTCCATTTTGACAATTTCATTTTTATATTTTCTCCTCTCGTCAATTAACAGATGAGGTAGCTTTAGTATGGACCAAATATTTGAACCAGATCTATTTTACTGATACAGTATTTACAAAACGTTTGAAAAATGTGGCTTAATTTCACCTTCTAAATTGTGTCCCGTATTTTGTTTTTGGTAATCTAGTCCCCATACCCTAGAGCGATCGTTTATTTCACCGCGGCTTCTTCTCTGTGAGTACTATGTGGTAGGTGTTACGAGTGTCGTGATGGTGTGTGTGTGTGTGTGTGTGTGTGTGTGTGTGTGTGTGTTATGGCAACACCTAGCCACACAAGCGCCGTTGCGAGCAGAAACAAGTGCTCATCACGAATCCATTATGGACTCTGGCCGGAAATAACGGAACACCTGGCCGCCGCAACCGCAGCTCATCATTTGTGTGGCGACACGCAAGATCAATGCGCACGGAAACCACGATATACCGGCAGCCAGCACTGGGTGAGCGCGACAGCCGGCATGTTGCACGGCAACTCTTCACTACCTGCAATTTCATTACAGCTTAACTTGATCTGTAACAAGTATATAAAGCACAGTGTCCGTATGTTCGTGTGTACGTATTGTATACAAATCTACAGTTTTCTTCCAATGTTTATTAAATTGTGCACACATAAGCTTCAATCCATGAGGACGGTCGCCGTAAGTGTTAGGATCACGTACAACACATTGTTCACGAGATATGACGTCATAAACAAAGAGATGCGCGGAAAAACTGCTGCGTGAAACGAAAGTGTTGCACATTTCCTCCTAAACCACTGGACATATTTCAACCTAATTTGGTAACAATGCTGTCGGGGTAAGAACCACCTACGACACATCGATCACGAGATACAACGTCATAACCATATACCGCGACGAGACTTTACTCACAGATTGTATGAGAATAAGAGTACTTAGCGACTTGTAACCAATTATAAACATAATTTCCAACCATTATTGAATTTGTTCTCGCTGACAAAGATAGCAAAATTATGAAAGGAAAAAAGTTTCTCGCTTACTACTTTCAGCTGTTAATGGACTAAAACTACGGCATTTGGTATGACAATTATAATTTCTACACTACAAATTGTACCCACAGGAAAATTTACATACAATATACAGACCTACGGCTGAATGTGCCTTCGAAATTATATCACAGTACGACGCGTAGTTCATACACCTCTGTCTAATAATTTGCTACACCACGAAGAAATGTAGATAATAAACGGATATTCATTAGACAACTCGAACTAGAACTAACATGTGATTACATATTCACGGAATTTGGGTGCATAGATCCTGAGAATCAGTACCCAGAACAACCACTTCTGGTCGTATTAACGGCCTTGATACCTCTGGGAATTGAGTCAAACAGAGCTTGGATGGCGTCTGCAGGTACAGATGCCCATGCAGCTCCAACACGGTAGCCAGAGTAGTCACTGGCGTATTGTGACGACCCAGTTGCTCGGCCACCATTTACCAGACGTTTTCAATTGGTGAGAGATCTGGAGAATGCTGGCCAGGGCAGCAGACGAACATTTTCAGTATCCAGGAAGGCCCGTACAAGACCTGCAACATGCGGTCATGCGTTAGCCTGCAGAAATGTAGTCTCGCAGGGATCGAATGAAGGATGGAGCCACGGGTCGTAATACATCTGAAATGTGCCACTGTTCAAAGTGCCGTCGATGCGAACATGAGGTGACCGAGACGTGTGACCAATGGCACCCCATACCATCACACCGGATGAAATGCCAGTATGGCGGTGATGAATACACACTTCCAATGTGCGTTCACCGCGATGTCGCCAAACACGGATGCGACCATCATGATGCTTTAAACAGAAGCTGGATTCATCCGAAAAAATGTCCTTTTGCCATCCGTGCACCCAGGCTCGTCGTTGCGTACACCATCCCAGGTGCTCGTGTCTCTGTGATGCAGCGTCAAGGGTAACCGCAGCCATGGTCTCCGTGCTGATAGTCCATGCTGCTGCAAACGTCATCGAATTGTTTGTGCAGGTGGTTGTTGTCTTGCAAACGTCTCCATCTGTTGACTCAGGGATCGAGACGTGGCTGCACGATCCGTTACAGCCATGCGGATAAGATGCCTGACATCCCGACTACTTGTGATAACAGGCCGTTCGGATCCAGCACGGCGTTCCATATTGCCCTCCTAATCCCACCGGTTCCATATTCTGCTAACACTCATTGCATCGCGACCAACGCGAGCAGCAATGTCGCGATACGATAAACCGCAATCGCGATAGTCTTACAATCCCACCTTTATCAAAGTGTTACGCATTTCTCCTCCTTACAGGTGGCATCGCAAAAACATTTCACCAGGCAACGCCAGTCAACTGCCGTTTGTGTATGAGAAATCGGTTGGAAACTTTCCTCATGCCAGCACGTTGTAGGTGTCGCCACCGGCGCCAACCTTGTGTGAGTGCTCTGAAAAGCTAATCATTTGCATATCACAGCATCTTCTTCCTGTCGGTTAAATTTCGCGTCTGTAACACGCCATCTTCGTGGTATAGCAATTTTAATGGCCAGGAGTGTAGACAACCGCCCTATCACGCACCAAGTTTTAATCTATTACTTCCTTACTACCAATTGTATTCGCAACAGATTTTACAGACATACAGCACTTATACAAATGAATATATAACTGAAAAATTATACAGTTGTACAACATATAAGTCAATAAATATGAGATAGTGCGAATTTTATATGCCATTTGTATTTTGATTGCTATCTTTCTTTGTTTGGATATTGCACGTATAATTTTGTACTAATGTAAGACAGCCTGATTTCTTTTATGTTATAAATATATCATGCTTTTAGAAAAAAGGAGATGGACGGAGAGGGAAGGGATAGCAGAACTACTAACTCAAGGCAGAGATAAATAAATTCCAGAGCAAAGCCGGGTTGTGTATATCAAAAAGACGCTGATAAGAGGCTGATTCAATGTAATTTAGGAATAGGAAGAGCAGAGAAGCTGAAGATCTGGCATAGGACAATAGAACATAAACTTTATGTTAAACGCCGAAAAATTGGCAGTTAAACTGCGCGTTTTAGGAAGAATAGTAAATATGTTGGGAAGTATTAATATGGACGATTTGCAGTTAAGAAAAGTCCAAACAACATGTGTCCAATTTTCGTTACGTATGAAGCAGAGTAGGAATGGTCGCGTGCGGTAAGGTGCCTTGCCACGGATTGTGCGGCCGCCCTACGTCGAAGGTATAACGTCACTCTGCCTGTGGAATAAAGGTAAAGTATTTTCTTAGAGTACTTAACCAGCATTCTTAACTGTATGAAGTTAAAGCCTCATTACATACGATTTCGAATTACAAACAGTTACGGTGAAGTAGATATCCTCGGAGTAGTGAAGCAACTTCAATTACTTAACAAGAACAAGTCTTCTGGTCCGGACTGTATACCCATTAGATTTATATCTGATTATGCTGAAGCGATTTCTCCTTACTTAACCGCTCTCTCAAAGAATGACCTGCACCAAAAGATTGGGAAGTTGCACAGGTCACACCTATATTCAAGAAAGGCAATAGGAGTAACCCACTAAACAGCAGTCCCAGCAGTCCTATTTCATTAACGTCAATTTGAAGCAGAGGTTTGGAACATATCCTGTATTCAGATATTATGAATTATCTCGAACAGAATGATCTATTGACCCAAAGTCAACACGGATTTAGAAAATATTGATCATGCGAAACACAACTACCTATCGACAATGGTTCTCAAATTGATTCCGCATTTCTTGATTTCCAGAAGGCTTTTCACATCGTACCTCACAAACGGTTTTTAATCAACTTGTGTGGTTACGATATATCACCCCAAATTTGCGACTGGATAGGGACTTTCCTGTCATAGAGGACACAGTTTGTAGTAAACGATGGTAAGGCATCCACAACACGGAACTGATATCGGGCTTTACACAGGGTAGTGTTATTGGTCCTTTGCTGTTCTTTATTTACATAAACGATTTGGGAGAAAATCTAAGCAGCTCTCTTAGGTTGTTTGCAGATGACGCCGTCATTTACCGTCTATTAAAATCATCTGAAGATCAAAACCAACTGCAGAAAGATCTAAATAAGATATCATAATTGATATCAAAATTGGCAATTGACTCTAAATAATGAGAAATGTGGAGTCGTCCACGTGAGTACGAAAAGAAATCCGATAAACTTTGTTTACAAGATAAATCAATCAAAAGTGAAGGCCGTAAACTCCACAAAACACCTAGGAATTACTATTACTTCAGACTTAAACTAGAAAGAACACGTAGATAATGACATGGGAAAGGCGAACCAGGGACTGCGTTTTATTGGTAGAACCCTTAAAAGATGCAACAGAACTACAAAGAAACTGCATACACTACGCTTGTCCGTCCATTTTTGAAGTATTGCTGCCCAGTGTGGGATCCTTATCAGGTGGCTTTGACGGAGGACATCGAAAGAATCCAAAGAAGGGCAGCTCGTTTTGTATTGTCACGATACAGGGGAGACAGCGTTACGGAAATGATACAGGATCTGGGATGGGAATCATTACAACAACGGCGTTTATCGCTGCGGCGCGGGTACTCCAATCGCCAACATTCTCAATGTTCAAATGTCTGTGTTGCTTATGGATCTTAACTACGGTGTCATCAGTTCCTAAACTTACAAACTACTTATGAACTAGCTTATACTAAAGACGGCACAAACTTCCATGCCCGAGGGGGGATTTTAAACCCCGACCGTAGCGGCCTTGCAGACCGTGACTGGCACGTCGCAGACCGCTCGGTCACTGCGGCCGGTGACAACATTCTCCTCCGAATGCGAAAATATATTGTTGACTCTCACTACATAGGTATAAAAGATCATCAGCTCGAACGGAGAGATTCAGGTGTTCTTTCTTTCCGCGCGCTATTCGGGAATGGTATGGAAGGTAAATAGTATAAAGGTTGTTCGAAGAACCCTCTTCCAGGCACATAAATGTTATTTGCAGAGTATCCCATGTAGATGTAGAAATGCTCTTTGGTAGCAAGATCTTCACTTAGGCAAACAAGAGGTTTCCTTCGGGTTAAATTCATTACAATGGACACATCGGTTGCTAAGGCTCGCTATAGGCGAATTTATGGAATGTCAGCGGTAGACTGTAGATGTTCAAGTTGTGTAGTCGTGCTTTAGTTTACATTGAAATTTTCATTGTGATTGTTGGACAAGTCCAATGTACTGTAGCGAGTAAACATGCCGCACGTTCACACACATACTGAGTGTGCCGATATGGATTTGTGTGTGGGTTTTGTAATGGAAGAGGTACTGCTGCTTTTAGAGAGCACAGCTTACAGACCGAGCGAGGTGGCGCAGTGGTAATACAATGGACTCACATTCGAGAATAGGGTGGTTCAAATCCACATCCAGCCATCCATATTTAGGTTTTCCGTGATTTTCCTAAATCACTCCAGGCAAATACCGGGATAATTACTTTCAAAGGGCACGGCCGACTTCCTTCCCCATACTTAAGCAAACAATCTGAGCGTAAGCTCCGCCTCTAATGACCACGCTGTGGACGGGGCGTTAAACACTGATCTTCCTTCCTTCCTACCGCCTACGTTTTGCTTACCGCAGACTATCCGAGTCAGGAATGATTACTCGTTTGTTCAACACAGCGAGCGACTCTGGTACAGAAGCCAGAACTCACAATGAGTTGAACGCGAAAACCAATAGACTTTAGATGAAATTGGAGACTTCATTCAGCGGTAAAACGTAGGTCTTCACGAAGTACACATAGACAAAACTTTTTCACTTGGTGAGTAAGATGTATGAAATATGGTAAATACCCTCAGACTTTAAGAAAAAACTGTTCAAATGTTTGTAAATCTATCGGACCAAACTGCGTGGTCACCAGTCCGTAGCTTACAAACTACTTAAACCTAGAGAAACTAACCTAAGGGCAAACACACACACCCATGCCCCAGGGAGGACTCGAACCTTCACGGCGAGCAACCGCGCGCTCCGCAGCGAGACGCTTTAGACCGCTTGGCTACTTCACCGCGGCCAGACTTTAAGAAAATGTAATAATTCCCATTCCGAAGAGAGCAGACGCAGACAGAACCATCATCTTAATAAGTCATGGTTGCAAAATTTTAACACAAAGTATTTACAGAAGGATGGAAAAGGTGTTAGAAGCCGACCTCAGTTTGGATTCAGAAGAAATGTAGGAGCACGGGAGGCAATCCAAACTTTACGGCTTATCTTAGTAGATTAAGGAAAGGCAAACCTACATTTCTTGGTTTTGTAGATTTGGAAAAAGCTTTTGACAATGTTGATTGGAATACTCTTTCAAATTGTGATATCAGCATGAGTAAAATATAGGGAATGGAAGGTTATTTACAACTTGTACAAAAATCAGACAGAAGTTATCAGAATTGAAGGACATGAAAGGGACGCAAAGGTTGGGAAGGCAGAAAGACAGGGTTGTAGCCTTTCTCCATATTTAATCTGTACATTGAGCAAGCTATAAAGGAAAGCAAGGATAATGTAGGAGAAAGAATTAAAGTTCAGGGTGAAGAAATAAAAACATCACGTTTTGCCGATGACATTGTAATTCTGTCAGAGACAGGAAAGGAGCTAGAAGAGCAGTTGAACGGGATTCACAGTGTGTTGAAAGGTGCATACAAAATGAACATTAATAAAAGCAAAACAAGGGTAATGGAGTGCAGTCTAAGACAATCAGGCGATGCTGTAGGAATTAGATTAGGTAAAAAAAGCAATAAATTTGGTGGATGAGTTTTGTTACTTGGGCAGTAAAATAACACATGGTAATTTAAGCGAAGGAAGTCCTTTCTGAAGGAGTTTGTGTGAGTGTTGCCATGTACAGGAGTGAAACATGGACGATAAACAGTGCGGGCAGGAAGAGGAAAATGTGGTGTTACGAAAGAATGCTGAAGATTAGGTGGGTGGATCGCGTAACTAATGAGAAGGTATTGAATGGAATCGGGCAGAAAAGGTAATTTCTAGCTTATCTTGACTGAAAGTAGGGATCGATCGGTAGGACACATTTTAGACATCAAGGAATCGTGAATTTAGCACTGGAAGGAAGTGTGTCGGGTAAAAATCTCAGAGGGAGATTAAGAGATAAATACAGCAAGCACATTCAAATGGATGTAGGGTGCCTTTCTTCTGAGGACATGAAGAGGCTTGCTCAGGATGGAGTAGGGTGGAGAGCTGCATAAACCAGTCTCGCGACTGTAGACAACAACTTTCCACGAACAAAGTAAGGCGCATATAATGTATGCACGTGTTCCTTCTGTATCATTTACAATTCCTTCAACACCGTCGAGCAGGAAATGAAAATAAACGACTGAAAGTTTGTAGTTGGATACTTCAAAATCGCAAGTAATCCCATTTATAGTCATCATTGAAGAAACCACTTTCACTCACGACAGCATCAGTAACACTCATAATTCTCATCAGTCGTCTGAAGAAAACCCTCATATCATTGAGATCAAGATAAGCCAGAAATTCCCTTTTTTCTCCAGTTCTATTCAATACCTCCTCATTAGTTACGTGATCGCCGCGGTGGAGTAGCCGAGCGGTCTAAAGCCCCATCGGGGGTTCGAATCCTCCTTCGGGCATGGATGTTTGTGTTTTGTATACGTTAGTTTATAAGCAGTTTGATGATCTGCAGTTAAGTCCCAAAAGCTTAACACACATTTTAACATTTTAGAAAAGACTTCCTTACTTGTAAATCTATGGGATTTAATTTCTTTGGTCATCAGTCCCTAGATTTACAAGCTACTTAAACTAAGCACATACCCATGCCTGAGGGAAGACTCGAACCTCCGACAGCGAGCAACCGCGCGCTCCGCAGTAAGGCGCTTTGGATCGCTCAACCACTCCGCCGCGGCAAGTTGAATATCCGCTTTCATCACTATTGCCCTTGTATGCTAGTTCTATTTTATATCGTGTGCAGCGTTACGCCTAGATAATTAATTGTACTCTTTGAAGCAGCACACTACTAATGCTGCATTCGAACATTACGCGATTGTACTCATATGGCTCGGTGGCTATGGTCACGTTTCTGGGCCCGAGGTCCCGCACCCCTTTCGGTTATTGCCTGTGGGAATGGTTCAAAGGTGAACTCTACAAGAAGAGGTAAACACAAGAGTCGATCTAATCATTCTAATTGTGAAATTATTATGAAATGCAAAGACGTCCTCAGAAGATATATACGTCGTATTATAAAAAGACGTTAAAAGTACATTGGTGGTGGAATTTTTGAAACTGAACTTTGAATGTCCTGATTCACCTTTGGTTTAAGTTTGTTCGGGAACATACTACACCCCAATACACAATATAAATTGGACACCCATTATATGGTATTTTATTTCAATTTGTGTATAGTACCACCTCCTGTAATATTTGCGGTTTCACCTTAAACAGCCCGTATTACAGTAGTACAGTGGCGTTGCACATACTTGTGGCTACGGCACTGAATGTTCCAACAAATCGGAAATGATTATTAATTTTCTGAACAGTTAAAACTAATTATGTAAGAGTGGTATAGTGGAAGGGAGGATAAGTTAAAGTAGAAACCAGGCTGCTCAAAAATTGCAATGAAAACACCTAAAAATCATATAAAAAGGTCTAAGACCCTTGAAAGAGCCCCTGTCACTCTGTATTCGCCTTTTCGACAACTTTCGAATACCATTTAATATCAATTATTGATATGTCCGAAAGAACAGACACCATAAAATAACTGTAAATATGCTCACAATGCGGACGCATTCAAACGCTCGATCACTTGCGGGAATCCAGTATAGGCTGCGAGCAGGAGGAATCAAACTGCTGAGGGCTAGGAATTGAGAATTTGGGTTGGCAGGAAAGCGTGCGGGGCCGGCCGCGGTGGCCGAGGGGACTGAGGCGCTCCAGTCACGGTCTGCACGGCCACTACGGTAGGGGGATCGAATCCCCCCTCGGGCAGGGATATTTGTGCCGTCCTTAGTGTTAGCTAGTTCATAAGAAGTTTGTAAGTTTAGGGACTGATGACCCCGTAGTTAAGTACCATAAGCTATACAAACATTTGAACATTTGAAAGCGTGCCGGATAGCTCAATTGGTTAAGGCGACCGCTGACCCAAAGCGGGAAACCCCGTTTCGAATCCCGGTCCAGCACAAATTTCCAACTTTGTCGTTGAATTTATTTCAATCCCCCAAAACGATCGAAATTTTCCAATATTTCGATTTCGTCATTTAATATCATTCCTAAGAAATCTTTCTATGTCCATATTGCCTAAGATGTCTGGGATACGACTGTATAAGTACTTATAAATAAACCAACATATGTAATTTGTAAATCCTTTATTACTAGTTTCGGTAACTTCAGACTCTTGTTTACTTGACTACTATCACGTAACCAGGTACCATATAGGTGAATTCGTATGTAGTCCCATCTTTTATACCAGCCTAACGAAGTTGCACTCCCAGGTATCAACATACGACTGTCACCTAACTGTACAACTGAGTCAACTGCGACAAGTATAATAAGATGGGTATGTGATAGTAATCATCTAAATAAGTATTTTTGAGAACATCATGGATTAACAGCGATTTTAATTACGGATTCATGTAAAAGTCAGTCTAGATCGCAAATTATTTTACTTATTTCTTTGGTAACTGATTTCGGTCACTTATATGATCATCTTCAGGCCACAACTGGAATTATTTCTAAAGTAAGTATTTAAAAATAAGATTAAAATATATCCATAAACTTTTAGGCAGCTCCAGCTGAGAACAACCGGTGGCCAACATTATGGGTATATTTTCTTCTTATTTTTAAACACTTGCTTTAGAAATTATTTATACCTCTAATATTATATTATATATCATTCCAATTGTGGTCTGAAGATGGTCATGTAAATGACCGTAAATGGTTACCAAATAGAAGAATTTGCGATCTAGACTGACTTTTACATTCACTAAATAAGTGTCTCAGGATGGTAATAATGAGTTACCAAAACTAGTAATAAAGGATTTTCAACATTAACATCTGAAGATGTATGTTGGTCTATATATAGACATTCCTAAGAAAGTAACGAAGTTGAAACCACTAACCGAGTTTCGTGCTAGTCTGGCTAACATAGTTTATCGAAAATCTCGATTTCATATTTTCTGTCGGTCATAAAATGGATATTTTGTCGTGTACGACTTGCTGTTTATTTGGAGACTGACTGGGTGTTTGCAGAAAGTGTTTTCAACAGTCTTGTCACTAAAATAAACGAATCACCCGGGTTGACTAAAAGCTGATAATTATTAGTTTTCAAGGCATGAGATAGAGCTGAATCGGGGAAATTATGAAATTACGAGAGTTCTCATGTCTGTGTCTTCGTAGGTTTTCCTCGCTTAATATTTCTTTGTAGTCTCGTCCGTGTTAGTACGGTAATGCATACATCGACCGATTGATTTGCACCGATCAAAACAGATGCGCAGAAAATTGCCGTCACTGGAGGCTACTACGGCCTGAAAAATCGGCAGTGTCAGAACATTGTTAAACCTGCGGACAAAGTATGAAATCTAAGGAGACCCTTAAAGTTGCCAACACTTTTTTGGAGCACTGCCTACCGAGAAGCAATTGAAATTAGATTGGCGGACGTGGAACACGCCACTATCTAGCATCAAATCTCAACGCCCTGTGTTGGGGCCATGGCCAGTGATTGATGGTGATCCACGAGGCAATATATCGTTGTCCGCCGCTGTTCCACCAGGGGCGGCGGCAACTGAGGCGGGCGGCGCATGCGCTGTGTACGCATCAGAGGCCTGTATAGGACGACGAACTGCAGCTTTGGGATCTTCGTCCCAGTATCTGTCCTTTCTACCAATTGTGACGCCATCCTCCTCCCTAGAGCACTGTTTAGTACAAGCAAAACAATCCGCCAGTTTGAATCCCACGTTGAAGTCGCGCATTTAAAGACTACAGAACTCACGCTTTTTAACATGCTCTTAAGGTCATTACATATACTGGCAGAAAATATTACAGCATTGTAAATTTATTTGCTTATATTTGATTGTAAGAGGCAAGCAAATAATTAAAGTTAATGGGTAGATGGGGATTTAGATATAAGGTACATTCACTTACATTCAAAATTAAGGCATGTCACCGTTCTAAATATTTATTACATGTAGTTGTAATACGTTACAATTATCGTATTTTCTAGTTCATAAATCGTACGTGCACATACGTTTACGGCTAACTACCAGTTTCATTCGAAAACAATTACGGAATAATATAAAATTGCGATACTGTACTTCCTGTATTCCTCCCTTTACTGTCACGCGTATTTTACGCACGCCATATTTCAGATAACATTTTACGGCAAAAATTAATAACTTTAGATGACGACTAAGTACAGTCTCTCTGATAGCATGCACTTTGAATGAACCGAATGTTCATGCTAAGATTTGAACTTAATGCCTTTCATGTACCGTTCTTTCCTGTTCGCATTCTTTGCAAAGTTCAATTTATTTGTATATTTACTTATTATTTCAGACATCCTGTTCCCAGCTTGGCTTAGTCCTACATATTCCCGTGTTGAGATTCACATTTAAATTAAACACGGAACTAATGCGAAATAATATAGGGTAAGGTGGTACAATTCCGATCATTTCGGACAAATGTTGTTGGGAAATATCTCGAGAAAAGAGATAATTTTAACTATGGCATTTGTTCTTGGATGTTTAACGAATATGTAACACAAATACTAGACCATTACAAATGTTGGTATAAAGACAAAAAAAAAATGTTACAGAAGTGTGAAAAATCGATCGAAAATGTACCACAGTAGGTACAATTATGGTCACTTCCTCGTACAATTTTGATCACTGGCTTCTTGCACATAAAAAGCACTTTTTCCCTTGGGCACCAACGCGTACTTCTATGCAACAAACATGCATAATATAGACTTTGCTATAGCGTGGAAACTAGATAATTTATAACAGCGCATTCGACGAAGTTGCTCCACGTACCTCTTAACAGGAAAAAATTTATATCTCCGTAGCGCGAAGTGGTGTTTTTATGGCAAAGACAGGAAGAGCTGTAGAAACCTGCTACACTACAACGCCACACAAAGGCAAGTGCTATCAACACTACGAGACTGAAAAATTATGTTGATCGGAATTGTACCTATATCGAATTTGTACCACCTTACCCTAATTTAAAACCCACTAGCTGGGTAAAGCCAGCTGCATTCATGCATACAGTTAACAGCCCTTAAAATAACTTATCAGTTAGTCATAAATTCAAGAAATGTAGCTTACTTTTAACACATGGTATGTTGTGTTATGTTAACAATCTGTCTTGTCATGTCATTGCTTAATGTATAGACCTACATTTTCATCACTACCCATGCGTGATCATAAGTTTATAATGCAAATAAAAATGGTTTTGTTCTTAACGTTACACAGATAGTTGTTCGATTTGGCGTCCATACTTGGCGTGTGTATTTTACAAGCCACCTTTTACGTGGATCTACGTTTGCAGGAAACCGATGAAACTTACAGCCCGATCATGTATGCTGTTACTCGAGCAGTTTCAAGCAGTACAACCAGCCATTTTACACTGTTAAACAATAAAATTACAAAATATTCGATTTCACTTGGCTACATTACACAAGCATACAACACTGTCGTCGGTTTGGGATTCAAAATGTCGGGTTGTTCAGCTCGGTATATCTAGTGCTTCACTCCTCCCCATGGACAGGAGCCCCCTCCTCCACCTCCATTTCTTTCACCCTCTCAGCTCGTCCTCCCTCTCCTCCCCCCTCCCACCTCTCCCCAGCGCTTTTCCCCCGCCCCCGTCCTTTCTCCTGTTTGTAGGTCCTTCGTGTACCAGAGCATTTTAACAACATTGCATCGTATGTGTTACAGTGCTCCGACAATCTTCTTTGTTATTGTAATGCGTTGCGACCGCCGAATACGGCAAAACAAATGTGTCGCCAGTATCATTTTAACTGTGTATCTTTCATCGTACTCGTCGTTGTATGTGCATTTTACACCGTGACTTTTTTTTTCTTTTTTTCTGAATGGCTCTGTTTTATTCATTCTGGTATCATTTTAATTTATCTCAAACTGATGTCTCAATTATTATTTAAACGCTCATTTTATCATTGTTTTTATGTCTCAACTTTATGCTGCCAGCCTTGTCCTGCCTGAAGCTTTATAATACCACAAATAAAACAAAATGCTTTGTGATCAGTAATCAGCGGGAATCAGCAGCAACGGTCTTCTTTTGAAGAAATGTCAAATTACATTGATTTTCCCACACGCCAAAAATCACGAACAGAGTAAAAAAGTTATGCAGCTGTGGCAAATTTTTATGATCAATAAATTAAGCAAAGAATTATTAACAATCATCTAGAAATAGTGGTTCCCCACGTGGTGACGACGTCGCTGTCGAATACAATATAATCGTACTGTAGAAAGATATAAAAAAGCCAAGATCGCTGATCATCAAATTTTTATTTAAGACGCCCGGTTTCGCTGAACTATGTCAGCATCATCTGGTCCAATAAAATAATTTTACAAGGCCATAATCTGTTAAAAAGGAATGACGGAAATTTAAAACTGCATGTCATTATCATAAAACGAGAAGATACATCAATTAAATCCATAAGAGCAAGATCGGGCATATTTAGAGATGAGACATACCTTGTAATGTCAATCAGTTGCTATATAGCACCATTTGCAGTGCATAGGTGCACTATGTCATTATAATAAAACATAGTTATCACAGTGACTGACAATAGCAAACTGATACATGATATAAGTCAAAGATAAAAGAATTAGACGCCAGATGGCAGCACACGCCGATGTAACATTAAAACCACAATGAGGTTAAAAACGTGTTGTACAGATTATAAAAATAGTTAGAAGTCATTTGAAAAAATAGACTAATATCTGCGTTGATGGCGCAATTAAGTTTGTGCATACCACAAAAATATCTGTATAAACTGACAGTCAGTTATAAACGAAAAAGCAACACAGTTGCAATGTAGTGGTCATACAATATTGGTTTGTGCATACCATAAGAATATCGGTATAAAACGACGGTCGATTAAAAAGTATACAACAGTGGCCACAAGACAGCTCTGATACAATATTGGTTAATGCATATTACAAAATATTTGTATAAAACCACAGTCAAGTGTAAAAGAATATACAACAGTGCCTACCATGTATCAGTTATGAAATACTCGATAGTACATAAAACACAAACATCTGTGTAAAAAGACAGTCAGTTATAAAAGAATACATGATAGTAGTCACAGTGCAGCAGTTACGAAATATAGATATGGCTGCAACAACACAATAGGTTAGTCAACACAGCACAATGTTGGAAAAGAGTATACAACAGTAATTACAGTGTAGCAGTCATACAATACTGGTCGTGTATAAAACAAAAATATCTGTATAAAAATAACCATCAATGTAGTGGTCAACAATGCCGGTTTGTGCATACCATAAAAAGATGTACATAATACGACAGTTAATTATAGAAGTATAGAACAGTAGTTACAATGTACCAGTAATACAATATTGGTTTGTGCATATCACAAAATATCTGTATAAAACTCCAGTCAATTATAAAAGAATATACAACAGTGTCTACAATGTACCAGTCATAAATACTGGATACTACATAAAACACAAACATCTGTATAAAAAGACAGTCAAATATAAAGGAATACATGACAGTAGCCACAATGCCGCAGTCACTAAACATAGACATGGCCGCATCACCACAATAGGTCAACCAACACAGCACAAGGTTTTGATTATGGATCAGACCAAATACTTTTAACGGGAAAACAGCTGAAGGTTTAGGTAGGAAACTGCTCCAGGTCTAGGTTTTAGATATGATGTATAATGTTTAGGTTGGAGATGTGACTTAATGTCTAGGATTTGGATATGAAACAGCGTTCGGGTTGAGGATGTGATATACTACGAAGTATGTGATATGGTATTCAAGGTTGAGGATGAAGTGTGGTATAATGTTGAGATATTAGATCGAACTTTAAAGATTTAGGGTGGCAATGTGCAATAGATCTACCATTGAATTCGAAATAATTGTAACTAAGAGATAATTCTAGCAATTCTATTAATTCAATGACTTCACCAAGTTGCGTCTTTTTAGAATTAATCAGATTATCTTTAATTACTTCTAAACATTCTGTGACAGAGACATTAGTGTATAGATTTGTTATGTCTAGAGATGCAAGAATAGATTCATTTGGAATGTTAATTTTCTCTAGGATTTGTGTAGGCTCATAGCTATTTTTGACATTTGGCACACATTTAAAAGATGCAAAGCGTAATGTCAATAATATTGACCATAATAAGAAAATATTACACAAAACAGTAAAAGGGAGAAAACTAGACTTACTAGAAAATATACATATTTATAGTAGCAACAAAAAAGCCCCATATAAAATAATGACCAGCTTGATTTTTGTCAAAAAAAATTTTTACCATCTTTGATGATCTACTGTAAAGAATATTTACTCATAACAATTTACCCATATTGTTACCTATTATACATTTAAGCAATAGTCATATCCTTCCAGCATGTCAACTTCTCCTTACTATAATAAATATCAGTCTGTTTTAGAGTGTATAGTAAACATTGAAAAATTATATGTAGCATTTCATTCACTTTTTCTATGTTTTTACCTTAGATCTTTAACCTAGTCACTGTGCATAATAATCACATAGACTGTGTACTACATTGCCACCCTAAAACCTAGACACTGTGTTTAACAATCAACTATTAGTATTCCACATTGCCACCCTAAATCTTTAAAGTTCGATCTAATATCTGAACATTATACCACACTTCATCCTCAACCTTGAATACCATATCACATACTTCATAGTATATCACATCCTCAACCCGAACGCTGTTTCATATCCAAAACCTAGACATCAAGTCACATCTCCAACCTAAGCATTAAACATCATATCTAAAACCTAGATCTGGAGCAGTTTCCTACCTAAACCTTCAGCTGTTTCCCCTTTAAAAGTATTTGGTCTGATCCATAACCAAAACTTTGTGCTGTGTTGGTTGACGTATTGTGTTGTTGCAACCATATCTATATTTCGTAACTGCTGCACTGTGACTACTGTCATGTATTCTTTTATAACTGACTGTCTTTATATACAGATGTTTGTGTTTTAAGTACTATCCAGTATTTTATGACTGATACATTGTAGACACTGTTGTATATTATTTTACACTTGACTGTGGTTTTATACAAATATTTTGTGATATGCATTAACCAATATTGTATCACCGCTGCATTGTGGTCACTGTTGTATACTTTTTAATCGACTGTCGTTTTATACAGATATTCTTATGGTAAGCACAAACCAATATTGTATGACCGCAACATTGCAACTGTGTTGCTTTTTCGTTTATAACTTACTGTCAGTTTATACAGATATTTTTGTGGTATGCACAAACTTAAGTACGCCATTAACGTAGATATTAGTCTATTTTTTTCAAATAACTTCTAATTATTTTTATTATCTGTACAACACGTTTTTAACCTCATTGTGGTTTTAATATTACATCGGCGTATGCTGCCATCTGGCGTCTAATTCTTTTATCTTTGACTTATATCATGTATCAGTTTACTATTGTCACTCACTGTGATAATTATGTTTTATTATAATGAAATAGTGCACCTATGCACTGTAAATGATGCTATATAGCAACTGACTGACATTACAAGGTATGTCTCATCTCTAAATATACCCGATCTTGCTCTTATGGATTTAATTGTTGTATCTTCTCGTTTTATTATAATGACATGCAGTTTTAAATTTCCGTCATTCCTTTTTAACAGATTATGGCCTTGTAAAATTATTTTATTGGACCAGATGATGCTGACATAGTTCAGCGAAACCGGTCGTCTTAAATAAAAATTGATGATCAGCGATCTTGGCTTTTTTATATCTTTCTACAATATCATAATTGGATCGCCTCCTAGAATATAAACCAAATCACAATATAATCGGTTCAAGTGCAGTTTATGCGTACAATTGATGTGTAGAAGTTGGCAGCGGAACATGAATGACGGGCAGTGGTGGAGTAGGGGTGGTCGGAGGGGGCGGACCGTCCCAGCCTCTCGTCTTCGGGGCCCTCCAAATGCTTCGAAAGCACTTTTCTTTTTCTTTTTCGACTGTCCCGTGCCTCTCTACCTGGAGGCCTCCAAATCCCAAAACTGACTTTTTTATACTAATATACTAATATATGTATTTCCAGTTCGACGGGGGGCCTCATTTCGTTTTGCTGCCGCTCCGGGGATCCTCTATCCTTAGTCCGCCACTGATGACAGGAGGTGAAAGCAACCAGCGAGGAGTCGCGTTCGGGAAGACAGTAAGATTCCGTGTTTGATGTCTAGTAAATTAGGCGTCAGTTTTAAAATTTGTTCTAGCATCTCTGTGCTGCGTTTTTGACGACGTATTTGATATTTCATTTATAATCTCAAGTAATTGTATTTTTAGCGGTTTTTTATACTGGTATATATATACGAGGGTTGAAACTTAAATATTGGCAACTATTCATTGACAACCGATATATAAGCGTTACATACTTGCATCTATAATGTCCTTCAAAGAAGTCACTAGCGCTGTGCAGAACCGTTGCCACCGGTGGCAACTTAAATATTGGCAACTATTCATTGACAACCGATATAAAAGCGTTACATACTTGCATCTATAATGTCCTTCAAAGAAGTCACTAGCGCTGTGCAGAACCGTTGCCACCGGTGGCAACTTAAATATTGGCAACTATTCATTGACAACCGATATAAAAGCGTTACATACTTGCATCTATAATGTCCTTCAAAGAAGTCACTAGCGCTGTGCAGAACCGTTGCCACCGGTGGCAACTTAAATATTGGCAACTATTCATTGACAACCGATATAAAAGCGTTACATACTTGCATCTATAATGTCCTTCAAAGAAGTCACTAGCGCTGTGCAGAACCGTTGCCACCGGTGGAAGGCGTAGTATACTGATAGTAGAGGCTGTTCTGTTGATGATGCGAATGGAACGGTCTACCGGCTCTAAAATCTCTGGAACAGCTTTGAAGCGAATGCCACGAAGTTGTTCCTTCATCTTCGGAATCAAGTTAAAGTCACAAGGACTGAAGTCAGGAGAGTATGCTTGATAGTACAGTACTTCCCAGTCCCATCGACCGAACAGAGTAACCACTGCTTGCGCTGTATGCGCCCGTACATTGTCGTGCAAAATGATGGGTGGGTTGAACAGAAAGTGTTCCCGCTTCTTTCGCAAAGCTGGTCACAGGTGATGCTAGAAACACGAACAGTAATAATGTGCATTGACGGTCTGCCATGGAGGAACGTAATGCGTTAGGAAAACTCCATCACAGTGGTACACGAGAATCACCATAACTTTTACCATACTTGGGCGCTGACGCCTCTTGAAGACCTTGATGACACTGTCGTGCTGTACGAGCTCTGGCGCATTCAATCTTGATCCAACTCTGTTATTCCTGTTTCGAAAACATAGTGAGCCGTTTGGTTGACCGCTCGCTGGTGACATGGGACGGGCGAGGTAAGGTAGGTATGTCAATAATCTGTGCCATCAGCGACAATAGTATGTTTCACTGCATAGTGTCCCCACAGCAGTGTTGCCACTATTTAAGTCCCAACCCTCGACTTGTCAACCACAGAACAGTAACAGCATTAATTTTTATTTCATGGTGAACAGGGGAATAATCTCGTGTCCACCATGAAATAAATAAATAATGTTGTTACTGCTCTATGTTTGAGAAGTTCTTGAGGTACCCTTGTCCTGTGAGTATATTAATTAGCCTCGTAAGTACTACATGTTTACAAACCACAAATACTAATGCTATTTCTTATTGTCCACCCAAACCCGACTCCTGATTGGCTGCCTTTCATTGCGTCGTTGCAACGTCTACACTTCAAGCACCAGTCGCGAACATATAAACTCCACTTTAACTATACAGTCGTCTTACTAAATTAGTTCTAACATGTTATAACTAAGTTACCCTGAGGTGCAATTTCAGATTCATGATTGTTTAGTATTTGTTTCTTTAGACGCAATAGCTGCTCTCCTACACAAATCATAACAAGTGTTCCTGAAGCAAACGTCTTCAGCGTTGTTGACTGTGATAAATTCATGTGGAGTTATTGGGTCGTAACTACGTTGACAAGAGAAGATGAGACTCGGTTCCAACACATGTGCTTCCCGCGTATCACCACGTATCACCAACGAAGTCGCCGATCGTTACACCCTTCCGACAGACAAAGGATTAGATACAGTCACCCATGAATAGCACAAGGTAATCATGGAAGCTTTTAGGTTTGAGACAACATTTAAGAACATTTAAGAATGACAAATTCAGATTTTCGAGTGATCGTTAACGGTAAAGTGACAGATACACTTCCATTCAATCGCATAGGGAAGCAAGGTTGCACGTTAACTATGGCACTATTCATCATGTAACTCGTTCCATTCCTAGACAAAATGCAGCTATCCTTCACAGGTCGAATAGTGAGAAACACCTGTAGAGTTTATAAATCTTACATAGATGATCAAGAGAAATTTCGTTCAGAGGTCCAAGACTTTGACACACTAAAGCAATGTTTAAACCGATTCGGAAAAACAAGGGACGCAGCGTTCGAACATAAGGAAAGTGTGATCTCCGCATGAGCCATATTGCCATGCAAATGATCCGATCGGTAAACGAAGTAAAATCACTCAAATCTGAGTAACTAACTCACCAAAAAACTTGTATATAGTGATGGCACTAATGCGATATTGTTTTTAAGATATCTCTCTCTTTAAAGTTAATCTCTGTGAAACTATGTCTCGTGGTGGAAAATCTTCACTTGGGGCTGCAGTCAGTGAACAGTGAAAATCCTACATTGTTTCCGTATTAAATGTATACTACTGAAAACTAATGAGCAAAACTCCTCAGAATCCACACTCAGGCTGGTTAGAATACAAAACCAGTGGACGTTACTAAGATCCCAAAATCCGATTCGAAATTGTCTAATTTTCCTGTCTCAGTGAAGCACATTTCTTCTATCCCCTATAGAAGCAATGGATTACGTACCTTTAAGCGCTAAACATTTCCGTATTGGTTCTACGAGAGCGAGCTAATTTTGCCAATTGCTCCTGAACGTGTTTCACTTGTCTTAGTACGTCTGCTTTCTCCAGTAAGATTTTTCTTCCGGCAGTGGTAGCATAGTGTGCTGATGTTTGTAACGAATGTAGATCACAGTCTGATATACAAAGTCGCGACTATGAAAGTTTTTACCAATTGACAGTTGCAACGAGACTACCTCACCTACTCGTGAGCAAGGTGCCGTAAGAGTAATGTTCGTTTATAATAACTTTTCTGCATAATTAACCAAATAGTTTCTGTAATTTTTGATTTCGAAGCTTCAGTATAAACCGAGGTACATAAATAATCGTGAAATACAATGTAAAAGCTCTGATTCAGTGTTATAAACAACAACTTATTCTTGAGACCACATTCACGAATATGTATATATTTGCAGCTCATTACGCCGAAAGTAATATAATGTAAACATACGAGAAACACAAATTCCTGTTACAGTCTCATCTTACAAGTCAGGCACTTCCTTTAACGTGTAAAGATTCGATGTAGAGTCTATGATTCGAACATTTTTACACTTCACTCGTCTTTCGTTTAAGCGCATATACTTTTAAGTGTAATTACTTTTACTTATAAAAGAATGTCTTGAAGATTCTTATCAGTTTTGGGTCAGATGTAGCAACAAATGTGGATTGTTTTCTGATTTGTTGGGAAACTGTTTATTTTATCTATTTATTTATTTTATGTAGTTATTTATTTATTTTGTTTTCGAATTTTTATTCTCACGTTTAAGAGATTTTTGTTTCAGTTCCAGGTACAGTGACTGATCTGGCACATAAAACAAATCGTAGCAACTAAAGAGGAAAAGCTTTTGTAATGATGTACGAAAGAGAAGAAACCGTATCTATAATCTTATGTATGCTTCAAACAGACAAATGTCAGTTACACTGTCGATGCAAAGTTAAGTCCTCTACAGTCCCTAGAACCCTGTATCAGGAATTCTGAATCCCCCTCTGTCTAAACACAGACATGTAGGCAACAAAATAGTGAGGCATTCGTGTATTTCTAATGTTTCTGCAATAATTTCGGTAAGGTTGCAACGCGCTTTTGCTCTTTTCTAGACACCCACAAGACCAACACCAAATTACATGCATTAGAGAATAAAGACTGTGTATGGGCTCAACGTCCGGCCAAAGAGTCCCAAGGGGAGCTGATAGTTTCGTGTTAACACATATCCCCAAATCGCAATTGCAGTAACACAGAGGAACTGATGACCCAGCAGTTTAGTCCCCTCTAAAACTTCCAAGTAACACAGAAGCTACGTCAACTCAGTTGGGAGACTCTCTGGCTGCCGTCATATAGTCCAGCTCTCTCCCCGTGTGATTACCATGCTTTCGGTCCCTTCAGAATAGTCGCGAAGAGTCTACGATTCCTCTCGCACATGCACACGGCGTTTCACCGAACAGCTACTTCATCCTAATGCTCACAACGATTTTGCCTGATTGGCAAACCGATTCTCGATTCTACAGCCTTCAAACAAAAACTTTTTATCACCTCTTCCATTTCTTATAAATATACATGTGGCGTCTATTCCGAAAGAACAGAAGTCACTTCAGGTCCTGCATGACATCAACTGCGAATGGTTAAAGCTGAAAATGTGAACCCAGTAGGGTTCGAATCCCGGTTGGGTCTTACATTTATTCACTGACGTACTGACTGCTTTATTTACTATATTGCATTTCTATTACTTATCCGGCCAAATTCAATAAGTTTTACATTTATTTCAGACCGTTCATGTCTCATGGCTTTAACTGATACTTAGAATGCAAAAATATAATAACTACTGCAGTATCGAGGCAACCAAATACATCACTATCGATACGGTCACGGAAACAGCGACTTGCTTCATTCCTGGAAGAGGCCCCGCATAATGTACGCAACTAAGTGTCTCAAATATGACTGGTCGAAGAGTACTTGAACAGTCAGTCTGTAAGACAGTGTGTGCTTAAGTCGTCAGTGTGTGCTTCGATCCAGCAGACAGCGTGCTACCAGTCAAAATAGCGCTACACGAAAGTGACAACTCGCCCTGCTACAACGCCTCAAAACTCGTATATGTATTGATACTTCTCGCGGTCAGTCAATGCAATATACGATGTCTGCACTATAGCTTTATCAGTATGACTGTATAACGTCGAATGTTGAGTATTATTTTATCTCTCTGTATAAAAACGAATAATTGTATAAAACTGTTTGTTATCTTATTGCAGCAAACAGTTGCAAATGGTTTTTATACTAGTGTTTTTCAGTCCTTCTGAATCATTTTCAGAATCATGTAATTCCATCCGCAACCCATGTCTTCTGTGTTGTGCTCGGCAGGGGGAAGAAAAAATATTTTCGTGTATGAAAAGAGAGTTTGAAAATCTCCCCCACACTTTTTCTCCTTTCTGTGACCTCCTCCTTGTTGCCATAAATGTCAATTAACTTAATTGGATTACTCCCTCAACCGTTAGGGGTAAAACCCAATGGGACCCTGGGCAAGTAAGGCTTGCAACGTACTTTCCAGATACTTCTATATAACAATATTCTGAGAAGGGCAACCACAGCTTAAAATCATACTGATAAAATTCAATATACAAACACCACAAAAAAAAAAAAAAAAAAAAAAAAAAAAAAAAAAAAAAAAAAAAAAAAAACTAAAAAGTAACTTCAGTAATATAAATTCCTGGGTACAGATGTGTTAAGATAAAATCGCATAGCTTTTAAGACGTGTTTATTTAGGCACAACCCGTTTCACATTGATATAGATGTATCTTCATGTAACATCCCCGATTTATCCATCCCGAAGAAATGATTTCTTCGTAGTGGATAAATCGGCGATGTTTTTTGTCAAATGATGACCACACCCTATTTTGAGAGTATTTTAGCAAGGCCTCCTGAAAGCTGGGCGCTGTTTTTAAATAACATGTAATCATTTTTCTAATGTTACTTGAAGATGCACCTATATGGATGTGAAACTGGTTGTATCTAAATAAACACGTCTGACCAGCTATGCTATTTTATCTCAATACATCTGCACCAAAGACTTTATATTATTGAAGTTTATTTATTTATTTTTCTTGTCGTGGTTGAATTTTATCAAAAATTTCTATATGATGGTGACAACAGAGTAAAATACCTCGGGCTTTTGGAGGTGACTGAGTTCCACCTCTAATTGACAGGATGGATTTGGCCATCTCCAGCAAGAAATTATGAACGTACCCGTGTATTCGCCCTGTGCAGGGACAGGTCAAGAGAGGTGGACAGATTGTACAATGCACTCAGTGATGTAGTTGTTAAAGAACAAGGACAGCGTTTTGTTCACTGGTGACTTCAATGTCAGGATAGGTAATCCAACAGAAGTGTATGAAAAGCTTATGGGCAAGTTTGCAAAGATTAAGGAAAACAGCTCTTGGATTTCTGTGCCAGTATGGGTGTATTTATAAGAAACTCCTTTTTTTATAAGAATATTCGCCGATGTACTGAGGAAGATCTTTCATTGACTACATAATAATAGATCCCATCTACATCTGCATCTACAAAGAAACTCTCCAAGTCACATTGAAGTACACAGCAAAGGGGACATCGAATTACTTTTATGATATTTCTCTATATTTCCATTCTCCAATAGCTCGCAGTAAAAGGGAAGGCCTAAATCTTTCTGTTATCGATCTGATTTCTCTTATTTTATTTTGATGATCATGTCTCCCTACGTAGGTGGATGTTAAGAATATACATTCCATTCGGAAGAGAATATTGCTGAAAGAAATTTCACAAATTGATCTCGCCGCAACAAATAACGCCTTTCTTTTAATGATCTCCACCCAAACTTTTGCATAGGTTCCGTGACATTTTCTAACCTATATCGCGATAGTAAATAACGAGCTGCCCTTCTCTGAACTTTTTCTAAATCTTACGTCAGTCCCACCTGGTGTGGCTCCCACAGTGCTCAGCAGTAGTTCAAAATACGAAGACTGTAGTGTAGGCAGTATCTTTAGTAGAGCTGTTGCATCTTCTAAGTGTTCTGCCAAAGAAACGTAGTCTTTGGTTCGCATTCCTTACAAGCTGCGTTACCAGTGTTGTTCATACTTTTTATGGATCACATGTTGAAAGCAATAAACTGGAATGGTGAGATTAAAATAGGTGTAAACAAAATGAGAAGTCTCGCACATACAGACGAATTAGTTGTGATGGTAGATTCGATTAAACGTTCAGAGCTAAATCAGGTGTAAGGATTATCGTGTGAAGATCAGCTTCTCCAAAACGAAAGTAATGTCTATGGAAAAGAGATTTAAACAAACTGAGTGTCAAATAGGAGGAACAGGGTATTTTCTTCCAGACTGGAACGTAGTTAAAACAACTTGAATCAAGGTGTAGCAAGGCTAATGCAGTGAGTGCTCAGCTAAGATCCATTCTCTGCTGCAGGAAGGGAGTCAGTACCAAGACTCAGTAAGCAGTGCACCGCTCTATCTTTAGTATGGGAGTGAAAACTGGTTTGATATAGGTTACCTTATTAATAAGGTTGTGTTTATAAATATGAAAGTAGCATGGATGATTGCAGGTACTAATAGATGGAAACAATGGAGGAGGATGTCCATAGTGAGGAAATCAAAGAAAAACTGGGAGAGATGAAGCAGTTAGAGCGAACAGGCTGAGAAAAACAGACGAGGCATCATGTTGATATTGAATCGGGGATCATGTAGGAAATTTATTACGGGGACTATGCTCCAGACTGGACGCTGAAAGGTGTAAACAAAATGTTCAAATGTTTGTAAATCTATCGGACCAAACTGCGTGGTCATCAGTCCGTAGCTTACAAACTACTTAACCTAAGTAAACTAACCTAAGGACAAACACACATACCCATGCCCCAGGGAGGACTAGAACATCTGACGGCGAGCAAACGCGCGCTCCGCAGCGAGGCGCCTTAGACCGCTCGGCTACAACCACCGCGGCGAAAGGCATAAACAGTCTTTAATGATGATGATGATGATGATAATGATTAATTACTTTGTAACGAAAGTGCAGTATTTGCGAGTTGCTGTAGTAGCTTTCACCGTCCTGAATGAAATGCACAGTCTCTAAATAAAATGTTCACCAATCTGCTTTCTTCACAAGTTGTGTCCGGAACGCAAAAGACGGCACGCAAGTCGTTGGTTCTTGATGTTGAGGCTTTTAGGTTAATTAGGGAGGAACAAGTCTGATGAAAAAAATATATGAAGGGTGACACTTTGTTTATTCATGCAGAAACAAGGAAACTGCACAACTAAGAAACTGTCTCTTAATTTCCACCGTATCAAATTAATATCGACGACTTATGTTGCTTCTAAAGGTCAAAATGCACTTTTGTGAAATCGACTACTGTAGCATTAAAGTAAATATTTCCGCATAAATTATCAGCGACGCAGCGTAATCGTTCGCGCTTCAGAGTATTCCTCAACACAATTTTTTTCCGATACTCAAATTTTTCTCTAACTTGGAGAAAGAACGAAAGCGCTCTTCGTCCTTTTTATCTACGCCGTGATACTGAACGGACATTTCTTCTTCTCCTCAGGAATCATAATCATTGTGTCAGCCAGAATTTTTTTTCAATTGCAATAAACCCATTATTTAAAAAAAATGACGTAAGTACTTGAATTCTCATTATAAAATGACCTATCGCTTTCTTTTTATTTCTTTCTCATTGTTCTCAGAAAGCTGAGATCGAACATAAGATGCTTGGCCATCATTACAGTTCACTTCGCGATTGCACTCAAATTGAGCTCATACTGAGTTTGTTTTTCAGAGCGAGCAAAGAATCTCTTGTTCCTTCGATGTCCGATAATTTTTCGATTTGTTCACTTATTGCGATAATTTTTGAACAAGGTCACGAAACTTTATCATGAGAAGCTTAATAATAACCAAGAATCTTGTTACGGCGGAAATTTATATGATTCATGTAATTATCCGCACTAAGTTATCAGTTTCAGCTCATCTCAACTTCATCCGGCTAATTTTGCAGAAGAAGGTAACTTTTCGCCAATTTACCCTTGGGCGATATTTTCGTGTGTTGCCTTTACCTCAACAATAACTCCTGCTATCTCCTTACGCCGGATTCATTCGTGCTCTGCTTTGGATTCTCCCCTTCAAAATTTAATTCCTGCAGCTTATTCCAAATTTCGTGAACCTAAAGTTCATTCTAAGGCTGAAGCATTTCGTTTGCCTTTCAATTTTACTTTCGTTAATTGATTTATAGGCTTTTAAATGATGAGAAACATTTTATGAAAATGAAGCAAATGTAATGAAAACTACATCTAGTTTTGACCACAGAAGAAATTAGTTTCGGCGTCAGGCTCCACATGCACTGGATAATCACAGAAGAGCATGGAAACTGATGACCTAGCAACAACAACAATAAAAGAGCCCTAAAACTTTAGGCGGCCTTTCCCACGGGAACAGTACCTCATGTAGCACCTGTTATCGGTACCTCGCACCACTCTGCATAAAACTTGCTCTAACAAAAGTAAATATGATGGCTGCAAGCCAGAACTATTGCATGTGACAAGTCATCATGGACTCCAAAACGGCTGGAGCGATTTTAATGGACTATTTATTAAATCTTCAGATTAGCTCTCCGGCTATTCCTGTGAAGTTTGGTATCTTTCGGATTGTGATATGTATTGATTTGAAGATTACAAGGCGAATATCAGTGATCTCTATATAACCTGGTTGTATAATTCTGCTCTATGAGTATAGAACGGCATCATGCCTGTACTTTCAATGGTTTTACTCGTGGTTTCGCGTTGTGCGCCATATTTGAATATGGCGATCGAATTTTTATTCATTTCTACGTGACAAGAAATGCTTGCATACGTCTTGTTTTGAATGCAGGTGATCAGCCAGAATTTTTATATACGTGACACCTGTCAGAGTCGTATCTATACGTATCAGGTCTCCCATATCACTCCAACTGCACACGTCCATACCAGTACAGAGCCTCTTATCAGCTTGAACAGTCCCCAGCTTGCATGCAGTATCCATGGTTTCTTGAGGTTGTCTCCATACCCGCACATGTCCATCCGTTCGATACTATTGGAAACAGACTCGTCAGATATGGCAACATATTTCCAGTAATCAGCAGTCCAATATCGGTGTTCACGGGCTCAGGCAAGGCGTACAAGAGTGGACCTTGTGCTCCGAAAATCCATATCGTGGATATTTATTTGAATGGTTCGCACGTCGACACTTGTGGATGGCCCAGCATTGAAATCCGAAACAGTTTCCTTGCGGAAGGGCTGCACTTATGTCACGATGAACGATTCTTTTCAGTCGTCGCTGGTTTTTCTCTTGCAGTATCTATTTCTTGTCGCAGCAGTGTCGGACGTTTGATGTTTTACAAGATTCCCGATATTCATAGTGCAATGCTGGAATAGTCGTACGGGAAAAATCACCACTTCATCGCTACCTCGGAGATGCTGTGTCTCGCCTCTCGTGCGCCTACTCTAAAACCACGTTCAAACTCACTTACATCGGGATAACCCTCCAATGTAGCAGCAGTAACCGATCTAGCGCTTGCCCCAGACACCTTGCAAGGTGTCCCGAATAAATTAAACAAATAAATAAATTTAATATAGAAATTTGCAAGGTATCTCGAAGATTAATGTTTAATGGAAGTTGATCAATAGTGTGTAATACGTACGTGAAAGAAAATTTAAACTGTTAAAAACCGAACAATGTGGTGAGTACGACAGCCGAGGTAAACCTTAGAAAACATTAATATGCGCAACGGACACGCCCGGAAAATGGGGAAACTCCACAATTTATGGCTCTTTCTAAAGTACTCCCAAAGGGTACAACGGAACTGATGAACTTGAATAATGAAATGGGGGAAACAATCTGGCTACGACACAGATAAAATTTAAAAAAAATGACTTACCTCATATCTTCTTATTACAAAACTGGAAACAGGAAACAGCAAGCAGCTCGCGTCATGCAGTATTTCAGTATCAAAAATTTTCAAAAAGATAGGTGGGTAGCAATTAAGTTCAACAATAATCATAAATGAAAAAAATGAAAGGGGAATCTACCAAATGAGGACGCAGAACGCAAATTGAATATTAGAAATTATGTAATCTTAAAGAAATACGAAGTAGAAAAATATTACAGAAAATTAAATTAACATCATGCATTACAATAATAGCGTGCTGCAACAGATACTAAACAACTGCCTTCTCCAAGAGCGTCCTCGCTCTATCTCACCCAACAGGCAACACTCCGCAACTGACTCCCAAAACAGCTCGCAGCAAACATGCTACTGACTGCCCTCTCTCGCAGCCAGAGCGCTTACTCTACAATCGAACTTACATAGAATTCTGTGCCACTCACAATATACATCTGTAACCAGTTTACATATGTACAAAATATTACAGAAAACCGACTTATGTCGGGGCTATAGGGACCCTACAACCGATTGTCTTATATAGGCGATGCTGACCGCAACGCCGTCTTCGGAGTGTTTACATACCTCTGTATTCGCATATCAATGTGGCAAAATTAGCACAACCCGCGTTATTTTTATTTTAAACATCAGGGTATAGTTAAAACCAAGCATTAATCTTACGCTTGACTTTCTGTGCGCTAGCGAGATGGGGTAGTGTTGATAGACGAGTTCTTGACTCAGTTTTCCATTACAGAGGGCGGCAAGCCCTCTAATAGAACTTGCTATGCTACCACGCCACGTAGATACTAAGATTCACCTACGTAGAAGGTATCAACCAATAAAAGCATTTCTCACAAATGTAATCAACTTCAAAACTCCAAAAGTAAAATATAGCTTTTTTTAACAAAAAAAGAGGAAATTGTTTCTCATGAATCGCGTGATATTGTTCAAAACCATAAAAATTAATATACTTTCTTTCTAAAATAGATCTCCTGCCTCAGGGTTCAAGATAACGTTTCATCAGTTGTCAGCACAAGGAATAAAGTAAGTCTCTGTTGCAAGCATGTGATGGCTTGTGTCAGTTAGTTAAAAAAAATTAATTTAAGCTGTGTAGCTATTATTCATTTTTATGCCATCATTTTACGTGATTTTAATCTTGTTTGAATGTGAAGTTTCAATTGTCTAGCTAATTGTTTGTAACTAATATGTTGGATTTGGAAAAGTACGATTTTATATTTTATGCATTTCACTACCTTTTTTTGTAACGTCCTTAAGATATGACCGTAAATGAAGATTGTAGTTTTAAAACAGCAGTGATATTTAAATTTCACCTGTTTTAACCAAAATATACTCAAACCTTATACGGGTCCTAAGGACCTAGGTGTACCTTACGTTTTACGGTTTTTAGGTGTACCAATTACGGGTTAATCTTGACTAATGTAGAAGCTGAAGTTTACAAATAACTCAATCTAAAGACGCACCACGAGCGTAAAACGCGTTATTGTTCGACGAATTTTAACAATTTTAACAAAGACGTATTTTATTTATTGAATTAAAAATAGCGTTGCTATACCAGTTCATGGGATGGAGAAATTGTTAGCAGTTTACTCGTGAAAACGTATCACGCAGCTGCTTTCGCAACTGCAATATTAGTATCGATACAGCTTAAGTGGTGGGGGACATGAAAGGAGCCTCCGAGCAGAATGTGCTGTTAAGCTAGCATCACATTCGAGCGTCCCCTGGGCAACGCTTTTTTCTTAGCGCCAATGCTTTCAAATGCAGAGACATCAAGGTATAGCTATTGTAATGACTAGTCAACACAGGACCTTATCAGGTCCAATCATGACTATTATCTCTGTCAATATCGAGGGCTTGTCCTTATAAAAAGAGGAACTGATAAAAGACCTATGTAAGAAAAATAAATGTGATGTCCTCACAGAGATAGTATCCTTAATCGCCCAAAAATCCAAGGCATGCGTTTGGTGGCTGAGAGGCCTCATCATCAATGTGGCAGTGCTGCTTTTGTGAAGTCTGAAATTCAGGTACTGTCGCCCAGCGTATCTGACATAAATGACGCAGAGATTGTCACAGTTGAACTTAGAAACTGTACCATAACATCTGTGTACAAACCACTACTAAGTAACTTCAATTGAAATCATAAGCTTAATAGTACAATAGTAAATTTTGTAATTGGTGACTTCAGTAGCCACAGCACTAGATGGGGATACCCTCAAGATGACGAGAATGGGATAGCAGTTATCAGCTGGGCAGAGTCCAACAAGCTACCTTTAATTCACGATCATGAATCCCCACCCTCTTTTAATAGTGACAGATGGCAAAGGGGATATAATCTTGATCTAATTTTTGCTACAGAACATGTAAGTCAGCAATGCATAAAAACAGTATGCCCACCTATACCGAAAACCCAACACCGACCTATAGTGTGCCAACTTATGACTGCTGTAAGATCAGTTTGCGTACCATTCCGCCGAAGGTACAAGTTCACAGATGCCGTGAAAAGAAGCTCAAGACTGTCTATACCTCGGGCCTGTAAAACTGAGTACGTTAAAGGCCTAACATCGAAAACAGTGGCCGACCTACACACGTATACAGAATTGTTTGAAAAATATCAATTCGATGAATCAACAGTGGCTGCAGGGCAACAATTGTTAGCTTCTCAGAAGCTAAAAGAAATAGTTGGGTTAATCTAATGGAAGAGCTAAATATGAGCATAAGCAGCCCTAAAGCCTGGCCCCTTCTTAAGCGCTTAAGCAATGACCCAATTTCCCTGAACAACCATGTCAACATTATAGCCTATTACAGCCTATCTCAATAGATGAGCTAAATGAAGCCATTGCAAAATGTAATAACGGGAAGGCTGCCGGACTAGATGATATTCTGGTAGAACAGATCAAACATTTTGGCCCACAGACCAAACAGTGGATGCTAAATATGTTTAATAAATGCATGGCTGACTGTAAGATTCCACGTATATGGAGGAAATCAAAAGTCATAGCAATCCTTAATTCTGGAAAGGACATCAACAATCCCAAAAGGTACCGACCTATATCATATCTCTGCCACAAGATTTTTGAAGGAATTTTACAAACTCGACTCACATATGTGATAGAGCCCAAACTCATACCACAACATGGGGGTTTCCGTCCTGAAAGAAATTGCACCTCACAAATATTAGTCCTAATACAGTTTATTGAAGATGAGTTTCAGAAGAAAAGGGTTACCGGAGCTGTTTTTATTGATTTGACTGCTGCCTACGACACTGTCAACACTCGACAACTAATTGAAAATCTGTATGAGATCACTAGAGATCGAAAATTTACTGATATAATTAGAAATCTACTTCAGAATCGTCGATTGTTTGTAGAGCTTCAGGGAAAACGTAGTCGATGGCGGAACCTGACCGATGGCTACCTCAGGGAAATGTACTGACTCCATCCCTTTTCAACGTGTACACAAACGACCAGCCACTTCCTGTCAACACCAGCAGTTACATATAAGCTGACGACCGATTCATAGTTCCTCAGGGACAGTCAAATGTTCAAATGTTTGTAGAACTTATGGGACTTAACTACGGAGTCATCAGTCCCCACAGGGGCAGTCGTTTGAGGATGTGGAGAAGAGTCTGAATGAGGCACTGGTGGAGCTTGACTCATATTACTGCCGTAATCAACTGAAACCCAACCCAATGAAAACCCAGACATGTGCATTCCATCTGCGCAACAAACAGGCATCTCGTCAGCTGCAAGTGAGGTGGAGGGGTGTTGTCTTGGAACACTGCAAAAACCCTATATACTCGCGCGTTACTTTAGACCGAACTCTGACATTTAAACAACATTGCCTTAACACCAAACTGAAAGTTTGTGGTCGAAATAACATTCTGAAATGACTGACGGGTTCGATCTGAGACGTAAGACCAAAGGTTGTAAGAACGTCAGCCCTATTTCTAGCCTACGCCGCTGGCGAATACGCTAGTCCAGTTTGGTGCAGGTCAGCACACGCCAAACAAGTCGATTTCGCCCTCAATGAATCTGCTAGAATAGTTACAGGATGTTTGCAGCCAACCCCTGTAAATAAAATCTATCATTTTGCCGGAATTGCACCTCTAGCAATTCGAAGAGAACAAGCAGCATAAAAAGAGAGACAAAAATCTATAGTCTCCAAGTGGCACCCACTCCATGGGATGGAGCCAGCACCACAGAGGCTTAAATCTGGAAACAGTTTTCTCACATCAACTGAGAAGGAGAGTGACTACAGAACAACGGTAGAACGCTGGAAGGATGCGGAAAGACACCCGTGGATGGAACCCTCCGAAGCCTTAGCTGCTGGACACAACGAAAGCTGGACAACGTGGAAGTCTTTGAACCGATTACGCAGTGGCATAGCAAGGTCTAAAGTGAACCTAAGCAAATGGGGCTATCAAAAGATTCCACCCTCTGTGACTGTGGAGTCATTCAAACAACTACCCATATGTATAACTGCCCGTTCAGTCCCTCACACTGTCCCTTTGAGGAGCTAATGTCAGCACAACCAAACACTACTGACGTAGCCCTCTTCTGGGCTAAGAATGTGCAGAAACCTTTCTTTATATCTGAATAATTTTTCTTTTTAAATTAATATGCAGGTATTTCATGATGTCTCTGACACGAATAAGTAAGCTTAAGTGGTGTCCATTAACTGGTATAAAGATTGTTAGATATGTTGCACTACATGATAAAAGTTTATGAACGTGTAAAAGACTTTGGTAAAAGAAAATTATTGCCACGACTGTGACAAATTCGTCATTCTTTCACGCCGTACAGCCTACCAACACTCAAGCGGTAAGTGGTAAACTACTTTACCTGTTTAGCGGTGAATGAACTGCAGGGAGGCTTTTATGCCCATAAAACAGTGGAAGGTGGCCTGCTAGAGATAAGGTCAGATTTAGAGGCCGTTTGGACGACGGGACTAGCCTTTATTGCGCGCAGCTGTCCGCCTGATCCCACAACAAATCAGACTTTGCTCGCCGTCCCCAAGGACTGCTGCCGACCCTGGCCATTCCACATTGACACAATCCCCGTAGTCGCTGAGTTACAGCCAGCGTCTGTGAGTGAAGCAGTGACCGATCATCTGCTTTTTTATTTATTTATTTTCTTCTTTTGACGTTCGCTGCTCATTGAAGACATGTGCTTATGGCTTTTTAATGGCTTTTTAACCAGAGACTGCGTTTTATTGGCAGAACCCTTAAAAGATGCATCGTATTGTCACGATACAGGAGAGACAGCGTTACGGAAATGATATAGGCTCTGGAATGAGAATCATTACAACAACGGCGCTTATCGCTGCGGCGTGGGCTACTTGCGAAACTCCAATCGCCAACATTCTCCTCCTAATGCGAAAATATATTGTTGACTCCCACTTACATAGGTAGAAATGATCATCAGAATAAAATACGAGAAATCAGAGCTCGAACAGAGAGATTCAGGTGTTCTTTCTTCCCGCGTACTATTCGAGAATGGAATGGGAGATGAATAGTATAATTGTGGTTCGATGAACCCTCTGCCAGGCACTTAAATGTGATTTGCAGAGTATCCCATGTAGATGTAGATCTGTAGTACGGGTTGTACTTTCTTAGTTCCATATGTAGAAGGTCAGCTCCGTGATTTACAGTTTACGCAATTCGACTAGTGTACGAGACACAATTACACATTCATAATACCTCTGTTTGTCTCACATGATGACAAGTGAAATCAACCTAAAAGCAACAGAGACTTTGTAATCGGTTAAATGTATTTTTTATTATGTTCATACCTTCGTGCGGTTGCTGCTACCACAGTTATGTTTAAAGTGGTTTTTTTTTAATTTAATGTTATTCGACAGGGTTAAATTAGCTAATTCCATTGAAATGAGATCTTTAGTTCTATATCTACATCTACATACCGGGTGATCAAGAAGTCAATATAAATTTGAAAACTTAATAACAGAATAATGTAGATATAAGGGTAAAAATTGATACAGATGCTTGGAATTACAAGGGGCTATTTAGGAAAAAAAATAAAAGAAAGATGGCGCTTCATCTGATCTGAAAAGCAATAATTAGCAAAACAAATTAAGGCAAAGCAAAGATGATGCTCTTTAGAGGAAATGCTCACTATGTTCACCATCATTCATCAACAATAGCTGTATCAAGGAATAATGTTGTGAACAGCACTGTAAAGCATGTCCGGTGTTATGGTGAGGCATTGGCGTCGGATGTTGTCTCTCAGCATCCCTAGAGATGTCGGTCGATCACGTTACACTTGCGACTTCAGGTAACCCCAAAGCCAATAATCGCACGGACTGAGGTCTGGGGACCGAAAGGGGGGGGGGAGGGAATCATGACGAAAGTGGCTGCCGAGCAGAAGATCATCACCAAACGAAGCGCGTAAGAAATCTTTCACGCGTCTAGCAATATGCGGTGGAGCGCCATCCTGCATAAAAATCGTACGTTTCAGCAGGTGTTTATCAGCCAGGCTGGGGATGATGCGATTCTGTAACATATCGGCGTACCTCTCACCCGTCACGGTAGCAGTCACTGACGTTTTGCTGTCCAGCGCCATCTGTCAGACGATTCTTGAACCTTTTTTTCTTTATTTTTTCTAATAAAACTCCATGTCATACCAAGCATGTGTGTCAATTTTTACCTCTCAATCTACATTATTCGGTGATTTATCATGTTTCCAAATTTTCTGACTTTTTGATCACCCGGTACATCCACCTAGACGTGCGTGGCCGTGTGTACTCAGCACAACTACTATAGTCTGCCCAAAAGATACATAATGATGGCACTTACTTCAATTGCCGCGGTGGAGTGGCCGAGCGTGTCAAGGCGCCTAGCTGCGGCTACGAAATTTATGGCTACTGGTGTTAACGGCTAACGTAGCCTTTTCAAATGTGCATTGCAGGATATGGGCCTGAAGATGGTGTGATTGTAACACCGAAACCGAACGCGCTAAATTAAAAAAAAAAAAAAAAAAAAAAAATGTTTTCTATACAGCTGCTGGTACTTTTTTCCACATTCATGGATTGATGGTTATGTGTACAAAATTTCATAATAATTGAAGAAAACTTTATATTTGTATGTATTACGTACACACAACACACGGACACACTATTGTATATATAAAGATATAGATTGTCAGTGTATTTGTGGGTTTGTGTGTACATATTTCACAAAAATCTTTTCTTCCCACCTTTATGAAATTCGGCACACTTGGCCTTCAAACCAAGAGGATAGGCTCCGTAAGTGTAAGGATCACGTACAATATATATATATATATATATATATATATATATATATATATATATATATATATATATATATATAAAATTTCAGGATATATGACGTCATAAATAATGAGATGTGCATCTTAGGTAATGTTGCGCATTTCCTCCTAACCCAGTGGACCGATTATAACCGAATTGGTGTATATATTCCTTGTCGTGAGGTAACAATTGCTGCAGGGGTAATAATGACATATGGCACATGATTCAGGAGATATGACGTCACAAACAATAGATGTCGCAAAAGACTGCCACATCATGTGACTAGATTTTATTCATACACTATATGAGAAAGAGTACTTTTCGACTTCAACAAAGTTTAAAGGTACTTTCAAACCTTTATTATACCTTTTCTTTCGCTAGCAACGACAGCAAAATGGTGAAAGGAGAACAGTTCCTCGCTTGCAACTTTTACACGGTTCATGGAGTAAAACTACGGCATTCGATACGACGTTGTAATTCATGGCGTGGACACTATAAACTTTACTCGCAGGAAATATTACAGACAATATACACACATATAGCGGTAAGGACCTGCGAAATAGTTTCACAGTACGACACGTATTTCATAACATTGTTGTTGTTGTGGTCTTCAATTCGGAGACTCATTTTGATGCAGCTCTCCATAATACCCTATCCTGAGCAAGCCTCTTCAACTCCGCATAAAAACGACAACCTACATACATCTGTCTGAATCTGCTAACTGTATCTATCACTTGGTCTTCCTCTGCGGTTTTTACCCCAAACACTTCCCTCCAATGCTAAATTCACGATTCCTTGTTGTCTAAGAATGTGTCCTACCAATCGATCCGTTATTTTAGTCAAGGTACGCCAGAAATTCCTTTTCTCCCCAATTCTGTCCAGTAACTAAATCAATATTCGATGTTAACAAATTTCACCTTTTCAGGAACGCTTTTCTACCCATTGTCATTCTGCATTTTATATCCTCTTGATATCCTCATGATAGTAACATTGATGATCACACGACAAGTTTTAATCTAATGTTCAAAGGTTTGTAAACTTATTGGACCAAACTACTATGATCATCAGTCCAAGGAAGGACTCGTACATCCGACGGCGAGCAACTGCACACCCCACAACAAGCACCTTAGACCGCTCGGCCATTCCACCGCGACAAGTTTTTAATACATTACTTCTTTAGTACTAACTGTATTAGCAACAGATTCTACACACATACAACAGTTATACAAGTGAATAAATACTTGCAAAATTACACAATTGTGCAACACACAATTCAATAAATATTAAATCATATATACTGCGATGGGTAAAAACCTAAATCATCAACCACGTGTTAATACATGTCTTATTTACTATCAAGACACTTTTGTGTTCCAGTCATCTTAAGGAAATTCCTGGAAAGCATTTCAAATGTCGTAACTCTATGGGACTTCTTTGGTTATTAGCCCCTAGCCTTAGAAACTATTTAAACTAAGTGAACTAACCTAAGGACAACTATACCCATGCCCGAGAAAGGACTCTAATCTCCGAAGGCGAGCAACTGTGCGGTCCGCATAAAGGCTCCTGAGAACGCACGGAGCCGACCGCAGTGGACGAGATGTCTGCGGCGCGCCAGTCACAGTCTGCACGGCCGCTACGGTCGGGGTTTCGAATCCCCCCTCGTGGATGGATGTTTGCGTCGTCTTTAGTATAGGGTAGTTCATAAGTAGTTTGTAAGTTTAGGGACTGATGACCCTGCAGTTAAGTCCCTTAAGCTTAACAAACATTTGAACATTTAGAATGCACGGCCACTCCACCGCGGCGCTGACAGTACTGTTGACAACTTTGAGCTGTGAAGCGCACACGACTGCAGGCGAAAGCAGTAGGCTTCTACAGAGTTACAACTAAAGGCAGAGAATGTAACAGAGTACATTCAATGAAAACCCGTTATTTCTGACAGATCTACATTACTACATAGACTGCCATTTCAAGGAAGACTTTCATTTTCTATTATGATTAGTAAATCACAGGAAAGTGTATTAATTACTGCGGACGTGGTTTGACATCTCATGTTGCTCACACTGTCAATCTTATATCACTTGCTCAAGGGAGTGCTCACCAAATAATTTAGTCATACTAGCTCGTGGACAAGTAACAAGAAATATTGTTTAAAGTCAGGTTTTGAATTTAAGAAATGTATGAATGTTACGTAACATTTGTATTTTGATTACTGTCTTTCTTTGTTTGCTTACTGCACTTATAATTTTGTGCAGTATGCAAGACAGCCTTACTTATTATATACTCTCCTATAAATATAACATGTTTTGCCCAAAAAGAGATCCATAGAGATTGAAAGGATAAGAGAAATACTAACACAGAGCATCAGTAAATAAATACCTGATCAACGCCGGTTTTTCAGCTAATTATGTTTGTTAGCTTTTCTAGACCTCGAAAAAGCTTATGATCGGGTAGCGCATGAACTAATCTGGTTACCGCTTCGAGAACACGGCTACCCAGAGTATCTTGTAAATTGGATACAGCTGCTGTTTGTTGAACGAGAAAGCTATGTTCAAGCAGAGCCGGGCGCCGTGGCTCAGCGCGCCCGGTCAGGGGGCTACACGTCCTCTGTAATAAAAAAGCTGAGCCAAATATTCAACGAACAATCAAGAACGAACCAAAACGAACGACCGCAGAGCACAGATCTACCCAAAGAACAAAAAAAAAGCAGCTGCAACAGGAGTAACATGTGAGCGTCGGATGCAGGGCCACCTGAAGGTCAAAAATATACCGGACTGTCATCCGCCCTGTCGCTTTCTGTGGTACTGAGAGCTGGCCAGCTACAAAAGAGACAGCACGACGACTGTAGGTCATAGAGGCGAAGATGCTTAGATGGACAGGTAGCGTCACTCGACTGAACCACGTTTCAAATGTCACCAGAAAACGTTTTGGAATTGCACGCAGCCAAGAGAAAATGCGGGAAAGTCGTCTGCGATGGTTTAGACATCTACTGCGTGCAAAAGAGAAGTCAGTAGCATAGGCAGCTTACACAATGGAAGTCTTTGGAAAGAGACTCAAGGGACGACCGAGGCAGCGATGTGCCAATATCTGGCACAATGAGGTGAAAGGTGTCAAGCTACTCCCAGACATGGCACATGAGCGAATAAAATGGAGACAGCGAATCCACTCAGCGGACCCTGCCACCATACGGGACAAACGTAAAGAAAAAGAAGAAGTTCAAAGTCAATGCGGATTTAGAAAATATTGTTCATGTGAAACACAACTAGCTCTTTACTCACTCGAAGTGATGAGTGCTATGGACAAGTATTCTCAAATTGATTACCTATTTTTTGAATTCTAAAAGGTTTTTGACACCGTACCTCACAAACGGCTTTTAATCAAATTGCGTCGTTATGGTATATCGCCCAAAATTTGCGACTGGATACGGGATTTCCTGTCAGAGAGAGGACACAGCTCGTAGTAATCGATGGTAAGGCATCGACTAAAACAGTGGTAATATCGGGCGTTCCATAGGGTAGTGTCATTGGTCCTCTGCTGTTCCTTATTTACATTACGAAAATCTAAGTAGCTCACTTACGTTGTTTGCAGATAACGCCGTCATTTACCGTCTAGTAAAATCATCTGAAGATCAAAACCAACTGCAGAACGATCTAAATAAGATATCACTATGGTGTAAAAATTGACAATTGACTCTAAATAACGAGAAGTGTGAAGTCGTCCACATGAGTACGAAAATAAATCCGTTAAACTTTGTTTACAAGATAAATCAATCAAATGTGAAGGCCGTTAACTGCACTAAATACCTTGGAATTATTATTACATCATGGAAAGAACACGTAGATAATGTCGTAGGAAATGCAAACCAGAGACTGTGTTTTATTGGCAGAACTCTCTTAAGATGCAACAGAACTACTAAAGAGACTGCATACAATACGCTTGTCCGTCCTTTTTTGGAGTATTGCTGCCCAGTGTGGGATCTTTATCAGGTGGGTTTGACGGAGGACATCGAAGGGGTCCAAAGAAGGGCAGCTCTTTTTGTATTGTCACGATACAGGTGAGACAGGGATACGGAAATGATACAGGATATGGGATGGGAATCAATTTAACAACGGCGCTTATCGCTGCGGCATAGGCTATTTACGAAACTCCAATTGCCAACACTTTCCTCCGAAAGCGAGAATATATTGTTGACTCCCACTTGGTAGAAATGATCATCAGCATAAAATATGAGAAATCAGAGCTCAAACAGGAGAGATTCAGGTGTTCTTCCTTCCCATGCGCTATTCGAGAATGGAATGGGAGAGAAATAGTATAAAGGTGGTTCGATGAACCCTCTGCAAGGCACTTAAATGTGATTTGCAGAGTATCGATGTAGATGTAAAGTTAAAAGTTTTAGTTGGATGGTAATTATCGGTTAGTCACATTGGCCGAAATCGAAGAAAGCAACATGACAAGCCACTTCTTTTCGTTAATAGTCATCATTTACTCGGCTCCCTTTAGTAAAAATTCCATTTGCAGCTGTCGTATGTCGTTTACTCGTTTTCAACATGGCGTCGAGCGCAATGCTCGGCTCCACACAGATGGAAGGAGCTGCCCTCTGCTTCCGCTTCCGTATTCTCTCTATTCTGTAGCTGGAGCCCCGCGTGGCGGCACTGTATTCGGTGCTGTCACAACAGCGAGATTCGCTGCCAGGTCGGTGTGCACTGGAGATACTACGGGAGCTCAGGCAGCGAGGTGTTGGCGGGCGCCGGCCACGTGTTTGATTTACAGCGGCCGGCCAGCAGACAGGTTTCATTTACCCGGCAGACAGGTAGCCCGCGCGTCATAGCCTTGCGCACTGCGGCCTGTCCCAAGAAACTTATGTTGCCTTTCACATTAGCCGCGCTGCGCGCTAAATTATTGCCGCTTCTGCACGAGAACGCCTGTCCAGGTAACATCCCAAGTTCCCGTTTCGTGTAAGCCTCAACACTGTGCTGCGCTGTGCTTTATTACGCTAGAGTTAGCACTTTATTTTGATCTATGGGGAGTTAATTTATATGGGGTTATTAAAGTATTTTTATTTGGATATTTACACTAACTGAAAACCCGGCTTTGCCCAGGTATTTATTTATTTATTCCTACCATTTTTCAGGTAAATATTCATTTGTATAAGGGCTGTATGTCTGTAAAATCTCTTGGAAACACAATTAGTAGTAAAGAAGTAATAGATTAAAACTTGGTGCATATGGGGGGGTTTCCATGAACGTTGCTGTTTATGTGCTCATATCCCATGAACTACGTGCCGTACTGTGATACAGTTTAGAAGGTACATTCAACCATATGTGCGTATACTGTCTGTAAAATTTCCTCCGGCTACAATTTGCCGGCCGCGGTGGCCGAGGGGACTGAGGCGCTTCAGTCACGGTCTGCACGGCCACTACGGTCGGGGGTTCGAATCCCCCCTCGGGCATGGATATTTGTGCCGTCCTTAGTTAGTTCATAAGTAATTTGTAAGTTTAGGGACTGATGACCCCGTAGTTAAGTCCCATAGACTATACAAACATTTGAACATTTTTGGTTCGAATCCCCCCTCGGGCATGGATATTTGTGCCGTCCTTAGAATTAGCTAGTTTGTAAGTTTAGGGACTGATGACCCCGTAGTTAAGTCCCATAGGCTTTACAAACATTTTTTGGCTACAATTTGTAGTGTACAATTTATAAATTGTAACGTCATACCGAGAGTCGTAGTTTTACTCCATAAACAGCGAAAAAGTAGTAAGCGAGAAACATTTATCCTTTTATCATTTTGCTATGGATTCCAACAAGAAAAAGTTTAATAAAGGTTTGAAATTATGTTTGAAGTTTGTTGCAAGTCGCTAAGTACTGTCATTCTCATACAGTGTATTTCGAAAGTCTCGCATCATTATATGGCATTTTTTGCGATTTCTATTGGTTATGACGTAAAATCTTTTGAATCATGTGTAGTATGTGATTCTTAACCATGCAGCAATTGTTACCTCACGGTAGGGAATGTGTGTACCAAATTTGGTTGAAATCAGTCCAATGGTTTAGGAGAAAATGGGCAGCTTTGTCGCAAAATGCAGCAGTTTTTCGCGCATCTCATTGTTTATGATGTCATATCTCGTGAATTTGTCGTATGTGATTCTTACACTTACGGCGACCGTCCTCATGGATTTGAAGCTTACGTGTACAAAATTTCATAAAGATTGGAACAAACCTGTAAATTTGTATGCAACACGTACACACATACGGACACTCTGCTCTATATATTAGAAGAAGATATCGAAATGTCGTTGTTGTTGTGGTCTTCAGTCCGTAGACTACGGTCGGAGGTTCGAATCCCCTCTCGGACATGGATATTTGTGCCGTCCTTGGGATTAGCTGTTCATAAGTAGTTTGTAAGTTTATGGACTGATGATCCCGTAGTTAAGTCCCATAAGCTATACAAACATTTGAACATTTTGAGTCCGTAGAATGGTATGATGCAGCTCTCCACCCTACTCTATCCTGAGCAAGCCTTTTCATCTCCTCATAAAAACGGCAAGCCACATCCATTTGAATCTGCTTACTATATGCGTCGCTTGGTCTCCCTCAGCGATTTTTACCCCACACACTGTCCTCCAATGCTAAATTTACGATTCCCCGTTGTCCCTTCTTTTAGTCAAGGTATACCAGAAATTCCTTTTCTCACCAATTCTGTTCAGTACCTCTTCATTAGTTACATGATCCACCCACTTAATCTTCAGCATTCTTCTGTAGCACCACATTTCTCTTCCTGTCCGCTCTGTTTATCGTCCATGTTTCACTCCCGTACAAGGCAACACTCTACACAAATGCCTTCAGAAAAGACTTCCTTAAAAAGACACTTAAATTAATATTAGATTTAAGAAAATTTCTCTTTTTCAAAAACGCTTTTCTTCCCATTGCCATTTACATTTTATATCTTCTGTACTGCGACCGCCATGTTATTTTACTACTCAAGTAACAAAACTAATCTACCACCTTCATTGTTTTGTTATATAATTCCTTCAGCATCGCCTGCATTCCATTATGTTTTGCTCTTGTTAATGTTCATTTTGTACGCTCTCTTCAACACACTGTCCATTCTATTCAACTGCTCTTCCAGGTCCTTTGCTGTCTCTGACAGAATTACAATGTCATCGGCAAAACGCAATGTTTTTATTTCTTCACCCTGAACTTTAATTCCTATTCCAAATTTTTCCTTGCTTTCCTTCACCACCTGCTCGATGTACAAATTGAATAACATCGAAGAGAAGCTACAACCCTTACTCCCTTCCTAACTAACGCTTCCTTTTCATGCCCTTCGAGTCTAATAACTGCAGTCTGGCTTTTGTACAAGTTGTACAAGTTTATCGAATGAAAGTTAATATTTTTGGCTATATAGAATATTAAAAAAAAGAGTGTATCAGCACAGAATATGGATTGTTTCGAATATTTCCTCTGAGTAAGCTAAATTCTGCGATTTTTACAGATTATCGAATGTTATTGAATGTTAATTGAGGTGCGAATTAGGTGAATTAGAATGCGATTTAAATGTTGAACTCGAGAACAGAGCGAGGAAATAAATGATGACCGCTCGTGTTAATTTATCGAGATTGAACATTGTGGTCGATACTGCGGACTGTGTAAAATACGCGGAGAAGCTAATTTCAGACCGTTTGGTCGACACGCTTAAAAGAATATTCTGAGGATAACTAAGTTACTCGAAATGGAGTTAATTTCATTTCCATATCAATAATTTGCCATAAACTAATTTCAGAATATAAACTGAATTGGAACAGACCTATGAGTGTTAATATCTTTGGTGGGCAGAACGTAAGAACGATTATTTGGAAACCTGTGAAATATAATTTATTTACCTATCAGTGGCGATATTAGGAAGTTATTTACGCTGTACAAACTTGAACAGATAAAATAATTTTGAGTATGGAAGACTTTTGCTGATTAATACGTTAAAAAGTGTGTAACTGTTTGGTAACGATAGAATCGCCGAGTAACGAAGTGTTTGATATTTGGAATATATAACAAAGTGCTAGAGACGAATTTAGACTTACGCGAAATTATAAACTTTTATCAGAAATCGTGGTATTCAATGAGATTTTGCTATCAGGGAGTAGTCAGACTGTTTTCAGCTCTAAATACAGAGTGTGTTATAACTCCGAGAGCCATTGACGCCGCATTGAAATAAAGCTTGAACATTAACAGCAGGGTACAAGCGGCATATGGTACTGTAGGGTAAATTCTGCACTTTACGGAACATTGGTTGAGTAACGAACGAACACAATTCTACATGCAAGAAACTTGGAATTATCCCGGGCGTGCTAAATTTTACTTTTCCTTCCGCCCGCTCTCAGACAACGTTAAGTCGGGGAAGGTTATAGCATACAACGATTAAATGCTCCTTTCCTCTGGAAATAATTGTGTTTGTCTTCGAGAAAGTGAATACCTGTCGCTATACAGCGTGGGTACCGTCGGAGAAGAAACGATAAACATTATGTTTAACATCAGATACACTGGTCAAAACAATGATGGGATCAGTTGATAATATCTAGGTTCTGAAATATTGTCTTCGGCAGAATAAACTAAAATGGTTCGACGTCTTTCCGTTGTAATACGGAGTGGAGGAAACAACATAACGAGTACCGAGATAGTTGTAGTAACAGAAATTTGCTGCAGAGGGGGTTTGTGCGGACTTGTGTTTACTCTACCAAAGGAATTACACAATCAGTTGGGTTCTGGTAGTGTGGTGAACAGGAAGTGCAATGCAATAACAACGTGACTTACCAGAAGCTTCGGTTTGGAGAGCCACGGGAAGGTTGGAAGCAGGACAGACACAGAGGGAGGTGGCTGCAGCTATTGGAGTGTTCAAAGTGTAATTTCCAGGACTTGAACGCGATTTCAGACAATAGAAACCGTCAAAAGAAGACCTGTGGCCACAGGTCGTCCACGGGTAACATCAGCAAGAGATGACCGTTATCTCCGGTAAACAGCCCGTCGGGACAGCAGGCTGAATGCAACTCAGCTGCAACGCACCCTCCATGCAGCAACAGGATGAGCATTATCGACACCAACAGTCCGAAATCGCCTTCGGGAATGTTGCGTCTAGGCCCGAAGGACTGTGGTGGGTCTCCCGTTAAAACCACGACACCGTTTCGCCTGCACATACTGGGTGGAGGAACATCATGATTGGAGTCGTAACGAATGGCGCCGGGTTCTGTTCACAGATTTTGTGTTCAGCCGGACAAGCGTCGCTCCCTCATCTGTAGAGACCGTGGAACTCTGAACAATCCTGCTTATGTGCTGGAAAGATCACCATATCCTGGTCACGGTCGAATGGCGGTTAGACTGCTCAGAGGTATAGAGCCAAGTTCTTCTACTTGCGCGCAAGGCTGGTGTCATGAGAGATGGGTTCCTTCTGGTGGACTATAATGCTCGTCCCCACAGAACTGCACTCGTGGAGAACGTCCACGAATTGAATGGAGTAACCGTCTTTTTCACCGGACTTAAAACCGACTGAGCATATTTGAGATGCACTTACAAATGCATTGAAGCCAGATCACAGCCCCCCCCCCCCCCATAACGGTTGCGCTCATTGAATAATGGCCAAATATCCGTCAAGAGCTGATTAACAACCTCATACTGCCCATGTCTCGCAGCTGTGCAACTGTACTGGCCATCCGAGATGATCACACAAGGTATTAGAGGTCAATGCCTTTCCGTGTGTTAATGATGAACGGCGATTAGTAGGAAATATTTATTTGCTGCAGCATATCTAGATTTCGGTGTGTGAACATGACCTTCAACATGAAGATCGAAAAGTTTATATCTTTTAAACCAGGATTTTAATGCATTGATGACGATGGCACGGAGACATAAATCTAAATGTGCGATTGTAACTAAATATTTACGTCTGATTTCTGTTCACTATTAACATATTATATGTACAACACATTGGCTGAGCACGATAGGGAATCAATGACTTTTTCACTATTATGATAGCCCCATCGTGCCTCGCTCTAAGTAAACGCCATGTAAACCTCAAGTAAAGAGATGAGACAGCAAAATATCGTACTGTATTACACACAAATTACAATTGTAACTAATATCTGAATAAACTACGTTACCAGATGTAAATTTTTTCAGCAGTGTAGTTCCTTCTTGATACCTCGTCATTTCAAACGGACGACACACGACAAACACAAATTGCATACAGACAACAGAAATATTAAAGACATGAAAAACCATTAACATTTCAAGCAAAATAAAAGAAACAAGCGCAACACGAGAGAGGTTTGCCGATCTCCAGGTTTGTAGTCCAACTCCGTGAACACGTAACCACGAAGAAGGGTTTATTTCAATGCCTTTTCTTCAGCTTAGATTGTTCACTTTGTCTAATTTGGTTCTTTTTCGATGTTACGAAAACTTCCATCCTGTTTTCGTTCTCGATCTGCCTTCATTTATTGACATGCGACTTACTAGATCACCTTGCCAATAAATCTGAGGGGGATGGGTAGATTAGTTGCTGATAGAACTTCCGGGATATAAGGCCGTGGTCCATAAAACATTTCAGCTTTTCCTAACGTTTCGTCCACAGCTGCGCCGGACATCTTCGGAGGTCTTCCTACTTCTTGTCTTGCCGACTGAGAGCGCCATATATACTGTGGAAAGCGGGCGTTATCAGCAGAGATAGTCCTTATCAGAGATAAAAACATCACTATCGATTGCAATCGGTCAGAGATAAAACCTGTCGATCTTTTAAAGCTATCGTCCATATTTCGCTAAGTTTCATAGCTTCTTCTTTCCTGTTAAAATTTTCCTTATGTTTATATATTTCAATAGCTTCCCTGTATTGCCGTTGATAATAATTCGTCATTTTAGATGAAACTGATGTTTCGGAAAAACCTCATTATATGACTTCCAGATTGAAGAGCATGTTCTCCCACAACCGATTTCTCTGTTTTTTCTAGTCGACAAAGACTTTTGTGTTCCTTCAGCCTAGTTTCTATACTTATTTTTGTGGTTGCAATATAAACTTTACCAAATGTACATGGAATTTTATAAACGCCACAAGGAGAAAGAGAAGGTCGTTTATCTTTCACAGAACGGAGTACTTTACACATTTTCTTAGTTGGTCTGAAAACCGGTCTGATGTTGTGTTTGCGTAATACTTTTCCTATTTGATCAGTTACTTTTGGCAGGGAAACTGTGTGCTTTGTTTGATCACTTGTTCTTAGACTATTGTTATTTGGTCACAGAACCATGTTTATTTCTTTATCTGAATTGCCATTTTTCTTGAATGGTTGCTTCAGGTGTTTTAATTCAGCATCCAGGTGTTCCGGAGAGCAAATTTTCTCGGCTCTGTCAACGAGTCTTTTGATGACACCTCTCTTCTGATGTGGGTAATGATTAGAGTTCTTATGTAAATATCGGTCTGTGTGTGTGTAGCTTTCCGAAAAATGTTTCAGTTTTCCATCCACGGTACATACTGACGACTTCGGGATTCAATCATAAACATATTTATTATGGGAAGGAAGGTAAAATTAATTACAGTATGTTGTATACAATATCAAATTTTACAGTTCATATTTTACAAACATTTATTACTTCCAGATGGCTTTATATGAGCCTCGATGATAACTTTAATCCCAACATAACGCAAAATTTCTGCTTCTGTTGTTTCCATACTAAGTGAACTAGCCTGAACAGATTTCAGGTGTGTCCCATATTCCACAAGCTCCCAAAATTCAATTGTAAAGTATTCCATGACAGACTCAAACATTCCTCTAGGTCCATTGAAATCAGTTTCCTGTTCGTTCTCCGGAAATGGGTCCATCTCAAGCATGCAGTAATGGACATGACATATCATTGGTTGGCACCAAATCAAGATTTTTCTTTGATGTGACAATTTATAAATTTTGTTACAACTGTAGAAACAAACAAAATATACTACCGCATTCTTTAAACTAAACAGCAATATGTACCAAGTACATAGCCAGCCCAAACCTCTTATGGGTTTTTTAACACTAGCATTCATTAAACTTCAATGTTTTGGGACTGAATTTCGTCATTAACATCACGTTCAGAGTCATGAATCGTAGGCTGTTTATTCATTTCAGCAAATAAGTGATAGATTCAGAATTTTTAATACTCTGCATCACTTTCATTCAGAACGCGGGATATCTCTTTAGCACTTGGTACATGAGCTGCCAGAAAACAGTATGTTATGAAGTACAAAGATGTCCTAAAAGTACATGCCAAGAACCAAGGCACACAGACGTCGACCGTGCAAACATTGGCATTTACTGCACACGAAAATTGAAATAATAACATATTTGCCCAATTTCAAAAAATTCGTCAGTTTTTCAACTTAAAAAAAATGTTGAAATGTTTGTAGAGCTTATAGGACGTAACTACGGGGTCATCAGTCCCTAAACCAACAAACTACTTATGAAGTAGCTTATACAAAAGACGGCACAAACATACATGCCCGAGGGGGGATTCGAACCCCCGACCGAAGCGGCCGTACAGACCGTGTCTGGCATGTCGCAGACCGCTCGGCCACTGCAGCCGGCCTTTCAACTTCACTTGTTGTTGTAGTTGTTGTTGTTGTGGTCTTCAGTCCGGAGACTGGTTTGATGCAGCTCTCCACAATACCCTATCCTGAGCAAGCCTCTTCATCTCCACATAAGAACAGCAACTTACATCTGTCTGAATCTGCTTACTGTATCCATCTCTTGGTCTTCCTCTGCGATTTTTTCCCCACACACTTCCCTCCAACGCTAAATTCACAATTCCTTGATGTCTAAGAATGTGTCCTACTGTGAGATTACCGCCCAATAGAAATATTGCTAATTAATAGCATTTGATAACTAAACAGTATGAAGTTCACTGCAAATATTGACCATGCCAATGCACTAAATGTCACACAATTTTAATCTTATTAATTATGGTAGCAATATATGTACACAGTTGGATGACAACATTTATAGTTAGGCCATAGGTAGAAATTCTCCACGTTGAGATTTGCTGTGTGCTTGTAGCTGACGGGAGGCCAGCGAGCAGGCCGACGTTCGTGGCTTGTTCCAACTTAGGATTATACAGTTCGTTTCCGGTGAGGGGAGAGAGGGACAATGGCGAGTGCCAGGCACAGTGCAGTGCACAAATATTGTAATACTACTGGCATTTGAAGTAATACGATGCAGTTAGGAACCTTTAAGGCCCTCATTACAAAATAGCCTGTTGATAAATAAACAATACATTAGCTGATATAATCACATCTAACGTAATATGTTTAATTGACAATGAAAAGTAATAAATTACCAACGAAGACAAGACAGTTACACAACTAGCATTACAATGTTTGTTTATAAAAATAATATATTAACTATTTCCCATTTTATTTTCAATTAATCTTGTGTAATTTACCTTGAAAGATTCAGTTAAATCACTGATCTGCGGTATAAGAAATTGCACGATTATGATAAACAGTACAAAGGATGTTTATACTAATATAAAAACGTAAGAAAATATTTGTTTAATGTGTAGTGTAATTATTTTGATTTTAAGTAAAGTTTTAGAAATGTATTGGTTGAGCGCTGTACGTTGGCAAATCGGTTAGAACAGTTCACATGCGGAAGTTGATGACGTAGGGGAAAAAACCCCGACAGTTGAGCTTTTGGCGCGCGTGCGTGCGCGCGAGGGCAGGAAGTGAGGACTCCAGAACACGTGGTGTGGCTGGCCGGGAGGCGTCGTTCTGCCTCAGTCGGCATGTGGATCTCGAGGTGGTGACTTGAGATTTGTCTGTGGCAATCGCCACGTCTGGTTGCTCGTCGTAGACTGCACCAAGTTAAATCGAGTGCTACTGTGTGTTGGTGAATATTTAGCTGGTAGAACAAGGTGTGCATCACATTGAATTAAAGTGACTGTGATTTGTTAATGTAACACGTGTCGTCGCATAGGCATGAACATAAACGGTGTTTGAGACAGCCACGTGGTGTGAAAACAATTCGTGACAAATATTCATTTTGTCTGGGGGCTCACGAGCTATAACTTCATTTGGTAAATTTACTGACGTACAGACGCGACAGCCACAGGGTTCAAATATTGTGAAATAAACAACATTAAGTGAACTTTCACGTGTTCTCAAAAATAGTAGTTAGTACACCCTTTTCTCTCATGAACTTTATTTTATTATGAATTTGTTTTGTTAATCATATGCAGGGAAGGAAAGCTGCAAATGTGTGATATCATCCCCTAGAAAACGAGTCAGTCGCAATCACAGTTCCAGTGTTTTTGCATGTTTAGGAAATTGGTTCGCAGCTGGTGGTTGTTAGTTTAAAAAATTAAACTTTCTCTATTTTAAACTCTCACCCCGACCTTCACCCTCGCATTTGGGGGCTCGTCCGGGATAAGTTCACGTTGGACTTGCTCGGACAGAGAGATTATGGTGTGTATAGGACAGTGAACAGTTACGAACGGTTGCAAGCAGACACGCAATCGCGTCGCGCGGTTAACGACGGTTAGTGACGCATAGTTCGGGCGCGGGCATCCGTAACCGGCGATCGACGGCGCATCGCACCGGTAGCAGTGAGTGGTGGCGCGTGGGTTCAACGCACTTAAATTTCATCTTCTGCAACGGACGGCAGTGATCGTGGGGACTTCGCAAGTCGCCAACGGAGCGTCGGGGCCCAGCAGCTTCGATTCTACAAAGGATAAGGGATGCAGTGAGGACATATTCCAGCCACAGCTTCTACAACAGACGGCAGCGAGCGTTGGGGACGTCGCAGCTCATTGCAGCAACTTGTGGATTAAAAGATAAGTAAATCAGCTGGCGCTATAAATTCTTGTGTGTTAATCAAGCTTTCTTGTAGTACTAAATCATGGAGCAGGTGTTCAAAAAGTCGCCAAGCGACGTAGATTCAGAAAGTAGCATACCAGAAAGTCCAGAGAGGGTAAATACTAGGGGAATGTTGTTGACACCGGAGATGTTAGCAGCCATGTTAGCGAGTTTTAGCTCAAATTTAGAATCAAAAATAGAAAATTCAAACTTACATTTAGAATCAAATGTAAAATCAGAAATAGAAACTGTAAAATCAGAATTGAAAGCAGACTTTAAGGCAGACATTGGGGCACTACAAAATTCAATGCTTGGATTAGAGACAGAAATAATCACAGACATTGACAAAAAGATATGAAGTCTAACAGAACGGTTTGAAAATAGGGAAAAGGAGATACATGCCAGAATTGGTGCTATTGAGACTGAGGTAGGAGGCAAGTTAGATGCTGTGAAACAAATATGTGATCACAGGAATAAGGGCACTATGCAAGCGTTGGCTGAGGTTCACAAGAGGATGGTGGCAGGTATTGAGGAAACAAAAACTTTGTTGTCAGGAAAATTAGAGAATACAGAATGTAACTTTAGGAAAAAGATAGAACAAGTAGTGACAGTAAACAATACTGAGATTGAGAAGGTGAACACTAGAATAAATAATCTAGAATTGGGTACTGCAACCGGAAACACTAATTGGTCCTTGGTGCAGACACCTAATGGCAAAAAGTTTTCAGGAGTGGGTAATTATCATCCAGTAGATTTTTGGCTGCATGCAAGGACCAATTTGTGCCTGGTATGTCAGACCAGTGTAAAGTGAAGTTAGCAAAGAGAATGCTTGACTGTTCTGCTCAATCTTGGGCAAATCAGTGTGCTGATAAATTTGTTAGTTTTGAGGCGTTTGAGGAAATGTTTTTAAATAAGTATTGGGGGGAGGCCAAGCAAGCTAAGATACAAAATGAATACTTGAACGGGCCAAACTATGTGAAAGGGAAACAGAGCATGAAGGAATTTTGTCAGGAGGAACTTGAGAAACTAGTGCATTTAGATACACCTTTGAGTCTTTTAGCAGAAATTTCCACTTTGTGTAGGAGGTTACCTGCAGATTTGCATTGGCAGTTAATTCACCATCCCATAGATTCAGCTGAGAATTTCATTGAATTTGTAGAAAAGATAGACCAGGATTTAGTTATGGAACGACAGCTCACGGGAACACAGCATATGAACCACAATGAAAACAGGACCAGAAGATGGGATATCAGGGGATCTAATGACCATAATTACAGTAGGAATAGATATGGGGAGAGAAGGGAGGAAAAACTATGTCACATGGACAGAGATGATGATAGGAAAGAGGAAGTAGGAGTTCACAAGGACAAGAATAAAGAAAAGAGGGAAGAAAACATAAATAGAGTAAACAAGGAAAGGGAGAAAAGAGAGGAAAGTATGTGTCAGATGGATGCTGTTATAGGTAGTGAGGAAATTTTTGAGGATTGGTTTATGCAACATGACAAAAGAGAGGCAAACAGGAGGAGAAGGGATAGGAATGAGGACAGTAAAGGGGAATATGATGTACAAAATTTATTTGATAATAACATTAAAGAAGATAAAAACAGTGTTGGGTTAGCCTTAGTTTTGGATAGGTCAGAGGCACAAGTGTTGACTGAATGTGAAAGTATGAATGTAAATATTGATGGTACTGAGGCCAGCATAGATGGTGTTGAGTGTGTGAATGAGAATGAATTGAGTTCTGAATTTCAAAAAATTAAATGTGATCCAGTAAAAACATTAAATGGCACTGGGTCTAGTATGAATAATGAGAGAAATGTGAATGTTTCTGAAGTAGGTGAAATTGTCAATACTGATGTACACCCACCTGTAACTGATGTGTTGGGACAGGACAGAGGTATTATTGAGAAGATAAAGTTAATTAGGAAGTGGGCACCAGATGATTGGCTATTACACAAATATGAGTATCTGGACCAACTTGGGAGGCAATGTAATAGGGATCAAACTTACAATAGCCTGGTAAAAGACTTGAGTGGGGACAATGAATACAATGAATTAAGGGGATTAGGCATGTGTGCTGTAGACCAAAATGAAGTAGATGAGGGATTTTGTGTATTACAGGAGGGAATAGATAATGATAAGGAGAATGTACAAACTTTTGTAGTACACAACAATGAAAATTGTAAGGAAATTGATTGTGATGGGGTAGGAGCAGGGTGGATTGATAAAGAAGTAAGTGAATATGGTCCAGATGATTGGGTCCAACTCCTTAGACATTTAAAATCAGTGGAGCCAGTAACATGGGTAGAATTGAAATATGGGTATGCAAGGAAACTTGGGGAGTTGAGTGCAATAAACTCAGAATTTGGGAAAGCATTCTGTGAAATATTTGGAAATGATGAGGACATACAACCATATTGTTATGTAGGGGAAGTAAATACTATGGTTAGGAACTGTATGCAAGAAATTGAGGAGGATTTGTTGTCAGAAAATGAACTTAAGGAAGATGTCGTTGAAAATGTACAGCCCGTTATAAATGTTAAGGTAGAAGGGGTCTGTGAAACTGTATTGATTGATACTGGAAGTACAATTAGTGGTATCTCAGAGAATTTCTACAATCAAATCAAGAGTACAGGGACAGTAGTGTTTCCAGTCACTGGGGTACGGATAAAGAATGCTACTGGCAGTTATAGCAAACCAGTGAATAAAGAAGTAGTGTTAGACTTTATGATTGAGGATGAATTGTTTAGTCAAGGTTTACTTGTCATAAAGGGACTTTGCATAAATTTAGTGTTGGGAAATGATTTTTTGTGCAAATATGGGGCACAACTAGACTATAAGGATAAAGTGCTAGAATTAAGTCTGGAGGGATGCATGAAGAGGGTGAAATTCAAAAATTTTATAAGTGATAAAGATTTAATGGCATGTTTACACAAGTAACTGTCATGAAGTATAGATTCAATGCATTCTAGATAGTAGGTTAATAATTTGTGTATATTTATTCTGTGGACTGTGTTAGTATCTACTTGTGTGTTTAGATTTAAGTATTGGGCTCAAGTTTACAAGTAATCTTTGTAAATGTTTTTCTTTTGTTGTTTGTGTTAAAACATGTGCTTGTATCAGATTTGCAGTTCAACAGTGGTACATGAGGTAAATAAGTATGTATGTATGTATGCCAACACCAAAGGATAGAGGAAGTGGGAGTGTACTGTTTTTGTGTGTGTATATGTGAGCAGGGCTGGATATGTGATGTGAGTTGTGGGGTGACTCGGAGAATGAGAAATTGGTGGACATTGATGCAGGCAGTGGGGTCTGTGGCTTAGATAAATTGTGATGAAAATGTCAGCTGACAGTGTTGCATATGTGGGTGTGACTGACCATATGGGTCAGAAGTGACGAATGTATGTTTGTTGTGGCTGTTTTGGCTAAAGGTGGGTTGGATTGAGAAATGTTTCAATGAAAGAAAGTGTTTGCTCTTTAATGTCTGTCTCTTTGAGTGTTTGGTAGGTAATGTGTCTAATAGGGAATGCTCTCTGTATTGTTATATTAAACTGACTCTGATAACACATTTTGGTTTCTTTAATGGTGCTCAACTGTTGACTGAACAATTTCTGCAACAACAGTTGACGAGAACTATTTTTCTGTCTAGCCTGAGTATCAATAGGGTTTGGTGATATTTTTTTTTAATGTAGATGTTTTCTGAGAAACTAATTTTGAAATTAGACTTTAAACTTAGATATTTCATTGTGGGGAGTACACATGAGACTGATGACAGGGATCCAAATTTAATCTCACACCAGCAAAAATAATTTTTTTTTTTTGGTGCGAGGGAGTAGGATTTGTATTTATGCTTGTAGGTGTCATTTTGATAGAAGAGAAAATTCTCTATAACAACATTCTTTTGGTAGCATTATTTGAACTTTAAGATATATTTTTGACATAGGCTGGTTGTTTTTTTTTTTTTTTTTTTTTTTGATGGAGTAATACTCCAAGTAGGCCACATATTCTCTTGTCTGTTTCATCTGAAGCTATGGCTGATGAGAGTGCAGGCATGGTGGTTTGGGTTAATCTGATAATGACTAACACCAGCCACTTTCAGTTCTTAATTCTGTTGATTTACATGTTACTGTACATGTCTCAATGCTTAGTTTCAATTGCACCAAGTCTGGATGGCAGGGGGGTGGGATACAAATCCAACCGAATACTGGTGTCCAGACAAACTTTTGTCTATGTTGACTCATGAGTGCCTTCTGCTTTTCCTGTTCCATGTAGGGTGCATATGACGTGTGTGAACAAGAACGCTTGATCCAGTGCCATGAATCTAAGCTGCAACAGCATGTTAGTTGAAATGACGGAGACATAGGACCATTCACCATGGACCAGAGTTGCTGCAACGAAAACTCTGGGGTTCTCAGTGTCAACGTGGTGAGAGATTTCCTTTAAACAAGTGCAGTGTACACCGTCAAAAGTGTTTTTTATAGTGATGATTCTAGTTTTTCCATGTAGAACAAGGTCCTCTAAAGACTAAAGGTTAGTACTATTATAAATTTGGTGCCAATACTGTATATAAACAACAGGCACACTTAAATTTCATGGATGTAATTAGTTATAAGGTTTCTTTTCTTAAAAATATGCACACACTATAAGTGGTCTTAATGGTATAAATATTAGGAAATAATCTCACTGCCCTGTTTTTTATTTATTTATTTTGCATTAGTTGAGGTCATAATTGGTATAGTGTTTGAGTCAATCCGATTCCATAATTTCGTAATTTTAAATTTTGCTCATTTGAAAGTATTACTTTTGGTGCTACTTGCGCCATCCTGCACATGGTTTTGATGCCGCAAGTGGGGGTATTGTGAGATTACCGCCCAATAGAAATATTGCTAATTAATAGCATTTGATAATTAAACAGTATGAAGTTCACTGCAAATATTGACCATGCCAATGCACTAAATGTCACACAATTTTAATCTTATTAATTATGGTAGCAATATATGTACACAGTTGGATGACAACATTTATAGTTAGGGCATAGGTAGAAATTCTCCACGTTGAGATTTGCTGTGTGCTTGTAGTTGACGGGAGGCCAGCGAGCAGGCCGACGTTGGTGGCTTGTTCCAACTTAGGATTTTACAGTTCGTTTCCAGTGAGGGGAGAGAGGGACAATGGCAAGTGCCAGGCACAGTGCAGTGCACAAATATTGTAATACTACTGGCATTTGAAGTAATACGATGCAGTTAGGAACCTTTAAGGCCCTCATTACAAAATAGCCTGTTGATAAATAAACAATAAATTAGCTGATATAGTCACATCTAACGTAATATCTTTAATTGACAATGAAAAGTAATAAACTACCAACGAAGAAAAGACAGTTACACAACTAGCATGGCAATGTTTGTTTATAAAAATAATATATTAACTATTTCCCATTTTATTTTCAATTAATCAAGTGTAATTTACCTTGAAAGATTCAAAAATGTTCAAATGTTTGTTAAGCTTATGGGACTTCACTACGGGGTCATCAGTCCCTAAACTTACAAACTATTTATGAACTGCTTACGAACTAGGACGGCACTAATATCCATGCCCGAGGGGGGATTCGAACCCCCGACCGTAGTGGCCGTGCTGACCGTGACTGGAGCGCCTCAGTCACCTCGTCCACTGCGGCCGGCGCAACATTCAGTTAAATCACTTATCTGTGGTATAAGAAATTGCACGATTATGATAAACAGTACAAAGGATGTTTATACTAATATAAAAACGTAAGAAAATATTCCACCCCCATGAACCACAGACATTGCCGAGGTGGGGTGGCTTGCGTGCCTCAACGATGCAGATAGCCGTACCGTAGGTGCAACCACAGCGGAGGGGTATCTGTGGAGAGGCCAGACAAACGTGTGGTTCCTGAAGAGGGGCAGCAGCCTTTTCAGTAGTTACAGGGGCAACAGTCTGGATGATTGACTGAGCTGGCCTTGTAACATCAGCTAATGTGGCTTTGCCACACAGCTACTGCGAACGGCTGAAAGCAAGGGGAAACTACAGCCGCTACTTTTCCCGAGGACATGCAGCTCTACTGTATGAACATATGATGATGGCATCCTCTCGGGTAAAATATTCCGGAGGTAAAATAGTCCCCCATTCGGATCTCCGGGCGGGGACTACTCAGGAGGATGTTGTCATCAGGAAGCACAATACTGGCATTCTACGGATCGGAGCGTGGAATGTTAGATCCCTTAATCGGGTAGGAAAATTAGAAAATTTAAAAAGGGAAATGGATAGGTTGAAGTTAGATATAGTGGGGATTAGTGAAGTTCGGTGGCAGGATGAACAGGATTTCTGGTCAGGTGAGTACAGGATTATAAATACAAAATCAGTTGGGGGTATCACAGGAGCAGGACTGATAATGAATAAGAAAATAGGAATGCGGGTAAACTACTATGAGCAGCACAGTGATCGCGTTATCATTGTCAAGATAGATACGAAGCCAACACCGACAACAGTAGTACAGGTTTATATGCCAACTAGCTCTGCCGATGATGAGGAGATCGAAGAAATATATGAGGAGCTAGAGGAAATTATTCAGACAGTTAAGGGAGAGGAAAACTTAATTGTGATGGGAGACTGGAATTCGGTAGTAGGAAAAGGAAGAGAAGGAAAAATAGTAGGCGAATATGGACTGGGCAGGAGGAATGAAAGAGGAAGTCGCCTGGTAGAATTTTGCACGGAACATGATTTAATCATAACAAACACGTGGTTTAAGAATCACAAAAGAAGGTTGTATACGTGGAAGAGACCAGGAGACACAGGAAGGTATCAGATAGATTTTATAATGGTAAGACATAGATTCCGGAACCAGGTCCTAAACTGCAAGACATACCCAGGGGCAGATATAGACTCTGACCATAACTTGTTGGTTATGAACTGTAGGCTGAAACTGAAGAAACTACAAAAAGGTAGGAAAATAAGGAGATGGGACTTAGATAAATTGAAGGAAAGTGTAGTTCTGGAGAATTTCAGAGGGAGATTTAGGCAACAATTGACAGAAACAGGGGGAAATAAAACAGTAGAAGAGGAATGGGTAGCATTGAGAGACGAAATAGTGAGGGCAGCAGAGGACAAAATAGGTAGGAAGGCAAGACCAACAAAAAGTCCTTGGATATCACTGGAAATACTAAATTTAATAGATGAAAGGAGAAAATATAAAAATGCAGTAAATGAAACAGGCAAAATGGAGTACAGACGACTAAAAAATGAGATTGACAGGAAGTGCAAAATGGCTAAGCAGGAGTGGCTAGAAGTCAAATGTAAATCTGTAGAAGAATGTATAAGAAGGGGAAAAGTAGATACCGCCTACAGGAAAATAAAGGAGACGTTTGGGGACAGGAAGGGCAGCTCTACGAATATCAAGAACTCGGATGGGAAACCAGTTCTCAGCAAAGAAGGGAAAGCTGAAAGGTGGAAAGAGTACATAGAGCAGCTCTACAAAGGAAATGAACTTAGAGACGATGTTGTAGGAAGGGAAGAGGAAATAGATGAAGATGAAATAGGAGATACTATACTGAGAGATGAATTTGACAGAGCCTTGAAAGACCTAGGTCGGAACAAGGCCCCAGGAGTAGATGACATACCCGCAGAGCTATTAAAGTCTCTGGGAAAGCCAGCCATGACAAGACTATTTGAACTGGTGTGTAGGATGTATGAGACAGGCGAAATACCCTCAGACTTTAAGAAAAATGTAATAATCCCCATTCCAAAGAAAACAGGTGCAGACAGGTGTGAAAATTACAGAACCATCAGTTTGATAAGTCATGGTTGCAAAATTTTAACACGAATTATCTACAGGAGAATGGAAAAGCTGGTAGAAGCTGACCTCGGGGAAGATCAGTTTGGATTCAGGAGGAACGTAGGAACCCGGGAGGCAATACTCACTTTACGTCTTATCTTAGAAGATAGATTAAGGAAAGGCAAACCTACATTTTTAGCTTTTGTAGATTTGGAGAAAGCTTTTGACAATGTTGACTGGAATACACTCTTTCAAATTCTGAAGTCAGCAGGGGTGAAATACAGGGAAAGGAGAATTGTTTACAACTTGTACAAAAGCCAGACCGCAGTTATTAGACTCGAAGGGCATGAAAGGGAAGCATCAGTTGGGAAGGGAGTAAGACAGGGTTGTAGCCTTTCTCCAATATTATTCAATTTGTACATTGAGCAGGCGGTGAAGGAAAGTAAGGAAAAATTTGGAATAGGGATTAAAGTTCAGGGGGAAGAAATAAAAACATTGCGTTTTGCTGATGACATTGTAATTCTATCAGAGACAGCAAAGGACCTGGAAGAGCAGCTGAATGGAATGGACAGTGTGTTGAAGAGAGGGTATAAAATGAACATTAACAAGAGCAAAACAAAAATAATGGAATGCGGTCTTAGAAAATCAGGCGATGCTGAAGGAATTAGATTAGGTAACGAAACAATGAAGGTGGTAGATGAGTTTTGTTACTTGGGTAGTAAAATAAAATGCGATGGTCGTAGTACAGAGGATATAAAATGCAGAATGGCAATGGGAAGAAAAGCATTTTTGAAAAAGAGAAATTTGCTAACATCGAATATTAATTTAAGTGTAAGGAAGTCTTTTCTGAAGGCGTTTGTGTGGAGTGTTGCCTTGTACGGGAGTGAAACATGGACGATAAGCAGTGTGGACAGGAAGAGAATAGAGGCGTTTGAAATGTGGTGCTACAGAAGAATGCTGAAGATTAGGTGGGTAGATCGCATAACTAATGAAGAGGTACTGAACCGAATTGGTGAGAAAAGGAATTTTTGGCATACCCTGACTAAAAGAAGGGATCGCTTGGTAGGACACATTCTTAGACATCGGGGAATCGTAAATTTTGCATTGGAGGGAAGTGTGTGGGGTAAAAATCGCAGAGGGAGACCAAGATACGCGTATAGTAAGCAGATTCAAATAGATGTGGGTTGCCGTTCTTATGAGGAGATGAAAAGGCTTGCTCAGGATAGAGTAGTATGGAGAGCTGCATCAAACCAGTCTCCGGACTGAAGACCATAACAACAAGAAAATATTTGTTTAATGTGTAGTGTAATTATTTTGATTTTAAGTAAAGTTTTAGAAATGCATTGGTTGAGCGCTGTACGTTGGCAAATCGGTTAGAACAGTTCACATGCGGAAGTTGAAGACGTAGGGGAAAAAACCCCGACAGTTGAGCTTTTGGCGCGCGTGCGTGCGCGCGAGTGCAGGAAGTGAGGACTCCAGAGCACGTGGTGTGGCTGGCCGGGAGGCGTCGTTCTGCCTCAGTCGGCATGTGGATCTCGAGGTGGTGACTTGAGATTTGTCTGTGGCAATCGCCACGTCTGGTTGCTTGTCGTAGACTGCACCAAGTTAAATCGAGTGCTACTGTGTGTTGGTGAATATTTAGCCGGTGGAACAAGGTGTGCATCGCATTGAATTAAAGTGACTGTGATTTGTTAATGTACACGTGTCGTCGCATAGGCATGAACATAAACGGTGTTTGAGACAGCCACGTGGTGTGAAAACAATTCGTGACAAATATTCATTTTGTCTGGGGGCTCACGAGCTATAGCTTCATTTGGTAAATTTACCGACATACAGACGCGACAGCCACAGGGTTCAAATATTGTGAAATAAACAACATTAAGTGAACTTTCACGTGTTTTCAAAAATAGTAGTTAGTACACCCTTTTCTCTCATGAACTTGATTTTATTATGAATTTGTTTTGTTAATCATATGCAGGGAAGGAAAGCTGCAAATGTGTGATATCATCCCCTAGAAAACGAATCAGTCGCAATCACAGTTCCAGTGTTTTTGCATGTTTAGGAAATTGGTTCGCAGCTGGTGGTTGTGAGTTTAAAAAATTAAACTTACTCCATTTTAAACTCTCGCCCCGACCTTCACCCTCGCACTACCAATCTATCCCTTCTTTTAGTCAAGGTATGCCAGAAATTTCTTTTCTTCCCAATTATGTTCAGTTCCTCCTCATTAGTTACGCGATCCACCCACCTAATCTCCAGCATTCTTCTGTAACACCACATTTCAAAAGCCTCAATCCTCTTCCTGTCCACACTATTTATCGTCCATGTCTCACTCCCATACAAGGCAACACTCCATACAAATGCCTTCAGAAAGGACTTCCTTAGGCTTAAATCAATATTCGATGTTAGCAAATTTCTAGCGCTTTTTCTACCCATTGCCATTATGCATTTTATATCCTCTGTACTGCGACCATCACTTGTTATTTTACTGCACAAGTAACAAAACTCATCTACCTCCTTTATTGCTTCGTTTCCCAATCTAATTCCTTCAGCATCGCCTGATTTTCTTACACTGCACTCCATTACCCTAGTTTTGCTCTTGTTAATGTTCATTTTATATGCTCCTTTCAGCACACTGTCCATTCCGTTCAATTGCTCTACCAGGTCCTTTGCTGTATCTGACAGAATTACTATGTCGTCGACAAAACGCAATGTTTTTAATTCTTCACCCTGAACTTTAAATCCTTCTCCAAATTTTTCCTTGCTTTCTTTTATAGCTTGCTCTGTAACAATGGAGAAAGACTACAACCCTGTTTTACTCCCTTTTTAACCACTGCATCCCTTTCATGCCCTTCAACTCTGACAACCGCTGTCTGGTTTTTGTACAAGTTGTAAATAACCTCACGCTCTCTATATTGTACTCCTGCTTGCTTCAGAACTTGAAAGAGTTTATTCCAATCAACATTGTCAAAAGCCTTCTCCAAATCTAGAAAAGCTAGAAATGTAGGTTTGCCTTTTCTTAATTTATCTTCTAGGATAAGCCGTAAATTGAGTATTGCATCCCGTGTTCCTACATTTCTCCTGAACCCAAACTGATCTTCCCTGAGGTCGGCTTCTACCAGCTTTTCCATCCTTTTGTATATAATTCGTGTCAATATTTTTCAACCATGACTTATTAAATTGATGGTTCTGTAGTTTTCACACCTGTCTGCACCTGCTTTCTTTGGAATGGGGATTATAACATTTTTCTTAAAGTCAGAGTTACTTCGCCTGTCTAATACATGTTACACACCAGGTGAAACAGGTTTGTCATGGCTGGTTCTCCCAGAGACTTCAGTAGCTCTGATGGAATATTATTTACTCCAGGGGCCTTGTTTCGACTTAGGTCTTTCAGAGCTCTGTCAAATTCTTCTCTCAGTACAGTATCTCCTATTTCATCTTCATCTACATCCTCTACCCTTCCTACAATATTGTCTCGAAGTTCATTTCCTTTGTAGAGCCCCTCTATATACTCTTTCCACCTTTCAGCTTTCCCTTATTTGCTGAGAACTGGTTTTCCATGTCCTTGATATTTATAGAGCTGTTTTTCTTATCTCCAAATGTTTCTTTTATTTTCCTGTAGGCTGTATCTATTTTTCCTCTATTTATAAATTCTTCTACATCCTTGCATTTGCCTTCTAGCCACTCCTGCTTAGCCCTTTTGCACTTCCTGTCAATCTCATTTCTTAGTCGTCTGTACTCCATTTTGCTTGTTTCATTTACTGCATTTTTATATTTTCTCCTTTCGTCGATTAAATTTAGTATCTCCTATGATATCCAAGGATTATTTGTAGGTCTTGCCTTCCTACCTGCTACCTTCACTATTTCATCTCTCAATTTTACCCATTCCTCCTCTACTGTTTTATTTTCCCCTGTTTCTGTCTACTGTTGCCTAAAGCTCCCTCTGAAATTCTTAAGAACCTCAGGTTCCTTCAATTTATCCAGGTCTCATCTCCTTTTTTTCCTCCCTTTTTGTAATTTCTTCAGTTTCAGCCTACAGTTCATGACCAACAAGTTATGGTCAGAGTCTATATCTTCCCCTGGGTATGTCTTACACTGTAAAACCTGGTTCCAAAATCTATGTCTTACCACTGTAAAATGTATCTGGTATCTCCCGGTGTCTCCTGGTCTCTTCCATGTATACAACCTTCTTTTGTGATTCTTGAAGCAGGTGTTTGTTTTAACTAAATTATGTTCTGTGCAAAATTCTACCAGGCGGATTCCTCTTTCATTCCTTTTGCCCAGACCATATTCACCTACTATCTTCCCTTCCTTTCCTTGTCCTACTACCGAATTCCAGTCTCCCATAACAATTAAGTTTTCCTCTCCCTTAATTGTCTGAATAATTTCCTTTAGCTCCTCATATATTTCTTCGATTTCATCATCATCGGCAGAGCTAGTTTGCATATAAACCTGTACTACTGTTGTCGGTGTTGGCTTCGTATCTATCTTGACAATGATAATGCGATCACTGTGCTGCTCATAGTAGTTTACCGCATTCCTATTTTCTTATTCATTATCAATCCTACTCCTGTGATACCTCCACTTGATTTTGTATTTCTAATCCTGTACTCACCTGACCAGAAATCCTGTTCATCCTACGACCGAACTTTACTAATCCCCACTATATCTAACTTCAACCTATCCATTTACCTTTTTTAATTTTCTAATTTTCCTACTCGATTAAGGGATCTAACATTCCACGCTCCGACCCGTATAATGCCAGTATTGTCTTTCCTGATGATCACATCCTCCTGAGTAGTCCCCGCCCGGAGATCCAATATGGAGACTATTTTACCTCCGAAATATTTTACCCGAGAGGGTGCCATAATCAAATGTTCATACAGTAGAGCTGCATGTCCTCGGGAAAGGTAACGGCTGTAGTTTCGCCTTCCTTTCAGCCGTTCGCAGTAGCTGTGTGGCAAAGCCACATTAGCTGATGTTACAAGGCCAGCTCAGTCAATCATCCAGACTGTTGCCCCTGTAACTACTGAAAAGGCTGCTGCCCCTCTTCAGGAACCACACATTTGTCTGGCCTCTCCACAGATACCCCTCCGCTGTGGTTGCACCTACGGTACGGCTATCTGTATCGTTGAGGCCCGCAAGCTACCCCACCTCGGCAATTTCTGTGGTTCATGGGAGTGGTCAACTTCACTTACCACTCATTATAACGGAGATAAGGACTTATCTACAAACTATTGCAAGTTGTACCAAGTCGCGAAATTATTTAGTACGCTTAGTGAAAGACAAAGTGAAGGCTTCCTCGATAGCATTAAAAGCCACAAACGAAAACATAATAACGGTCTACCACAGGGATCTGTTGTAGCACCACTGCTCTTCGATTTGTACATACATTATATACTGACCACAACATTAACTAAGTTCATGAATACGGGCATCACACTGGCAGCACACAGTAGTAACCAAAGACGGCTAACAAATTCGTACAGAGGATCCCAAGAAGATGTCAACTTTCTTCAAGTTCTAGAGATTGATTCCCAGCACAACAAAAACGAAAGTCTCTTGTTTCATTCTAGTGAACTGTGCTGTAAACTACAAACCAGGAGTACTATCCAATGGACAAAAGCTGTGGTACAATCCTTTTCCAAAATATCTTGGAGTCACTTTAGATAGAGCCCTGAGCTACAAAGAGCACATTACTAAGCTTTCTCACCAAGTCTCCGCAAGAAACAACATATAGCATAAGTTCAGCGTACATCCTGGAGAGCCACTGCTGACTGTTTACGGTTATCTGCCATCAGTCTAGTCTACTCGGTTACTGAGTACTGTGCACCCACCTGGTTAGAAAGCGCACACGTGAAGAAGGCAGACACGAAATTAAATGATGCAATGCGTTACTGGTACCATCAAATAATCTCCATTTCACTGGTTATCTATGCTAACATCACTCCACCTAACTTAAGGAGGAAGCAACCTCTACTAAGAGAATCTAAGGAAGTCTTTGCATTGCCCTCCCTGCAATTGCACGAAGAATTCTGCCAACCACCACAGCAGCGATTGTGATCAAAAAGATCAGTAAGTGTCACTGCGGGGCAACTCATTGCTGATGGATTTGATCTAAATGAAATCTGGAGGCATAAGTAGTCAACAAAAACATTGGGACCAAGTGACCACCATCTTGATCCCACAAAGAAACCAAACGGTTTTGACCTGCCGAGGAAATTCTGATGTCGCATGAAGAGGTTGAGGATTGCACATGGTTGCTGCAATTACTTCAGGTACACGAGGAGCTGTATCAGTTCACCTATGTGTGAGTGTAACGTGGAAGAACAGACGACCAAACATCTGGTCCAACGTTGTCCTTTTATTTTTTTATTTGTTTTTTCTGTTCCATAGGACCCACTTCAGGAGTAAGACTCCATGGTCATGGAACAAGTCAATACATTAATTGTTACACAATAATGGTAATAGAAAAATTTTAAGTAGTCCTTTGCACACGACAATCTAAAGACAAAGTGAAAAGAACCAATAAAGAAAAAATTAATTAGCTTAATTGTTTAACTTTTCTAGGAGTTCCTCGACAGAATAAAAGGAGTGAGCCACGAGGTAACTCTTCAATTTAGATTTGAAAGCATGTGGATTAGTGCTAAGATTCTTAAGTTCTTGTGGCAGCTTATTGAAAATGGATGCCGCAGAATACTGCACCCCTTTCTGCACAAGTGTTAAGGTGGTGTGGTGCAAATGTAGATTAGACATCTGTCTAGTATTCACCGAGTGAAAGCTACTAACTCGTGGGAATAAGCTGATATTATTAACAACAAACGACATTAAAGAAAAAACGTATTGTGACGCCAGAGTCAAAATTCCCAGACTACTGAAAAGGGGTCGACATGACGTTCGCGAACTTACACCAGATATTGCTCGAACCGCCCGTTTTTGAGCCAGAAATATCCTTTTTGCATCAGGCGAGTTACCCCAAAAAACAATGCCGTACGTCATAAGTGAGTGAAAGTAAGCGAAATAGACTACTTTTCGTGTTGAAAAATCACTTATCTCAGATATTGTTCTAATGGTAAATATAGCGGAATTTAGCCTTGGAACAAGATCCTGAACATGGGCTTTCCATGACAGCTTACTGTCTATATGAACACCTAGAAATTTGAACTGTTCAGTCTCACTTATCACATGCCCATTATGTGTAATCATAATGTCAGATTTCGTCAAATTATGTGTTAGAAATTGTAAAAACTGAGTTTTACTGTGATTTAACATCAACATGTTTTCTATAAGCCATGAACTTATCTCTTGAACTGCATTATTTGTTATTGTGTCAATATTACGAGCAACATCCTTCACTACCAAGCTGGTATCATCAGCAAACAAAAATATTTTACAATCACCTGTTATACTCGAAGGCATATCATTTATATAAATAAGAAACAGCAATGGTCCCAAAACAGACCCCTGGGGCACCCCATACTTAATTGTGCCCCATTGGGATTGCACGTCATAGCCATTTTCTACATTGCGGAGAATTACCTTCTGTTGTCTATTATTAAAGTAAGAGGTAAACCAGTTGTGGGCTACTCCCCGTATTCCATAATGTTCCAACTTCTGCAACAATATTTTGTGATCAACACAATCAAACGCTTTTGTTAAATCAAAGAAGACGCCTAATGTCCGTAGCCTCTTATTTAACCCATCAAGTGCCTCACAGAGAAACGAAAATATAGCGTTTTCGGTCGTTAAACCACTTCTAAAACCAAACTGTACGTTTGACAGGAAATTATGTGAACTGAAATGATCAATTAATCTTGAATATACAGCCTTTTCAATAACTTTGGAAAAAACCGATGGCATAGAAATAGGTCTATAGTTGTCTACATTATCCCTTTCTCCTTTTTTATAAAGCGGTTTCACTACTGAGTACTTTAATCTGTTAGGAAACTGACCATTCTGAAAGGAAAAATTACAAATATGGCTTAGTACTGGGCTAACATATGGAGAACAGTACTTTAGAATTCTGCTAGATACCCCATCATATCCACAAGAGTCCTTAGTCTTTAGTGATTTAATTATTGACTCAATCTCACCTATGGAAGTATCATGAAGGATCATTTCAGGCAACAGCCTCGGAAACGCATTTTCTAAAAACGTTATATGATTACCTGTAGAAACTAGAGTTTTGTTTAGTTCCTCTACTATATTCAGAAAGTGATTATTGAATATTGCACATATATCTAACTTGTCAGTAACAGAAACATTCCTACTACGCACTGACGTTATATCTTCTACCTGCTGCTCCTGACCAGACACTTCCTTCACGACTGACCAGATAGTTTTAATTTTATCCCGAGAGTTTGCTATTCTTTTTGCGTACCACATACTTTTTGCATTCTTAATGACATTTTTCAGAACCTTACAGTACTGTTTGTAATGAGCTACTGCATCTTCATTCTGACTGCTTCTAACATTTTGATACAACTCCCGCTTAGTTCTACATGATACTCTTATCCCCTTTGTCAGCCACCCTGGCTGTCTGTTACTGAAAGTACCCTGTTTTGAGCGTTCTAGCCGAAAGCAACTTTCAAATAGCATAATAAATGTGTTCAGAAAAGCATTATATTTATCATCTGCATTATCAGCACTATAAACATCCTGCCATTCTTGTTCCTTAATTAGGCTTAAAAAGGTCTCAATTGCAACTGGATTAACTTTTCTGAGTAGTTGATATTTATGTTTAACATTTGTTTGAGAACAAATACTTTTTAGAATTAAAAGTTGGGCATCGTGGTCTGATAGGCCATTTACTATTCTGCTGACAGAGTGCCCCTCTAATAATGAAGAATGAACAAAAATATTGTCAATGGTAGAACTGCTATTTCCTTGCACTCTCGTTGGAAAAAATACTGTTTGCATCATGTTATAGGAATTAAATAGATCTAACAGCTGACTTTTCCTTGAGCTATCACCTACACAATTAATGTTGAAATCTCCACACACAATTAAATTTTTATACTTCCTATACAGTGAACCCAGAACCAATTCCAGCTTGGGCAGAAACATTTTAAAATCTGAGTCAGGGGATCTATAAATAACAACTATTACTAGTTTAGTTCCATTAACATTAACAACTCCTGCACAACATTCAAATATCTGTTCTGTGCAGTGTTTAGAAAAATCGATTGACTCCGATGAAAAATCGTTTTTTACATACATGGCCACTCCCCCACACTGCAAAGAACTCCTAGAGTAGAAGGCAGCTAACCTGTATCCTGGCAAAGGAAGTCTCTTAATTGTCACACCACTTAAAAAGTGCTCTGAAATTCCAATAATGTCAGAATCAGTATCAATAAGCATTTCATTAACTTTATCTCTGATACCCTGTATATTTTGATGAAAAACAGTAATTCCCTTATTACTTATATTCTTAGACTTTGTCAAAGGTGGTTCATTTCTTAGAGGGACTTCCTTTAAGCAGGAATATCTGTCAGCTGTCCTCAGTCTAAAAAAGGTGCAGCCCTAACACCAACTACTACAGGAATTTTTCCATGAGTGAAACCCCCACCCCCTACTACACTGTCACCTATGAGCTTTGCCAACCTCCCCTTCCCATACCTATTGAGGTGCAGACCGTGCCTAGTAAAATCCGACCTTTGGATAGTTTCAACTGGCACCACTGCAATGTGATCCATGCCCTCCGTCATCAGCGTCTTCTCAAGCCCCATGTTAAGACGGCTGACAGCCGTATTAAGACAAGGCCTATCATGACGCTGAAACAGCTGCACGAAATGCACATTCGTGCCACCAGTTTCAGTTGCTATCCTTTCCAGATCACCACCTATATCATATTCCCCGTCCCTATCAAGACTGTTCCCGGCCCCACCCACTATAACTACCTGATCCTCTTTTGAAAAATTCCTACATAAGTCCCCTATGTTACAAGTGACCTGATCTAACCCTGCACTAGGCTTCACTATGCTGGTGACCTGGTACTCACTCCCAAGTACTTCCTGCAACTGTTGGCCAACACCTCTGCCATGAGAACTACCTAGCAGCAGAACCTTCTTCTTCCTAAGAGCCCTCTCTACAGATTTCGGCTTACCAAAAGCTGAGGTCTGCTGCGTACTTCCTACACCTACAGCTACAGGAGGTTCATCTCCACTCAACTCTGACAGTTGGTCAAACCTATTTGCAACTTGCAATGTAAAGCTATCTGAATACCTTCTCCTAGCTACCTTCTTGCCAACTGCCAGTTCCCATTCCCCAGCCCCCCTTTCCCTCCTCAACCTACCTAGTTCCTCTTCAGCGTTTTTCAACTGCACCTGAAGGGCACAGATCAAACGCTCCTGCTCCTCTATCAACTTATTCCTGCTGCAAATCCTACAGTTCCAGGAGAGAACCTCACCACAATGCCCACTGTCTTCCCCACTGCACTCCCCCCCATGAAAATACTTACTACAAATCCCACACTGCAGCCCACTACGCACGACCCTACGACAGAGCCCACACTTTTCACTCATGGTAAAATTTTACAATAATTTGTTAAGAAAAACTAGACGTCTACGTTATGAAGTTAAGTTTCTACAAAATAAGTAGGAAGTACCTCTTAACTACAGCAATCAACAAACCTCAGTCTCTACAAATCAAGTAACAACAACTAATAGTATCAGAAAAGACCAAATAACACTACCACAGAAACTTTACACTGTTGCTTGTATAAACAAGTTCAAATTCAAGCGTCAATAATAAAACAACTAAACACTGTGAGAGTACAAGAGTTATCAAATACCGTAACTTAAAATTTCCCAACCTCAACTACGTTAAAAACAGCAAGTCACCTGTTGAAAAGTACTAAAGTTAATTAACAACTAGCGCGATAACACCTCCTGAAATCTAAAACTTTAATAATTTAACTACAATACACAAACACTTATTAGAACTTAGCTTTCGGAGACCGCTACGGCTGGAACCACTCGCCACCAGATGTAAACAAAGCAGTAAGACGTCGATGCCGGCGCACACGCGAACACAAATAACACCACTTAAAGCAATTACGGCACAACAAACGCTAAAATAACTGACGAAACTTTACTAGAACACCTCTAGATTGAATATTGTCACGAAATAACAATTAAAATAATTATATTAATCCTAAAATTATATAAAAAATCGAGAGCGATGTGCACAGCAGTCCAGCACTCGTGACGTCACGCCAAAGACCTCTTTATTCGTACCGTGTCATTCCTTTCTCACACCCGTTTTAACTGAATAGTTGACAAGAACGGACTTTAAAGTTTGTTTTTACCTTGTTATGTATAATTTATATTGTATAAAATTACCATACGATTAAATAAATAAACGGAGATCAACAAATAAAGCTTCACGTATTTTTACTTGCTGGAGTAACGACTCAGTTGGACCACCATCTTAATTGACAACAAACTTCTGATTCGTGTGGCTCACGAAGTACTGCTGCAAGAGCGCTCCAAGCGCCGTCACTTGAAAGCACAGACGTATATGACAGTCCACTCGCGGTCTCAGCACACAAGATACGCCACAGACAGAAATACGAGGGGCGTTTAAAACGTCCGTGCAAAAATAAAAACTACTAACCCTTTTTATTTTTCGAAATAATCTCCATTTAGAATTATACACTTTTCCAACGCTTCCAAGCCAGGAAAATACCTACCTATTAGTTTATGCAATCACCTCCTCGCCTGAATGAAATCTTCGTCACGCCAACCATTTCTTCAAATTGGGGAACGAATAGTAGTCCGAGGGAAAATAGAGGGGATGTTAAACGAGTCGGAATCCTATTTCCAATAATTTTGCCACCACAAACTGCTGAGGTGTGTGCTGGTGCACTGTAGTAATGGAAAAGGTATTTTTTGTGGGCTAATCCTCTAGCAGGTAGACGATGAGAATTATCCATTGCTAATTCCAAAATACCGTCGCCATAACCTTTCCGCCTTTTTTGGTGCACATTCTGCCTTGGTAACTCATTGTTTAGATTGTTCTTTGGTCTCATGAGTATAATAATGTATCCATGTTTCATCCGCAGTGGTGAAACGATGCTTAAAGTCCTGCGGATTCTTCCTGAACAGCTGGTAACCTTCCTTACAACACTTCACACGATTCCGTTCTTGGTCAACCACAGCATTAGCAATCTCATGCACTCTAACTCTTCTCTCATCCATCACCATATCATGGATTATATCTATGATTTCTGGAATAGTAACCTCCAAAGAGCGTTCAAAACTTTTAGCGTCACTTGAAGCCATATGGACATTCCGAAAATTTTCAATCAACTTATAAACTGTTCTAATCGAAGGCGCAGAGTCACCAAAATGTTTATCGACTTCTGTTTAGTCTCCTGAGGCGTTGTGCCTTTCATAATGTTTAATCACCACACGAAATTTTTTCGTTCATTCGTTGATTCACAGGAATGCCAAATACAAAGAAATGACCAATATGGCTGAAACTTGGTGTGCAACGAACTATATACATAGTGTGGCTATCTCTGGGTTAACAGCGCTCCTTGTGGCAGCAACCAGGAACTGTGGCAGCCATATTTTTCAACGTCTAGTGCGCCGAATACGAAAGTTAGACCGATGCTATTTACGTGTTATGGTTTCACGTTTTATATATCGTAGTAAGTTTGAAAGCTTGAAAGGTTATTTATTAAGCTGAAATCGTGCCGAGTGTATGCGCAGCATATAACTGTACGAATCGCAGTAAAGACTGTTGGAATATCGTATTTCCAGTAAGTATTTGTATGTTTTCGTTTCTAATATTTCGTTTACTCTTCTTTTGTCCTACCACAATTCTGCATAAAATGGTCCTACTGTAACTAAATTAATCTATAATTATATTTTTCAGTTTTCCTTTGAAAAATGAAGTACTTACAAAGCGATGTTAGCCAATATGAGGCGAGATAAGTGGGAACCTACTGCATACATTTGTTCATCGCATGTTGAGGAGAAATCATGTATGCAACAAATGATACAAAGCGGCATCTAGCTAATGCGATTCCGACGATATTTTCGTTCCCTGAACATCTTCAAACAGCAAAAACGCCAGCAAGGAGATCTCCAAAAAAAAGTCAGATGGTTGAATCAGCTTTCTTTGAAGATATGTCATGTAGCCAAGCAGGAGAGATGGAACTTTTTTTATTACCTATTGCAAATCATGATTTACGTCATTCGGAGAGCAGTAGGCCTAATTAGTGTGACCATGTTCCAGAATACGAAATGCTGACATTATATTCCGAAAAAGTAGTTGAATATATTTCTGGGAGCATCATTAGGCAAGTGAGTAAAAATCTTGACTGTTTAGATTGCTTGGAAGTTCTCTTTGCTCCTAAAAATGAAAGCACGATTAATCGGATTATAAGGTATAAAATACAGTCTGTTCAATCCCTCTAAAGATCTTGTAGAAAAAATTTTGTTTTGCGGATGTATGTAGATGTATTTAGAATGTTAGGAAACAGATCTACTTTATTTACCAACTACGAGCGCTTAATGGTATCCTCGGAATTGTGAGAGGAATCTCATTACTCCAGCCTAATAAAGCTGTTACTAAAACATTACTTCAATTGTAGAATACATAATTTAAGTAAAGCCAAATCTGCGGAGAATAGAGGTAAGCATATTAGGCAAATGTACACGAAATTAATATCGTTTAAATTACAGTGAAAAGGCATGTTTTTTGTGTGAATGAGACGATGTTTATCCGATCCATTGTATGTGCCATTTGTAATTAAACTTTCCGATTTACCTACCACACACTTGTGTATCATTTATCCTTTATCCATATTAGCTTGACTATAAAAATAACAATAAGCAGGTAGCGAATGGTTTGTTAAGTCACTGTACAAAGTGAAAGTGACATGATTCAGTGCTGTAGCATACGACTGGTTACGCCTACGTGACGTTGTAAAACATGGCGGCCGATAATTCAATTTGCTTCAAGTATGGCAGCACCACAGTCTAACATATACAGTCACGACACTCACTGCTGTAAAAGTTGTTACCAACTGACAGTTGCTGCGAAACTAGCGCTCCTAGCGGTGGGCAAGCTGCCGAAGACGTAATGTTTGTTTATAATCGCTTTTGTACGTAATTGACGAAATACTTACTATAATTTTTGCGTTACAAGCATTATTAAAATATCGAGAGACAAACACAATACGGAATTAATATAAAAACAGCCTAATTTAAATAAATCAGTGGTATAAAGAACAACTCTGTCATGAACAAATACTTACGAATATCTGTATATTTGCAGCTTATTCCACTGAAAGTAAGTTGCATACAAAACATAATGGTACAGTATAATAAATTTCTATTATGGTATGTTCTTACTATGATTGCCAGTTTTTGACGTGTATCAATTCGGTATGGAGTCTAATGATTCTAACATTTTTATACGTCACTCGTCTTTCTTATACGTGCATATTCTGTTGAGTGTAATTACTTTAGTTTAAAGAACCAATGTTTAGATGATTCTTGCCGTTTGTGGTTCAGATGTAGCAACAATTGTGGAATTGGGTTCTTCTTTGTTGGAAAACAGTTTGGACGCTTTTATCGTTATATTGCCATTTCTGTGACGTTTTTCCTTCAGCTGCAGCTGTGATGGTTGATTTGGTATGTTAAATACCGTATTTATTGCAATCTATATACGTTTCCTATGTTCCACCCTCACCGATTTTACTGAAATTGTAATGAAGAATACTTAACGTTCCTGCGTAAAAATTGACGTCTTTTTGCTAAAGGGCATGTCTCCTGGTGTTTCCCAGGCATTTTAATTTTTACTGGAAAATGAAATTACTCATTTAAAGCCTTTATGTTATAGGATGATTCCAAATTAACTGTCCTGTAATGTACCGTTCCGTACCTTATCAGGGATCTTATGAAACCTAAGAAAGACAAATGGGGAGCTATTTTTAATTATTACCTATTTATAAGGCACTACATACATTCCCTAATGTAAAAAGTATGCTGAAGTCAATCTAGACGATACTATTCGACAGTGGCGTAACTATGGGGGGGGGGTGGATGAGGGGGATGGAACCCCTCCCTTCCCCCAGATCCCGAAAAGAAGGGAAAATATCGTAGAACAGCAATCTGGTAAAGGTAAAGATTGGAAACTTGGAGTGTTTTACCATAAGCTTTCATTTGATGGGAGTGAATTAGTTTCTTCAACGGGAGTGGTAGATGGTAGTCTGTCTGGAAACTGCCTAAAATTTTTCTCGTCAAGCAGATCTATCCCCCCCCCCAAAGCCTAGTTACGCCACTGCTATTCGCACTCATCAACTATCGTATTCAGAAACGTAGCTTGTCGGACGCTTGGAGCGCTGCTGTCGGAGGGTATAACAAAAATATGTGGGAGTGTCGTGACTTTATATGTTAGACTGTGGCAGCACCTTAAACAGTCTATGTTGCCTATATTAGTCGTTGTTGGTGTGCGTCCTTTCCAAAGATACTACTAACTAAACATGACGTCGATACGCGTCGGTAGTGTCATCTCTCGGACTTTGCACGGACTTGTCCCCCGTACAGGCTTACGAAAAAAGGTGCACATATGCGCATTTATAGTCGGTGGAGGTTAAGGGATGATTTGGAGTGTGAATAAAACCCGCACCCGGCCGTGCACAGCGGGCAGGCAGTGAATAGGTGCGGTATCGGCAGACAATGCGGCGGCTGGCTGTGGGCTGGAAGAGGGGGCGGAATAATTCAGCAGCGCGCTGTCCCGCCCCGCCATTTACAATTCGGATGCGTTGGCTGCCCTGCAGCAGGGCTGCCACCTGCTGCCGGCGCGCAGGTGCGCCGCGTGTTTACTTTCCAACACGTCGATCATGCTTTGTGGAGGTAGTCACATTTCAGTGTGAGTCTTTATGCACTGTTTCACTTACAAATGGCTTTCTTTTTTTTAAAATTTTTTAATGTTTATTTGTTTTAAACGGAGATGTCTATGCTCTGGGTGGTCGCAAAAATGAGGTTGAGAGACCGATAAACGTGACTGAAGTGACGTCAGGTGCCTACAGGGTGTGGGGGTCACGACGCAAACTACATCATTCAAATGTCTTGGGGGGGGGGGAGAATGATAAATTAGTACTTTTGGCCAGACTGGGGGTCTTTATAAGACAGTTTAAAAATCCTAAAATAATAATAATAATAAAAAAACAATAAACCAATGTTTATATACAAAACCAATTTCTTCCGAATCCAGGACCCAGGGTGCGGGGGGGAGGGGGTTGCTCGCAGTTCGGCGTGAGTCATTGGTCAAGAGGGAGGGGGGCCTCTGAGTGACCTCATGCATCATGCCATGCGAAACTTGTTCTGAATATAGTAACTTGTGGTTTGAGAATGGCATTCGTAATTGATCATGGGACCGTAAAAGTGAAATGTGTAGTCACAACATTATGTAGGGTGCGTTTAAGGCATTGATTAATTCTTGTAATCGCAGGACTGCCAACACCTGCTGTTCACATCGCAGGTGCCACCTGTTCATTTTCGAAATGCCGAACAAGTTTATTGGGGGCAGTTACATTTCAGTGTGAGTCTTTACACGCTGTTTCAAACAAAACTTATTTATTTTAATTTATTTATTTTTTATCTGCAAGTGGCAAATGATGACAAGCAGAAGTTAGTAGAGAATCGTGCGTCTGTAAAAAGATCAATGCACGAAACATGCAGTAATTACCACAGCCATACCTTAGCAAAAGATCTTTCCGAGAACCCGAAAAATTCTGGTCCCTAACGTAACGTTTCTGCTATGTTGCGCGCTCCCTACAGTGTCAGTGCCAACATTACAGACAAAAATCTGAGAAACCTCAAATGAAACTTTACCACCGAACATGTAAAATATCACATTTTCGAGTTCAGTTTAACATACTATTAACACTATTAGTAGAACATTTTTAAGAAATAGTATGTTTATTTAAACATCACTTTGGCTGTCCTTTTGCGTAATTTCAATTTTTGATACTTTCATAAATAATAGCTGCAAACACTAAAAATGCATTACACTTAGTTTCGGAATATGCTGAGCCTAAAAGATACTAATTTGTATAAAAACAACAATATTACGTGTTATAACTATTGCACAACATGATTACATATGTACCTTTTAATTAAATAAATTAGGTCAGACCATGTTTCATATATCAGTGGATCCTAAATTAAATACTGATCATTTTTCATGTACTAAAATTAATAATCCGTTTGATATTAAGAAACTATCTTCGAAATAGACAAAACTACAACGACTTTATACAAATCCGTATTTATAAAATAATTAGACCACAAATTGAAATACATTAAAATTACGTGCCTCAATAATAGTACACCTACATAATATTGCCAAAACAGAGATGTGCGTACTTCAAAAACACAAATAACGTAAATAAATTGAGTTAGTTTAAAATGAGTCAAAACACGACTTTTAATTTGCGTATACTATTAAATACAAACTTTACACAACACAAACATACATTGAGATAAATAGTTAAAGCCTAAATGTAGTATTTTAATTTTATGTATTTTGGCATACTTAAAGTAAAGAATATTTTTTAATTGAGAATTACAAAAAATTGTCATTAGTCTTATTACGCGGTTACACGGAAAAAAGGTTTGAGAGAAGCCATGTTTTGTCACTCTGTTCCTGGTTACAAACCTGTAAACATCTCTGGTATCTTACTCCAAGATTTTTTGACATTAGGCTGATTTAATTTTCATTGTCAACTGACATCATGTTTTTTATTTACGAAAATATCCTGAAACATCAATCTTTCAGTGAACGACGAAGACAGCTCACAACTCAGTGGACTTCAGCCAGCATATAAGACAAGTTCTTTCTTTATCATCTTCACCTATAGTGGAATCAGTCATAGAGGCTATGAACTAATAAAACTTTCCGTGATTTAGGAAAAAATTAGTGATTAGCCGTAGTCATTTCGAAAAGGGGTGACAACGTTAGACTATGTAAAATCGATAAGCGACTCAGATCCCACTATCCAGTCACTCGTTGATTATTCCGAGGCAGTAATAGAAGAAATCAAACGGAAAGCTGAAATTCTAAATTTAACATATAAGAAATTTTTCTCGCAGGACGAATGCACAAATGTACCATCATTTGATCAGCGTACTAACTCCGAAATGGAGGAGATAGTTATAGGTATTTCCGGTGTAGAGAAACAGCTGAGAGAGCTAAATACAATAAAGGCACCTGGTCCAGATGGAATACCAATTCGGATTTACAAAGAGTATTCTGCAGCATTGGCCTCTTAGCTTTCATTTATCGCAAACCTTTAATTCAGCGCAAAGTTCCTAGTGATTGGAAAAAAGCGCAGGAAACTCCTGCTTATAAGGAATGTGAAAGAACTGACGCCGCGGCGGATCATCCGCGCGTACTGAAGCGCCGTGTTGCGGTGCGCGCTGCCGTCCGCCGTAGGGGGTTCGAATCCCTCCTGGGGCATGGATGTTTGTGTCGTCTTCAGTATAAGGTAGTCCATAAGTAGTTTGTAAGTTTAGGGACTGATTACCCCGTAGTTAAGTCCGTTAAGCTTTACAAACATTTGCTCATTTTGAAACAGCTGACCCACATAATTACAAGCCAATCTCGTTGACATCAATCTCCTGTAGAATTTTGGAGGATATTATCAGATCGAATATAGTAAATTTCCACGAGACAGATAAGCTTCTTTCTATGAATCATCACTGGTTTAGGAAACAACGTTCATGAGAAACTCAGCTTGCCCTTTTTTTACATGACATCTTGTGAGCCATGGATAAAGGGCACGCTGTGGTCGGGGGTTCGAATCCCCCCTCGGGCATGGATATTTGTGCCGTCTTTAGTATAAGCTAGTTCATAGGTAGTTTGTACGTTTAGGGACTGATGACCCCGTAGTTAAGTCCCATAAGCTCTAGAAACATTTGAACATTTGATTTGATAAAGGGCAATATTTAGATTCTGTTTTGCTCGATTACAAAAAATCATTTGACTTGGTGTCACACTGCATATTGCTAACGAAGGTATAGCATATGGAATAGGTTCACAAATTTGTGACTGGCTGAAAGTCTTCCAAAGTAATAGAACGCAGTACGTTGTTCTCGAGGGCGAGTGTTCATCAGAGACGAGTGTATCGTCAGGCGTGACCCGGCGGCGTCTGATAGGAACACTATTATTTTCTGTCTATGTAAATGATCCGATGGACAGAGTAAGTTGTAATTTACGGCTGTTTGCTGATGATGCTGTGGTGTATGGGAGGTTGTCGTCTTTAACTGACTGTAATAGCATACAGGATGACTTAGACAAAATTTCTAGTTGGTGCGACGAATGGCAGCTAGCTCTCAATGTACAAAAATGTAAGATGATCCACAAGAGTAGGAAAAATAATCCCATAATATTCGAATACAACATCAGTAAGCTTCTTGATGCAGTCGCGTCATTCAAACATCTAGGCGTAACATTGCAGAGCGATATGGAGGAAGGAGGAAGGAATCTTTGAGTTTAACGTCCCGTAGAGAGCGTGTTCATTAGAGACAGAGATTACGCTCGGAGTATTTGGGTAAGGATGTGGAAGGAAATCGGCCGTGCCCTTTCAAAGGAACCATCCCGGCACTTACCTGAAGTGATTTAGAAAAATCACGGAAACCTAAATCTGGATGGCTGGAGGTCGATTTGAACCACCATCCTTCCGAATGCGAGTCCAGTGTGTTACCACTGCGCCACCTCGCTCTATGGAGAGATATGAAATGGAACGAACATGTAATAACAGTTGTGAATAAGGTGGACAGCCGACTTTGGTTTATTGGGAGAATTTTGGGAAGATTTACTTCATCTGTAAATGAGACCGTGTATAAAACGCTGTATGACCACGTCTTGAGTATTGCTCAAGTGTTTGGGACCTGCAGCAGATCAGGAAGACATGGAAGCAGTTCAGAGTCGAGCAGCTATGTTTGTTACTGGTAGGTTTGACCAATGCGCGAGTGTCACAGAAATGCTCCGGGAACTCAAATGGGGACCGCTGGAGGAATGACGACGTTCTTTTCAAGAAATTTTGTTGAGGAAATTAGGAGGCCGGAATTGGAAGCTGTGTAGTACGATCTTCCTGCCGCCTACTTACATTTCACGTAATGATCACAAAGATAAAAGAAATTAGGGCTCGTACGGAGTCATATAGGCATTTTTTCTTCCTCGTTGTATTTGGGAGTGGTCGGTGTTAAGTACACTGTCGCAACAACGAAACTGAGTCCGGCAGTTTTCAAAATAAACAAGAAAATCTATGGAGTAGACTGTGATCACACGCACGGGAATATAAGCTTTCTCAAAGCAGAAATAAGGAAGTGACACTATGACAAATAACGTAGCTTGCAAAAAAATGTTCAAATGGTTATAAATCTATCGGAACAAACTGCGTGGTCATCAGTCCGTAGCTTACAATCTACTTAAGCCTAGGTAAACTAACCTAAGGACAACACGAACCCCCACGGCGAGCAACCGCGCGCTCCTCAGTGAGACGCTTTTTTTTTTTTTTTTTTTTGCTCTATGGGTAGATTCTTCTCCTTGCGGACGTTGCTCGTGATTGTTCGTTTTAGTTCTACGTGATCTTTGGCTCAGCTTTTTTATTACAAAGGGCGTTCAGCCCTCTGACCGGGTGCGCTGAGCCACGGCGCCCGGCGACCGCTCGGCTACTCCACCGCTGCCGTAGCTTGCAGCAGACGAAAACTATACACAAGGTATTTATCAAAATACGTGGGAATAAAGTCTTAAAACAGTAGCACAAACGAAATCTACCAAGTAGGTGAGAGGAAAACCTCTTAAAATCATAAACACTAACGAAAATTAAGAAATTAACTGGCAATGAAATTTCACGCAATTAAATTTTGATACTTAGCGCTCTGGGCGATGAGGCAGCGACTGCAACTGGCACTAGATAAAACAATTCAGTCTCTCATTTCTCAACACCACAGCAATAACAATAGGATTCGTTACCTTATTGTGGAAAACGAGTCATTATCAAGATACGTTGATTAGCGGCCTATGAAAGTTCGATGCCAACATTTTGTTTTACATCGTTTTTTTAAGTAGAAATGAATGTATGTAGGTGGCAGAAGTGTGCACTAAACGGAGAAGTGAAAAGGTGATCGTCAGCAGGAGATTCCTTGTCACATTCGTTTGTAGTGTGAGTGCCTTCGAGGATAAAGAAGTTTCCTTTATTGAAAGTGACGATTTGAATTAATGTGACAATACCGGGTGATCAAAAAGAGTCAGTACAAATTTGATAACTTTATAAATCACGGAATAATGTAGATAGAGAGGTAAAAGTTGACACACATGCTTGGAATGGCATGGGGTTTTATTAGAACAAAAAAAATCAAAGTTCAAAAAGATCTCTTGCGCCACTTTCGTCATACTTGGCCTCCCAGGACCCCAGACATTAGTACGTGTGATTATTGGATTTGGGGTTACCTGAAGTCACAAGAGTATCGTGATCGACCGACATCTCTAGGGATACTGAAAGACAACATCCGACGCCAATGTCTCACCATAAATCCGGACATGCTTTACAGTGCTGTTCACAACATTATTCCTCGACTACTGCTATTGTTGAGGAATTATGGTGAACATATTGAGTATTTCCTGTAAAGAACCTCATCTTTGCTTTGTCTTAATTTGTTATGCTAATTATTTCTGTTCTGATCAGATGAAGCGCCATCTGTCGGACTTTTTTGAACTTTCATTTATTTATTTATTTATTTATTTATTTGTTCTAATAAAACCCCATGTCATTCCAAGCACGTGTGTCAATTTTTATCTACCTACATTATTCCGTGATTTAAGTTTTCAAATTTATACTGACTTTTGGTCACCTGGTATAAACAAATATATGTTTTAGTACTATTAATATAACTGAGTTTCGTTTAAATAAGCCTTCATCCAAAGCGTCGCAAACTGTAGAGACAATGAGAAGTGTCTGGCTTTTAAAATATGGAATAAATAAGCAAAGTTTTCTAGGTACGTCCTCTTGAAAATGAGCAAACATTGGAACTAAGATGTACCGAGATAGAAGATCCAGTGGACAATTTATATAATAATCCATTAATTACATATTATTAATAATTATGTATGTTTTAATGTATTTAATTATTGATTGACATTAAAGGTTATTTCTTTTCTAGATGTGCAAGGTTCATTGAGAACTTACAAATGAATTACAGTTTTTAAAAGTAACTATAAAAACAGCTGTAAAAACACATGTAACTATTGGAGTTACATTCGATTTATAGTAACTACAACTGTAACTAAGTTATCTTTCAGGGAAGTAACTTTAACTGTAACTTAGTTACTTTAAAAAAGTAGATTTCCCAACACTGTGTCTAATACAGGAGGGTAGTGAAGAGCAGGCCTCTTTTTATGTCGGGAATAGCCTGTACCATAATAAGGTACGTGTTTGACATATCGTTGAAGTCGGGTCTTCTGCCGGATATAAGCGTCTTCGAAACACGATATTTCGACGAATGTTATTCGGTGTCTTCTTCAGGTGTTACCTGAGACCAGTTGCCTGCTTTATTTATTTATTTATTTATTTATTTTAATGGGCGGCAGCTCGAGAGAGTCTTATGCTCTATTTAGCCATGTAGGTTTGTTTAATCTGTTTTGGCTCTATTTATTTCTTTGTGAGGGGGGGATTTTAGGGGGGGAACAATTTATCCCAATTGGGAATATTCCGTGGGCATGGGGACAGCTCCGGTATTCACCTTACAGCCAACAGGAAAACACGGAAACCTGGGCCAGAGCTGTTGGTGGGTTTTTACCACCTCTTCCTGCTATGTTCCTTCCATTGCTTTGGCCGGCATCTCTGGTCCAGGTGCTGCGGTCGATCTTGTTCATCATTTTCTTCCGTCTGTCTCTTCTTTTCTTCTTTTCTCTGGTGGCTGACTGGATCCTCCTCTTCGTACATTCTCCGTAGGAAGAGCGGCGCCATCTCGTCTTCTCTGACGACTTCTGGCATCTGGCAGCAGAAGTCCGTCGTCTTGGTCTTCGCCATCGTAGTACGATTTATCGGCTTCCAATAGGGCGTCTGCGTCACCCTATTTGCTGCTTGAGGTGCGTTGGTGTATGTCTCTACATCGCGGGTCACCTGTTGTAGCTGGTTCTGACGGAAGGACTCGCGTATGCGAAGACAAGCTGCCTCTAGTTCGGCGTTCATTGCCGATCGGTTCCGTTTCTCCGCTGCTTGGATAGCTGCGTCGACTTTTCTTCTCGTGACTTCATCGTCGAGGTATGAGCTGCAGCTTGCATCGGCGGTCCGGAGCAGACTGCCCTGCCTCCCCACCGCTCAGCCGTCTTCCCCCGGTACCTCTGCCACCGGCAGCGGCGGCCTTTAGCTGCGTGGCGGGGAGAGGGGCCACTCTCTCCTCTGGGGGTGCTGACGCGGACCTCGAGCTCCTGCGACCCCTTTTTCTTCTCTTTCTCGCCTTCCCATCTGTGGCAGATGTCGTCGTCTTCTTATCATGTTTCTTCTTCTTGCCAACGAAGGCCTTACAGCTGAACCAACTGGCAACGTGGCTTCCGCAGCAGCGTGCACACGTTGGTTTGTCTTCTTTGGTCGTTGTGCAGGTGCGACTGGCATGTGGCGTGTGATTTAACACAGACTTCCTCTTTTCTGCAACACTTCGTGACGTGTCCGACCTCCTGACATCTGAAGCATTGTGGCTTCATGTCGAGTTCCGCCGGTAGGGTCTCGATCTTAGCTTCGATGCCATGGAGTTCGTCCATGCTGAAGATGTGGTCTGGTGCGTTGTTCCACCAGTATTTAGTGAGTTCAACCGGTATTATGTACAGCGGCATCTTGGTTTTGGTGGTCCGATTGTGCAGCTTTAACGCTACATCTTTGTACCCCCAGCACTCAAAGCCTTTCTTGGCCGTTTTCTCACTGAATTGCCAGGACAGCCGCCTGTGGAGCGCCTTGACAATCGTCGGCTTCTTCTTCCTTGTAGGCATCGTCTTCTTAGGTTCCTGGACGATGTGCTGTTTGAAAGCCTTCATTAGGCCCTCTCGGTCGTGCTTGTTGCCAGCAAGCACCTCCAATACACTGCCATCGCCCGCGGTCCTGATCTTCATATCATACTGTTCCTCAAACTTGAGGTCCCTGATGAGCTCTTCCCATCCTTCACCCGTATAGCGGATGTAGAATGGAAGAATCGGTGCTGCGGCATCTCCAGCTTCAAGCTCGGCAACGCTTCCATCATAGATCGGCTCCACCTCAAGCACAGGCTTGTGCTGAGTATAAGAAGATGTTTGCTGCCCCTTCCTTTGCGACTTCCTGCCACCTCGTCTGTTCCTGCCGTGGTGCGCGCAAAAAAACCACAACTTTTCTTTGTCGCAGTGATACAGCAACTACTCACAACACGAAAATTATGCTATTCGCGCGGTCCGGACAGCTTCCGATCAGTCTGCAACAGCGAGCGCTACACCACAGTGGTCCACTCGCCATCGCTGCCCAAGCGGAACTGTGCGTTGTGTTTTTGACTGGGCTAGTGCCTGGTGTTCCGTTTTCGGTCCGCGCCCATTGATGGCAGGTGACGCACGATGTAGAGACAAACACCAACGCACCTTAAGCGGCAATAGGGTGACGCAGACGCCCTATAGGAAGCCGATAAATTGTACTACGATAGCGAAGACCAAGATGACGGACTTCTGGTGCCAGATGCCAGAAGTAGTCGGAGAAGACGAGATGGCGCTCCTCCGACGAGGAGGATCCAGCCAGCCACCAGAGAAGAGAAGAAAAGAAGAGACAGACGGAAGATGTCAACAAGTCGCCGGAAAAATCTAAGAAATTACAGGTACGTGTTTATTCGCTCATAGTCACAAAAGCTCGTAAATATTCGTTAATAAAACGTGAAGTTACAGCAGCGTCATGTTTCTTTGCGTTGTTTCAGCATTCCGCAAAGGAAATATTATATATAATTCCGGTATTCATTTGGTTCCTCCGGCATTAATTCTCCCAATACCATTCTGCGTCGCGGTTTCCTTTCTCTCTTCTCTGAAGCCACAGTCGCACCTAGCGCCTAGTTTTTCTTCGGCTTTTATCCCCTTCTAGCAAGGAAAGTGAATGCAAACGCAGCCGTCGCTGTGGCTATGTTTACCGGTATAGAACTCATTTCCAGAAAATTGTGGTATCGACAGCAATTGACAGTTTTATACAAAATAAATTAATAAAAAGAGGTAATCCTCATTGGTACACAAAACAGGTCAGAACACTGATGCAAAAGCAACGGAAAAGGCGTGCTACATTTAAACGACCACAAATTTCCCAGGATTGGCGATCCTACACAGAAGCTCGAAATTTAGCGAGGACTTCCATGTGAGATGCCTGCAATACTTATGGCAAAGAAACACTTTCTCGAATATGACTGAAAACCTAAAGAGATTTTGGTCATATGTTAAATATACTAGGGACAGAACACAAACAATACCCTCACTATGTAAAGGCGATTCTGCCGATGACAGCGATACTAAAGCAGGGTTACTAAACATAGCTTTTAGAAATTCATTCACCAAAGAAGACGAAACCAATATTCCAGGTTTCGAATTACGAACAGAGGCCGTAATGAGTAACGTAGGAGTAGATATCATTGAGTAGTAAAGTAACTAAAATCACTTAATAAGTCTTCTGGTCCGGACTGTACACCCATTAGATTTCTATCTGATTATGTTGAAGCCATAGCTGCTTACTTAACAGGAAACAAGGATTCCGTACCAACAGATTGTAAGGTTGCACAGGCCATACCTATATTCAAGAAAGGCAGTAGGAGTAAGCCATTAAACAACAGGCTTACTTCGTTGACGTCAATTTGCAGCAGGGCTTTGGAACATATCCTGTATTCAAATATTATGAATTATCTCGAACAGAATGATGTACTGGTCAAAGGTCAACACGGATTTATAAAATATCGTTCATGCGAAACACAACTAGCTCTTTACTCACACGAAGTGATGGGTGCTATCGACAAGGGTTCGCAAATTGAGTCCATATTTCTTGATTTCCAAGAAGGCTTTTGACACCGTACCTCACAAATGGCTTTTAATCAAATTGCGTGGTTATGGAATATCGCCGCAAATTTGCGACTGGATACGGGATTTCCTCTCAGAGAGGACGCAGTACGTAGTAATCGATGGTAAGGCATCGACTAAAACAGAGGTGATATCGGGCGTTCTACAGGGTAGTGTTATTGGTCCTCTGCTGTTCCTCATTTACATAAACGATTTAGGGTAAAATCTCAGTAGCTCTCTTGGGTTGTTTGCAGATGACGCCGTCATTTACCGTCTAGTAAAATCGTCTGACGATCAAAACCAACTGCAGAACGATCTGAGTTAGATATCACTATGGTGTAAAAATTGGCAATTGACTCTAAATAATGAGAAGTGTGAAGTCGTCCACATGAGTACGAAAAGAAATCCGTTAAACTTTGTTTACAAGATAAATCAATCGAATGTTAAAGCCGTACACTCCACTAAATACCTAGGTATTACTATTACTTCCGACTTAAATTGGAAAGAACACGTAGATAAGGCGAACCAGAGACTGCGTTTTATTGGCAGAAACCTTAAAAGATGCAACAGAACTACTAAAGAAACTGCATACACTACGCTTGTCCGTCCCTTTCTGGAGTATTGATGCCCAGTGTGGAATCCTTATTAGGTGGATTTGACGGAGAACATCGAAAGAGTCCAAAGTAGGGCAGCTCGTTTCGTATTGTCACGATGCAGGGCAGACATCGTTACGAAAATGATACAGGATCTGGGATGGGAATCATTACACCAACGGCGCTAATCGCTGCGGCGTGGGCTACTTACAAAACTCCAATGGCCAACATTCTCCTCCGAATGCAAAAATATATTGTTGACTCCCACTTATATAGGTAGAAATGATCGTCAGAATAAAATACGAGAAATCAGAGATAAAACGGAGAGATTCAGGTTTTCTGTCTTCCCGCGTGCTATTCGAGAATGGAATGGGAGTTAAAATAATATAAGCGTGGTTCAATGAACCCTCTGCCAGGCACTTAAATGTGATTTGCAGAGTATCCCATGTAGATGAAGATGGAGATGTAGATATCCCACACGTGCTTGATCGGAGACAAGTCCAGAGTCATTCTTGCCATATAATTTGCCGTATATCTTACAGAAGATGTTGAAATTGTTTGTTAAGCTAAAGGGACTTAATTGAGAGGTCGTCAGTCCCTCAACTTACAAACTACCTTATACTAAATACTCTCAAGCATCTTCTACTGAAATTACGTACTTGTGGAATATCGCCACAGATGTGCGATTTTAATCGCGATATCCTGTCAGAAAGTGTATGGTGTCATTGACGGTAAGTCATAGAACAGAAGAGAAGTGATATCTGGCGTGTTACAGGGCCCCTACTGTTCCTTATTTCTATAAACGATTTAGGAGACAATCTGAGCAGCTCTCTTAGACTGTTCGCAGATGTCGTTTATGGGTTAGTAAAGTCAGGAGAATATCAAAAACAGCTGCTATATTAACCAGTATTAATGTCAGTGAAGATATTCCTACTCAATCTGTCTCTTGTACAATTATGATTTCCCAAGTCTTCAAAATACTAGAGGACCCGTGCTAATACTACACACCGTTAGTGGAATAACAAAAAAGGTGGGAGAAAATGAAAGTAAAGTTGAATGTTCACGCATAGCTTTCTTCAGAATCAATCAATGTAAGTGTTTAAAAGTGCATTTGTAAGAGATTGATCCGCTGAGTGTTGTTAGGTAAATTAAAACCGAAGATATCGTGAAAGAAAGCGATTAAAATATTCTTTACCAGGACAAATGTTCTAACGAGGTTGCAGAGGAGATAAAGATTGAATGGGCGAGAGCGCCACTTGTAGAGCAACTACCAGGTAGTGGGCAGAGGGACGTATCAGCTCTAAAGTCTGTCAACTTTTATAGTCTTGCATGTTCCTTACGCTCAGTTGATCAGCGGCTATGACATAAATTACGTAGCGGCATAAAAATATGATACAGAAGCTCATATTCAATCACGGTATACTTTTTTTTTTATTTCTCTCTGAAACGCATAACGTGAGACTTCGCCCAGCTACTGCATCGTTGAGGTTGTTAGTAACAATCGTGATCTTAATCGTGGACTCCCAAAGTTATCTGTGTGGTTTGTAGGCTCCCATCTAACAACACAAACAGCAAAAGCCAATGATATGGTTTTATGGACCACATTTCTCAACCATTATCGTGGTGTAACTGTACAAGAATTCGACGTTTGAGCCCATTAATATCATGGTTCCTTAACCTTCTTCAGGCAGTCTCCACAATAGACATCATATTATGACTCTGAGACGAAAATTATATTCAACAGATACAATATCTTCGTGACGTTATGATTCAACACCAGTCACATGAACCACAGACATTGCCGTGTTGGGTAGTTTGCGTGCCCCAACAATACAGGCAGCCGTACCGTAGGTGCAACCTGTGGAGAGGCATCCTCTCCCATTCGGTTTCCGGGCCGGGACTACTCTGGAGGACGTCGTCATCAAGAAAAACAGGCATTTTACGGATCGGAGCTTGGAATGTTCTATCCCACAATCGGTAGGTAAGATAGAAAATATGCAAAGAGAAATGGATGATTAGATATCGTGGGGATTAGTGAAGTTCGGTGGCAGATAGAACAGGAGTTTTGGTCAGATGAGTACAAGGTCATAAATACAAAATCAGTTGGTGGTAAAGCAGGAGTAGGTCTGGTAATGAATAAGAAAATAGGAATGCGGGTAATTACTACGAACAGCTTAGTAAACGCATTATCGTAGCAAACATAGACACGAAGCCAACACCAACCACAGTAGTACAAGTTTATATGCCAACCGAGCGAGGTGGCGCAGTGGTAACACACTGGACTCGCATTCGGAAGGATGGTGGTTCAAATCCACCTCCGGCCATCCAGATTTAGGTTTTCCGTGATTTCCCTAAATCACTACAGGCAAATTCCGGGATGGTTTCTTTGAAACAGCATGGCTTATTTTCTTCCACATCCTTACCCAAACCTTCCGAGCGTAAGCTCCGTCTCTAATGACCACACTGTCGACGAGACGTTAAACTCCACGCTTCCTTCCTTCCTATACGCCAAATAGCTCTGCCGACGAAGAGGAGGCCGAAGAAATGTATGAGGGAGTAAAAGAAATTATTCAGACCGTTAAAGGAGAAGAAAATTGTGATGGGGAATTGGAACTCGGTAGTAGGAAAGAGAAGAGTAGGAAATATATCAGGTGAATATGGACTGGGGAAAAGAAATGAAAGAGGCGATAGTCTGGTAGAATTCCGCGCAGAGCACAATTTAATCATCACAAACACTTGGTTTAATGATGATGCAAGACGATTATACGTGGGAGAGACCAGGAGACACTGGGAGATACCAGATTGATAATGATGAGGCGAAGGTTCAGAAACCAGGTTTTAATCAGTAAAAGACATTTCCAGGGGCAGATATAGACTCTGGTTATGCTGGTTATGGTTATAGCTTATTGGTTATGGACTGTAGGTTACACTGTAGGTTAGACTGGGAAAAGTAGAAAATTAAGGAGGTGGAATCTGGACAAATTGAAGAAACCAGAGGTGGTTGAGAGTTTTAGAGGAAGCATTAGGCAAGGATTGTCTGAAAAGGGGGAAAGTAATACTGTAAAACAATAATGGGTAGCTCTGAGAGATAGAGTAGTGAAGGCCGCAGAGGATCATACAGGCAGACGGAAAAGGAATAATAGAAATCCTTCGATAACACAGGAGATACTGAACTTAATTGATGAAAGGAGAAAAAAATTCAAGTTAAAATATTTGTAAATCTATCGAAATGAACTACGTGGTTATTAGTCCGTGGCTTACAAACTACTTAAACTAAGTTAAACTAACCTAAGGACAACACACACATAGATGCGCGAGGGAGGATTACAACCCCCGGGAGCCAATCATGAAGAAATTGTTCCACCTGGTATGAAAGATGTAAGAGAGGGCAAATACTCTCAGACTTCAAGAATAATATAGTGATTCCAGTACCTAAGAAAGCAAGTGCATGCAAATGTGAAAATTACAGAACAATGGGAATATTGATGGAATCCGACCTTGGGGAAGATCAATTTGGATTTAGGAGTAATGTAGGATCAAGCGAGAAAAAACTCACATTACGACTTATCTTAGAAGATAGATTAAGGAAACTCAATCCCAAGTTTTTAGTATTTGTGGATCGAGAAAACGCTTCCAACAGTGTTGACTGGAATACACTCTTACAAATTCTGAAGGTAGCAGGGACAAAATATAGGGAGCCAAGAGTTATATTCAACTTTTACAAAAATCAGACATTAATTATTGGAGTCGAAAGGCATGAGAGGGTCGTAGTGGTTGGTAAGGGAGTAGAAGAGGGTTGTAGTCTTTCCCCAACGTTGTTCAATCTGTAAATTGAGCAAGCTGTGAAGGAATGTATGGAGAAATTTGGAGAGGGAACTTAAGTCCAGGGAGAGGTAAAATAGACCTTGCGGTTTGCTGACGACATAGTAATTCTGTCAGAGACAACAAACACCCTGGAAGACCAATTAAAAGGGGTGGATAGTGTCTGGAAAGGAAGGTATAAGATGAACATCAACAAGTGTAAAACGAAGGTAATGGAATTGAATGTCAGAAAATCAGGCCATGCTGCAAGAATTAGATTAGGTAATGAGACAATAAAAGTAGTTGATGAGTTTTGTTATTTGGGTAGCAAAATAACTTCTGATGGCCGAAGTAAAGAAGATATAAAATGCAGAATGGCTATGGGAAGAAAAGCAATTCTGAAGAAGCGAAGTTTGTTAACTTCCAATATTAGTTTAAATGTTAGGAAGTCCTTTCTGAATGCATTTGTCTCGGGTGTAGCATTGTATGGGAGTGAAACGTGGACAATGAGTTCAGACAAAAATATGATAGAAGCTTTCGAAATGTGGTGCTACAGACGAGTGATGAACATTTGGTGCGTAGTTTACGTAATTAATGAGGTGGTGCTTAACAAAATTGAGAAGACTGGCATATCCTGATTAAGTGAAGGGACAGGTTGGTGGGACGCATTCTGAGACATCAACGAATCGTAAACTTTGCATTAAAAGGAAGTATGTCAGGTAAAAATCGTAAAGGGAGACCGAGGGACGAATACAGTAAGCAGATTCAAAAGGATGTAAGTTGCCGTGCGTATTCTCAGATGAAGAGGCTTGCACAGGGCAGGGTAGCGTGGAGAGCTGCATGAAACAAGTCTACGGACTGAAGATCACAACAACAACAACATGATTCAACAAATTTTACACTTCAAAGGAATGCCAAAACACGAAATTCTGCACTACTTACAGCACAAAGAATATAGAACTCGCAGTCATGTTAACAAAAATAATGTATGTAACTTACAAAACGTTTCAAAGCATTATGAGTTGGTGTTGAAAATCTGGTAATTGACCTTGTGTGATACCGGGATCTAAGAAATTATTGGGTTGCAATTCAGGTGTATATGTCGTTTTCCACTCCCATGAACCACAGACATTGCCGAGGTGGGGTGGCTTGCGTGCCTCAACGATACAGATAGCCGTACCGTAGGTGCAACCACAACGGAGGGGTATCTGTGGAGAGGCCAGACAAACGTGTGGTTCCTGAAGAGGGGCAGCAGCCTTTCCAGTAGTTACAGGGGCAACAGTCTGGATGATTGACTGAGCTGGCCTTGTAACATCAGCGAATGTGGCTTTGCCACACAGCTACCGCGAACGGCTGAAAGCAAGGGGAAACTACAGCCGTTATTTTTCCCGAGGACATGCAGCTCTACTGTATGAACATATGATGATGGCATCCTCTCGGGTAAAATATTCCGGACATAAAATAGTCCCCCATTGGGATCTCCGGGCGGGGACTACTCAGGAGGATGTTGTCATCAGGAAAGACAATACTAGCATTCTACGGGTCGGAGCGTGGAATGTTAGATCCCTTAATCGAGTAGGAAAATTAGAAAATTTAAAAAGGGAAATGGATAGGTTGAGGATAGATATAGTGGAGATTAGTGAAGTTCGGTGGCAGGATGAACAGGATTTCTGGTCAGGTGAATACAGGATTATAAATACAAAATCAGTTGGGGGTATCACAGGAGTAGGATTGATAATGAATAAGAAAATAGGAATGCGGGTAAACTACTATGACCAACACAGTGATCGCATTATCGTAGTCAAGATAGATACGAAGTCAACACCGACAACAGTATTACAGGTTTATATGCCAACTAGCTCTGACGATGATGAGGAGATCGAAGAAATATATGAGAAGCTAAAGGAAATTATTCAGACAATTAAGGGAGAGGAAAACTTAATTGTTATGGGAGACTGGAATTCGGTAGGGGAAGGGAACGGAAGATAGTGGGTGAATATGGTCTGGGAAAAAGGAATGAAAGAGGAAGCCGCCTGGTAGGATTTTTCACGGAACATAATTTAGTTATAACAAACACCTGGTTTAAGAATCACAAAAGAAGGTTGTATACGTGGAAGAGACCAGGAGAAACCGGGAGATACCAGATAGATTTTATAATGGTAAGACATAGATTTCGGAACCAGGTTTTGAAGTGTAAGACATACCCAAGAGCAGACATAAACTCTGACCATAACTTGTTGGTTATGAACTGTAGGCTGAAAGTGAAGAAACTACAGAAAGGTAGGAAAATAAGGAGCTGGGACCTAGATAAATTGAAGGAACCTGAAGTTCTTAAGAATTTCAGAGGGAGCTTCAGGCAACAATTGACAGAAACAGGGGAAAATAAAACAGTTGAGGAGGAATCGGTAAAATTGAGAGATGAAATAGTGAAAGTAGCAGAGGACAAAATAGGTAGGAAGGCAAGACCTACAAAGATTCCTTGGATATTTCAGGAGATACTAAATTTAATCGATGAAAGAAGAAAGTATAAAAATGCAGTAAATGAAACAGGCAAAATGGAGCACAGACGACTAAGAAATGAGATTGACAGAAAGTGAAAAATGGCTAAGCAGGAATGGCGAGAAGGCAAATGCAAGGATGTAGAAGAATGTATAAATAGGGGAAAAATAGATACAGCCTACCGGAAAATAAAAGAAACATTTGGCGATAAGAAAAACAGCTCTATGAATATCAAGGACACTGATGGAAAACCAGTTCTCAGCAAAGAAGGGAAAGCTGAAAGGTGGAAAGAGTATATAGAGGGGCTCTACAAAGGAAATGAACTTCCTATTGTAGGAAGGGAGGAGGATGTAGATGATGATGAAATAGGAGATACTATACTGAGAGATGAATTTGACAGGGCACTGAAAGATCTAAGTCGAAACAAGGCCCCTGGAGTAGATGATATCCCGTCAGAGCTACTGAAGTCTCTGGGAGAACCAGCCATGACAAAATTGTTTCACATTGTGTGTAAGATGTATGAGACAGGTGAAGTACCCTCAGACTTTAAGAAAAATGTTACAATCCCCATTCCAAAGAAAGCGGGTGCAGACAGGTGTGAAAACTACAGAACCATCAGTTTAATAAGTCATGGTTGCAAAATATTAACAGGAGTTATATACAGAAGGTTGGAAAAGCTGGTAGGAGCCGACCTCGGGGAAGATCAGTTTGGGTTCAGAAGAAATGTAGGAACACGGGAGGCAATACTCACTTTACGGCTTATCCTAGAAGTTAGATTAAGAAAAGGCAAACCAACATTTCTAGCTTTTGTAGATTTGGAGAAGGCTTTTGACAATGTTGATTGGAATAAACTCTTTAGAGTTCTGAAGCAAGCAGGAGTAAAATATAGGGAGCATAAGGTTATTTACAACTTGTACAAAAACCAGACAGCGGTTGTCAGAGTTGAAGGGCATGAAAGGGATGCAGTGGTTGGAAAGGGAGTAAGACAGGGTTGTAGCCTTTCCCCAATGTTGTTCAATTTGTACATTGAGCAAGCTATAAAGGAAAGCAAGGAGAAATTTGGAGAAGGAATTAAAATTCAGGGTGAAGAATTAAAAACATTGCGTTTTGCCGACGACATAGTAATTCTGTCAGATACAGCAAAGGACCTGGTAGAGCAATTGAACGGAATGGACAGTGTGCTGAAAGGAGCATATAAGATGAACATTAACAAGAGTAAAACTAGGGTAATGGAGTGCAGTGTAAGAAAATGAAGTGATGCTGAAGGAATTAGATTAGGTAACGAAATAATAAAGAAGGTAGATGAGTTTTGTTACTTGGGCAGTAAAATAACAAATGATGGTCGCAGTACAGATGATATAAAATGCAGAATGGCAATGTGTAGAAAGGCGTTTTTGAAAAAGAGAAATTTGTTAACATCGAATATTGATTTAAGCCTAAGGAAGTCCTTTCTGAAGGCATTTGTGTGGAGTGTGGCCTTGTATGGGAGTGAAACATGGACGATAAGCAGTGTGGACAGAAAGAGGATAGAGGCTTTTGAAATGTGGTGCTACAGAAGAATGCTGAAGATTAGGTGGGTGGATCGCGTAACTAATGAGGAGGTACTGAACCAAATTGGGGAGAAAAGAAATTTCTGGCATACCTTGACTAAAAGAAGGGATAGATTGGTAGGACACATTCTTAGACATCAAGGAATTGTGAATTTAGCGTTGGAAAGTGTGTGGGGTAAAAATCGCAGAGGGAGACCAAGAGATGCGTATAGTAAGCAGATTCAAGTGGATGTGGGTTGTCGTTCTTATGAGGAGATGAAAAGGCTTGCTCAGGATAGAGTAGGGTGGAGAGCTGCATCAAACCAGTCTCTGGACTGAAGACCACAACAACAAAAACATGTCGTTTTTGCGTCAATGTTGAGCGGTTGATAATTTACAGAGTTGTGATGTAACAAACTGTATGCCATAAATTAACCTTAAGTCGATGTGGACTATCTCTTCAGTTTGGGTTTACAAATGTACAATGGAGAGTAGCGTCTTCTCATCACCATCGAATATCCTTGACACTGACCGTGTTGATGTATGACAGCGGGTAGTTCACTGACGCATGACTTATACGAGATACGTCCAGAAAGTAAGTTCCGTTTGGTTACATAAAACAAACGTGTACAGATACAGAAAAAATATTTATTGTACAAAAGTCTACAACTGTTAAAATAGTTTTTTACATAGCTGCCGAAATTTTGTAGGTACTTGTCATAGCGTGGCACACGTTTCTGTATGCCTTCTTCATAGATGGTTGCCGCCTGTGTATTCAGCCATGTGGTAGCATGTTCTTTCAGCTCGTCATCGTTGAAGTGTTGACAGGACAAATTTTAGGTGTAAGAAGAGGATTTCCATCAAAAGGTGGTGTTTGTTTCCACGATAGTGCCCGACCTCATGTGGCGAATGTGACCAGACAACTCATACGGGAATTTCACTGGGACGTGTTTGATCATCATCCGTACAGCCCGGGCCTCGCTCCTAGCCACTTCCACCTCTTCTTACACCTAAAAAATTTGTCCTTGGTGGTCAACATTTCAACTAACTGAACGAACATGCTACCACCTGACTGAATTCACAGGCGGCAACCTTCTATGAAGAAGGCATACAGAAAATATATATATATATATATATATATATATATATAACGATATTATTGCTGTAGTCTTGTGTTATGATTTTACGTGATTTATTGCATTAATCCACGAGAGTATTGGATACCTTATTACCCTATTTCTACTATAGTCGTCATGACCTATTTTCGAGAGTCAGCATCTGCATTAATATTTGAAGCAGTTTATTATCATCAGCTCACACTTACGAATGATTTTTTTTTTTTAAATATATGTTTCAAATGTTTCTTAAGCTTACGGGATTTAACTGCAGGGTCATCAGCCCCTAAACTTAATTACTTATAAACTAACTTATACTAAAGACGGCACAAACATCCATGCCCGAGGGGAGATTCGAACTACCGACAGGGAACGGAATCGCGCATCGTAGCATAGCGCTTCAATGCGCTTGGCCGCTACGCCGCGGCATGTTGAGTTTCGCGCACAATGTTTGAACAAGCGTTTCCTGCCGAGGTGGCTGAGGCGCTCCAGTCACGGTCAGCACGGCCGCTACGGTCGGGGGTTCGAATCCCCCCTCGGGCATGGATATTTGTGCCGTCCTAGTTCGTAAGTAGTTCATAAGTAGTTTGTAAGTTTAGGGACTGATGACCCAGTAGTTAAGTCCCATAAGCTTTACAAACATTTGAACAAGCGTTTCCTGTTAGAACGACACAACAATGGCAAAACAATAGGTCTTACACATTATGCACATAGGGAGCACTGCACAACGATCCCTCAACAAACACCTTAGGTGGAAGAGAATTGTAGCTCAGACCCTAAGGCCTGCACTGAGCCCAGTGTGTCTCGGATGAATGCACTTTACGAGACAGCGTTAACCAGATCGTCATCGTACTATCAAACCATTTTTTCCGGCAGGTTATGTAACAATTATATTTTATTGAGTACATTTTGTGACCTGACTGCTTTTTGTAGGTAAGCTATTATAACTGAGAATAGCTGGCGCAGTGTAAAAGTCCCAAGAACTGAACAAAAGGGCAGATGACTCCTGTGTGCAAGAAGCATTGAAAATCAAACCTGAAAAATTACAGACCAGTATCCGTAGTGTCACTTTGCTGCAAAATACTTCAACATATACTCATTTAGAATTTGATAAATTTCATTTCCGATTAAATGTTTACAACCATGTAGTAGCCCGGTTATAGATAGAATCACTGAAACTCAGCTCGCCTTTTCTCACCCATCTTAAAAGGTTGAAGTGAATCAAGCATATTCATTAGTTTACGCAAGTTGTTTGCCATGGTTCTCTACTACAGTCTACTGCAGACTGCTACCTAAGGTATGATCAATTGGAATAGATTTCCAGATACGATAGTGAGCTTTCCAGTTGCACTCTTCAAGGAAAATATTACTAATTAATGTCGTAATTTTGCCTATCGTCCAAATAAATACATTTGATAGGCGTTGAAAATGATTACTCAGCCGACTTTGAGCATTTTTCGATAACATAAATTTATAGCCGATTTTAATCCAAATAACTGCAGCTAAGGAGGCTGATTATTGTCACTCAAAATATTTTACACTATTTTACTCTACTTAAACAGTACACTTACGTGTAGGTACCCATAATAAACAAAAATTTCGAGCACCCTCACCTTAATCAAATGTAGTGTATTGTTGATACATAGAAAGAGATGTCCTTTGCAGTATACACAATTTCGGAACACTGGCTAGAAGCATTTACTTCCGTAAAATATACCGGCCGCCGTGGCCGAGGGGACTGAGGCGCTCCAGTCACGGTCTTCTCGGCCACTACGGTCGGAGGTTCGAATCGCCCCTCGGGCATGGATATTTGTGCCGTCATTAGTGTCAGCTAGTTCATAAGTAGTATGTAAGTTTAGGGACTGATGACCCCGTAGTTAAGACCACAAGCTATACAAACATTTTTTCCGTAAAATATCTGTGAGTAGATACGACGATCGATTTCAAGTGTAATTACCACTACATGGATGTCAGACGGAGATCTATCGGAAGTATATTCGGAAAAGTGAAGTCCATCAACAAAGAAAGTAACGAAACACCCTTTCGGCCAATACTTGAATACTGCTCGTCGCTGTGGAACCCCTACCAGAAGATCCATAGTAGAGCAGCACGCAGCGTTATAGATTCATCTGGTAAGCGCCAAAGCGTATCGGAGGTTATTACCAAACTTCAGTGACACACGCTCCAGGAAGGGCGCTCTACATCACGGTACGGTCAAAGTTTCGGGAGCATACTAGTAAATCTCTCAACTGCTTCTTGCAATAAATGCACTGACGCTTACGACAGGGGGAAGAAAAAAAATAGCTACATAGAGAGTAATTTGAAAGTCTCTCCCACATTTTATCATATTCCCGAGACCTTCTCCTTGTTGTCATGGATTTCCAGTAACTCAATTCTGTTGTTCAATACTCGCTAAGTATCTGTGTCCACCGCGCCATGCGGCAGGTACCGAGCGGTCTGGAGCGTCACGTTAAGCCGTCAGAACACGGAGTGTGTATCTGAACGAGTGTGAACAACATGGTGAGTTTTTGACGTTACCAACGTGTCGGACAGTATCAAGCTTGTCAGATATTCTCAACGTGAGTCTGAACGATCACCAATAAGGTGGGAGAACGCCACCCACGTCACACCACATGGCTATCTGCGGAGGGGGTCAGCTCTTTTCTGTAGAGAGACGAAGCCGCCATATTGGGCGCCGTATTTCATATTTTTAAGTATATAACTTAGGTCTTAAGAATGACATTTTAAAGCAAGAAAAAGTAATTGAGTACATTGAGGAGCTCTCGAAAACAGGTCATTAGAGGTACTATTTGTTGGAATAAATGACTGGAAATGTCTTACAACTGGTTAGAAAAATTTCCGTATTACGGTAATCTGGCGTTTCAAGGCAAGGTAAGCTGTAGTTCTATCAACACGAATTGTTCCTTACATCATTTTTTGTAATTAGATGTCATCAACCGTTGTTGCATTTTACACGTTCTTAACAGTCTTCTACTGAATAGCAACATTGACTGTGAAAGAATAACCCTAAGTTTTACTAAGAAGCGAGACTATTGCAAAAATGATTGCCTCTTGTGTAGGCCTTCTCTAATTTTAAATCGCACAGTTTGAAATGAAACTTTTATACTTCTCTGCACTTATTAACATAACATGCAACTTTTCTAAGAGACTTATGTTCATTGATAATTTTCTGCTACTTATGTAGGCCTATATCACAGAACCTAACGAAATTCACAAGTGCGAAAACAAGCAATTTAATAGACGTAAAGCAGGAATTCCAGTCTTCTGATTTCGTAAACCGTTTATTCCAGGACCTGACGTCGCCGCCAACTGTCGCTGGTTTGCGCTGCGGTCACGTGTAGCTCATTGAGGCACACGCCTCGCATGCACAGGTAGCGCCGTCTCCGAGCGTTCAGCCGCACATTGGACTCGTCAGGTTGACCACACTCGTTCTGACACACGCTCCATCTGCTGACGATTTTACGGATCGCGCTGCCTCCCGCGTCTGGGGTTCGAATCCCCTCCCCCCCCTCGGGCATGGATGTGTGTGTTGTCCTTAGATTAGTTTAACTTAGATTAAGTAGTTTGTAAGCTAGCAGTTAAGTCCCATAGAATTACAAACAGTTGAACATTTGTTTTCTCCGCCATGAGAGAAACACACAGTCTCTAAACAAAATGTTCAGAAACCTATTGTCTTTACAAGTAGAGCCCCATCACAGGTGATTTGTACTTGATGTTGAGGTTGTTAGGTTAATTTGCGAGACACTAGTCTGGTAAACAAATTATTCAAAGGATGCCACTTTGTTTATTTACGCACAACCAAAGAAACTGCAGAAGTAACAAAATGTTCAAATGTTTCTTAAGCTTATGGGATTTAACTACGGGGTCATCAGTCCCTTAACTTACAAACTACTTATCAACTACCTTATTCTAAGGACGACACAAATATCCATGCCCGAGGGGGGATTCGAACCCTCGACCGTAGTGGCCGTGCAGACCGTGACTGAAGTGCCTCAGTCCCCTCGGCCAACGCGGCCGGCCAGAAGTAACAAACTGTGTTTTAATTTCCACAGGCGTCTAACACTGACAATTTATGTTGATTCTATAAGTTTGAAATGAACTTATTTATAATCAACTGCTATTCTATGACCGACCGCATCGAACAGCGGTTCTGCCCATGAAGACTGAAAAACCTGCCGGCCGCGGTGGCCGAGGGGACTGAGGCGCTCCATTCACGGTCTGCACGGCCACTACGGTCGGGGCTTCGAATCCCCCGTCCGGCATGGATATTTGTGCCGTCCTTAGTATTAGCTAGTTCATAAGTAGTTTGTAAGTTTAGGGACTGATGACTCCGTAGTTAATTCCCATAAGCTATACAAACATTTGAACATTTTTTCTGAAAAACCTGGAGCGACGGCGAGATCCACATCGGTCTGTTCGTCTGCTAAGTCACGCAAAAACAAGGCCGAAAAGTTCCGTCTGCCTTTATTAAATTTTATTTTTAAAATTACCTGAAACAACAGAATAGAAGTTTGCTATTGAGAGATGAATTCTTATCAAAATCAAGTAATGGTAATGAAAAAATATATCTAATTTCAACCAGAGAAGAAATTAGTTTCGCCACCTAGGCTTCATATGCACCAATCACCGCAGAGTACAACTTTAGGAGTCCTTTTACGGCGGGAATAGTACCTACTGTTATTGCTGTTTTCTGACGTGAAAAAGCCAGTTAATGAATCCATAATACTGGACATTCCCTTACAATAAAGAAATGGCGTCAACATTCGCCTAACACAATAAACACGAAAATAAATCCAATTATCTGCTATTCGTATAACACACCACCCTGCGTCAGCTACATACAGTCCTATTTTGACTTGTTCTGACGAAAGTGAACGTGATGGCTGCAAGCTAGAAATATGACAGGCTTACCTGCAGTTGTCTTACCCCCGAACCATTGAGCGGTCGGTCACCCGTTTATCTTTAATTTTCGTGTACTTTGCTACAGCTAAACTTTCAGCTCATTATTCTTCTTTCTGGTTCTCCTGTTTCCAGTAATGAGTGAGTCAGATACGAACCGTTCCACGTAACTACCAGACGCCTAGGTTCGGTGTTTGTGTGGTATATGTGCGTAAAACGTATAGAGGAATGACCCTAAATTAGTTGTAGGGATTTTAAATCAACTACCACACCAACACGAAATTTTGAAATGCGCAATGTATAATGGCTTCACACCGTAACCCAGTCGCCTGTTAAATACTTTATTATCCATGTTTATCTAATCCTCACTTACTCGGATAATCATTCATTGCTGCACCACTATTTATACAAGAGATGGAGGGGATAATTGGCTTTTTCAATTAATTAAGGGAGTCCTTTAGAACATACCTGAACATTTATTAGAACGTGTAGATTAGTTTTGCAAACCGAGAACAACACATACTTACAATATAACCTTTAATACTATTTGATCTCCTCTCTTGTACTGAATAAACAGAATGTGGAATGTGGACAGGAGTCAAAGGGAATATTGAATCTAAACGCACAACTGGTTTTAGACTCGCTAACAAGCTACTACTAGCCCCACATACATATAAATTACCCGGTATCCACGAGAATCAGCAGAGAGCAAAAATAACTTAGTGCTCTTAATCTCAGTAAGTGGACACCACATCATTCAAACAACCAAGCATGTTAACATGAAAGATATGAAAAATAAACTCACTGCAATGAAGAATTCATTATTGCTGTTTTCTGACGTGAAAAGGCCAGTTAATGAATCCATAATACTGGACATTCCCTTACAATAAAGAAATGGCATCAACATTCGCCTAACACAATAAACACGAAAATAAATCCAATTATATCAACACCACCTTTACAGATTGAACTTTTCCACACTGTTCTACAACAGTATTCCCCTGATTTCCTACTAATCGTTTACAGAAAGAGTCATAGACCGAAGGGTACTTTGCCTCGTGGCTGGCTCCAGACTCAAACACTAAGTTACCACATGAATCCTATAAAATAAACTAGAATTTCCGCCCTCTTTACTCAACATTCAGACCCACCCTGCTAAACATGGCCGACCCCCTGCTCAACCGCCTCTCCCTTCTAGTTGTCTGGTAGTCGCGCTCAGATTGCCCCACGCCAGCTCGATCCTCCTGCCATCCTACTGCCTGCTATGAAATGTTTGTAAAGCTTATGGGACTTAACTGCGAAGTCATCAGCCCCTAAACGTATAAACTACTTACAAACTTCCTTATACTAAAGATGGCACAAACATCCATATCCGAGGGTGGATTCGAACCTCGCGCATCGCAGCATAGTGCCTCAATGTGGCTGCCTGCTGTTGGCCAAGTTCTCCCAAACTCAAAGGAACCTCCCTACAGATCCTCCCAAAACCAAGAATTTGGGAACCTTCACCAGACTCAGGCACTAGATACCTCCTTTAGCAGCCGATACCAAAGCACTCATTCAATCACAGACCTCACCACATTCACTCACATAAGGACAAAGGCCTCGGTGGAGTAGCCGAGCGGTCTAAAGCGTCTGACTGCGGAGCGCGCGGTTGCTCGCCGTGGAGGTTCGAGTCCTCCCTGGAGCATGGGTGTGTGTGTTTGTCCGAAGGTTAGTTTACCTAGGTTTAAGTAGTTTGTAAGCTATGGACTGATGACCACGCAGTTTGGTCCGATAGATTTACAAACGTTTGATTTGATTTTGACATAAGGACAAGGAAGTTGGTTCTGTGGAGCCTGGCTCCTTTTTTTCTTCTTATCACTCATACGTCTCACAACAATCACTCCAGTTTCCACATAACGGGGGTAATGAACTTGAAGTTTTTGAATAAATACATAAACGGCGTAAAGCAAACAGCAGTTTAATTAAATGATGTCATCGAATAAGTCAATTGGTAACTGGAAAGAGCATGAGAGGGTACAAACGGTACCGTTAATCCATACTCGACTTTAATAGGAAAAGGAAGAAGTGATATAGTACCCCTCATCAGACAGTAAGTGTACAGATGTGCGCAGAGTACGAAAATGTCAAGGGGTAGGCGTCTCCAGTCGCAGCGGGCCTACTCTCCTTCTCAGGACTGCGAAGAGACGAAGTGGGTCTACAAGTCCATGGTACTTCTCTGAGCGCAGCTTTTCACATCGCTTGGAGAGTGTCAGCCAGTTGAGATACATTCAGGAGTGCAAGATCCAAATATGGCTCCTGTCTTCCATGACATTCCATATGTACTCGAGCGGATTCTACTGTGAGATCTGGGGGTGGCCATCTCAGTCTTCGGACCTCCCCTGCATGTTCCTGGAACCATACCTCGGAGTAGTTTGAGCAACGTGAGGACACGTAATCCTCTTGAAACACCGCAGAACGTTAGGCTCCTAACGGTTTTTAAGGACCAAAAAGGGTGGAGACGATCTCAGAGCAGCTCAACACACTGGACGCTAAATATCAAACAATAAAAAACTGTCCTGCTTACTAGGCAGACACTTTAATTTTTTTTTCTTTTTTTACTTAATTTTGTTTAATCTTTCTTCAGTTTGATCGCACCATTGCCGGCGTAGATTCGTTTTGTTCGGCGTTGATCGTTACTACTCAGTTGTTTCCTTAGAGAGGACAGGCAGCCCTCTGAGCGAACATGCTGAGCTACCACGCGGACCCCACTCAGTTATTGCGGCATTATGGACAATATGATTACAAAGATTGCTTAAGATCACTTGTCCGTAAACTACACAAACTTTAATTCTGCCACCGTTAACACAGCCCATGTAGGCGCATTATGTGTAAGGCTATGATAACTGAGTTGGTAAAGTATGTGCCTAATAAGGGGATGGGGGGGCTTGGTACAAATTTTAATCCAACTCCATTTTTGCTGTACCATATCTTTGATATATTGAGACAATGTAAGTCTGTGGAATTTGAATTATTGTTTGATATTTATATCGCCTGTGCCTGATGTTCAACATAGGATCGTTCTCATTAGCGTGCACAGTTGTGGTGCTATTCCGATACTGCAGAGCCTTGGCAAAATTATATCTATTTCGTAGGGGCACATCAAGGTAGAATTAAAGTTTGTGTAGTGGAGTGAGACATGCTTCTAAGACTGTCCATGAAGACTCATTATTCATAATGCCACGATAGCTGAGTGGGAGCAGTGTCTGGCTCGTAAGCAGGAGGTACCCTGATCGAATCTCAGGCACAGCACAAATCTTAATTTAACGCTTCTCTTTCTAGTCAACACTGGAGCTTGTTCGCAATGTGTTCTAAAATATAGTCTGGGAATTCTGACATTGGCGTCAGGTTTTGACAATATCAGTTTGGTCCCACGAGTTAGCAGTATTCACCCGGTGAATACTAGAAAGAAATCGAATTCACATTCGGATCACACCTCCTTGACTCTTGTGCAGAAAGGCGTACAGAATGCTGCAGCATCCATTTTCAATGCCACAAGAACTAAAGAGTCTTAGTACTAACACACGCCCTTTCAAATCTAAATTCAAGAGTTACTCTTTGCTCGCTCCTTTTATTTTGGTGATGATCTCGTGGAAAAACTTAAAAAAATAAGCTAATTCCTTCATTCGTTATTAATTATTTTTACTTAGGCTTAAGATTGTTTTCTGTTACCATTCTTGTGTTAAAATCTGATGTACTGACTTTTTTTATCACAATGGAAGCTTGCTCCTCAATTAGGTCCAGCGTGCCTCTTTTGCAGATCTAAAACATTCTTTTCTTCGACACGCTTTGCATACATCGGGTGTGTATGAAATTCCCTGCAGCTGTGGTTCATTATACATCGGCACCACAAAAAGAAGTGTCAATAGTCATCGAGCCGAATAAAAGAGAAATTGCCGTTCGGTCATACGGAGAAATCGGAACATGTTTACCAAGATAGCAACCACGATGTTAAATTCAATAAGACGTATCATCTCCATAACTGAACGTATAGTAAACTAATCGAGATCTACAAACATCGCAATAAGGAAGTCGTTAAATCAAATAAAATTTGAACTTCAGCGTTCAGCAGCGGAATGACAATTGATTCTTCTCTGTCAATGATGTTGGCAATACCAGTGATAGTCTCGAAGCCGACGTCACGTGATGTTTGTGGCGCTCTCTACATTGCTATATTCACAGCACTCCTTAATTTCTGATGGCAGTTCGTCACCTCTGAGGATGTCTTCTGAAGCCGAAGATGAAACGTTAGGGAAAAGTTTACAAAATCGACCATGGTCTATCAGGCCGGAAATTTTAAATGAATTTAACGTAGTCCGTGCAAATTTACACTGTATTCTGCACAATGCTCGTACATCATTCACAATAATAACGCTTTTTGATGCATTTGTCTATCGGTCTTCATTTCCGCGATAGTTGATTTTGCAATGAGGAACTCCTTCGCCGGGCACGTTGTAGATTAGAGCCCACACATGGGCTTCTCTGCAGTCGTGTTTCGTGCCAACTATCCACGATTGGAGCAGGAAAAGGAGGACGAGACAGTGATACACCCTCCGCCACACTCCGTGAGGTCTGTCACTCAGGGCTTATACCTACGCCTTACCCTTGACCGAAACCTTTCCTCCAATCCACACCTCAAGCCCATCCAAGAGAAAGCGCATGACTGCGTCTCCTAGAGCTGTTCTCCGACCGCATCTGGGGACTCCACCATCCTCTATATCTATAAATCCCTTACCCGCCCCGCCTTTGCTCTGCCAAACCTGCCTAGATCTCTGCCTCCCCACACTTCTACAAATCCCTCCAAACCTTCGAACGCCATGCACTCTCCCCACCCCTCCCCCACGTAAATCCTATACGATCTCATCCCCTCCCCCACCTCCTCCCGCCGCGGTGGAGTAGCCGAGCGGTTTAAATCGCCTCGCTGCGGAGCGCGCGGTTACTCGCCGTAGTGGTTCGAGTCCTCCCTGGGGCATGGGTATGTGTGTTGTCCTTAGTTTAGTTTACCTAGGTCTAAGTAGTTTGTAAGCTACGGACTGATGACCGCATGATGGTACGATAGATTTACAAACATTTGAATATTTTTCATCTCATCCTTGAACATATCAGCCTTCAATTCAACTCCCGTAAATTGGACTCACCTAAACTCATTTTGCAACCCCTCCTCTCAAATCCTGGCCCGCTGTGGCGCCTCCATCATTGCATCTCCAACCCCACCCTCTACCATCACACTCTCCACATCTTGTCCAACAGCGACTTGCAAACCTCCCCCTCCTAGATGTCTGCACTCCTAATATCTATCCCTCCAATCAGCTGTGATCCCTTCCTCCTCTTCTGAGGGCCCCATCATGTCCCTCCCTCCTTCCCCAGGCTAGTCTTTTGGCCTCCCCACCTACTTCCCACTTCACGTGTCCATGGAGCAAACGTTAGATACTGCGAAAATCCACTCCTGCCTGCATGGCTCCCCCCACCCAGCGCCCTGCCCCACCACCCCAACGCTCGCATTTGAATCGCCGCATTTAGTACACTATTTGGACTGTCTTCTATTACAGTCACCATTTGTAAGGAACGACTCAATACACAATAAATGAATGTTTGTATGTATGTCCTCTATGTGTTGTGTTCATAAACCATTCATTCGATTGCAATGAAACTTTGGTGAACAAAAAAGCACGACACATAGCTCAGGAGATATGACATCATAAATAATGAGAGGCCACTGCCACATTTATGCGGCAATTATTGGAAAATAGTAGTAGTTAGGGACCTGCAACAAAGTTTGCATGTAATTTCGGACGTTTATGAAACGTTTTATAACTGATCCTCTCACCCCCCCTCCCCCACAAAATGATGAAATGAAAAGAACTCTACCGCTCACAACAGTTTCGCTGTATAGGCCGTAAAACCGTCGCAAAAGGCATGAACTTGTATAGAAATAAAGTTAACATTACATATTTGCATGTTACTATTTATTCTTGTCTGCAAGTCTCCCTTAATTCTCTTGCATCCAAAATTAAGCAATCTGTTTTCTTTATCTGTATAAAAGCGAAAGGACACTCACTCACTCACTCACTCACTCACTAAACACGAAATTTCGAAAACTATTTCACCTATGAAGCTGAAATTTGGCAGGGATGTAGTTTATTGGTAGATAACGTCAGCTAAGAAACTATTTTGTGATAGGTGCATGGCGGAGCATATTTCTCCTAGAGACTCACGAAATCTACAAAGAAATTTCGCACGCTTGAGCTCAAATAACAGGAAGGTCACCTTCTACCTTAAGTTTCATACGGTGCATGGGGGGAGGGTACTTTGCAACATAAAAATGGATCCCTGAATACCTTGGTGACGCCATAACTTGAGAACGGCTCGATCGATTTCACAGATCCTTTCTTTGTTGTTTTCGTTATTCTCAGAACAAGGGTTGTACGAAATAAAATTGGAATATTTTAGAACAAAAAAGTGCGTTTTTCAGTGTGACCCTGCGCTTTTATTGCATATAAATCTATAACGCATTTCGCGCTTTTGATACATCAGAAAACTGTAATAGTGGAAATATACGAAATGCAGTTTCATGCCGCAGACCTATCCACTACAATAAGAAAAGGAACACTGAATTGTGGGCATAAACATACCTCATAAACAGCTGGATGGCATTTAGTTAGAATTAAAACACAAGCATTTTAGACTAGTTAAAATCCGAGGATATAATCAGTCCAAAATCATCGTCAAATGTTAAGAGAGATGGGTTAAAAAGTTCCTAAAACAAAAGTTAGAAAATTAAAAGCAATAGTGAGATGAATGGACAGTGGTAAAAAAGCGGATGTGGACATGCATAACTTACCGCATCAGCAGCGTTATCTTGGCTAGGTCCGTGTTCACAGATTGAACATCAATACATCACCTGAGCATTTGCTGCTGTGTGAATAGCCCATTGTCAAGTGACGTGAGCAACCAGAATATAGCAAACGCTGAAAGGCGGCGCTGATAGAACGCCTACATGTGGAACTAAGATTTGAGCGGTTAAATTTGAATAATAAAATCGATCAAAACGGATGGAAATTATTAAAGAGATGGAAATAATGACAATGGATAGTAGTGATGACGTATAAAAATACCTGTAAATCAGAATGGATGACGATAGTATTGATAATTTACGTCAATAAAACAACCATAAAATAAATATATACTCCTACATGAATATTGACTACAAATGTAGCCAGTCATAGGACGTTAAAAAACAAATGTGGTTAAAATGTATAATAAATGAAATGGTGCGAGCCGGGTGATGGTTAAATTACAGAATCAAGCTGAAACGAACACGACAATTTTGCGGCGGAGGAGGGGGTGGGGGAAGCGACTAACAGTAAGAAGAACAGGTAACATTTTGTAAAGTTGACATCATTAAGTCATAATAGTACTGATTTTTACTTGTCATTTGGACATTGAGGCTGAGATGGTCTGATGATTTAAGAAATTTCGTAATTTCAAATTCCTGGAGAAGATTAAGCTCTGTGCAAGATCTGGAGTGCTATGATTGTAGGTTCACTGCGACCTGATGCTTCGAGGTGTTCAGCAAATGATGATGTAGTAAGTTATACATCTCCACACCCGCTTTGCTTACCACTGTCCATTCACCTCACGATTGTTTTCAATTTTCTAGGAGTTTTTTGCCCCATCTCTCTTAATATTTGACGATTATTTTGGATTGATTATATCTTCGGTTTTATCTAGTCTAAAATGCTGATCATCGTGTGGTTTAATTCTGACTAGTGGGGTATATTTACGTCCCCCCCCCCAGACCAATTGAATGTTTTCTGTTGTTATTATATCTACATATACATCTACATCTACATGGGATACTCTGCAAATCACATTTAAGTGCCTGGCAGAGGGTTCATCGAACCATCATTGTACTATTTATCTCCCTTTCCATTCTCGAAAAGCGCGCGGGAAGAAAGAACACCGGTGTCTCTCCGTTCGAGCTCTGATTTCTCGTATTTTATTCTGATGATCATTTCTACCTAAGTAAGTGGGAGTCATTCGGAGGGGAATGTTGGCGATTTGAGTTTCGTAAGTAACCCACGCGCAGCGATAAGCGCCGTTGTTGTAATGATTCCTATCCCAAATCCTGTATAATTTTCGTAACGCTGTTTCCCCTGTGTCGTGAAAATACGAAACGAGCTGCCCTTCTTTGGACTCTTTTGTTGTCCTTCGTCAAACCCACCTGATAAGGATCCCACGCTGGGCAGCAATACTCCAAAAATGGACGGACAAGCGTAGTTTATGCAGTTTCTTTTGTAGTTCTGTTGCATGTTTTAAGGGTTCTGTCAATGAAACGCAGTCTCTGGTTCGCCTTTCCCACGACATTATCTACGTGTTCTTTCCAATTTAAGTCTGAAGTAATAGTAATTCCTAAGTATTTTGTGGAGTTTACGGCCTTCACTTTTGATTGATTGATTTTGTAAAGAAATATTAACGATTTCTTTTCGTATTCATGTGGACGACTTCACACTTCTCATTATTTAGAGTCAATTGCCAATTTTTACACCATACTGATATCTTATTCAGATCGTTCTGCAGTTTGTTTTGATCTTCAGATGATTTTACTAGACGGTAAATGACGGCGTCATCTGCAAACAACCTAAGAGAGATACTTAGAGCCGCGGTGGAGTAGCCCAGCGGTCTAAAGCGTCTCGCTGCGGAGCGCGCAGTTGCTCGCCGTGGAGGTTCGAGTCCTCCCTGGGGCATGGTTATGTGTGTTTGTTCTTAGGTTAGTTTACCTAGGTTTAAGTAGTTTGTAAGCTACGGACTGATGACCACGCAGTTTGGTCCGATAGATTTACAAACATTTGAACAAACATTTTGAGCTACTTAGATTTTCCTCTAAATCGTTTATGTGGATAGTTCCGCGGTATGAAACTGACATATTTTGTACATTTTCCCTGATGCAGTTTTCTGATGATGTGCCAAAAGCGCGAAACGCGTTAGAAGTAATAAATATTATAATTCGCAACAGACTCTCCTTTTCAATTCCAATTTATGTATTCTTGTTTAAATGTCTCAATTTCTTGTTAAAATTTTGCCGTCTCCAGGCTAAAGTGTGGTGTCGCACAAGTCCAAAGTGCGCGCCACTTACTTTCGCCGTGCGCCGCCATGAACGCACGGCGCGGCGATCTTACGACGTCAGCCACGAGCGCCCTCTGCTGCAACTCCGCTCGTGGCCACCACTGAACGACATCGTTCACTTGGAACTGAGATAGGAACCAGTTAACACTTCGGAATCAGATAGGCACCAGTGAAGACTTGGCTATCGGATAGGCACTAGGCAGACCTCTAATTCAACTATGTATCGGCATTCTGCAGTACTGAGCTATGTAAAAGTTAAGTATTGTATAAATTCTGTGCAACATATATCTCGTTCTAATTTACTCTAGTGTTTCTAGTTTCTGCTGTCCCACTGGCTGCTGACCTCCTACCTGCACACGTGCATCCTTTATTCCTGTGTCGGTCTTTCTACTCGGCCACCGACACCTACGACGGAAACGAGACACAAAAGCGGCGACGAGGCCGGGACACAAAATAAAGAGCGGTACTTAGCCACGCTATCAGCCAGCCTGTCCTCGTATGAGACTTGAAAAACCAATAAAGAACAAAACAAACAAACACCGTGAGGTGCCAAGCGCTGTGTAGATGTAGCTGTAGCCGTAACTCCTCTGGACAGTCAACGTACCCTGTCACCTTTGCCCGGAGAGCTCCGAAGCTGGGCCAGAGCGTCGGGACGACTTTCATGTAACAACGGAGACGGTGCTGCAAATACGGTCTCCGTGATGAAAGGCGTGAGCCGCGCCCCGCCTCGATATTCAATTAAAAGCGCCTCCCAGCGCCGCCTGGCGCGGCGCTGCTATTGACTCAGGTGAGCTTCCGCTGCCACCGGCCGGCCCATACCCAGCCCTCCACTCCACCTCCACCACCACCAGCAACCCTCGCGGCGCCGGCGCCTCATTTACGGCAATGAGGGCGACACTCGACCCGCGCCGCGCCCTTCTCAAATGTCCGCCCTGAGACTCGCGCTGCCGCCGAGTACTCGTTTCACTCACCGTGCACGCGAAATTGGGCGTACAAGTAAGTGGCCACTTGTTCCTCGAGTGATACTTGACTCTACTAGGAAATATTAACTCGCTAATATGGATGAGAAGCAACGTTATAAAGCGTTTGAGGATACTACGAGGGTGTCCCGTCGTATCCATCACCACCTTCGCCAGCACCAGTTCCTCTCCCTGCCCCCGTGTGGCGTCCGACCCTCCTTCTCTGCCAATGACCTGCTCCTTCGCGCCACTCACCTCCTCTCCGTCCAGCCTAATTTCCGTCGCCCCGCCATATTTGATAACGAGAAAGCCTACGACCGTGTATAGTCTCCTTTTCAAGCTCCAATCCTGTTAATTATGTTCGCCTCATTGCTTCCTTCCTCATCCTCCGCCCCTCACTGTTGCAGAACTCCAACTACTCCCTTTCTTCTACCGCTCCGCTGGGGTGCCTCAAGCTTCTTTCTCCCCTCCTCTACACCATCTACTACACCGATATGCCCCAACCTCTGCCTCCCGTCCACCTCCTGCAACATGCTGACGACACCGCCTTCATAGCCCTTGCCCCCTCCCTCGCCCGTTCACAGTACTTACTCCTGTCTCACCTCACAGAGTTCGTTGCATGGTGCAACCGGTGGCTCCTCTCCGTCAATCCTGACAAGTCCCAGACAATCATCATGTGTCATACCACTCCCTTCTTCGGCTTCCATGATTTTTACCTAACCCTTCAGGACCGTCGCATCGGCCACAAGTACCTCGGCCTCACCCTTGATCTATCCCTCCTGGAGCCCTCACCTCCATACAGTCTAACAGAAAACAATGCCCCAACAACTTAACCTCCTCAAACTCCTCTCCGGTCGGACTTGGGGACTCAACCCATCCTCTATCCTATATACCTACAGATCCATCATGCATCTTGTCCTCCGCAGCTTCCTTCCCGCCTGGGTTTCCACTCCCCCTACCTATTCCTTCAAATCCTCTAACTGAACGCCCTCCGCCTCGGATTCCACATACCGCATCCGCCTCCCCTCCCCCACGCGCATCCTGTAATGACCTCATCTCGTCCCCACTTCCCACAGCTCAACACATTCGGGTCCTATACATATCCCGCACGATAGACTCTCGTAACCCCTTGGTTTGCCCCATCCTAACCAATCCTGGCCTCTGCATCCATCCTTCACCTCCACTCCCCTTTTGCAGGGTAATTTCCGATACCTCCCCTCCCCTATGAAGCACTCCTTCCAGAAATCTATCAGCCTGATCCTCTCCCCGTGGATTACAGGGCCCAATCTCCCCCTCCCCTCCCTTCGCTTGATTGTCCCCCTCCTTATTCCCTCCCTATGGAGTCCCTACAACCCCTCCCCACTCCTACCGCCCCTTCTTTCTCCACCTCCCGCGCTTCTGACCCCCACCGTCCCATCCCCTGCGGGATCCACAGTGCCATCAGTTTCAATTTGTGCTTCGTTTTGTGCCTCCAGTGTATCAGTGATTAATTTTAACAGTGGCGCCACGGTATGTTTTTAACGGTGTCTTCAAGTGCTTCTTCGTCTGTCCAGTGGTGTGTTTCTCACTGTGTGTGTTTCTTAAAGTCACTGTGACCCAACGATTTTAACAGACAACAAGTGTTTTACCGTCTTTATCTGTACTATTATATCACCAACAAACTTTTTTCAGGCAATGTTTCTAAATCATATTTTTAACGTCTTGTCATTGTTTGTATTAAATCTTCATGGTCTTTAAAATGTTCAAATGGTTGTCAAGCTGAAGGGACTCGACTGCGGGGTCATCAGCCCCTAAACTTACAAACTAGTTATGAACTAGCTTAAACTAAAGACGACACAAACATCCATGCCCAAGGGGGGATTGGGACCACCGGGAACGGCCTCGCGCATGGTAGCATAGCTCCTCAATGCGCTTGGCCACTCCACCGCGGCTTCATGTTCAGTATGCAAGCCACTCGACTGATGAGTGGTGTTAAGAGGCTTCTGCCAGCCTACCGCTGTTTCTGTACGTTGGTATTGAAATAAAAGAGGAAAAAACTAGGGTGGTTTGAAAAGTTCTCGGAATCACCGCGGGAGGTCAGCGTTGTTCACGTGACATCTATTGGACTGTTAGCTGTAAACACGTGCTACGTCAGTCCTCTTGGAACAGAGCTGTGACGGTGACGTGGCTTGTAGGGTAGCAAGCTTTCAAATGTTCAAAATTTTGTAAAGCTTATGGGACGTAACTGCGGGGTCATCAGTCCCTAAACTTACAAACTACATATGAACTGCCTTATACTAAAAGCACAAACATCCATCCCCGAAGGGGAGGATCCGAACCCCCGACGGGGAGCGGACTCGCGCACCGTCTCAATGCACTCGGTCGCTCCGCCGCAGCGGGAAGCAAGCTTTCCCTACTGTCTCCTATGTAATTGGAGTATCAAGGGATGTCTACCTGCTGTATTGCAAATTTAACAACTGGGCATGACGTCCGCATCAGCACTTCAGAGCTACCGAACAGCTGCATTTACGAAGAATTGTACAACTGTGCATAATATTCAGTCCCCCCTAATGTTAATTATAAAACATGTATAAACTGATGATTTATCCCTAAATTAATGTAAAATAGTTGGAGAAGTATGTTTGCAAATCATATGTTCAAATGTTTGTATAGCTTATGGGACTTAACTACGGGGTCATCAGTCCCTAAATTTACAAACTACTTACTAACTAGCTAACACTAAGGACGGCACAAATATCCATGCCCGAGGGGGGATTCGAACCCCCGACCGTAGTGGCCGTGCAGACCGTGACTGGAGCGCCTCAGACCCCTCAGCCACCGCGGCCGGCAGTATGTTTGCGATTGTTATTCTGTAGCATTCACAAATCATCAACACAAAACTAAATTTATTATGTGAGAGTATAAAATCGTCTTAGATTACGTTGTTCTTAGATTTAAGAAACAAGGTTAGTACTACAGAATTTGGAGGATACGAGAAGATGAAACCGTGATAAATTTCAAGCTGATTGTATAAAGAGAAAAGGTGCAGGAATTTAGAATAGGAATGGTTCTGCACTCTCTTCCACTCATGCTTGCCGTTTAAAAAATTCTATAAATACAAGTTGCCAAAGTATGTATTTGAAAATTTTATTTAATATTCACTACAATGCTTTCTCTAAGGAGAATGTGACTCTGTAAGTTTTCAACGTACAAAGATATCAGTACTTTTTTTTATAATAATAGAGGGCTGCCGTAGCACCACGCCGCGGCAGATAATCGCTACGTTGTTTGCCGTCCGCACCGAGTGAATATAATAAAGCTCTGCACGGCTTTTATTGGCTTCATTGGGCTCCTACGTCAGCTAATGACTGGTATTCAAGGTGCAATATGACGCCCTTGCACTCCCACGAGAACATGGTGGGGTGGGACTAACACACGTGCCGATAAGAATCACGTTACGTCAGCTCCCAACTAAAAATCTGGCGTCGTTGCCCACAGAGACTCACCGGTATTCCTTTGCTCCGGCCTCTTTGACTGCAATTAACGTTATTCAGGGTCCTCCGTGAATAAATGAGCTACGATAGGTGCGACTCCACTGGTCTCCATTCATAGTACTGCTCACTGAACAAGAAGTAGTGAAAGTCAGAACATGTCGAAGTAAATTAGTTATCAAAAACAGAAGGACAAAATTAATGCCACATTACCCGTTGAAAACTGATATCTGTTATCGATATTTCTGACGGTCTTTATCTTTGGTCGTGTGATGGCGCTGTTTGCCTGACTGGCTGGTGTGTGTTGCCTTTCCGGTTGCAATTGAAAACCGAGGTATTAAATGACGATGCACATTGCTATTGCATCCTCGCTGCAATATTGCCTTGTGAACAGAAGGTGGTCTCCTGTCGAAATATTAGCCGACGTTGATTTATTTACCTGGCTGCATAGCCGTAAGTTTTTTAATATTCCATAATTTAAGCTAGTTCATAAGTAGTTTTAATATTTAATATATATTTAATCATCACAAACACTTGGTTTAAGCATCACAGATGAAGGTTGTATATGTGAAAGATACCAGGAGACACCGGAGAGTACAAAATTGACTTTATAATGGTAAGATATTAAGAAACCAGGTTTTAAACTGCAAGATGACCAGGGACAGGTATAGACTCTGATCATAAATGTAGATTAAAACTTAAACTGCAAAATGGGAGAAAACTAAGGAGATGAAATCTGGAAAAACTGAAGGAACCAGAGATAGTCGAGAGTTTCAGAGGGAGCATTAGGCAAGGTTTGACCGAAATGGGGGAAAGGAAAGTATTACAGTAGAAGAGGAACAGGTAGCTTTGACGAACATAGGAAAGCTGCAGAGAATCATGTACTTAGGGGAAAACAGAAATACTTGGGTAACGCAGGAAGTGAAACTTATAAATGGGAGTACAGACGGCTCAAACACAAAATTGAGAGGAACTGCAGATTGGCTAAGAAAGACTGGTTAGAGGACAATTACAAGTCTGTAGATGAATATACATAACGGTGAAAGAGAGATACCGCCAACAGGAAAATAAAAGACATTTGGGGACAAAAAGGCAGCTGCATTAATATGGAAGCCGCGATGGAATAGCCTTGGGCACTAAGGCCTTGCTGCGATGCGCACGGCCGTTCGCAGTCGGAGGTTCGAGTCCCTCCTCCGGCATAGGTGTTTGTTTTATTCTTAGGATACGTTAAAGTAGTTTGTAAGTTTAGGGACCGATGACCACTGCAGCTAGGTGCCATAACTTTACAACTATTCGAATATGGAAAACTCTTATGGAAAACCAGTACTAATTAAAGAAGCGAAGCTGAAAGTTGAATGGAATATATACAGTACCTGTACAAGAGAACTGAACTTGATGGCAGTATTGTAGAAAAAGAAGACGAAGAAGATGAAAATCAAATAGGAGATACGATATTCCGAGAAGTATTTGACAGAGCACTGAAAGATATGAGTCGAAACAAGGCCCTGGGAGTAGATGATATATGGAGAAACTGTTACATATTGTGCGTAATCTATTCGAGACAGGGGAAATAACCTCAGACTTCAAGGAAAATATAATAATTCCTATTCCAAAGAAAGCATGTTGAGACAAGTATGAAAATTACAAAACTATTAACAAGAATGGATGAATGGAAAAGGTAGATTAGGGAAAAAACGTTTATCTTTGGTAGAGTTAGAGAAAGCTTTTGATAATGTTCCTGAAATACACTCTTTTAAATTCTGAAGGTAACAGAGGTGAAATATAGGGGCCGGCCGCGGCGGCCGAGCCGTCTGCGGCGCCAAGTCACAGTCTGCACAGCCACTACGGTCGGGGGTTCGAATCCGCCCTCGGGCATGGATATTTGTGCCGTCCTTAGTATTAGCTAGTTCATAAATAGTTTGTAAGTTTAGGGACTGATGACCTCGTAGTTAAGTCCCATTAGCTCTTTTTTTAAATATAGGGAAAGAGAAAGAAATACACAACTTGTACAAAACCAGACAGCAGTTATAAACTTATAGTAGTCGAAGGGCATGAAAAGAACGCAGTGATTGGGGAGGGAATAAGGATTGTAGCGTTTCTCCAATGTTATTAAATTGTACATTGCGCAAGCTTTTAAGGAAAGCAGGGATAAATTTGGAGAAGGAATTAAAGTTCAGAGAGAAGAAATAAAAACATTGAGGTTTGCCGATGTCATTGTGATTCTCTCAGAAATAGAAAAGGATCCGGAAGAGCGACTGATCGGAACGGACAGCGTCTTGAAAGGTGGTTATAATATGAACATTAACGAGAGCAAAATAAGGGTAATCGAATGTAGTATAAGACAATCTGGCGATACTCAAGGAATTATTTTATTCAATGAGTCAATAAAAGTAGCAGATGAGTTTTCTTATTTCGATAGCAAAATAAGTTCTGATTACTGAATTAAAGAAGATATAAAATGCAGAATGGTTATGGGAAGAAAAGCATTTTTTGAAGAATCGAAATTTTGTAATACCCAAAATTAATGTAAATATTAAAAAGTCATTACTGAAATCATTTGTCTGCAGCGTAACATTGTACGGTAGTGAAACATCGACGATATGGAGTTCAAACTAAAGATTGATAGCAGCTTTTGAAATGTGGTGCTACAGACGAATGCTTAAGATTAGATGGGTAGTACAAGTAGATAATGAGGAAGTGCTGAACAGGATTGAGGAGAAATGAAATTTCTGTACTATCTTCATTGATTGCTTGGTCATATTCTGAGACATAACGGAATCGTCAGTTTAGCATTTGAGGGAAGTGTGTGAGTTAAAAATCACTGAGGAAGACTGACGAATACAGTAAGTAGATACAAATGGATGTGGGTTGGCTTTCATATAAGGATATTGAGAGGTGCCACTATTTTCGCACCCTCTCGTTAAATACATTCATACCCCAATCCATCCCCTGGCGGCATCTAAATTAATGTCAAGATTTGTTTTGAGAGATGTTATGCAGTGAACGATAGTAGTCAGCTTGGTGTTGGGAAATTTTGGTTTGGGCTCGTGGTTGACAACGCGATATTTGCTTCTCAAAGCACAGTTTTTCAGCGAAATGGGAAAGTCTGGAGGCAATGTTGGCATAACTTTGCACAGCTTAACCCTCAGCCGGTGACGGCGTTCTTAGTACGAGATACTCTGTAAAGGGGAGTGTCTGTTCAGAATTTCCTACTATCCATTGTTCGCGTGCGGCGGTCTGGCCCCACATCCACTTGAAACAGGCACCCCACTGTGCGGAGACTCCGCGTCTGGGTTGACTGACGGACTGATCGCTTTAGCGACAGGTTCAGTTAGATATATGATTAGATTTTTATCAGTTTTTCATAGTGGCAGTCTTTAGTGGCAGCCACTGTGAAAAACTGATAAAAAAATCTAATCGAATAACCAGTGCTGCTGCACATATACAGATAAGCATTACATCAGCTTCTATAATCAATTGGGCAGCAAATAAACAACAACAATATTATAAGTAATGTAAGTAAAACTTTCTAAAAATTTATGTAATTATGTTATAAGAATATATGTAACAACTCTTCTATATTACTTTTATTACAGAACACGTGATGATGCCCTAAGGCCGAAAAAAGCTTATAGTGAGTTAATAAAGTTTAAAGCAGTGTTAAAATGATTTACAATTATTGTGGTATTGAAAAGTGGTTTGTGTTTTTAATATCTTTCTCGCAGTAAATTTTTTTTTAGTATAGTCAGTGTGCAGGTTACATGTCACAGTTGCTTTGTTGAAAGATCCGTTGCGCACATAATCAGTTTAATGCACCGTTTCTCATTTAACAGTATATACATCAATATCAGGGCCATAATTAAACGAAATTACTGTGTTAATGAACAATGTACGTGTTCATTTAAATTTTGATGAAATTATTTGATAGTGATCTTGACTGTTAAACATCAATATATGTCAATTATTTGGACTGCAACTAATATCATATAAGGGTTTTAATGAGTAACTTTAAAATAAACTACTTTTGTTGTCTGATTAAACGATAGAGCCAGCTTTAAACTTCACGTACACCTTTTAATTGCTATCTGCGACACTGAACGTCATATTATACGAAACGTCATTATGCATAGTATTAGTTTACATTATCGCGAATATGTCTATATATATTACAGGGTGTTTCACTAAGTGTGTTTGCCTCTGTAACTTATAAAATAATAGGTGACGGGAAATTTTTAATGCGGTAGGTCAACACAAGAAATATTACACTTTCTGCGGAGCTATGAACATAGTTTATTGTATCATTTTCCAAAGAGGTACAGCACATAGATATTATTTTTTAAATAGAACACTAGTTTTTTTCTATCGTGCATTGAATTCGTTGAAACCAGCTGCGTCCAAATCAATGTAAACTACATTCCTATCACTGTTAGTTTGGGAGCTACAACCCTTCAAAGTTTAGGGGGCGGAGGCTACGACAGCGTAGCTGACTGGATGATGTTCATGAGACAGTGGGCCATGCCCCAGGGGATTGCCACTCGGCCAGTCAGCTACGCTATCGAAGCCTCCGCCCCCTAAACTATGAAGGGTTCTGGCTCCCAAACTAACAGTGATAGGAATGTAGTTTAAATTGATTTGGACGCAGCTGGTTTAAACGAATCCAATGCACGATAGAAAAAACTATTGTTCCATTTAAAAATTTATATCTTTGTGGTGTAACTCTTTGGAAAATGATACAATAAACTATGTTCATAGCTCTTCAGAAAGTGTAACATTTCTTGCGTTGACCTACAGCATTAAAATTTCCCCTCACCTATTATTTTATAAGTTACAGAGGCAAAAACACTTAGTGAAACACCCTGTACGATACGTTTAAAAGCTAGCTCCGTTTCAGATATTTGACTCTGAGTAGGAGACATTCCAAATTCGCCTTTTTCTATCTGGTGGTCCAAATGCCCCACCGAGCACTACACGCATCGCATAGCCGTCGCGCCGGGCGCCCTTCGGCCGCGCGCGCTACTTCTACTGCGCAGGCCCCGGACGGCGCCACGCAGTGCGTCATTTAGGCGCCCAGAAAGAAACGAGCCGAGCCGAGCTTTGGCGCCGCGCCGTCCTGAAAGCCGGCGCAATTTCCCTGAGCGTCTCCCAGGGCCATCCGTCTTGCGCGAGGCAACAGCCGCTCCCCGCGGCAGCAGATGGCGGGTAGCGCGTGCATCTGCAGCTCCCCTCACACCAGGCTCAAGCCCTCGCGACAACACGCCACCCAACTATGTTTAAAACATACAAGCGGAGATTATGACGATGATTACGTGTGGCATTTGTGGCAGTTAGACCCCGGTCTGCCCGGTACAAGTCTTTTGGTGACGCCACAAGGGCGACTTGCGCGTCGATGATGATGAGGACGACACAACACCCAGTCAAAAATGTTCAAATGTTTGTAGAACATATGGGACTTAACTACGGGTTCATCAGTCCCTAAACTTACAAACTACTTATTAACTACTTACGAACTAGGACGGCACAAATATCCATGCCCGAGGGGGGATTCGAACCCCCGACCGTAGTGGCCGTGCAGACCGTGACTGGAGCGCCTCAGTCCCCTCGCCACCGCGGCCGGCACAATACTAAGGACGGCACAAATATCCATGCCCGAGGGGGGATTCGAACCCCCGACCGTAGTGGCCGTGCAGACCGTGACTGAAGCGCCTCAGTCCCCTCGGGCACCGCGGCTGGCAACACCCAGTCCCCGAGTGGAGAAAATCTCCAACCCGACCGGGAATCGAACCCGGGCCCCCTGTGTGACAATCGTGAAACTTTTCATTGTTCAATGTGGTTGAATAATTGCAATATTTTTATTAATCATAGGCACTTGAAAATAACCCCATCGTTTATTATTATGTCTGTTCCAAGAGAACAGACGTTGGCGCTGATCCACAACAGAGATAAATATATCCGTGTATATACTTCGCAAATCGCGAAATTTCCCGACGTCTGCTGCTCCTGTAAGATGGACAAACGATCTGCAACACATGAAAATTTGTGCCGGACCGGGACTCGATCCCGGGTCTCCCGCTTTTCGCAAGCAGCCGCCTTAACCATTCAGCCACCCGTGCATGTGAGGGAAGGAGACAAGTGCAACGCATGGAAGTTTGGGTCTGGCCGGAGAGCGTACACTGGTCGCCAAGTGGTCAAGGCTACCGCTCGCGAAAAGCGGGAGACCCGGGTTCGAGTCTCGGTCCGGCACAAATTTTCATGTGTTGCAGATCGTTTGTCCATCTTACAGGAGCAGCAGACGTCGGGAAATTTCGCGATTTGCGAAGTATATATATATATACCCCATAGTGCATAGAAATTAATCATTGGTAGTTAGATGGAAGTATATTAAAAGGCGACTGTGGCTTTGGAATATACTTTGTGTGTCTTACGTCAGTTGTATGTGATAATGACTCTAATAAAATTTATAATATGCAATAAATATATTGTGTGTGTTTTTAAAATTAGTGTCACAAAGTATGCAAGGACATGTTCACCCTCCTCGGCCCCCTTCCCCCTCAGAAAAAAATTCTGTATCCGCCACTGCTCACGATATCATAAAATAGGTTTGGGTGCGTAGGAAGTGTCATTCGTGACGTCTTGCGCAGAACGACAAAAAATACATTTGCTCCTCCGCATTTGTAATTGCCGCCTCACTGCGCTGGAAGCAGCAAGGTGTTGGTGTAGTAACTGTTGACTACGCCTTAAGTTTCCATTGTAATTAATATTATTTTGGTATCGGTGAGGCCCTTTGCGAATGTATCTTGTAAGTCTGCCAGAGGTGTTAGATTGATTCCCGTGACATCGTCTCCTTCTACCCTGTCGTCGCCAAGATCATTTGGTAGATCTGCGCTCGGCATTGTCAGCTACTTGGCCTGTCTATTCGGCGCGCACGTTGATTGTGGGTTGCGACCGCTGGCGTTGCAGGAATAGCCCGCAAGTGGGCGGATGACAGGCTGTACTCCGACCATAGGCTAAGGCCCTCGCACACACCCGGTGACCGTGAGAGCCAAACTTTACTGCTGAGGTACAATAAGTGACCTCAAATATTAACACTGGATACACAACTGTAGTGCTTTGAATCTGTGAAAATCGTGACACACTATTTTTGTTAGGTTGGCAACTCCACACGTATAAGTCGTTCTTTTGTATTCTGCGTCCTTTTAAAATAAGATATATATTATACTAAAGTTCGAGACGTTTATGCTTGAAGAGAATTCGAAGGAAATCAATTAGAGTTTAAATACATAGATGAACTATATTTTAGCCAGTTCTTATCACACTGAATTTAATAAATAAATGACACTGTTGTAGACGCTACTTATCGTGTTCATTTCTCTATTTGCCTCTTGTTTATAGTGCTTTCCGTTTGAGCCCACCGACTGGAAATTACTGCATGAAAAATAACGCTTATATCACACACCTCGAATTGATCGTTTTTACACCTTCATTTATCTTTCTACAGTAAAACAATTTATCCATTTAACGCAATATGATATAAACACTACTGAATAAAAATATAACTGACGTACGTTTTAAAAAGAACCATGCCGTTTTCTGCTGTTTCATTTCATGAGTATACCGTTTATTCGATGTCTCAACTATTTTGTGAATAGTATTAAAATTTTCATAGGTAGCTGACGTTGTATTTGAGTGACTTTGTTCGAAAAGCAACTAGAACAAAAGATTACAGATGTCATAACGTTAAATTCGGTGTACGCAAATGCTACTAACAATTAGATAGAGGCAGATATACGTTCACCAATGTGGCGTCGAGCGTCACGCTTTCTTAATACACGGTACTGACTCCAGATTATCTTTGAGCTCACTGGGTACAGTATTAAAAAACGTTAACAAAATGTGGTTCACTCTCTCGTCATACTGTTGTTATTATCTTCACCTAAGGTAAGGATGTTGTTTACACACTTATACTTTCACTTTTTTTATGCATTAATGTGTCCTAGATCTATCAGTCCCCTGTACCCAGCACATTACTGTTTCCGAATAACAAATATGGAAAGCAAAAAGTGCATTCTGAAAATTACATCTACAGATCTAACTGTATTAATATACTTTCAAACTAAATTTGCACGTACACTAACGAAATTGCATTCACGTGTCTAAACTGAACGATTTAAATGTATTTGAATTTTGTAATAAATAGTTTAGGTATAAAAAAATTGGCAACAATGGGAACTGAACCTAGACCAAAGAAATGGAAATTGTGGGATTGACCACTGCACTATACAATCCAGTTGACATCTGTTGCCCTACAATTGTATCTATTCTACATAAAGGTTGTAAAATCAGACTTATTGTCTGTAAATAGTACAGTTGACAGAATTATTTAAGATAGAGACAACATCCTCACACGCCATAGTCGCTATTTTGTTTTTATGGTTTGTCTTGAGTATGTACAATTAGTGTAGTCGGAGCTACATGGCCATTCCAAAGCACTTAAACATCAACTAAAATAAATAAAATGTAATAAAACAATCATACCGAATTTCTAAATTTCGAACACTTGACAAAATTAAACTCAAAGAACAATTCTGTGTGCCAAAATAATTACAGAAAATCCATATTCCAAGTGCTAAGGTTGTTACGTCCGTCTTACAGTGAAGAAACAGGCCTGGGCTGAAACACTTTTAGCTTTCGATCAAATTATACATTTGTTTGATCTCTTGAATGGATAGTCATATCCAACCTTGTAAAATGGTTTCTCTAATTTTGTGTTACAAGTACCAATTTTTTAAAAAAAAATCTGTAATAACACAAAGTTAGAGAAACTATTCTACAAGGTTGAATATGACTGTCCATTCAAGAGAACAAACAACTGTATAATTTGATCAGAAGCTAAAAGCGTTTCAGCCCAGTTTCTTTAATGTATGAAGGATGTAACAACCTTAGCACTTGGAATATGGATTTTTTGTAATTATTTTGGCAAACAGTCATTGTTTTATTTTATTATAGAGAAATAGTGAAAATTTAGAAATTGAAGATGATTGTTTTATTATGAAAATATTTACTTGAGGTATAAGTACATAGTTTAGTGGAAACTAGATGTACATAATAAAGACGAACCATAAAAGTAAAATAGCGACTGTAGTTTGTGAGTACATTGCTTAAATGTTCAAATTCTTCACGGGTTTCCAGCCGGATCATTTCTGCGCTCCAGTTGGCTGCCGTCAGGTGAGGAAGCTAAGCCGCTCTCGCCGTGACTGACTAAAACTGTGGAACGGCTGGCTCTATATACGCAACGAAAGTACGAAGACGCATGCGCTAAGTACAGAGGGCGTGAGTTTACTCGTAGCTGCTGACCCCTGGCGCGAGAGAAGTTGTAGCGCCTCCAGTGGTGGGTAATGTCAAAAACGATAGATCGTCATAGATTGTCATTCGTTGCTATTTGATGCAGATGCCGATGTTTCTTCAGGTATGATAAAACAGGATTCCACGATTTACTCAGAACTCCCTCTCTACCTAGCGCATGCGTCTTCGTACTTTTGTTGCGTCTATAGAGCCAGCCGTTCCACAGTTTGTCAGTCACGGCGAGAGCGGCTTAGCTTCCTCACCTGATGATGGCAGCCAGCTGGACCGTAGAAATACTGTGTACAGATGTGACAATGATCCGACTGTAAACCCGTGAAGAATTTGAACAATCAATACACGGCCACATTACTTAAATGTCTTTATCTTAAATACTACTTGAAAGTGTTTAACCTTCTCACGAGACTCCTTACGCAAAATTTTCTACATACTTGAATGAGATCTGTAATTGCTTAGTTTGATCGAAGTAAGTCTGACCCGTCTCACGCCCTCAGCTTGTTAGATGTGTAGTAGGTTTACCTTTTACTTTACCTGGAAAGATGTACTGGAAAACTAACCTCTTCATCAAATCACCCACAGAATTCACATGTTTCTCACACAGTATTTTACGCATAGATACAAAGAAAAAATCTAAACCAACATCACTCTACAACACTGATCAACTGAGGTGAACTTGGCAGCAAAACGCGCAAGAAGAAGTACATAAGAGGGACAGGAGAACTGTGCAGGCGGAGTTGCACCGACACTGGAGATGGACAGAGGGTGGCGGGACGAATGGGCCGAGACAGGAAACGAAGTGCATGAACAGATTGAGAGAGAGAGAGAGAGAGAAATAGAGATATGAAGAGATGGACGCACAGAGAGGAGGGGAGAGGAGAGGCAGTGACAACTGTATCGAATAAATAAATACGTGGTGAACGCCCGGTTTTCAATTATTGCTCTACATAAAGAGTGACCAGACGTTCGGATTAATCCGGACATGTCCTCCATTTGACTTTGTCCAGATCCGGACGGATTTTTTTGTCCTGCTTTTTCGCAAAACTGAACACAATAAAATAATATTTACAGTTAGTCCCGTTCTGTTGCTCTTTTCTTAAATACACTCCTGGCCATTAAAATTGCTACACCACGAAGATGACGTGCTACAGACGCGAAATTTAATCGACAGGAAGAAGATGATGTGATATGCAAATGATTAGAGTTTCAGAGCATTCACACAAGGTTAGCTCCGGTGACGACACCTACAACGTGCTGACACGAGGAAAGTTTCTAACCGATTTCTCATACACAATCAGCAGTTGACTGTCGTTGCATGGTGAAACGTTGTTGTGATGCCTCGTGTAAGGAGGAGAAATGCTTACCACCACGTTTCCGACTTTGATAAAGGTTGGATTGTTGCCTACTGCGATTGCGTTTTATCGTATATCCAATGACTGTAAGCAGAATATGGAATCGGTGGGTTCAGGAGGGCAATACGGAACGCCGTACTGAATCCCAACGGCCTCGTATCACTAGAAGTCGAGATGACAGGTATCTTATTCGCATAGATATAACGAATCGTGCAGGCACGTCTAGATCCCTGAGTCAACAGATTGCAAGACAACAACCATCTGCACGAACAGTTCGACGACGTTTGCAGTAGCTCGGTGACCATGGCTGCGGCTACCCTTAACGCTGCATCACAAACACTTTGTGTTTGAGGAATCCTGAAAGTTTGGCCGTACACCCTGTATAAAAACGAATATTTGTCTTTATGACCTCTAAAAATTAGAAAACGGCAGGAGCAATTTTGATGACACCATTATACAATATTCAGGTAAGCACAAAGAGTGTACAGGTGAAGTTTGGTAGCGATCGGTTTAAAATTATTATTGATTTGAAGATATTTGCAGCCTAGAGGCATAATGCAAGAGCGCGTGCACATACCGATCGTGCGGTTTGCGTGTACTCTAGGCGTCAAGTCTACGGCGCGGCGGTGTAATGTGCTGATGTTCATAAAGAAATATTCGCTTTCCGAGTTATTTTTCTGATCGTACAGGGATACATGCAAGAACCTGTCACCAAACCAAACACTTTTTTTCTTTCCATGACACTGTAAGCATATCAAAGCAGAGAGTCCCTATGTTTGTATGTACGTATTACATACAAATCTACAGTTTTGTTCCAGTCTATATTAAATTTTTTACACGTAAGCTTCAAACCATGAGGACGGTCGCCGTAAGTGTAAGAATCAGGTATAACAAAGAGTTCACGAAATATGACGTCATAAACAGTGAAATGCGCAAGAACCTGTCACCAAATCAAACACTTTTTTTCTTTCCATGACACTGTAAAGCATATCAAAGCAGAGAGTCCCTATGTTTGTATGTACGTATTACATACAAATCTACAGTTTTGTTCCAGTCTATATTAAATTTTTTACACGTAAGCTTCAAATCATGAGGACGGTCGCAGTAAGTGTAAGAATCAGGTATAACAAAGAGTTCACGAAATATGACGTCATAAACAGTGAAATGCGCAAAAAATTGCTGCATTTAGAGATAATGCTGCTCATTTTCTCCTAAACGACTGCACCGATTTCAAACAAATTTGGTCCACACATTTCTTACCGTGAGGGAACAATTTCTGCAGGGTTAAGAATCACATACGACACGTGGTTCAGAAGATATGACATCATAAATAATATAGTTGCAAGAAACTGCCACATAATGCGGAGAGACTTTATAAATACACAAACTTTAAACATAATTTCAAACCTATATTAAACTTTTTCTCACTGACAACGACATCAAAATAATGAAAGGAAAAAAGTTTCTTGTATACTACTTTTCCGCTGTTCATGGAGCAAATCTACGGCATTCGGTATGACTTTAAAATTTATAATTTCTACACTACAAATTGTAGCCGCAGGAAATTTTAGAGACAGTATACACACATACAGCTGAATGTACCTGCTAAATTTGTATTTTGATTACTAGCTTTGTTTGTTTGGATAGTGCACTTACAATTTCGTACATTATGCAAGACAGCCTTATTTCTTAAAATATTCTCCCATGAATATAACACGCTTTTAGAGGAAAAAAAGAGATTGACAGAGAGAGAGACAGAAGGGATAGGAGAAGTACTAACTCAAAGCTGAAGTAAATAAATACCCGGGCAACGTCGGGTTTTCAGCTAGTTCAGAATAAAATAAAATAATCTATAAAATTACGCACATTACTCATGTAATTACGCACATCTCATGATTCTAAAATTAATTTCAATATCTCAAATATTACAAATGTTTATAACTACTACGTATATCAAAATATAGAAAAATCAAACCCCGGTTTAGATGTTACCATATTGTCTCTAGCTATCATCTTGAAAGCATCACACTTTTATATATTTATTTAATTTAATGACTGATTTTAGGCGATATAAATTTATAATGGAAATATGGACAGATCATCAAATTCTCGACAGTAACACTGAAAATGAAAGTAGCATGATTTACCTCTCATATATTTAACTTTGTGAATCCTTTTATTACACAATTTATGTATATGGTGTTGGAAGAGATGCTGATAGGCCAATAAGGACGCGGCCGAGGGACAAAATTGATGGGGAGTGAGTGAGAAGGTGAGCGAAGGGTGCGTGGAAGAAGGACCCTCCTGGACAATAGGAGTGATTCAAAAAATGTTCAAATGTTTGTTACGCTTAAGGGACTTAACTGCGAGGTCATCTGTTCCTAAACTTACAAACTACTCATCAACTACCTTATACTAATTACGACACAAACCTTCATGCCTGACCATAGCGGCCGTGCAGACTGTGACTGGCGCGCCGCAGACCGCTCGGCCACTGTGGCCGGCGGGAGGACTGACACGATCGGGCAGAGTGTTCAGATTTGCTCGGCGTACGGTCGCTTCTCGGGACTCTGAATTTGTTGAGAACAAGTGTACGGCAGTGCAGCTGACATGTGTTTGTTTTTACAAGAGACCAAGCAAACTATATTGAACTGTTGACAATTTCATGTTGAGTGCTCGCGAAATATTCAGAGTTTCTGTGCCTCTTAAAGTTATGATTACTTAGTTGGTGGGAAGTGCCACCTATTTCTTTTCGCAGAAAACGCAACTTTTTAACCATTTTGTTCTATTTATGATGAATAATTCATCCAGTAAGGAACAAATTTAATTGAATAAACCTTATTCAACAAAATCTCTGCCTTTGACGCATCATTTGCAAACTTTAGAAAAAACCTTTTTTATTAATGAACCTGTTATTTTATGCATTATTTCTTTTTTTTTCGCAAACAACAACATAGAGGGTTTATAACTACACGATCACGGGTAAAATGTAATATCTGCAACTGAGGTAGTTACTGGGCCATGAAAGCAGACATGTAGGGTTCGAGCCTAAGATAAAAATTGAAGGCCGTAAACTCCACAAAATACCTAGGAATTACCATTACTTCAGACTTAAACTGGAAAGAACACGTAGATAATGTCGTGGGAAAGGCGAATCAGAGACTGCGTTTTATTGACAGAACACTTACAGATGAAACAGAACTATTAAAGAGACTGCATACACCACGCTTGTCCGTCCTCATTTGGAATAGTGCTGCCCAGTGTGGGATCCTTATCTTGTGGGTTTGACGGAGGACGTCGAAAGAGTCCAAAGAAAGGCAGCCCGTGTTGTACTGTCACGATACAGGGGAGACAGCGTTACGGAAATCATACAGGAACTGGGATCAACAACGGCGCTTATCGCTGTGGCGTGGGCTACTTACCAAACTCCAATCGCCAACATTCTCCTCCGAATGCGAAAATATATTGTTGACACCCACTAACATAGGTAGAAATGATCATCAGAATAAAATACGAGAATTCAGAGCTAAAACGGAGAGATTCAGGTGTTCTTTCTTCCCGCGCGCTATTCGAGTCTGGAATAGTCACTTAAATGTGAATTGCAGAGTATCCCATGTAGATGTACATAACATCGAACCAAACTTTTAAATCAGAACCGTACCCAATACATAGTCACACTTTCTTTAATCTTAACACTGATCAATTGCACTAAAATGAACAGCGTAAAGTCGCAAACACTAGAGCGATACGAAATTTTGGGCATTTGGAAGGCAGCAAGGTTCAAACAAAATCCGAACGCTCAGCAGTCATCAGCGTTACTTTTTTACAATCTCTGATCACCTCTGGTAGGCTACAGGAATTTACACGCGCATCGATTAAATGGGATAAATTAAATATTACTTAAATCTGAAACGGATTAACGCATTAAACATTTGTCAACAATTATTTCTCGGCACAATCGACACTGCGACACAAGCTTTTCAGACGCCAGTCTCATTTCCTCGATTAGAAAGGCAAGGAAACGGTGAACGGAGTAACGCCGTCAGTCTGTCTCAGAATATCCCTTGCAGTAAACAAGCGGGCGCAAAGCGAAATATACAGGGAAGCGGTGACGTTATATCGACACCTGCACGCATAATACACGTCTGCCTCTCGCATCACGCCACCCATTGGGCAGCGCTGGGCCGTAGTGTTGTGCGGGCGGGCAAGCAAGGTGTTCCGTTTCCGCCGCCTGCGAAGGACGCGGTCCACGCACGCTTGAGGTCGACCCAGGAATTCCATACGGCAAAAGCGACCACGCTGCGTGCAGCGAGGAGACTCAGCTAAATCCCTCATCTCGTAAACGAGAACGGCGCAGGGCCGGCCGGGGATTTTCATGTCAGAGGGGGCAAAATACAGTGCTCAAAACAATTAGGTGAAATATCGTACACAATGTACAGATCGTGACGCATTTTATTCAGATATTGCTTACAACTGTTATTTTGTGCTTCGACATTTTAATAAAAAGAATTATATAATTTCAACACTGTATATTCTTGATTCGTATTAGTTACACTATTAGCTTATTTCGACTTAAAAGACATCTTCAGGTGTTACGCTACATTCTGTTATGCTGTACATTTCGATATTATTGTGACGCGATTTAGTTTTTCTTCCATTTGTGTGTGTGTTGTCATGTGAGATGTTTATGAAGTTACGGATTTTGACATTTATTTGACAGCTCTACAGATAAATGTCAAAATCCGTAACTTCGTAAACATCTCGCATGACAACACAATATTATAAGTTAAATTAGAAGAAAAATTAAATCACGTCACAATAATATCGAAATGTACAACGTAACAGAATGTAGCGTAACACCTGAAGATTACTTTTAAGTCGAAATAAGCTAATAGTGTAACTAATTCGAATTAAGAATATACAGGTTGAAATTAAATAATTCTTATTATTAAAATTTCGATGTACGACATCACTAACACTGTGGGCCATGTAGATAGCCGGCCGCGGTGGCCGAGGGGACTGAGGCGCTTCAGTCACGGTCTTCACGGCCACTACGGTCGGGGGTTCGAATCCCCCCTCGGGCATGGATATTTGTGCCGTCCTAGTTCGTAAGTAGTTCATAAGTAGTTTGTAAGTTTAGGGACTGATGACCCCGTAGTTAAGTCCCATAAGCTTTACAAACATTCATTCCCTGCAGATAACATGTTATTTTGTGTGTGATACAGTACTATATTTTGTTGTCTTAACTCCCCACTTGAGCCGCGGCGGAGTGACCGGCGCATTGAGGCTCTATTCTCATATGCGCCAGGCCGTTCCCCGTCGGAATTTACAATCTCCCCCCCCCCCCAGACATATGGATGTTTGTGTTGTCTTTAGTATAAGTTAGTTTATAAGTAGATTGTCAGTTTAGGGACTGGTGTCAAGTTCCATAAGCTTAACAAACATTTGAATATTTTCTTTTTTGCTTAAGCTTTACATGGCTGTTACTTACAGCGAGGCACCGAGATGTATAACACCAAATTTTGCAATGACTCTGATAGCATAAGTAGCTGAACTCAAACGTTTCAGGAGATCTTCAATATGTTTCTTCCAGTTCAGTCCCTCGTCAATGCAAACACCTAAAAATTTTGAATTTTCTATCTTAGCTACAGATTTATGTTCAAAGTCTAAATTTATTAATGGTGTAATGCTATTCACTGTATGCAACTGTATGTACTGGGTTTTATCAAAGTTTAATGGGAGTCCATTTGTAGAGAACCACTTAATAACTTTCTGAAAAACAATGTCATCAGTTCATCCCCGTTTGTCAGGTGTGATAGCTATACTTGTCTCATCAGCAAAAAGTACTAGCTTAGCATCTTCGTGAATGTAGAATGGCAAGTCATTAATATATATTAAGAACAGCAAAGGACCCAAGACCGAACCTTGTGAGACCCCATTTTTGATAACTCCCCAGTTAGAGGAATTAATTGTTTCATCTATATCATGTGAACAGCTTATTTCAACTTTCTGCACTCTACCAGTTAAGTATGATTTAAACCATTTGTACACTGTCCCACTCATACCACAATACTTAAGCTTATCCAGAAGAATCTCATGATTTACACATTCAAAAGTCTTTGAGAGATTACAAAAAATCCCAACTGGTGATGTCCGGTTATTCAAAGCATTTAATATTTCATCAGTAAAGGTATATATAGCATTTCCGGTTGATAAGCTTTTTTGAAAACCAAATTGACATTTTGTTAGAACTTTATGTACTTGCTGTCTATACAGAAGATAAACGGACACAACTCATATCAAAATGACGCAGAGCTCAAAAGGATGTGGATCTTCTTCACATCTTCAACTAATATTTGACAGTAAATGAAGCCTCTCATCCCTTCAATAATGATAACGATGAACCATGGCATGGGCCTACCTTCAGTTCCAGCTAGTAGCGACTATAGCGTGTGTCATATGTGTCGGCCAAGAATGGGCCAGTTACTGAAATGCTTGTGTCCAACCTCGAGATCGCGTGGATAAATGTGAATTGTAAAATGTAGTTTAAAGTATTAATTTATTGAGATTAGATAATAACGCTAATAATTTTATTGTAATATTGCTTTATTTAATAATTAGGTGTTCAATGAAGATTAAATTTGTGTGTGTGTGTACTGTGTACTTTTCGTCATTGTATACTTATTGTATGCATTTAATTATCAGTATCAACGAGTTAAAAATTTAACTGAGTGATATTTACAGAGAACTAAATTTCCAGCTACCATGTTTTTCTTTAGTTAAGGGCATCATCTTGTTGCCTTTGTCTGACTTGAAATAGCTCTTAGTAACATTTTTTTCCCTTGAGAAACAGTAAACTGTTAAGTGTGCAATGGCTGCAAGACGTTTTAGTACAAATACGGATAACCTTTTTTCATATGGCCATAAGTACAAGGGCCTCTAATGCTACCTCACTATTATCACTTCCTGTTGACACCCTTTCCTAATTGTATTCGGGAGGATGGAGGTTCAAATCCACCTCCGGCCATCCAGATTTAGGTTTTCCGTGATTTCCCTAAATCTCTCCAGGCAAATGCCGGGATGGTTCCTTTCAAAGGGCACGGCCGATTTCCTCCCCAATACTTAACCAAACCCCGAGCGTTAGCTCCGTCTCTAATGACCTAGCAGTCGACGGGACGTTAAACCCTAAGCTTCCTTCCTTCCTTCCCTTTCCTAAATCCATATAGCCTGAAATTTTCTTTGTGGTCCAAACTAACGAGAGAGCATCGAAAATTTGATGTTTTGAAATGGGAAGAATATAAACAATACAAAATAACAAACAAATTCCGTGTCAAAAGCCACAGGTCACCTAAATATATCAGTATAGGTCACTTAAATACATCAGTATATTATCTGATAGATGCATCCCTATAAAGAGTAAAATACTGAAAAATATTTCTATTCCTGTATCAGAAATTTTAGTGTTATATTTTCCAATACATACTCCCTAGTACCAACAAAATATTGAAAAACTGTTATTCTTTTCTTGGACACTAAAATACGCCCGTATACGGAAGCTATATTTTCCAACAGTAAAATCTTGGAAGGTAGTGAACCATTATGACACTACCTTCTGCCAAGCCACTCAAGAAAAACACGTTTCGAGAGTACATTTACACTCATTTATGTTCATGTAGAAAACCACTAAGAAAACCACTAAGAAGAAAGCGAAAAACTGTGGAATACCAAATATCACTCTGGAGTTTACTTACTTTGGAAACAGAATAATCAATCTCTTGTTGTGACTGATGGCGAGGTCATCAACCACTCTTTGCAAGTCAATGGTCTTTGTCACAACTCTTTCCGTTGCAAGAACAAACAAATAATAGCAGGTTTACCTGTGCACCACTATGTAATAATCCCAGGCCTTTAAACGTGTGTAAAAAAAAATCATAGAGGCATCTAATGATTAGCCCTCAGGGATCTAAATGCATTGTTTACAATAAAACACAATCTTGTGACTGAAGGCGATTTCATTTTATTTTACTGAAATAAAAGATACGGAATTATCACTAACAAAAATGGACAATATTAAGTAAAATCTGATACATATGTGAAGACTTTAGAGATCTTGCACCTCAGAGTTAATGTGGTAACAAAAATTGTTCCTTTATTTCAAGCACCAATTTTTTCCTGTAGTCTTTGCGCTCGCTACTATACCCCCCCCCCCATTCCCCCTTACCTGCTTTTCTTCTTTCACACCTCCTCTCCCCCGACACAGGTCCACCCTGTACCAGTCAGCTGTAATGTTTAGTCGTTGAGAGCTTCGTTAGTTTCCCGTGTTTTAAATTGCTGCGTCTGCCAGGTCTGTATGAACATAGATGAATGGCATTTTTTAACCACGTACTGATTAGTAAGCTAGAATATGTGCTTTGGTGTCATGGGTGGAAGTAATGGCTTATTTCAGTCATTAAAGGGCTCGCTCGCTATGTAAGTACTCGTCCCGCGCGCAGTCTGGTAAAAACATGGCGGCCAAAGGCCGGTTGGCCAATCTCCTTACGTAGTCTCTATTCTCTTAGGGCTCCCCCTGTAGTGTGGCACCTGTTTATTTTGTGTTTTTTTAGTGATTTCGAACATGTACGTATTTTTACACTGTGGCTCATTCTCATTACCTCAATGTGTTTTAATGCTTCATTGTGTTTATCAATTTTCAGCCAGTATTGTCTCCTGTTGTATGTTTAAGGTCAAATTTTACGACCGCTTTATTTTGTCTGCTCATCTGTTTCACACTGTAAAATGGATGTGGTAGAAGAGCGGCGTGTGGAGCTGCTGCCAGCCTGTTCTACTTGTCCGGGCATTAAAATAATAACAAACAAAGAAAAAATAGAACTGCTTTCCCCCATACATCGGACCAGCTCCCACAAATCACAAACTATTTGTAGATGAAATCTGCGTACAAATAAATTTTTAATGTATAGAATGAAGTTTTGGTAATAATTTTCGCCGCCGCGGCGGAATAGCCGTACTCACTGAGGCGCCGTGCTGCGGTGCGCACGGCAGTTAGCCGTAGAGATTCAAGTCCACCCTCGACCATGGATGTGTGTGTGTATGTGTGTTGTCCTTAGGTTAGTTTAACTTAGTTGAAGTAGTTTTTAAGCCTAGGGACTAATAACCAAGCAGTTAAGACCCATATATTTACAAACATTTCAACAACTTTAACTTCGCCGCCCGTTTGCTTATTACCTTCATTACTGCAGCTAATATTGCGTAAAAGTTGTTTTGTAATTGCATCGGTCTGACTTCAGCAAAACACTGTATTTCTTCTTTTTATTACCGATACATGTTTCATTGCAATTGCAGCATCTTCAGTGGGCTCTTACTTATTCTTACTTCTTTTTCCTTGGAGTGAGTCCCAAAGGAAACTCAAACAGGAAAGGCAATGTTTGTAAACCTATTGGACGAAACAGCTATGGTCATCAAATTAATAAACTACTCAAACTAACTTACGCTAAGCACACACACACACACACACACACACACACACACACACACGCACACACACACACACACACACACACACACACACACACACACACACACACGAGTGAGGACACGAACCTCCGGAGGAAACCGTCGCCCAGTCCTTAGCGTAGCGATACACGCAAATTATTCCAAAGATAAACGCAGTACTTGCCGCTTTCGACTCTGTTCTCCAGCCCAGTTTTTGCTTTCACTTTTCAAGTTTCACCTACTACTAGAAAGGAGAACGCGATCAGTGGTCGTGTTGTTTAGCTCCTGTTTCTTCGCGACCTACATTAAAACATGTAACTGAGTTGAAACTGTATGTGTTTGTGTTGTGATCGAAGAACACTGGTTTAAGAAAACACAATTTATTTCCAAGAATTTTACCAAGCCGGTAGCTATAAGTTCTTAAGTCCGTGGCACATACAAGGCTTTGAGTTAAGATAGACATAAATGTCCTTACGACTTGAACGAAACTAAAGACTACTTCTAGGTAGGTCGAATGTCCAATGACTGTCTATCACTGATACCGACTCCCCAAGGGGGCTCACGGGTCTTTCGTGAGTACGTGCGTAGCGATCACGGGCCCCTTCTACTTCCCGGACTGTATTTCCTTTCCCCCCTCCCATCCCTTCCTATCCTCACTTCTTCCTCTCCCCACAGGGGGACTGATAACCTCAGTAGTTTAGTCCCCCTAACCCAACCAAACAACCAACCCAACTGATACCGAGCACTCTCCGTAGTTGTCCCAGTCGTAGCGGCGTCCAACGTTCGACTCCGTAGGCAAGCGATGGCTGAAGTCCAGGAGCGGCGACGAAACTGTGAGGTACAGCAGTAGAGTCCAGTGATGGTGTCGTGGTTCCGGTACGTCTTCCACGGGCGTACGCGAATCATGCGCAGCCGTAGGAACACTACTGCCCGTATCGCTCTCTGATAGAAAGCCTGTATAGGGAGAGAGTGGCGTGAGTCTGCTCGTGATTGGCTGAGAGTCCAGGACGCCATGTTTTTACCAGATTTTGCTGTTTTTACATGTGTGTGAATAGCTACAGTGTGCATTTCTGTACTGTGGAGTGTCTTAAAAACTTCTGACAGCGATTTCACTGTACAGTTACACAAAGGTTGTATTAGGGTAGGCACTGCTCCACTTTTGTACGTCTTTTGTCCGTTCTGTTTACGTAAATTAACGTGTTGTTCGTTGGTCGTTGACGATAACCTCAGAACTTCGCGGCAATGTTTAAGATTATATTGTGGTTTCCAGTGATTTACAGACTGTAATTAATAATGTGTTTTACATAATCATAGAGTGCAATCAAGAGAAATGGCTCGTTGTTCCTCTTCCACTGATGGCTGAAAAAACCGAAGGTTGTTATATGATTCTTCTGTTCGTAATGATTGAGGAGATACGGGAAAAGTGGACAGTGAAAATTAACTGAGAAAGCGTAAAGGCGACTTATAAAGCAAGAAAGGCAATGATAAAACTCAATAATAGAACTATTGCCTGTTAAATTCCCGCCTGGTGTAGTGGTTGCGTACGGAATTCATTGTGTGAAGGATGCGAGTTCGATAAACGGTATTTTTTTAAACAATATTTGCTAGATTTTTGTTAATTCATTGTTCTGTTTAGATATGTCGTGCTACAAGGTATGTTTTAACATTGCTACGGCACCTCCCACTTGGCTATGGATTATCGACTATTCACGATCCTATAATTGGTTACAGGATATGACGTGAGAAAGAGAGGGGGTGGGACTATTAGAGATATTCAATTACCTATTTTGAGTGGATTTCTGCTGTTTCATTAGAGACTGTATCAGTATTTTTACGATTTTCTGTTATACTATACCCCCAAAAGTATCTACAGAATGACGTCTTTGCTATTTTCCAGTGTAGGGAAATGTTATAACATCGACAGAACCCTAAAATGCATTATTTCTGGGTGGAAATCAATAATATTGTACTAATTTCGGCGATGGATATTCACCCAGAGAATTCTGAAAAAGCATTATTTCATTGACGTACATAACATGGACTATCTCTCTTTCTTATTAAACAACTGCCAACTGTCTAAATTACTAGAACATCGTAAAATATGGTATTAACATTCTCCAGTCATAGAAACAGTTTCACGAGACTTATTTGCTTACAGATTTATTGGGCCTGTATGAACATAGATAAATGGCATTTTTTAACCACGTACTGATTAGTAAGCTAGAATGTGCTTTGGTGTCATGGGTGGAAGTAATGGTTTATTTCAGTCATTAAAGGGCTCGCTCGCTATGTAAGTACTCGTCCCGCGCGCAGTCTGGTAAAAACATGGCGGCCAAAGGCCGGTTGGCTACTCTCCCTACATAGGCTCTCTATTCTCTTAGTGCTCCCCCTGTAAGAAGTGCAAGCTAGGATTATTTAGTTGGCTGGTGTTTTTTGTGTTCTCCGTGAATAGGCTGGTTTGTTATTGTTCTTGTCTCGTCAACGCCGTGCTGTACGCGCAACCCGCACAACATGCCTGTAAGGTGTGTTCCGGCTCGTCAGGGGAAAGCTTAGAGCCGACCACCAGAACAGGGTTCCTCTTTCTTTCTTCACATCAAGCCCCCCCCCCCCCCCCCGTCATTAATCTTCAACATGTTTCCTTCTCTTATCCCAATAGCTGTTTTCAGTACTGCTATTTTTATCTTATTGAATGGTTTGGACGCCTTTGCGCTTAATTATTCACGTCACGTAATCAGTAATCCCCATTGTCTAATGTTATAGCTTATTTCATTTAATATGGACTTGTTACGTGAAGTTTAACATCTCCAAACATTTATCTACGGTAAGGACTTACCAGTTAAATCATCTAACAGTGATCTTCCAGAAGATGGCGCTGCCTCTGCGCCGATGAGTTATTCTGAGGCAACGGCAGCTTCTTACCATTTCTATAATGATATTTCGAGTTTGTTGCTCAACCTTGATTATTACTTCCTTCATTTAACCCCTTTATTCATTTCCATTGCTTTCTCAGACTCTTTCTTTATCAAAATTTACCTTCGTTATTTTTTATCTTAATTTTTTACTCCTAATTATTCCATGTTAATCGTGCAGATTTTTTCAAATTAACCTATACAGACATCAGCTATAGTAGCATGACGCCTTAGTCGACACGGTGATTACGCATGGCACAGGAATTATAACGTTTCATGGGCCGCCAGGATTTTATTTCAATATTTATTTATTCTCCATGATTTATCTCTTGTATTTGTTACGATTATTGTGTGTTTATTTCATGCAAATTACTACACAACCATCAAAGAAGCAATTTCAGTGATTAAAGTATAACGCTAACAAGCACATTATTATCAGTATATTTTCGTTTATCATATGTTTTACTCAATAAGAAGGAGCAGCAATCTCCATCCTTTCTTGTTCTTGGTCTAGCATTCATAGGTCTAGGTCGCAACTGCGCGTTACTCTGAGTTTAATTTATTTGAATTATAATTTCTTTTCCTTCACAAAATGGATATTGGAAATTATTGTGAGTGAGTGTTGTGTTTTTCAGGCTATAAGACAGCTAATTTCATTTATTGAAAATTTGCATTTCTCAATATTTTATTTAAAAGCCTTGTCACTATTCCTTACTGTACAATATATTAACAATATGTGAATTTTTCAGTCCATAAATATTTTAGAATCTTTTGTTCCGCACTAAACTTCCCTGCGATATATGCCAGTTTATCCAAATTTAATTCTTTTCATTTTTTTCCTTGCTAGCCGTGGACTTATAAATTGGTGATTTACGAATGCATTCCAACAGTTAGTTTCTGTAGAATGTATTTGTGGCGAGCTGCTCTCCTACGAAATCAGACAGGATTTTAGGCACGTTGCTAAAATTAAATGTTTTGTGCTATTTTCTAGCTACATTCAGTTACAGAAAAATTTTGCAGGCACAATTTGCAGTGATCTGTAATGCGGCCACTTGAGATATTTCTCCCGCCGTAATTTTAGCTCCAATCTTATCATTTCAAAAGTTACGTTGGATTTCAAAATCTATTTGCTTTCGGTGTTAACTTTCTTTTTGCGGAATATTATTTTGTCAGGCGCTACCTTTTCTAAATTTACATCATTTACATCGAACCATTATCTTTTCGTAATTTAAAAAAATATTTATTTATTTATATTTTATTATTTTTACCACTAGGAATAAATATTTCAGAATGCCAAAGGATGTAATAAGAAGAAATAAACAAAATCCCATATAAGATGCCACAACACCAGTGAAACACGTATGGGTGATAAATAGAGGAAATACAATGTTTTCCTCTATACAGAGCGAGCCAATTACAAAAGAACTTTTGTTAAAGCACACACAGACCACAGGAGCTTAAACCTTAGTTTGATGTTACCTAGTTGCTTGCACATTTCTTACTGTAATAATACATTGTAGAAAATATACCTTAATGTACTGACTAGCTTTACAGCTATAGTTAGCTGCTTTACAAAGTAAACCCAATTGAATTGCATATGTGGTGCTGATATGTGCTGTAATCCATCCTTATGTATTGGAAAAAACGGTCAGGAATTTTCTTTAGTAGGTAGAATAGATGGTAATATTCGCCGAATTGTTTACGTTGATGATTTACAGTATGTACAGCATAATTCCTAATCCCTAAGACCGACAGCACTTTGAGTGCATTTCACTGATACATCATCTTCGCTGTCCGACGACATTTCCCTATGCAGCGAGCCGCGCCGCTCCACTATGCGCACGTGCAGCGCCGCTACTATCTACATTCAAAAAACGGCCGCTTAATGCGACGCTTGACTCTTGACTCGTCACTCCACTATCTTCACCTTAAATCGACTTTCTTTCTTTTTTTTTATGCAGGACTCTGACCATATGTCTTTTATCATTTCAACATCATTTACATTTCTTTCTCTGTATTTTTTACCAATGAAGAATATACGACTATCTATAATTGTCAGTATTTTGTACTTTTGTCACTTCTTGTTTTTGAAAATTGAATATCGAGGTTGAAATTCAACAATATAATGAAAACATGATCGTATGGCACTTTTGCCCGTAGGATCCCGTATGAGGTTGTGTCAAGTCGTTTTATGCGACACATCCTGGGCAATTTGCGTGTCGATGATGCTATGCGGTCGTGGTGCTTATGTTCGTTCCGGGGTGTTTGTTGCATATGTGGCTTATTTTTTGTATTGCAGAGGGTGTTGAGCCCCCTGACCAAGCGCACAGAGCCAACGCGCCCGGCGAAATGTTCAAATGTTTGTAAATCCGTGGGACTAAACTTCTTTGCTTATTACTCCCTAGGCTTAAAATAAGCACAACACACACAAACACAGACACACACACACACACAACACACACAAACACAACACACACAAACACAACACACACAAACACAACACACACAAACACAACACACACAGACACAACACACACAGACACAACACACACAGACACAACACACACAGACACAGACACACACAAACACAGACACAGACACACACACACAGAGAGAGAGAGAGAGAGAGAGAGAGAGAGAGAGAGAGAGAGACAGAGGGGGGGGGGCATTCCCATGGGAGGACTCGAACCTCCGACGGCGAGCAACCGCTCATTCCGCAGCAAGGCGCCTTAGAGCGCTCGGTCACTCCACCGTGTCTTATCGCCTGAGCTACGGAGGTAGACAATATAATGAAGATAGTCTACAGCCCATTGCAAGGACGTTCATCGAGCTGCGACAGGCATACGAAGAAATACACACAATTGCGAGTACTTTCCCCATAGTTTTGATCATTCCATATTACATTTAAAAATTAATTGTATATTTCTTTTCAATTTTGTAGAGGCGCCCTTCTAAGACGCTTTCATTTATAACACCTTGCAGAGCACTTGGTTATACGTCATTCGGACATTAGCATTCTTAAAGAGAGAAAAAAAACTCCATGGTGCAGGTTGGGGGGAGGAGGGGGTGTGGAGGAAAAGAGAGAACGGTTGCAAGGCGGTGTTGATGATGGATATAACATGGCACACTGATGTGAGTACTTTTCGCCCTTCTAAGCCCCATTCATTTATAGAGCACCTGATGGTACGTCAACACCTGTTTTGCTTTTTAAACAAAAGCTTGTTGCAGTCAGAGCGAATTCCACAATAGGGTAGGATGGTACAATTTCGACCATTTCGGACAAATGTTATTGTAACTGGAAATATATTGAGAAAAGAAATGGTTTTAAATATGGCACTTGTTCTTCGGTGTTTAATGAATATGTAACACAAATATTAGACAATTACAAATGTTGATACAATCACCAAAAAATGTTACAGAATTGAGAAAAATTGATCGAAAATGTTTCACACTAGGTACAATTATGATCACTTTCTGGTACAATTTTGATTACGGGCATCTTCCACATAAAAAGCACTTTTTCCGTCAGGCACCAACGCATACTTTGTGGTACCAAACATTGCATTTTTGGCAGCGAATCGAGTCACCCTTAAATGGAAAATTTATAAGAGCGCGTTAAACTAAGTACCTTCAATTTTATATCTCTTTAACACATAGTGGTGTATTCTTGGAAAAGATAGGCGGAGCTGTAGAAACCTGCTACACTACAACGCCACACAAAGGCAAGCGCTACAAACACCACGAGACTGACAAGTGGCGCGAAATCTTATGTTGATGTTCCTATATCGAATTTCTACCACCTTACTCTGTACACCTTACTCAGAACAAGTCGGAAGAGAGCTGTATGCAGCTGACTGTATGTGGTGTTGAGCTAAAAATTACAGGTGGTACAGTCGCTACTATTTCGGTTGGAAACGCAGCCGAGAATTGTAGTACTGTGCATTTGGAGGCTGCGCGCCAAAACTAATTTTTTCTTAGTCAAAATTAGAAACATTTTTCTTTAATTTCCTTAAGTTTCGAGAATTCATTTCTCAATAGCAATCTACCATTCTGTTATTTTAGATGATTTAATAATTTACAATTTAATAAACAAAAGTATTTCGGAGTGGCACACGAGACATAATTTAAAATCCGACATGGGTAATAACATATCAAATTAAAAAAGCGCGAATATGTCATAATTCTGAGATTTAAATATTTTTGAATCTGCCAGATAAGCGTGAAAGTTACTTCGTCTCATCTACATCTTTGACTCTGAACCGGACATATTTGCCTTCTCTCGTGCTCTGATAGCAGCATTTTTCTTCAAATGTTCATAAGTAGTTTGTAAGTTTAGGAACTGATGACCCCGTAGTTAAGTCCCATAAGATTTACAAACATTTGAACTACTTACGAACTACAACGGCACAAATATCCATGCCCGAGGGGGGATTCGAACCCCCGATCGTAGTGGCCGTGCAGACCGTGAGTGGAGCGTCTCAGTCACCTCGGCCACCGCGTCCGGCGCATTTTTCTTTCTCGTTCCCTTGAGAAGCTGGTGTAGTCGACACAGGTTGCGAATTAGATGATCTGCCAAGTTTATTCATGATTTTAAAGATTATTTAAGTGTACTTACATAAATTTTACTGGAACTGATAAACAACGAAGCGACTGTCAACTGACAAAATAAGCAGTGAAGTCCATCATTGTTATGACATCCATCGAGTTCAAATGCTGAATATTTTGGACTTGGAACCATCACATCTTGACAACAGTCATTACAGTACTTAAAATAATTACAGTACTTCATTAATTTATCTAACACCGCCCAAATCTTGACCCGACCCGTAAAAGTTTAAACTGTAAAAGCGACGCGTTTGAAAAAACTTTTCAGAAAAACGTTTTTATTTTGCACGTAAAACGTGAACCGTACACATACAAATGGTGCCATTAGCTGAGGATTACTTTCAGACCAACTGGCAAACACTTGATCAATACTCAAGACGTGGTCGTACAAGGTGTTTTTTTACGCCTTCTCCTTTACAGATGAAGTACATCTTCCCAAAATTCTCCCAATAAACCGAAGTCGGCTGTTCGCCTTACTTACAACTGTCCTTACATGTTCGTCCCATTTCATATCACTGCAATGTTACGCCCAGATATTTGAATGACGCGACTGTATCAAGAAGCTCACTACTAATGCTGTATGCGAACATTATGGAATGGTTTTTCCTACTCAGGTGCGTCACCTTACATTTTTCTACATTTAGAGCTAGATGCCATTCTTCACACAAACTAAAAATTTTGTCTAGGTCATCCTGCATGCTATTACAGTCATTTAATGACGACACCCTCCCACACACCACAGCATCGTCAGCAAACAGCCTCAAATTACAACTTACTCTGTCCATCAGATCATTTATATAGATATAAAATAATAGTGGTCCTATCACACTCCCTTGGGGCACCCTAGACGACACCGTAGTCTCTGATGAACACTCACTGTCGAGAACGACGTACTAAGACCTAATACTTCGGAAATCTAACAGCCAGTCACAAATCTGTTAACCTATTCCATAAGCTTGTATCTTCTTTAGCAGTCTTCAGCGCGGCTCAGCGTCAAATTCCTTTTTTGAGATCTAGAAAAACACAGTCTGCCTGTTGCTCTTCATTCATGGCTCGCAAGATGTCATGTGAGAAAAAGGCAAACTGAGTTTCACACGAACGATGTTTCCTTAAATGTCGCAAGGAAATTTACTATATTCGAGCTGAGAATACGCTCCAAAATTCTACAGGAAACTGATGTCAACGATACTGGTCAGTAGTTATGTGGGTCAGTGCTTTTAACTTTTTTTATAAACGAGAGTCACCTAAGCTTTCCTTAATTTACTAGGAACTTTACGCTGAATTAAATATTCGCGATTTATGCAAGCTAAGTAACTTTGGTCACCATCGACGCTAACTGACATCATTAATAAAATCGGGCCTTTTTGCAGCTATATGATCTAAAATATTTCCATTGCGTGTGTTTAATTGCTCAACACAGTTGTCGGAAAATGTGTCCAAAAGTACTTCGCAAGACTGCTTGTCTGTACCGCCTGAAACTAGAGAGGTCCCAATCTATACTCTTAAGGTTGAAGTCTAATCTGTCTTTCTGATGGACATCCCACGCCTCGCTAAATATTTCTGAACTTGCCACATCGTGATTTAGCCAGCTTTCGGTGCCTAAAACTATCTAAGCACAATAATTTTCCTGCAACGAGGTAAATTCAGGAACTTTGTTTTCAATACTTTCAAAGTTTACGACTAATATTTTTACAGTTGTTTTTCTGAATGGCCTGAATTCGCTGTCTGAACATTCATTGGCGAGTGCTCATCAGAGCTAGCGCCTAGCCTAAAAAACCGTAATGTGCACCCCACAAGTACTCTGCTACCCGAGCAACTACTACCTTAGTGTAGTGCACCCCTGATCTATCTAGGGGCGTTCTAGAATTCCCCACCCGATAACGCAGATCCAGAAATCTGCAGCCATGACTGTCACAGAGTCGGCGAAGCCTCTGGGCCAGACCCTCCACTCGGCTCCAAACCAAAGGACAGCGATCAACCCTGGGAAAAAATGCTACAAATCGACAGCTCTGCTTGCATCCCGCATGCGAGGCCAGCAACCTTCACCAATTCCGCCAAGAGGAACTGATTATGAATTCAGAACCCAAGAGACAGGCGTCATTGGTGTCGACATGATGAGGAAGGAAGGAAGCTTAGGATTTAATGTCCCATCGACAGCTTGGTCATTAGAGACGGAGCTAACGCTCCGAGTTTTGGGTAATGATGTGGAAGGAAATCGGCCGTGCCCTTTTGAAAGGAGCCATCCCGGAATTTGCCTGGAGTGATTTAGGGAAATCACGGAAAACCTAAATCAGGATGGCCGGAGGTGCCGACGGGAGCTACAACTTGCAGCCGACTGCAGCCCGTACGCTCTAATTATTTTGGAAAGACCACCTCCACATCTCGGATGAGGCTCCCTGGCAGACACACCGAGTGCACAAGTTAGGCAAAGTCGCAGCTGTTATTGAAGCCTGATGCCACCTTATTACCGATTGAGAAATCATTCAAGTTTGTGAATGGCACTAATAAATATAGCCAAGCACGATGCATTTATTGAATATTAAATCGAAACTAAAGATGGCATACCTAGGTTTATTCCTTTTCCATATGTTTGTTGTATCCGTATACAAGTGATGAAGACCATGGAAACTACTAGAAGTGTTCAAATGAAAAGGCAGGAAACTACATTGTGAGTATAATCACTTTATTCAAAAGTAATCACCAGAAGCCTGAGCACAACTATCCCACTTTTTAACCAGCCGAAGGATTACCTGATTCCAGAATTCCTATGACCGTGGCAAGAGCCGGTGGTCAACTGTGTCCTTTAGTTCGAGTTGAAGCGCTTTCCTTTGAGATATTTCTTTAGCGGACCAAACAGATGGCAGCCGCAAGGCGACATGTCCTTGGCTTTAGGGCGAATGCTCAAGCTGCTCCCACCTGAACTTGGTCAGTACTATCTGTGTGATCCTGGAGACGTGTGGACACGCATTATCATGCAGCAGAATCAATCCCTCCGTGAGCAGCCCGGACCGTTTGCTCTTGATGGACTTGAGTAGGCTACTGAATGTCTCACAGAACACGTCACTGTTAATGGATTTTCCCTGCTCTAGGACCTCGGACGTCGGAAACTAGAGTGGGCATAACCTTGCCAGCTCAGAGCACAGTATTGAATTTTTTAGGGGGTAGTAACGACGCATGCTTCGCGTCCCTAGATATTGCAATACGTAATCCGAAAGCGTCATATTCAAATACCAACCTTTTCATTAGAACACCCATCGTAAATCTTTCCTACGGTTTCCAACTCAGCTTTCATGGTAGAGGACAAAAGAAGAACAACTTTTAGAGTGATCGCCGTATGTGAAAAGACGAGTCTCGGAACAACTCGTTTGTGAGCAATTCGGTAGCAGATTAATAAAAGAGGCGGGCTTTCATTTGTAATTACTCAGTTCGCAGTATTTATTTTAAGCTTTTAATGTATGAATTATTAGTGCTATATTGCCTCTCTGCGTGAGCAGGCGTGATGAGTTCTACATCGTTAAAAAATAAAAGACAATTTGAACATACATAGGGACGAGAGCATTTATTTGCAGAATGGAAGAGCGGATTACGAACGAGAGCAATTTTCGCTTTAATAATGTTAAAAAACGGAGGAAGTGTAATCAGAGCGATTAGTGACAGATTCGTATTTGCTCCGTAAACGGTGCGAATCACGTATTTTAGAAGTTGGTCAGTTGTTGTCATTACTTCAATTCTGCACTGTTTTATAAATGTTTACATACACAAAACAGGAACCAATTTGATTCCTTGCACTGTTCATGAATATTATTTTTATTTATTTACTTAAATTATCACGTTTCGCAGGACGGAACTGAGGATCTACATCTACATAGCTACTCTGCAAATCACATTTAAGTGCCTGGCACAGGGTTCATTAACCACTTTCATAACGTTTCTCTAGCGTTCCATTCTCTAATAGCGCGCGGGAATAACTAAATCGTTCCGTTTTCGATCTGATTTCTCTTATTTTATTGGAATGGTCATGTCACCCTATGTAGGTGGGTGCTTCCAAAATATTTTCACATTCAGAAGTGAAAGTCTGAAATTTCGCAAATAGATCTCGTCGCAACGAATAACGTCGTTCTTTTAGTGATTTCCAACTCAGATCGTGTAACATTTCCGTGGCGCTTTCCCCTCTGTAACGTGATAAAACAGAACGAGCTGCCCTTCTATGAACCTTCTCAATGTCTTCCGTCAGTCCCACCTGGTGACGGTCCCACGCTGGGTAACAGTACTCCAGGAGAGGACGCACAAGTGTGATGCAGGTAGTCTGTTTGGTGGAGCTGTTGCACCTTCGGAGCGTTCTGCCAATGCAACGTAACCTTTGGTTCACCTTCCCCACAATATTTTCTGTGTGTTCTCTCTAGTCTAATTTGTTCGTAATTGTAACTCCTAGTATTTGGTAAAATTTACGACCTTAAGGTGTAACTGAAGTTCAGCCGATTTCTTTTAGTGGTCATGTGTATTACTTCACACTTTTCATTATTGTGAAGTGCCAATATTCGCACCATGTAGAAATTTTGTCTAAATCGCTTTGCAGTTCCTTTTGATCCTCTGTTGACTTGATTAACCGATAAACGACCGTATCATCTGCGAACAGTCTAAGAGAGCTATTCACATTGTCTCCTAAATCATTTATAAGCACAAGGAAGAATAGGAGACCTATAACCCTTCCCTGGCAAACGCCAGATATCACTTCTGTTTTACTCGATGACTTACCGTCAATTACTACGAACTGATAGGAAATCGCGAACCCAGTCGCACAATTGGGGCGACGTTCCATTAGCACACAATTTCATTAGAAGCCGCTTGTGAGGTACTGTGTCAAAAGCCTTCCGGAAATCCAGAAATATGAAATCATTTGAAATCCCTTGTCGATGGCACTTACGACTTCATGCGAATAAAGGGCAAGCAAGCTGTTTCGCAAGAGCGCTAATTTCTGAATCCGCGTTGACTATTGTTTAATAAGTCAATCTCTTCGAGGTAGTTCATAATGTTCGAACAGTGTTCCAGAATCCTACTACAAATCGACGTCAGTGAGATGGGCCTGTAATTTTGCGGACCACTCCTGTTGCCTTTCTTGAATATTGGAGTGACCTGGGTAACTTTCCAGTCTTTGGGTACGAATCTTTCGCCGAGTGATCGGTTGTATATGATAGCTAAGTATGGAGCTATTGTATCAGCATACTCTAAGAGGAATCTAGTTGGTATACAATCTGACCTGAAGGATTTGTTTTTCTTCAGTGACTTCAGTCTCCATGTTCATGGAACGAGTCAGTACATCAGAATGTAACAAAGGAGTAGAAATAGATAAAGTGGAACACGTAGCAATCCTATGCAAACGACAGGGTTAAGAATAAGTAATTAGAACCAACAGTGTAACGCAAATTTTTTCTTAATTTTTCCAGGGATTTCTCGACAGAAGAGAAAGCATGAGCCTGAGGAGACGCTTCAGTTAAGCCTTGAAAGTTCGTCAGTTACAACCAAGCTCTTATAATTATTGTGGTAGCTTATTAAAATGGATGTGACACACACCTTTCTGCAAAAAGTAAAAAATATGTGATCCAAACGCAGATTCGATTTCTGTCTAGTATTATCTAAGCGAAAGTTGCTGACTCTCAAGAATAACCAAGTATTATTAACAATAAACTACATTAAAGAAAATATGAATTAATCGGCAGATGTCAGAATTCCCAGGCTACTAAACATAGGTCGACAAGAGGTTCGTGATCTTACACCACATATTGTTCGAATCGCCAGTTTCTGTGCAATTATACCGTTTTGAATCAGAGAAGTTCCCCCAAAAAAAACACCAATTCCGGAAGCAAATGAAAATAAGCAAAGTAGACTACTTTTTGAGTTGAACTATCACCATATATTGTACAAATGGCAAACAACGCAGTATTTAGTTTTTGAATAAGATCCTGAACATGGGCTTTGTAAGACAGCTTACTAACCATCTGATCGAAATTTCAACTTTTCACTTATCATATGCCCATTCACTCTAATTAAAAACCTCAGTTTTTGTTTAACTGTGTGTAAGTAACTGTAAAAATTAACTGTTATTGTAATATGGCATCAATTTATTCTCTACAATCGTTGAACTTATTTCTTAACTGGATGATATGATACTGCGTCAGTACTGCCAACTGCATCATTCACTACCAAGCTAGTGTCATCAGCAAACAGAAATATCTTAGAATTAGCTGTTAAACTAGAAGTCAAGTCATTTTTAAAAATGAGAAACAACTGCGGTCCCAGAACAAAGCCCTGATGCACCCCACCATTTAACTATGCCCCATTGTATGTGCATATCACAGTCATTTTCAACACTGCTGAGAGGTGAACCAAAAGTGAGTTACTCCATAATATTCCAACTTCTACAACATGCGATCAACAGGATCAAACAATGCCTCTGTTCAGTAAACAGATGTATCCCCAGATAAGAAAGGACCCGAAAGGCACACCGTTGTTGTGATCAACGATAGATTATCAAAGAAAATCATATGACATCGACTACTGGATAAAAGCTTTCTTTCGTAAGTCAAATCTCTAAACTGGACTCTGTTTCCTGCTCCAACACCTCCAGGCACACACAGGGTTCTTGTCCAGTTAACATCTAATGATACCAGATGTCGTCGCTGCAACTGTCAAAATACCAAATCAGGATTAAAATTACCAAACAATTTTGACAGTTAATATACAGACACTTTACAATGTTCCATGTATGTCAGACCATCTAGACATTACGTCACTTGGTAATGGCAGTTTAAGGCGAAAAGGGACCGTCGTGTTCAATTAAATAATATTAAATAGCAGCGACTTGTTATCATTTCACTTTCTGACCTTTACTACGCTCCTAAAGAAAGTGTCTTCAGTGCACTTGTCCATCCCATTTTCGAGTACTGCTGGACATTGTGTGATTCCCACCAAGTAGGACTGACGGACGATTTAGAGAAAGATCAGAGAAGGGCAGATCGTTTGGTATTATCGCGATACGGGGTACAGATTGTCACAGGGAAGATTTATTAGCGAAATTAGTTCTATCAACTTTCTCCTCTGAATGCGATCATATTTTCTTAGCGCCTACATATGGAGACATGATCATCATAATAAAGTAAGAGAAATCACCCCCAAAACGGAAAGATATAGGTCTTACAGTTTCCAGCATGCTGTTAGAGAACGAAATGGTAGAGACATATTGGGAAAGCGATTCGATAAGGCTTCTGCTAGGCACTTCAATGTGATTCGCAGAGAAGTAGATGTATATTTCTAACGACGCTAAGTAGCAACTGGCGAAAGTAGTTTCTCGAAATTAGAATTAATTAAGAACTTAATACGTTCAACTACCAGACAAATTCGTCTAAAATGGTTTGTCCAATTTTGGAAGTGAGCATGATATTGTTGATCAAGTAAATTTAATAGCTGTGATAAAAAATTTTCAGAACCGACAATAAGAAACAATGTTTTGTTATTTTAATTGAAGTTACTTTTTTAAATTTCAAAATAATGGCGTTAAAAAAACTACGAAGGTTGTTCAAAAGAAGAGGCATGAAACATTTTAAAAATTAAACCAGTTGGAATTTGAATATGCAGCTTTGAGATAACGTAGTGCGACACCTAGGGACTCTTAAGCATGCATCGTCAGCTGCCTTAAAAAATTAAAGGTAAGGTGATGCACATCGTCTTTTTCGAATTCCGAAGTCCGGTATTCATTGAATTCCTCGAGAATGGAAAAACTATTAACCCTGACGTGTACTGTGAGACACACCGTAACCTATGCAAGTTCATCAGGAGCAAAAGGCATGGGTTGCTCACGCAGGGAGTGATTCTGTCGCATGATAACCCGCGTCCAGATCTCTCGATGGTCACACAAAATGTTCAAGTGGTAGCAGCTTGAGCATCCGGCCTAAAGCCCGGACATGTCGCCCTGTGACTTCCATCTGTCTTGTCCGTTACAAAAACAAAGCGCTACAACTGGGATGATGAACCATAGGACACAGTAGAGGACTGGACAGTCACATGAATTCTGTGAACAGGTAATCCTTCAGCTCGTGACGTAGTTGTGTTCAGGCCTCTGGCGATTACTTTTGGATAAGGACGTCAGTTATACCCACAGTGTCGTTTCCTACTTTTTAATTTGAACACCCCTCGTAAAAATGTACGGTTCCAGATATATAGCTAGGTATAAATATTTTTAATTAAGTTTTACCGTTTTGTACCGCTTGATTATCAATGTTATTTAATGTCAGATATTCCTATCTAAATAGGCTATGTGCGTTTATCAAGATTAAATAAAATTTTGATTTTCATTGAAAACAACAAAAATACACATCGACAAGATGTCCCATAACACCGAAAAACTGGACAGGTTCGTTATACCAAAAGAAAGAGAAGTATAGTAGACTCTAAAACATATACGTTAAGAGCTGTGAGAACTTATTCGTCTTCATCATTATGAAAAATATCTCTTCTATGGAAGAAGTGCTCAGGTCTCGGCGAAGCGGCTGAGCGCATTGAGGCACTATGGTGCGATGCGCGAGGCCATTCCCCGTCGGGGTTTCGAATCCCACCCTCGGGCATGGATGTTTGTGCCGTCTTTAGTACAAGCTAGTTCATAAGTAGTTTGTAGGTTTAGGGACTGTTGACCCTGTAGTTGAGTCCCTTAAGCTCTACAAACATTTGAACATTTGAGAACTCATTTTGGAACCCATGCTTACTGGATTTTTATCTCTTTTTCTTGTAAAAAAATCCTGCCTGTCTTTACCTATCGCGGGCAGGCGCTCTACCGACTGAACTATCACGACACGCTTCATGATGCTGCCTCACAACTTTACTTCCGCCAGTACCTCGCCTCCTACTTTCCAAATGCTATTATGATTGCAGACTATTAAATCTCGCATATTGTTCAAGAAACCATCCAGCTACATGTGACAATATTCACTCTAAGAGATTTCCGCTTTTCTTTAACAGCAGTGTATTCAATTTAAGTGCATCAGAATCATTTCAAGACTATAGTTTTCCAGACGTCTACACTGGCACACAGATAGTTTACACAAACTCAGAGATTCGTCTTTCACACGTGTTCCAGGCGTTAATATTTATCAGTACCAGACAACATTACACCTACTGCATATTTTGTTTTTATTGCACAATTTCAGATTTTCCCCTTTTGTGATGTGGTTCTTTCTTCTTCCTCTTTCTTTTGCTTTTGATACAGGCACTAAACTCCCATTAACGCAATAAATGATGATGAAGATGAGTCAGTCTAGGAGTCGTGCGCAGGTAGGTTAATGGTAACGCGACTGATTGCGAAAATTAGGAAATCCAGCTTTGAATCCCGGTCTGGCAGAAGTTTTCATATGGCACCATTAAATCATACAGCTGACACTGATAGATATTCGCAATTGCGAATACATTTCTTGTGACAGCGAATTAACTTGGCTAGAGTCCACCTGCGTAGCTGAGTCCGGGGTTAGATACATGAGTACGAAACGAAATCCGTTAAACTTTGTTTACAAGATAAATTAATAAATTTTTAAGGCCGTAAACTGCACTAAATACCTAGGAATTACTATTACATCAGACTTAAACTGGACATAACACGTAGATAAATGTCGTAGGAAAGGCGAACAGAGACTGCGTTTTATTGGCAGAACATTTAAAAGTCGCAACAGAACTGCTAAAGAGACTACACACGCCACGCATGTCCGTCCTCATTTGGAGTATTGCTGTCCAGTGTTGGATCCTTATCAAGTGGGTTTTACGGAAGCCATCGAAAGAGTCCAAAGAAGGGCAACCCGGAAATGTTACAGGCTCTGGGATAGAAATCATTATAATAAAGGCGGTTATCGATGAGGTGTGGTCTACAGTATAACTCCCCTAATCTATCACCTTCGGGACCGGGACCATGGTCGGAACGAAAAAAAGGTTCGGATTATCTGAAAAATCTAATATTTATTGCAAAAAATATAAAAAGACATTTAGCACAAAAAATTAAAGGATTTAAGAACTAAATTCGTCTACAGTAATATATTAATCAAAAAAGTCTACGTACACTGTAATGTGTAATGGTTCTAAAAGAAAAACGATGTTATACACTTGGCAGAGTAATAGTTCGTTTTCTTCTACCAATTCTTGAAACTTAACAGAAAAAAATGGTTCTAAAAGAAAAACGATGTTATACACTTGGCAGAGTAATAGTTCGTTTTCTTCTACCAATTCTTGAAACTTAACAGAAAATTCCTTAGCAGCTGTGGCATTGACCAATAGTTTTTCACCGGAAATAGAATCAAATCGGTTACCATGACGAATTTTCCAACTATCATTCCAGCCTTCACTGGCAGCAAATTTACTTTCGGCTTCGAGTTTTTTGTGTAAAACTATCGCTTTTTCTTTGAGAAATGGCTCGGATATTAGATTTCCTTTCCTTCTATCGTGACATCCACAAGCGCCCTGATATTGTTGTCTTACCGGCTGACAAAGGCAATGCTACGGTTGTTGTCTCCCATAAGGACTACGCTGAAAAGATGCAGAGCCTGCTAAATGACGATTCCTACCGGAAGTCGGCGTTGACCCCACAAAGAAGGTGAAAAACGAGACGAGGGCGCTTCTCAAGGATGCGGATTTACCGGAGGGTGTCGCCAAGAAACTGCTACCTCAAGGTCCGGTACCGCCAAGACTTTATGGATTCCCTAAGGTTCACAAAGATGGGGTGCCGTTACGTGCCATTGTCAGTAACATCACAGCACCTACATATTTGTTGGCCAAATGCTTGACGGGAATGTTAAGTCCTTATGTGGGTAAATGCCCTCATCACATCAGTAATTCCGTGGATTTTGTGAAACGCCTTAACAACTTCAGGCTGGATGAGTCAGATATCATGGTGAGTTTTGACGTCGTTTCGTTGTTTACGAGGGTGCCCCTTCGAGAGTCACTAGATTTGATTGGTCAGAAATTTGACGAGTAGACCACCGAAATTTTTAGGCATGTCTTGACCTCCACGTATTTTCTTTTCAATGGCGAATACTACGAACAAACGGAGGGAGTCGCCATGGGTAGCCCACTCTCCCCTGTGGTCGCAAACTTGTACATGGAGAATTTCGAGGAGGAAGCCCTGGCATCACCTGAATGGAAACCCACTTGCTTTTTCCGTTATGTGGACGACACTTTCGTCATCTGGCCACATGGTATGGATAAACTCCTTGACTTCCTTACACATCTGAACTCCTTACACCCCAACATCAAATTCACTATGGAGACTGAAACGGAGGGTAAATTGCCGTTCCTTGACGTCTTGGTCAAGAGAAGAGCTGATGGCACCCTGGGTCATAGTGTATATCGGAAGACAACGCACACTGATCTGTATTTACACGCAGACAGCTGTCACCACCTTTCACAGAGGAATGGGGTACTTAAAACTCTAGTACATAGGGCGCGCACTATCTCCGACGCAGAGAGTCTACCCCAGGAATTGTAACACCTGAGAACTGTATTTCGAAAAAATGGGTACTCAGAGTGGCAGATTCAGCGGGCTCTCCGCCCAACCACTACAACACAATCTGTGGAAACGGAATAAAACGCAAGGGAGGATGTAGGCACTGCGTTCGTTCCATATACCGGCGCACTCTCAGGGAAGATCGCCCGCATTTTGAGAAAACACCAGGTTGCAACTGTTTTTTGTCCGCCGAATAAAATTCGTGCACTGGTGGGGAGCGCTAAAGATGATCTCGGTTTGAGGAAGGCGGGCGTGTACCAGATTCTGTGTCAGTGTGGAAAGTCGTATATTGGACAGACGATGCGTACCGTCGAGGATCGATGCATTGAACACCAGAGGCACACACGATTGATGTATCCGAGCAAGTCGGCGGTCGCTGAACATTGTTTGTCGGAGAATCACGCCATGGAGTATGAACACGCTACGATTCTGGTACAGACGTCGAGATACTGGGACTGCGTCGTTAGAGAGGCCATTGAAATTCGCACAAGTGACGACCTCATAAACCGTGTGTCTGGCTATAATCTTAGCAAAGCTTGGGAACCAGCGATTGGGTTAATTAAGAGTAAATCTAGCAAACGTAACGAAGTGACGACCACGGCGGACAGAGCCCTCACACCGACGTCATCTCAGACGCCGTCGCAATCAGTTCCTCTGCGCGGCCGCGGCGCGGGGCGCGGACCGCGGAGGGGTCGCTCCGCGGACCGAGGGTATTTAAATGGCCCGCTACCGGGCTAGAACCCAGTTCCCTTCGAGCAGCCGTAGCGTGCGGATCTCCGTGCCGGCGCGTTTCCAGGAGCTCAGTCCGTCAGTTCGCCTGATGATGGCGACATGTATGATCGCCGAAATATTGTGCCCGTTGGACACTATAGACCGGCAGTACACCCGTGGATATTTTGATCAACCTGTAACTGTTCCGATTCTACTAACTGAGGAAGGCGACGGTATATAAATGTCCTTTAACTTACGTTATAAAGCAGAGGCATACACGTAGTCCAACCGTATAGGGAAACGAGCATCTTGACGAAGTGTGTCTCTTATACTGCCATGTATCAGTCCTGGAACTTGAAATTATTTTAGTATTAGTAAATTTTAATTTTATTTTATCGGAACCTCATCTGAAACAATGGAAGTACAGTCATGTATCAGCTACCATTATTACTTTGTTTGAAACTTTATAGTTATTGTATTTGACTAAGGCATAGGCTGACGAAGGAAGTTGGTATGTAGAATGAGCCGGTGTGGTGAAGTAGTCGAGCGGCGACGGCCCTCACGACTAGATGACAAAAGCATCGGTTTCACACCAGAGGGGGCTACACTTTGCCATAGTACGGCCCATTACCACGAAATATTTGCACATATGAGGGCTATTCAGAAAGTAGGTAAAGTTTTGGAATTTTAAAAAACTAAGTACAAGAAAAATACTTTACTATACAGAGTGGTCCATTGATAGTGACAGCCCAAATATCTCACGAATGCTTATTTCGTGAGATATTTGGCCCGGTCACTATCAACGGACCACCCTGTATACATCTGAAAGAGCGACTGCAATACTACTTTTCCACATAGTCACGAAACAAATTGAAGCATTTATCATAGCGGTGGACAAGCTTGGAAATTCCTTCGTCGTAAATTCTGCCGCCTGAGATTTCAGCTAGCGTTTGACTGAGAATATCAAACAACAATGTCCGTGAAACTAGATGAAAAGAAAGCGAAAGCTACGTTATTGTGCAGCGACGGCTTTCATGGATCGTTTCATCAACTTTAGCGACAATATCGCCAGTCACAATGCTCGAGCGTCCACTGTTTTCTTCATCATGAACGTTGGTTCGGCCAATTTTTAAACCGAATGCACCATTCCCGGGCGGAATATTCACTCATAACGTTGGTCCCGTACACTTCGCACAGTTCACGATAAATTGCTATAGGTTTTAGGTTTTTGCAAACAAAAGCCGTATCACAGACCGCACCTCACAACTGGCGGGATTTTCGATTGTAGCGCACATTTCAAATTCGAATATCGATAAAACCTGAAGCGCAGAGACGTTGCTGTTGGTATGGCTGGATGCAGACTGAGCTGCCGAGCAGACACACGTACCAAAATATACGAGATCGGCGTGCGCCTAGCGGCGTCAGACGGAAACGTCCCCTACTTTCTGAATAGCCCTTGTATGTTAAGAAGTCTTTTCTGAAGGCATTTGTCCGGAGGGTAGCTTCATACGGGAGTGACCCGTTCAAATGTTTGTAAAGCTTATGGGACTTAACTGTGGGGTCATCAGTCCCTAAACTTACAAACTATTTATGAACTAGCTTATACTAAACACGGCACAAGCATCCATACCCGAGGGGGGATTCGAACCCCAGACGGGAACGGCCACCCGCATCGTAACATACCGCCTCAATGCGCTCGGCCGCTCCTCCGCGGCATAGTGACCCGTGGCCGATAAGCGGTTCAGAGAAGAACGGAGAAAATGCTTTTGAGTTGTGGTGACATAGAAGAATGCTAAAGATTGAATAGTGTAACTGATGAGGTACTGAAATGAATGGATGAAGACAATAAATTCTCGGCATAAATTCACTAGAAGAATACTCAAATTAGTATTGGTGGAAAATGGATACCGGGGAGGGCAGATGATAAAAATCGCAGAAGCAGACAAAGGCGGTTACTGCAAGCGCGTTGCAGTATTTCTTCGGAGATGTTGAGGTTTCCACAGAATAAAGAGTTGTGTGGAGGATTGCGTCTATAACGAAATATTCCTCCAGATCAGCCGCGGTGGAGTAGCCGAGCGGTCTAAAGCGTCTCGCTGCGGAGCGCGCGGTTGCTCGCCGTGGAGGTTCGAGTCCTTCCTGGGGCATGTGTGTGTGTGTTGTCCTTAGGTTAGTTTACCTGGGTTTAAGTAGTTTGTAAGCTACGGACTGATGACCACGCAGTTTGGTCCGATAGATTTACAAACATTTGAAATTTGAACATTTCCTCCAGATCAAAATCTTACAGTAGTTCCTGCGATTTTCGACAGATTACAAATACGTTGTAAGTCTGAAATGGGAAAGAAATTTCTAGTATAATTTCAGATTTTCTTCCTTTGTTTGTATTGTGGATGCTTACTTCTTGCTAAACTTCGTGATTCTCTATTACTGGGATCGAGGGGTTTCAAAAATGTTCAAACGTTTATAATCCTATGGGACCTAACTACGTTGGTCATCAGTCCCTACGCTTACAAACTACTTAAACTAAGTTAAACTAACCTAAGAAAAACGCACACATCCATGCCCGAGGGAGGATTCGAACCTCCGACGCGGGAGACCGCGCGATCCGTAACGTGGCGTTCGAGACCCAAGGGGTTTGGATTAGTTAATTTGACACTACTTTTAATAGCATTAATTTAGAATATGAACCGTTTTGTAGCACCGCGAAACGGTGGACCTTTGTATTTTACACGTCAAGTCGATGTTTCCACCCGTTCCTGTGAAAAAATGGGTCGTAACAGTGTCACATCAAAAATACAACTAAATGATGCCTCTAGCGATTGATGTACGAAACCCTAAAAAAGTAATTTTTTACATTCCCGTTTTTCCTTGAAATTTTCTCAGATTTCTGTGGCTAATATTTGTGCACCTGAGAATATTTAGTTGTCTTCAGAACGAAAGTGTCCTCAGGGAGACTGCTCACCACTTCAGATGGAAAACAAACATTTTTTTTTTTTTTAATTTGCACGCGTTTTCGGCTTTCATTTTCAGTCAGACGTATTTAAAATTATAAATTTTACTAGCTGAAAACCCGGCGTTGCCCGGGTATTTATTTATTCATGCCTTGACTTAGTATTTCTCCTATCCCTTCTCTGCCTTTTTTTATCGGAGAACATAGAAACAATGACGTTTCCCTTTTCCGAGGCAAGTTGTCTGAATGTGATCTATTAAAAGTAGATGTACTGTTGTAATATGTGTAAAGTAACGCAATGCACATGTATCTACAAAGTTTAAATAACAATTAATGTAATTAATTTCACTCATTTTTGGTAAAGCGGAACTGAAAAATATTCCTATCAGATTGCAGAAGTCTATGCACTTGTCGTTTATCAGGAAAGTAAGTAATGTAGATCAAATCACACGTAAAAATGCACTCGTTTCGAAGATTCCAGTTACTAAATTCAACAATAATGATTGTAATAACATCACAGATCGATCACTTGATGTAATGCGCGAAACGTCATATGGATGTTTTTAAAGAGATGTATTAAAAGAAATTTCTTTTTTACTGCTATATTTATTTATTCTTATATTTCCTTATTCGTATGCTTATCCTTACAGAGAAAGAGCTGAAGACATTGTGGCATGTATAGATCAAAGATATGGTCTGTGGCATCACGTTTCGCTGTATGTAACCTCCTTGCTATAGAGTCGCAATCATCATCGCCGGCCTTCAGCCCAAATTTTTTTATACGTTGACGACTTTCAACCACCATATCTTGCACCCCTTATAGCTATCGGCATGGAACTGCTATGGTGTATAACGGGAGACTTCGAACAACAATTACACACAGACCATTCGTTTGCGTCCTGTAGTTCTCGCTGCAGAGCGAAATATTAACACACCCACACGTAGAATTTCATATACACCGATAACTTCCCATCCCAATATACTCCACCCTTTTATCATAATCAACCCTCAAGCAACAATGCAACCAATAAAATCATTTTCAAAGAGTAAATATAATTTTCAAAGAGTAATTATTGTTCCGCATTTCGCGTTATATTCTCCAAATTACTAAATATGCATCAGGTCGCTATAAAACCGTGCCTAAAACCTCCCTCGGGTATAAATTAGTAACTGTACAAATATTTACGTCTCTGTGCCTTGTCGTTCGGACGTGATAAGCGTACACCGAAAATACATTCACATTAATATATATATATATATATATATATATATATATATAGCTATCCGATCGTAATAAAATCGTGCCTAAAGTCTTCCCTGGTTAGACATTAGTACCTGTACAAAATTTTAGCTCTTTATGTCTTGTGGTTCAGACGTGATAAACGTACACCGAACATACATTCACATTTATAGATATAGATTTTGAAAGAAACTAAAACTTCAAGTAACAATGAGAAATAAATCAGAACGCAATAGCGCAAGTGTTGGTTCGTATATTTCGGACTACATTCTCTCAGCCTAACAAAACTCCACACTCATGGAAACTTCTATTTGGGAACGACAACGTACGTCACAGCAACATAACAGCATTATATCCCTGGGGCGCAACCCGTCACGCAGGCGTTCAATTGAGATTGATCACCAGATGATCAGCGGCTAGTGTGATTTGGTTATCATAAATATTCAGCACCAACGGTTGAGCCAGAAGCAATTATCCGACTGATGAGAGGATTGGCGACGCGCCGTATTCCTAATGGGCTCCAGGTAGCGCGTCCAGGGCATTAACATGCCAGCCGCAGCTCGGCCGTAAGCCGGGCACTCTTGGGAAACCATTAGTGGACACGACAACTTCGGGAAAAGCAGGCCGTTGTTAATTGAATTGTTAGCCGTTAATTACAACGGCAACTGTTGGCGGTAGAAAACAGGCAATGAGGCAGCCCCCCCAAGCAGGGCCGGTCGAACAAATCCGACGCCCTAGGCAAATCATTATGTAAATACGCTAACACAAAAATTGTGGTACAGATTACTAATTTATTCGTACAAGAAGGCCAATGAGAGTTACATAATTCGAAAGATTGCTGTGATGTTAACTTTCTTCCTAGGACGAAGGGCTCTCTCTATTCGTCCCAGGAAGAAAGTTAACATCAACAAGGAACAACAACCGCCCAAGGGGAAAGTTTTTCTTCCGTTCATAAATATGGTTACAGACCGTATTGGAAAAGTGCTGGACAAGTATGGGGTAGAAACCATTTTCAGACCTACAAGGACGATAAAAGAATATTTAAGATCTGCAAAAGATGTACGACATTCGCTGAATACACCAGGTGTATATAAAATTCCCTGCAGCTGTGGTTCAGTCTACATTGGAACTACTAAAAGAATACTCGTCTGGTCGAACATAAAAGGAATTTCCGCCTTCGGCACACGGAGAAATCGGCCGTAGCGGAACATGTATACCAAGAGGGCAACCATGAAATTAAATTTAATGAGACTAGTGTCATCTCAAAAACTTCACACTATCATGCGCGCACATATAGAGAAGCAATCGAGATATATAAACATCGCAATAATTTTAACAGGAAAGAGGAATCTGTTAAATTAGACAGAATTTGGACTTCCGCTTTACACCAGCGGAATGACAATCGATTCTTCTCTGCCAAGAATGTTGGCAATATCAGAGATAGTGTCGTAGCCGACATCACATCTTGTGGTGCCCTCTACATTGCCTATATATACGGCGCTCCCTCAAGTTCTCATCGCAGTTCGCCACTCTACCTCTGAAGATGTCTTCCGCAGCCGAAGATGAAACGTTAGGGGAAAGTTTTATAAATCGACCACGGCTTATCAGCCCGGAAGTTTTAAATGAAGTTGACGCCGGCCGTGAAAATTTACATTGCATGATCAATCAGCTCACTGATTGGCTATTCGCCTCGACCAAAGACGCTGTAACGCAGCGCATCTGCAGTATTAAAATATCGTATTAAAATAAGTGAATATTGAAACATGGAGTGCTCCCAACTCACTTTCTTGTGCCATTCAAATGCTTCATTTTCGCAGTCATTAAGGGGGTTAAAGGAAATGGATGTTTTCATATGAATGCCGATATAAACGGTGATGCGCCGGGAGAGGCATGTAGCGGTGCACGGGTGGAACGACGAAGTCGACATGTACTATCAAGATCTTTAGAGTCTTTGTGACATATAGATTCTACCAAATTACCACATTCTTCAAGAACAGCTTTGGGAGTTTTATTTTGTACATCCCGTATGTTGTACAGACAGCGAAAATACACGACTTAGGTTGTTAATCTGATGAAATCTTTCGTCAGTCGAATTTATTGCAGTATCGCCAGCTTTGATCATGGGATGATTAGTTACAAACTGCTACTCGTCTATTCATTAAACGCTTCTGAAGAGTCAAAGAGAATGCAAGTAACATTGACTTACGTCTTCTCTGTTGCCTGTTGTGCTGTCTACGTGTAATAACGGGGAATTCACCGCTCCTGGATCCGCAGTGCAACATCAAAGTAAACCGCACCGCGAGCGCACGAGGGTTCGTCGTGCACTACACATTTGCCGGCCCCCAAAACTTCACTGCCCTAGGCTATTCCCTAGTTTGCCTATATGGACAGGCCGACCCTGCACCCAAGCAAACTTGTGTGATTTCTGTTCCTGATTGAATCTCATAAATAATAAACATGAATCTGAAGTTTCATTGGACTGACGTTTAGCAGTCAAGTAAAACAACAGCCGGAAAAGAACCGATGCTGCGTACTAAAAATGGTGAAGTGTCAATTTACACGAGTTTTGTTTAGTAACTTCACTGCTACTAAAAGTGATACTTTTAACCCTTTTATCCAAAATACCTAGACCTGTTCAACTGATTTATGTTAGCATGTATTCTCATTTCCTAGAAATTATCTAAAAAATAAAAATACACTAGTGTTTAAGAAAGATTGTAGTTATCGAAGAATTAAGGTGAGAAAGATCAATGATGAGTCTGGTTCACTGGGCTCCACAGCACTCTTCATTATAAATTGGTTAAGAAATTCGCAAAAATCCTGAGTTTTAAATTAATGTTCTCTCGAAAATACTGATCGGCAAAATCCTTAAAAAACTACACAAAGGACCTTCCCATAACCATTCCTGATATTTTTGACATACTCTAAATCTTTCAGAAAAAGTTCAATAAGATCCACAAAGAAGTTCCGCATATGAGAAAGGTTTGTTTACGATAGCTAACACGGTTGCTGGGAGAAACAGTGATAAAGTAAGTAAATAAATTAAAATTAAAACTAAAAGTTTAAAAAATATAAAAATCGACTTTTGTTTCCAGGAAAGTATTAACAGTTTCCCGTTAGTAACCAAAGAATAAATAATAAGAATTTGGGGAGAAATTAAGTAGTGATTTGCTCATCACTAGATCGTGCTCTTTTACAGAAACTGGCAACCTAGCACGGACTTCAATGCGAGAAGCTTATAATAGTTTCCACAACGAAATGATGTCTCGTAATCTTGCAGAAAATCCAAAGAAATTCTGGTCACATGTGAAGTACCTCTAGCGGCAAAACACAAACAATACCTTCACTACGCGATATCAATGGTAATACTAAAGCAGAATTGCTGAACACAGATATCCGAAATTTGTTCACCAAACGAGACGAAGTGAACACTCCAGAATTCAAACCAATAACAGCTGCTATCATGCGAAATTTAGAAATTTAGAAGTAGATGTTCAAAATGTTCAAATGTTTGTTAAGCTTATGGGACTTAACTACGGGGTCATCAGTCCCTAAACTTACAAACTACTTATGAACTACTTACGAGCTAGGACGGCACAAATATCCATGCCCGAGGGGGGATTCGAACCCCCGACCGTAGTGGCCGTGCTGACCGTGACTGGAGCGCCTCAGTCCCCTCGGCCACCGCGGCCGGCAGAAGTAGATGTCCCTGGAGTAGTAAAACAACTTAAGTCACTAAACATAAACAAATATTCCGGGCCAGATTGTACACTAACTACATTCTTCTCAGATTATGCTGATGCAATAGCTCCATACATATCATATACAACCGAACACTCAGCGAAAGATCCGTACCCAAAGACTGAAAACTAGCCCAAGTCACTCCCATATTCTAGAAAGGCAATAGGAGTGATCCTCAAAATTATAGGCCAATCTCATTGACGTCGATCTGCAGTAGGATTTTGGAACACGTACTTTGTTCGAAAATTATGAGATACCTCGAAGAGAACGATCTGTTAACAAATAGTCAACACGAATACAGAAAGTATCGCTCTTGCTTGCCCGTTATTCACATGAAGTGATAAGTGCCATCGACAAGGGATCTCATTTAATCATTTCTGGATTTTGACACTGTACCCAACTGTGCGATTGGATTTACGATTTCCTATCAGAAGGGCACAGTTCGTAGTAATTGATGGTAAGTCATCGAGTAAACCAGAAGTGATATTTGGCGTTCCCCAGGGAAGCGTTATAGGTCCCCTACTCTTCCTTGTGTTTATAAACGATTTAGGAGACAACAGCTCTCTTAGACTGCTCGCGGATGATGCTGTCGTTTATCGGTTAGTAAAGTCAACAGAGGATCAAAAGCAACTGCAAAGCGATTTAGGCAAAATTTCTATATGGTCCGAAAATTGGCAATTAACACTAAATAAAGAAAATTGTGAAGTAATACACATGACGACTAAAAGAAATTCGCTGCACTTCAATTACACGATAAACCAGTCAAATCTTAAGGTAGTAAACTCTACCAAATACCCAGGAGTTACTATTACGAACAACTTAGACTGGAGAAAACACACAGAAAATATTGTGGGAAAGGCGAACCAAAGGTTACGTTTCATTGGCAGAACGCTTCGAAGATGCGACAGCTCCACCAAAGAGACTGCCTACATCACACTTGTGCGTCATCTCCTGGAGTACGTTTGCCCAGTGTGGTATCCTCGCCAGGTGGAACTGACGTAAGAGGACAGCTCGTTTTGTTTTATCACGTTATAGGCTGGAAAGCGTGACGGAAATTTTGCATGATTTGAGGTGGAAATCATTAAAAGAACGACGTTATGCGTTGCGGCGAGATCTATTTTACGAAATTTCAATCACCGACATTTACTTCTGAATGTGAAAATATTTTGCTAGATCGAAAATGGAACGATTTAGGTTTTCTTTCTTCCCACGCGCTATTAGAGCATGGAACGGTAGAGGAAAGTTATGAAAGTGGTTAATAAACCCTCTGCCATACACTTAAATGTGATTTGCAGAGTATCTATGTAGATGTAGAAAAATGAAATGGTAATGTTACTGGTTCTATATGCTTCTATTAAACCATTTAATATGGTATTACGTGTAAAGATATTGTTCGAACAGTGACAGGGGGGGAGGAAGGGGAATTATTTCAATTTCAAATAAATTGGTTGTGGCGACCAAAATTGTTGAACTGGTTGGTGGCTTGACAAGTGAAACTTCGCACCCTGACTTAAGAGTCCTGGCAGTGGAATGGTGTTCTTGCTTGCGCTAAGGTAACTGCTGGATCTCGTAGACGGTGCTCTTCTGTTGAACTTCCTGGAACCGTCTAACTCGTGGATCTGCTTCGTACTGACTGGAACTGTCCAGTACTGCCTGTCGTTGCTGTGGAGCGCTTGCATATGTAGGCGAGCTCCCGTCTTCCTATTGGTCGGCGCGCGAGGCAAGCCAAAAGGTACCGAGACTGCGGGCGTCCCGGCGGCCTAAGTACTCTGGAGCGACTTATCGCTCCTTGGTATACTGGCGCGACGACTCCCGTGGATCGACGGCGTTGTGGCGAATAGCGCCGACACAACAAAAACTACCGTAACAGACAGCAAAAGTGTGCTCCTGAACAAGTACAATGCACCTTCTGATCAGCGGCTGTAATGAACGAAGTGAGTAAAATGGTTCTACAGGCACCGACTATTTCAAAATTCTGGTTTATATGAATATTTATAACTTTTAAAATTGGCGTATAGCGGCAAAATATCAGTTAAAAAGAAGTTTTTGCCTATGCTGTGAGCATGCCATAGAGCAGAGCTTTCCAAACTAGGTGTCGCGACACCCTGGGGTGTCGCGTAGTAGTAACAAGGGTGTCGCGAGACTAACAGATTTAGACTCTAATAAAAAAAAACTTGTCATAAAATAACACAAAATATCTTTCTCTTCATACTATCCTGAAGACTCGCCCTCAGCTAATCATCCTTCTCTTCATTCACTGCGCCACAGTCACTCGATTATCCGGTTCATAATCATTCGATTATCCAGCCCAGTACACAAGGATTGGAACGTGCACATTAATGGCGTGCTCAGCCGCTAGGCGGCAGCTCTGCTTCAGCAGCAGTAAATAGGGTTCGTTCAAGCAGCTGCCAGATTCCAGCAAACTGCACATCCGCAGAGCTGCTGCTGCCGATACTTGATAATAGCTCTTCCCAAGCGTAATTTGCTGCAACTGGCAGCTGCTTGAACGAACCTTCACTGTAGTCCGCTTTCCTTCTCAAAAAGCTGCACCTGAGCGTTTTTTAATGGATTTATCAAAGCCACGTCACCCTCGGTAGCGTTTCTTAGAATTAAATGTCAATCAATGACACAGTAGCTGTAAAAGCTGTCGCAGATTGTAAAAGCAGTCACACTTGTCCACTGACTAAAGCTATTCAGTAGCGATGTTTAGTATGGAGTATGGCCGGGTGATTAACGGAGAGTAGCATTTTAAATGCAGTGATCGTTGGTTCGAACCCTTTTTTCTCTCAGTTTCCTGTATGTAACAAATTCTGGGACCAGAAATGACATTCATATTCTTACTTGTCAGAAATATTTATCACTTTTTTCCGAATATGTTGGGACTTCCGAGGTCGTGATGAAGCAAGAACCTAACAACAGAACTTAAATAATAATTCATCACTTGTCATAAATACATCCTCTTTATTTCTGAAAATAATGTGATAATATTGAACTGAAAGGGAACAGCCACTGTGCTGTCTTAATCAGAAATCCGAGCAGCTAATTTCCAGATGCCGTTTTCAGTCGATCAAGTAAAACCATATCTGGCCCTGACGTGTACACACGACAGCGAAAAACGGTTTCCGAAATTCAGTTTTCGTTTTTCGGAAGTTGGGTCGCAAGTAGAAGGACGTATACTGTGTGACATAGGCATTGTTTTCTGCGGTGTTACTCTGTTGTACATCTCCGTAGTTCCTAATGTTTCCGTTTCTTGCGATGTGTGTTCATGATTGCTGCAGTCAGGTTCAACATTAAACATTTCAATGCGTACGAGGATTTCAGTTACGTTTACAAACTACATTTAAGCGATACTTTATTTCCGCCCCCCCCCCCCACCCCCGCTAGAACCATCTAAATTCTACCATATGTATTTATATTAGGAAAGGGTGTCGCGCAAACCTGTAAGCTTTAAAAGGGTGTCGCCATGGGGAAAATTTGGAAAGCACTGCCTTAGAGGACAATATTTTTACATTTTGGTATTTTATATTGTAAGTATACTTTAAGTGGCAGATTTGACACAAGTCATCTTTACAAAGAAGAAAGAATTAGTACTGTAAGCAACTCGAAGTTACTGTTGTCCGCAGCTCGGCATTGGTGCGTCGTTTTGTTTTGCCTGCCCAGGTCTCCGACAGGCTTAGTCCGCTGCTGAACTGATAATACAGCTAATTAACTGTGACCATACTTCTGACATTACCCATGTCGTCAGTTGCAAAGGTCATACAATAAAATGAAGATGTGTCGGTATTGGTTGAATTTCGCTTCATGAGGAATTATTTGTTAATGAGATTATCGTACTTCAGCAGAAATCGATTCTGGTAAAATTCTTATACTTCAGTCACCTAAAGTATTTGGTGAGAATGTCACAATCCATACAAAATTGTAGTCTGTTACCGATTTTTCCAATGTACTCGTAGACGTATATTCAGCAAAACAGCAAAGAAATAACTCTTCAACGAAATTCAGCTTTAAATATTATCAGGAATTGCATTAATAGTATAGGGAAATGTGCAAACATTGAACAGCATATAATGTATAACATACTATGTAATAGCGGAACTAAATTTTTTCTGCAGATCTAACACAAATGTCCCATTCTTTATTTTAAGGAGATTCCTATTTTAACAGCACCAGATTATAGTATATTTTCGGTAAGATTCAAACAGGTTTAAAATTAGAAAAATCTCATTTACCTCACATTTCATAACGAGTCCGAAAACTCTGATTCCTTTGGCCGTTGTTTAGAAGTTCCCCTCCAATTGAGCGTGATTTGTAATGGCGTTTACATGCTGGAGAAGAAAAAGTATTATTTATTAGCTACATAATGAAGATTCATGCATCGTTTATAATCATATAATCCTTAACTGACAACATTAATTACATGCACAATCACGTTGCCTGGTGATGGTGTAACAGATTCGTAATTGGCAGGTATTTAATGACCTCAGGTTTTTGCGTTTATACAATGTTGAAATAGCATTAACGCCGTTCAGTTACCTCCACCTAAAATGTCACTATAATGTCGTGACAGCATTTTCGGTAGATTTGATAACCTGTGGTTCAAATTTAATGAAATAAGTAAAGATAATATTTCTGTTTCAGATATCTTAAGGTAAAGTCGTTTGCACCAAGAACATTTCACATAAAACTGAAAACAGCTTCAAGCGTTTCATTTTCAAGCAGAGATGTACATCATTTGGTATCAAACTATTGCAATTCATTATGGACATAGTTATACGCCGGTCAGTACAAGGTCATTTTGCAAGCAGTCGAAATGTAAACAACCATGGCACGAAATATAGAAAATGGTATTTATGATGACAGTTTCACATGGTAAAACATCCGACACTACAAAACTAATCTCGGTTTTGGTGAGTTACTTTCTGGTGTTAATAGGCGAAGATAATAGCAAATTATGTATTACCACAGTCGACAGATACGTCATACATACCGCCCATAGAAAGAATGAAATTAAAATATTTGAGCTTAGGAAATTTTAAATACTTTGCAATATTTAACTATAACATTTAACGAGAGATGTGCTGGAGTGATTTGAACCTGTTCATAAAAAAATTGCAGAAGGCTGAAAATTTGATTTCTAACATATTTTGGTACACTGAATTCGTTGAGTTAATCCAAGCTCCTAAACAAGTTCTTATATTTCTTTTGAGTTTCTTTCATATGAGAAAAAATTTATTTTCTCAAACCCATGCGTGGAGTTGTTTGTTGTAATGTACTCACAAGAAAATTTGAATCAAAAATATTCAAAAATTATGAAGAAATAGCATTTCTATTGAATTAAGTTAGTTTTCCATCGTAAGATAGATATTAGTTGTGCATGAAAATTTATATGTGCTTAATCTGTACGTACATTCGAAATAAATGGAAATAAATAAGCGTGATTATAATTAATTAATTGCTTTAACATAGCTGCTATTGTCAGCGACCGTTACATCGTCAAAGAATAAACAAGCAGCCCTCGGTCGCAAAATCAAAATTATTTAACCAGGTTTCGGCAATAACTATGATTGCCTTCATCAGAAATTATAATAAAAACAAATCACATAATAAAAGATACAACTCCGCTGTAAAGTTGACGTCACAAAATTTAAAACATTTTTTTGTAGAAAAAGCTAGCCACAGTGGGCAGGCGTGCAGCCCATAGTGAAATTTACTAGCTAAAGAAACTGTCATTTGTTGAATAATGTTTAGTATTGGTGCCAAGTAAGTGCTCGTACTGTAAGGTATAATTAGGCACGTAAATAATACAGGCTTCGTGAAAGTACCTATTGACACTACATATTAACATTTGTGTGTAACAAGTACGTTCTGACCAGCATTGATTGCGCTTAATTAAGTGAAATCTAATATAAGAGTTGCTGGTCGAACATGCTGCCTAATTTTGAAAAAGTCCTTCATGAATGGGAGAACACTATTCTGCGTCTTGCAATATTTGACTCAAAATGGAAGAGATACATTCTTGCGAAACTGTGATACGTGCTGACGATAATAATCTTGCAAAGGAAACTCCAAATCACACCTCCCTCAGATTTAGTTGCAAGCTGATTATGTTTATTATTTACCGTTTTCGTTCTGCTCACCATGACATTTACTTGGGACGGTAATATATACTTACCACATAACTTGTGAATAACATGACAATTTCCAAGACTACAAAAACAGAACAGATAATGTCAATGAACGAAAGGACAGTTGACAATTTAGTGAAAAAAAGTAAAAATACATAGACTGAAGGAAGTTTGAACACGGACCTCCAGCATCGCAATGCGTCACCAAATAACCACGATGCCACGGCATCGGCATGCTCGATGTTGCATATCTTGCACTTCGACCATTAATTGTTTCTACAGGGTACGTCTAAAAAGTTCGCTGAATGGTCTCAGGAACTATAGGAAACTAGAGTAACAAACAAAATACCCTTACTGGCCTTCAAAGTAATCACCAATGGCTACAATACGTGTCTGACTGCGATTGTACAGCTGTTGGAAACTGTCAGCAAACGCTTCTTATGGAATTGCTCGAAGCACTGGGGTCACGCGTTGTTGGATCTCCGCAACCGTTGCAAATCGTAATCCTTCCAGGGCTAATTTACGGCGGGCAAACAGAAAGAAGACTGCCGGCGCATAATCTGGAGAATGAGGGTGTGGAAGCACAGTGAGCTTGATATTACGCTTATATATATTTCGTGTACCAATTCCTTTTCTTGTATCTCAGTATCAGTTGACCTCCAACTAAGTACAGGTGGCGTCTTATTTAACGTTTTATTAATTATAGACACGTTTGTTAGTCGTAAAGCTAATGGTCACTTGAGTTAATGTTTCGTGGTAACAAATGTTCAAATTTAACTACGGGTTACAAACTACTTATGAACTGGCTTATAGTAAACACGGCACAAACATCCATGCCCGAGAGGGGATTCGAACCCCCGACCGCAGCGGCCTTGCAGTCGTGACTGGCACACCGCAGACCTCTCGGCCACTGCGGTCGGATTCGTGATAACAGTCGCGTTTAATAATACAATAGATCAATGCCCAATTTTACTACTGCAGTTATTGAATTAACTCCTTGTCTATCAACCAAGTCTTTCGACCAATATTAATGGGCGAGTCCACTGATTAATCCAGAAAATTACTGTCCTAAGCGCCAAACAGATATCTTACATGTATCCTGTTAATATTATGAAGGTATACTAGAATTATGTTTTACCTGCGTTGATAAAATTTACATTCCAGGCTATATGCATACTTACCGAAGACTACCGACTTGTGTGCTCCTTTCTTGGAACGTTATTTGACGGTTCTCTCCGTAAAACCGGACGTTTGCAAGTGTACGAGTCAGTGTATTTTGCAATTGTAGCTCACAGATGAGTTTTTAATTAAATGCAAATGTTTCACCATTTAAAATCCAGGACTTTACTCACAATGGAATATAATTTGGATGTAATTCAAAACGCGAGTAATTGTGTGACATCCAGCTCGCTCTCCTGGTGACGTATGCTATGAACGTGTATAAACTCTGTTACGTTGTAGAGAAAGTGAATAAGGTATAAATAAAAATCTGTGACCAAGGTTATGTAGTACCGCTACTTCCTAGTTAGGGACAGCACTGACGAAAATTAGGCAAAAAGCACTGGCGTAGTTGTTAACAAGACTATTGAAAGAGCTAGAGCACCTGGTAACTTCTACATCTTCCACTGTATTGAAATAGAAGTAACTGTAAGACATTTTAAATAAGTGATCTGTATTGACCCTAAATAATGAAAAGTTTGAAATCATCCACAAAGCACTAAAGGAATTCGTTGAAATTCGTCTACGAGACGAAGCCGTAAATTCAACTAAATACCTACCAACCTTAAATTGAAAATAAAACATAGATAATGTCGTCGGAAAGATGAATCAAAGATTGCGATACACTGGCAGGAAACTTAGAAAATGCAATAGACCCACTAAAAAGACTGCCTGCACTACGCTTATCCGCCCTATTTTGGATACAGCTTACCTTATCACCGAGCAAATGGACTCGCCCGTCCCACGTCACCGGCGTATTACTGTTCGTTTTTGGAGCATCACCTGAGACCAGCTTTGCTAAAGGAGCGGCAAAACTTTCTGCGCAACCCACCCATCATTTTGCACGACAATGCGAGGGCGTATACAGCGCAAGCTGTGGCTGCTCTGTTCGGTCTATGGGACTTGGAAGTAGTGAACCATCCACCATATTCCCTGGACGTAAGTCCTTGTGACTTTGATTTGATTCCGAAGATGAAGGAACCCTTTCGTAGAATTCGCGTCAGAACTGTTCCAGAGCTTCGACAGGCAGTAGACCGCTCCATTCGTACCATCAATAGAACAGGCTCTGCTAACGGTATACTACGCCCTCCACATCGCTGGCAATGGGTTCTACACATCGCTGGTGACTACTTTGAAGGAGAGTAACAGGGCAAACATGTATCTCTTTTGGCTTTTGTATAGGTCGTGAATAAATATTTGCCACTATTAAAGTTCCAACCCTCGTACTAACGCAATTTCGATCGCCATGTCATTCGCATGCGAAAATGCACAGAAAAGATACCTTTGGTACAGGCATGCGTATGCAAATACAGAAATACGTAAGGACTCAGAGGACGGCGCTGTGGTCGGCAACACCTATATAAAACAACATGAGTTTGGAGTAGGCGTTAGATTGGTTACATGCTGCAACAGTTACAGCTTATAATGGTTTAAATAATTTTGACCGTGGTTTTCGACGTGTGAGAAATGGGACGCAGCATCTCCAAATAACGATTAGCTCCGGATTTTTTCCGTACGACTCTTTCACAAGTGCATCGTAAATATCGGGAACCGGGTAAAACAACAACTCTCAGATATTGCTGCGGCAAGGGGACCAAAAAGATTGAAGAGAATGATTGATTCATCGTGACAGAAGGGTAACCCTACTGCACATTGCTGCGGATTTCAATGCTGAGCCATCAGCAAGTGTCAGCGTGCGAACCATTCCACGAAACATCACAGATATGGGCTTTCAGAGCCGAACGCCCACTGTGTACTGCTGCACGACAAAAATCTTCTCGCCTCTCATGGACTCGTCATACCGACATTGGACTGTTGATGAATGGAAAGCTGTTGCCTTGTGTGTCGAGTCTCGTTCCAAATTACATCTAGTGCATCAACGTGTACGGGTATGGAGATAAATTCATTGATTCATGGATCCTGCATGTTAGCAGGGGACTGTTGGTGGAGGCTCTGTAACAGTGTGGGGCATGTGCAGTTGAAGTGATATGGGACCCCTCATATGTCTGGATCAAACTCCGGCATGTGACACGTACATTGGAATCCTGTCTGATCACCTGCATCCATTCATGTTCATTGTGCATTCCGTCAGACTTGGGCAATTCCAGCAAGACAATGCGCTACTCCCTCCGCAGAACACGCATGCTAACACTCCGACAACTCACACGCTGTGGAACTGGCCATACGCTGTCACTAATTCAGTATGTCTACCTACGCAGAAAAAGACTCAACACAGTTGATCAATGTTTCAAATGATTGGTGTTATTTAATTAAATTATTGGGCTGGGTAAAATAAGTGCAATACCATTTTACTCGATTCTGTCTATTTGCAGGGGCCGAGGGGTAGGTTTGCAGTTTTATGTCAGGATGAGGCGTGGAACCTGGTGGAGCGCCAGAGGACGCTAGTAAAACAGTAGTTCACAAGTTATTAAAATGAATATTCCGTGGTGTAGGCGCTAGCTCGGCAAGAGCTAGACCAGCAGGTGACGTCTCCTGCGGCCGCGTTAGCTCTCCGTCTCGCCGCGTCTTCTATTGGCCGGCTGTTACATGGTTCGGACGGATGTGCCAAGCCTCGACGTCTGGGGCTTCGAAGCAAAGACTGCCAGGTGAAATAGTTTGTTTCTCCTCCTGTTTAGGCAGCTGCTTTCGGGTCCAGGCTTGGAACCACTAAACGTGACGGTTGACCTCTGGATACCGCAGGCAGGGTTAGCACATGAGTGCTAGTGCGTCGACAGGATCATTGGCCTTTAGGAAACCAACGAATGAAGACTGAGCTGGCATTAAGCAGCAACGATATTCAGCGTTGTGACGTTGTGAAGACGGTAGACAGCGTTTCACCATCTCCCCAGAGGATGGTCACTTCGAAGAGTAGCAGTTGACTCCCATCTCCTAGTAGCGACTAGTGGCTACTAGTCTGTACTGCTTTATCTGTGACATGACTACATAGATTAGATCATTGGAGCGACGACTACTCTCCAGAGCATTTTCAATTCCAAGTGCCTAGACTTCTAAAAGTGGGAGTTTATTTATAGAATCGGCTGAAGCTGTGACATATAGGACGGTTCGTAATGACCGAATGAGTCCTACTAGTGAGTCCACTCAACGAGTCCTTTAACCGCTGACGTATCCTCGGTCTTATTCAATCTTGTGACAGAGTTAAGGGTAGTTATGAAATGTTTACAATCTGACGAATATACCTGTTCTCTCTGCTGGTCGTCTGACTCACACAACAGACTGCTGACGATAGGCTTTCAACTCGCCGACGCAGCGTCTGCTGTCGTCGCTTTTACAACAACGGAAATGACCTGCTTCCGCCTAGCTTAGCTGGCGATTGATTGAGCAATCTCAAATTTAAACAAGTTTCTCTGTCATGGTTTTGTACTGCAACACATTTGACGGAATGGACCGCAGTTATAGGAAACAAAAACACAATGTAAACTTGTCACTCATATCCATTAGTAGGAAAAGAAGCAGAACCTGTTATCGTACGATCCATAAAAGGTGCAGGCCAATGTACATTACTAACCATTAAAATTGATACAACAATAATGCAGATGATAAACGGGTATTCGCTGGACAAATATATTATACTAGAGCTGATATGTGATTACATTTTAACGCAATTTATGTCTATAGATCCTGAGAAATCAGTACCCAAAATAACCACCTCTGGCCGTAATAACGGCCTTGATACGCCTGGGCATTGAGTCAAACAGAGTTTGGATGGCGCGTACAGGTACAGATGCCCATGCAGCTTCAACACGATACAACAGTTCATAAAGAGTAGTGACTGGCGTATTGTGACGAGCCAGTTGCTCGGCCACCATTGACCACACGTTTTCAATTGTTGAGAGATTTGGACTATGTGCTGGCCAGGGCAGCAGTCGAACATTTTCCGTATCCAGAAAAAATGACGTTTTGCCATTCGCGCACCCAGGTTCGCCGTTGCGTACACCATCAAAAATGTTCAAATGTTTGTTAAGCTTATGGGACTTAACTACGGGGTCATCAGTCCCTAAACTTACAAACTACTTATGAACTACTTCCGAACTAGGACGGCACAAATATCCATGCCCGAGGGGGGATTCGAACTCCCGACCGTAGTGGCCGTGCTGACCGTGACTGGAGCGCCTCAGTCCCCTCGGCACCTCGGCAACCGCGGCCGGCGCGTACACCATGGCAGGCGCTCCTGTCTGTGATGCAGCGTCAAGGGAAACCGCAGCCATGGTCTCCGAGCTGATAGTCCATGCTGCTGCAAGCGTCGTCGAATTGTTCGTGCAGATGATTGTTGTTTTGCAAACTTCCCCATCTGTTGACTTCGGGATCGAGACGTGGCTGCACAATCCGTTACAGCCATGCGGATAAGATGCCTGCCATCTCTACTGCTAGTGATACGAGACTGTTGGGATCAAGCACGGCGTTCCTTATTGCCCTCCTGAACCCACCGATCCCATATTCTGCTAACAGTCATTGGATCGCGACCAAAGCGACCAGCAATGTCGCGATACGATAAGCCGCAATCGTGATAGGCTACAATCCGACCTTTATCAAAGCCGGAAACGTGATGGTACGCATTTCTCCTCCTGACCCCCAGGCATCACAACAACGCTTCACCAGGCAACGTCGATCAACTGCTGTTTGTGTATGAGAAATCGGTTGGAAACTTGGGTCATGTTCGCACGTTGTAGGTGTCGCGAACCGGCGCCAACATTGTGTGAATGCTCTGAAAAGCTAATCATTTGCATATCGCAGCATCTTCTTCCTGTCAGTTACATTTCGCGTCTGTAGCACGTCATCTTCGTGCTGTAGCAATTTTAACGGCCAGGAGCGTAGAACACACATACATGAACACGCACTCCCTATTTTACAGCTACCAACACACAACAACAAACTAACTCTTTGAAAAGGTAGCACAAAAAATAAACATCTGCCAACCCAAACGAACAAATACCACGAAACGAGTTTATAACAATATCGTAGATATGACTCAAAAATGTTCAAATGTTTGTTAAGCTTATGGGACTTAACTACGGGGTCATCAGTCCCTGTGGTGTCGCACAAGTACAAAGTGCGCGCCACCTACTTTCGCCGCGCGCCGCCATGCACGCACGGCGCGGCGTTCTTACGACGACAGCCACGAGCGCCCTCTGCTGCAACTCCGCTCGTGGCCACCAGTGAACGACATCGTTCACTTGGGACTGAGATAGCAACCAGTTAGGACCTTCGTAATCAGATAGGCACCAGTGAAGACTTGGCTATCAGTTAGGCACTAGGCAGGACTCTAGCTCAACTATATATCAACATTCTGCAGTACTATGTAAAAGTTAAGTATTGTATACATTCTGTGCAATATATATCTCTTTCTAATTTACTCTAGTGTTTATAGTTTCTGGCTGCTCCCCTCCGTACCTGCACCAGCGTGCTATCTTTATTCCTGTGTCGGTCTCATTCCACTCGGCCACCGACACCTACGACGAGGCTGGGACACAAAAGCGGCGACGAAGTTGGGACACAAAACTGGCGACGAGGAGTGATAGACGATCCGTGGACCAGCCCGCTTGCAGCAGCCAGACAGCAGTAGTAGTCGGAGCACACAGAAATTGCTCCCGCCCACCCACCCTTATTACAAGAATTTTGGGGGAAGATATTTTGTTACGTGTTTTGTGGACTTTTTTGTTGCAGAGCGTCCTCTTTCATATTGCATTTGTGTTTTGTTATAATTTACTTGTATGCGCGGTGCCTAATCGGTCAGCATGGCCACTACCCCGAACCCAAACTTAATGGAAATTATTCAGTTACAGACGGCGCAAATAACACAACTCCTGCAGGCTGTGGCCCAGGCTCACAGGGCAAGCAGCTAACCAACAACAACAGCCGCCGCTTCAGCAGCCCACACCTGCCGCCGCAACGCTTCCTACGTTTCGCCAGTACAACGAACGTGAGGAAGAATGGAGCGACTACTTCGCACAGTTTCAAGAACTCGTCGCAGCTCATCAAATTACAGGTCAGAAAGTGAAGCATCTGCTATTATCTGTGGTGGGCACCAACACCTTCGTGTTACTGAAAAAACTTTTCCCCGACGTATCTCCTCGTGATGTAGACTTTGAACAAATAGTAGAGGCACTAAATGCTCATTACGAGAGAAAAATTCTTGTAGCCGGTGCACGGTACCGATTTTTCAGACTTAAAAAATTACCGCAGCAGTCACACCAAGAGTGGATTACGGAATTGAAGGGCTTGACCCGCAAATGTAAATTCACTTGCTCTTGTGGACTTCCGTATAGTGTCGTGATGTTGAGGGATGCGATTACGCAGAATATTCAGGACCCCAGAATTAGAGCAGCAATTCTGAAACAGTCAGACCCTTCATTAGACAGTGTACTGCAGCTTATAGAAGCGCATGATACTTTTGACTTAGCAGATGTAGAAATGCAAAGCCACAGTGTAAATTCAGTGCGCCGCAACGGACGCTTTCCTAGTCGTAGTTCCCATTCTAGCCCTAGTGATTCTTATTTTTCTACAGGCCGTGCTGAACAGACAGTGAACAGAAGCCAGTGTAAAAGTGCGACACAAAGGTCGCCCCATCGTGTTAGAATAACGGGCGCCAACGCTCATTTCAGAAAAATGTACGTAAATCTTGCCCCCAGTGTGTGTCTCGCCACAAGCGTGCTCATTGCCCTAGTCGCAACGCAACCTGTTATCAATGTGGCAAATCAGGACATGTACAGTCTGTGTGTATGCAAATTAAAAACTCAAAGAACGGTACCGTTAGAAACAGTGCTTCGCAGAGTGCGAGAACAGTTCATTCTGTAAATGTTATACGGGCTGTGGAATTGAACAGTGCTTTCCTTGGATCTCAATTGCAAGAAAGTAGTTCTGCGCCTATGGCAAAACTATATAGTGCACCACGTAGCAAGCGCCGACGAGCGCGTAAAACAGTGCAACGGAAAAGGGTTTGGGACAAGCAAAATGACTATGAACAGTGCATTCATGTAGTGAAAATAGTGCCTTCTGCAACTGCTCCTTGTAATAGTGTACTGTGTAGCTAGTGACAGTAGACATCAAGTAGCTACTCAAAAGTGTAGTGCAGTAGTTAGTAAATCTGGAGTAGCTTCGCATGCTTGCGCGGACGCCGATCCGGCGGTAGTGCCATCTAGTGACAGTGTTGTTAATCCGCTGCGTCTGCGCCGCTTACTTCACTATGCGGCCCGCGCAAGCGCAGTAAACAAACCGTAGCAGACGTTGCCCACATTCGCGCACCTGTCGAGCGCCGCAAGCAAAAACTTTTTTTGACTCTCTTCATAGAAAATAAGACGGTGCAATTTCAGCTTGATACTGGTTCCGCTGTCACATTAATAAATAAAGATACTTATGAACTTCTGGGTTCGCCAAAATTGTCGCCGTCACAGCAAGTGTTAACAGCTTATACAGGTCAAAATATTCCCGTGCTAGGAACATGTAGCTTGCCCGCCTCTTTTCAAGGTGTAACAAAAACAGTTGCTTTTGTAGTTCTTTAGGCCAAATCGACACAGAGCATTTTTGGACTAGATGCTTTTGACTTGTTTGGTTTATCAATTCAAAGAGATGTGCTTCAAATTTCGTCAGTAGTGCCTCAGGATAAAATCAATGCATTGTGTGACAAATATAGTGACTTGTTTTCGCCGGAACTAGGTTGTGCAAAAGATTTCGTGGCACATGTAACTTTAAAAGAATCTGCAGTTCCAAAATTTCGTAAAGCTAGACCAGTGCCTATCGCAATGCCTGATACAGTTGCCGCAGAACTTAAACGTTGGCAAGATAGTGGAGTGATTTCTCCTGTTTCTGCGAGTCAGTGGGCCTCGCCTTTAGTAATTATACCGAAGCCGTCAGGAAAACTTCGTCTCTGTGCGGACTTCAAATCAACAGTGAACAGTCAAACAATTGTAGACACTTATCCCCTGTCCAGACCTGACGAACTAATGGACAAATTAGGACAGTCTCGCTTCTTTTCCAAGATTGATTTAGCAGATGCATACTTACAGATTCCACTTGATGACGAGTCAAAAAAGTTTTTCGTCATTAATACTCACATGGGCCTTTTTCAATTTCAACGCCTACCCTTTGGCAGTTCTTCCGCCCCCGCTATTTTTCAGCGTTTTTTTTGGAACAGCTGACAGTTTCTGTACCGTGTTGCTCGAACTATTTAGATGACATTGTGGTATCCGGACGTACAGTTGAACATTTAGCAAACCTGGAGTGCCTTTTCAAAGTGTTGACTGCAGCAGGTCTACGTTGTAATAAAGAAAAGTGTTCGTTTTTTCAAACTGAAATAGAGTACCTAGGCCATGTGATTAATGCCCAAGGAATCCATCCCTTACAGTCACATCTTCGAGCAATCAAAGACTTGCCTCCTCCTAAGAATGTGCACGAATTGCAAGCAGTAATGGGAAAGCTGAACTATTATTTCAGGTTTATTCCCAATGCCTCTCAGATTGCAGCTCCACTGCATCACTTACGTAGGACGAATGTTCCTTTTGTATGGTCCAAAGATTGCCAGGTTGCCTTTGACAACTTAAAGTCTGTACTAATCAGTGATGCATGTTTGATTCCCTTTGACCCACAGAAGCCTGTAGTGCTAGCAGTTGATGCCTCGTCGTACGGTGTGGGTGCAGTTTTGTCACATCGTATTGGATGTCACGATCGTCCTATTGCCTTTGCATCCAAGCTACTGACGCCGACGCAACAGAATTACAGTCAGATAGAAAAGGAGGCCTTAGCAATCATTTACGGCGTCACAAAGTTTCATCATTATCTCTATGGCAGAAAATTCTATTTGTTGACAGACCACAAGCCTCTCACGTCGTTGTTCTCGCCCACAAAGCCAATTCCGCCACGAACGGCACAAAAGCTTCAGAGATGGTCCTTGATATTGTCTAATTATCAGTATGAGATTTTGTACCGACCTACCACTCAATATGCCAACGCGGACACACTTTCCCGACTTCCGGTTGGCCAGGATGTGTCGTTTGATTCTTCAGAAATGGCGTGTTGCCAGATAGACTCCAGAGATGCTTCTGCTGTCGCAGACTTCCCTTTGAACTCTCGTCGGGTTGCACAGGAAACAGCTGCGGATGCAGACCTAAGTGTGGTAGCACGTTTTGTTCGCTCAGGGTGGCCTGCCAGAGCCAAAGACATTGATCGGCCTCTGGTTCGACGTTATTTTGCACAACGTCATGCATTATCTTTAAGTCAGGGTGTTCTGTTGTTGCATACCGACAACGACCAGGCAAGAGTGATTGTTCCTCGTTCCCTGCAACGAGAGGTGTTACGCCTCCTGCATCAAGGACATTGGGGCATTGTTAGGACAAAGCAACTGGCCAGACGTCATTGTACATGGGTTGGTATGGACTCTCAGAGCATGACATCACAGTGTACAGTTTGTGCGGTGCATCAGGCGGCTCCTCCGCAACGTTTCTCGGACTGGCCACGCCCCAAGGGACCATGGCAACGTTTACACATTGACTTTGCCGGACCTTTCTGGAATACGCGCTGGTTAATCGTTGTAGACGCTTTTAGCAAGTTTCCTTTTGTGATTGCCATGAATTCCACGACGGCGTCTAGTACAATCAGTGCCTTAACATCAGTGTTTTGCATCGAAGGCTTGCCTGAAACTATCGTCAGTGACAATGGACCTCAGTTTGTTAGTGCGGAATTTCAACAGTTTTGTCGTGTGAATGGCATTCAGCATATCACCACCGCACCTTTTCACCCTCAGTCTAATGGTGAAGCAGAACGTTTCGTTCGAACATTCAAGTCTCACACGGAAAAGATGAAAGGTCAGCACTCCAGGCAGCAAGCTCTTCAAATTTTCCTGTCTACATATCGGTGCATGCCACGTGACGGCCCGTCTCCTGCCGAGCTGCTACACGGCCGCCGTCACCGCACTCTCCTTCACCTGCTGCAGCCTCCCACGCACCGAGTCGATTCGTATGGCGCTACGCGTTTTCAGGTTTCCACGCCGGTGCTGTACAGGGTGTTTGCTGGAAACAAGAAGAAACTATGGATGCCGGGCATCATTCAGCGCGTGCTCGGTCGCAATATGTATGTTGTACGTTCTTCCACAGGGTCGGAACTGCGGCGCCACGCAAACCAATTGCGCTTGCACAGGCCGCGCGATCTTGTCTCCGGTTTCTTGATTCCAGACCCAGTTCACCGCCAGGGAGCACAGCCACATCGCTCGCCGCCGGGCCCAGCTTCCCTGGGCTACGAGATCCCGATGGATGTCGACGCGCCTCCTTCGCAGTCGACCCCTCCGCCTCCGTCGCCGCCTCAGCTGACAGCATCACCGAGAGGGACTCCGGGACCGTGCGCCCCCCCCCCCCCCCCCCCCAGCTTGGGCCACGCACCTCAGAAGAAGATGACCTGCTTAATCTGGGCGGCAGCGTGCGCCCTTCCCCTCGTTTTGGCGGGTTTTCCGGGGGATCGCAAGGCGGATGCCGGGGCGCGGACGGCGTCTCGATCCCAGCCTCAGCTACGACGCCCGTCTCACCAGTAACGCCCCCGCCCAGGCCCTCCCAGTGCCGTCGCCGTGGCCCTCAGCCCTACGCCACGACGGCGCGGCGGTTTGGGGGGGAGGGGTGTGGTGTCGCACAAGTACAAAGTGCGCGCCGACATGCACGCACGGCGCGGCGTTCTTACGACGACAGCCACGAGCTCCCTCTGCTGCAACTCCGCTCGTGGCCACCAGTGAACGACATCGTTCACTTGGGACTGAGATAGCAACCAGTTAGGACCTTCGTAATCAGATAGGCACCAGTGAAGACTTGGCTATTAGTTAGGCACTAGGCAGGACTCTAGCTCAACTATGTATCAACATTCTGCAGTACTATGTAAAAGTTAAGTATTGTATACATTCTGTGCAATATATATCTCTTTCTAATTTACTCTAGTGTTTATAGTTTCTGGCTGCTCCCCTCCGTACCTGCACCAGCGTGCTATCTTTATTCCTGTGTCGGTCTCATTCCACTCGGCCACCGACACCTACGACGAGGCTGGGACACAAAAGCGGCGACGAAGTTGGGACACAAAAGTCCCTAAACTTACAAACTACTTATGAACTATTTACGAACTAGGACGGCACAAATATCCATGCCCAAGGGGGATTCGAACCCCCGACCGTAGTGGCCGTGCTGACCGTGACTGGAGCGCCTCAGTCACCTCGGCCACCGCGGCCGGCGTAGATATGACTGAAAGTCGCAGTAGAGGTGTGCGACCATTATTAATTCAATTATACCAATGACTCTAAAAAGTCTGAAAGGTCGCGAGCAAGTATTCACAAGATGTTTTTGAATACACATATTATTCATGACGCTTTTCGGGCTCTGCCTATGTTCGGATGACCTAGTAAAAAATATACAAAATGAATATTATAATTTTTGAACAATATGTTATTAGTGACTTTAAAAAGTAATATAGGTATACTGCAATTAACTCAATATACAAACCACGGAGTAGATCTGTAGGCAATATGTCACAAATAAAGAAAAAGTAAAATGAGAAGGACCATCAAAACTGAAATAGGGTACAAACCAAAGATCTTCCTCTGGATGGGGACAAACTAAGTGCGGCGAGCCGCTGCTAACGCTGTATAGGTACGTGATTGGCCCACTAGAGGGCAACCATATACGGTTTTACAAGGACATCGGAAGTGTCAAATTCATAGATCCATTTTATGATTACAAGGTAAAAATAAAATAATGAAAAGTTCTTAAAGGGGGAGGGGAATAGTAGATATTAAAATAAAAGTAAATATCTAAAATAACAATTTACGTGGCAACATTTACAGAGGTGCATTAAAACATAAAAAGAAGACAAAACATAATCCAATATTTCTCTCAAATAAAAGTACAAGTTTGTACGAAACTAAAAGTTACATTTCAAGAATTACACTGAGCTAGTCAAGAAGCAATATAGAAAGATTACGCAAAAAATAAAAACCGAGTGTCGGTATAAAAGGAACATACATTCTCTGTGTAGACATTGGGTAACTCTTCATGTAGTTTCTCTTAACGATATCTGATCAACAATTTATATGCCAAATTTACAAAGCCGGCCGCGGTGGCCGAGGGGACTGAGGCGCTCCAGTCACGGACTGCACGGCCACTACGGTCGGGGGTTCGAATCCCCCCTCGGGCATGGATATTTGTGCCGTCCTTAGTCTTAGCTAGTTCATAAGTAGTTTGTAAGCTTAGGGACTGATGACCCAGCAGTTAAGTCCCTTAAGTTCTACAAACAAACAAATTTACAAAGGTACATTAAAACATAAAATGAAACTAAACAAAATTCATAATTTCTGTCTACCAAAAATAAAGGTTCATTTTCAAAAAATACACAGAGCTAGTCAAGAAGTAATGTAAAAGATAAAAAGCCAGGTCGATAACAAGAAAAATGCATTCTCTGTGTAGACATTGAGCACCTCTATGTTGTTTGTCTAAAAACGTTATCAAAAACATTAAAAAACCAAAGCCGGCCACTAGTGGTTTGTTCATTAATTATCTGGTCTGGAGCTCTAGCTCAGATATTACTAGCATATGTGTGTTCACGATATCTAGTAATGAAATCCCTACCAATTGGGCCAATGTAGAAGCAGTCGCAAGATACACAACTAATTTTGTAGACACCCGACCCCTAAATTTGTTATCGTCAGTATCTAGGTTGCGTCACAAAAGATGTCCCAGTCAATTTCTGGTTTGGATGACAACTTAAACCTTTGCTTCTCTAAAGGTATTAGCTATTTGCTCAGAGCTATGGCCAATATAGGACAAAGAAATGTGCGAACAGATGTCTTGCTTTTAAACTTTTTGAGTGTCCTAGGGCGCGAATATCATTTTCGGAAAACCGTTGTTTAAATAAACTTGTACAATTGTTGATTTATTTTAGCAATATGATGGATCACTGACGAAAATTAAGTACATTTGTGGTCTTCAGGATGACAGGAGTTTGAAGGAATAATCAGATTTGTAGCTGTAGGTTTACGCAAGATGTCAATATTTCGTTTGTTCCTATACGAGAGATTTTTAAATCAAGAAAGTTGATGGATCCGTTATTTTCTATCTCTAAAGAAAATCTCATTTTTTCGTGCATAGAATTTATTGCTTGGGATAAATTTTGCATTTCATCTTGGTTACCGTCAAATATGATGAAAATGTAATCGACATACCTCCGGTATAAAAATATTTTACTGCAAATTTCCCTACGCTTGTCAAAAAGTTTGTTTTCCAGGATGTTAACAAAGACTTCAGAAATATTCCTGAAAGTAAGTTTAAATTTTTTGTTGAAGTTGAAATAATTGAAATACAATGCTAATTTGTTTAATTCAATTAGCTTGATTGCATAGGCGTATTCCACTTTCCCATAGTTAAGGAGATTTTTCAAAATGATTTCTATGGTTTCGTCTATAGGGACATTTGTGTACAAATTCCTAATTTCAAAAGAAGGACAGAGATAAGTCAGTATCACGTTTTATGTTTTTTTTTTTTTTTTCAATTCAAGACATCCGAATTTTACTAAAAGGCAATTAATAGTGTAATGAATCATTGACTACAATACTGGAAGGTCACCTCATAGGTGTGGCCATATGAACTTGCATACATTGGCAAAGTGAAGAATTAAAATTAAGTATGCTAATTTCGGCAGTAGACTAGAATGATATCTTGAATATCAAATGTGTAACAAGTGTCACACTTTAAATACGCCACTTGCTATCACAGACAATAATCCTAACCAATGCTAAAATATATTTACAGAGTTTTTGATTTGAATTTGAGCTATTGTCTGATTGCAAACAGATATACGTAATATATAGTAACATACATACACACTGTTACAACATATACACACCAGGTCAGGAAACATTACACTGGCGCGCAACGTGGGGCACGAACCCACACCCCTGAGAATTACAGTCTCATGCTCACAGTCGGGATTCTTCCAGTCCCCCTGCCAGGAATCGAACCCAGGCTCCCTGCGAGGTAATCAGTGACCTTGCCATCTGAGCTACGGGAGCAGAGAAAAACGTCACACAGCTTCCCCATAATAGGGAGTATACAGAAAGGAAACTCCCGCTGCAGTCGGCCATCTCGAAAGACAGTAAACGCGTGGTCACTCCATATTCTGTGGCATAGTAATGCGCCGTCTTTGAAGCGAGACGGGACTAGCTAAGTTTCCTTTGTTCTGTTAACTGTGTACTTTAATTACCTGAATCTCGTAAATGTAAACAAGTATTTGGTGCAGTGCAGTGAAAAGATAGAAATATCTGTCAATCTTTGAAGCTGTTCCATTTTTATTATGAGCAGCAATAAAAGAAAATGCAGCCGATGGTGTTCAGCACCTACCTGTCGCAATAACTAAGAGATGTAAGCTGCTTCACCTTCCCAAAATATGTTGAACGGCAAGTGAACGTCGCTATATACTTAGTAAAAGTTAAATGTTATCAGTTTCGAATCAGAGCAATGTCTGCATAATCATTAATAGTAGTCTTGCTTCTTCTCTTGATGACAACTCTCGTTGTTGCTGTAGCAATTCAACAGCATCGAAATGTTGAAGTACCGTACATTTATAGTTTATAATTATAAGTGTAAGTTGCAGGGAATAATAAAAAATGAAAGTCACAAAATAGTTTGTAAGTAGCGGGGCTTCAATCTTTTGCGCGTGCGTTCCCTTTTCCTATTGTTGCCGCGGTGGAGTAGCAGACCAATCTAAGGCGCCTCGTTGCGGAGCGCGCGGTTGCTCGCCGTCGGAGGTTCGAGTCCTCCCTGGAGCATGTGTGTGTGTGTGTGTGTGTGTGTGTGTGTGTGTGTGTGTGTGTGTGTGTGTGTGTTTTCCCTTAGGTTAGTTTACCTTAGTTTAAGTAGTTTGTAAGCTACGGACTGATGACCACGCAGTTTGGTCCGATACGTTTACAAACATTTTAACATTTTCCTATTGCCCACATAGGCGAGATATTTCAGGAATTTTTAAGGCTCATCTACCTGCTCACCTTCACATAATTTGATGCAAAGGGTAAAATTTTGCTTACGGCAGCGGAGGCGTAGTGTGCTGTTGAATGCTCTTCGGTTGTTCAAACAAATACTATAAGGGGAATAATCTTTCTGTTTTTGCTCTGTTTTTGCGGGGTCTTTTATCATCCTTTCTCTGGTCAGTAAAGCAATTGTCCTCAAAACTAACATCATGGTGCCAACATTAAAACATTACTCCTCCACTGCCTTAACTAAAACTAAACCAGTCAAATCTATGACACTCATCCTTTCTCATTCCCTTGTTATACGCTGCTTAGGCAGGTAAAATTTTACTTACGGCAGTGGAGGTGTAGTATGCTAATGTTGGCAACGAATGCTCTTTGAACACTCAAACAAACAGAATAAGAGAAATAATTATTTTATACTGTTCCTGTTCTGTGGTTGACAAGTTCTTTTATATGCCCCTCTCCGATAAAATGATCATTGATTCCATCGTACATTTTCGTAGTTGTATTAAAATTTAGGCCTACGTTATTCTTAGTTGTATTGCAGTTAGGTGCAAGAACAGGTCGCAAAATAGAGGAGAGCATAATGAAAAGCCGTTTCCTTCCGTAAAAGTCGGTGAGATTAGCTGCATTTCGTAAAAAGTCCTCTTCCAGCCATAGTACTAACAACGAAAGTACTCGGGCTCGAACAAACACAAATAAACCAAAATCGTCTGAGAGATAATGTAGAGGTCCCTTACTCCACTAGCGATACTGTCGCATCTGCAAAGCTCTGCAGTCGCCCATTAGAGGCCTCTGCTTGTACCATGCCGCATTGCACTTTGACCTGCCGGTACGCCAGTCTGGAGCACAAGGGACTGCGGTGTGCCTCTGAAGTTGCGTTTAGTGACGTTATTTGTGTAGTGAAGCGTCATATGGGTCTGCGATTTGTAATCAATCCTGATAATGTATTGCGATTGGTTGAGATGAAATTCCAAAGAGCCCTTCTTCGTGAATACGGTCTTGGTGTAGAAGATGAATCATTGGCATATTTTCTGGTATCTATTATAGTGCAGAAATATGAGCATTGTGGTGTCGCATAAGTTTAAAGTGCTCGCCACCTACTTTCGCCGCGCGCCGCCATGCACGCACGGCGCGGCGTTCTTACGACGTCAGCCACGAGCGCCCTCTGCTACAACTCCGCTCGTGGGCACCACTGAACAACATCGTTCACTTGGGACTGAGATAAGAACCAGTAAACACTTCGGAATCAGATAGGCATCGGTGAAGACTTGGCTATCGGACAGGCAGTAGGCAGGCCTCTAGCTCAACTATGTATCAGCATTCTGCAGTACTGAGCTATGTAAAAGTATTACTAAGTCTCTAAGAAATATAGATCTCGTTCTAATTTACTCTAGTGTTTCTAGTTTCTGCTGTCCCACTGGCTGGTCACCTCCTACCTGGACAAGCGTGCATCCTTTATTCCTCTGTCGGTCTTTCTACTCGGCCACCAACACCTACGACGGAAACGAAACACAAAAGCGGCGACGAGGCTGGGACACAAAAAGCATAGATTAGAAACACTATAGTATATACCAGGTAACATGCGAATGATTCATCTTCTACACCAATACCATCTTCACGAAGAAGGTTTCTTCGTAACTTCATCTCAACCAGTCACACTATATTAGCATGATTTTTTTACCAATCGCCGACCTACTCAATCGACTTCACTACTCAAATAACGTCACAGAACGCAACTTCAGAGGCACACTGCAACGTCACTACTGGTGTACCGGTAGGTCAAGGTGCAGTGCGGCAGCCGGCCGCGGTGGCCGAGGGGACTAAAACGCTCCAGTCACGGTCTGCACGGCCACTACGATCGGGGGTTCGAATCCCCCCTCAGGCATGGATATTTGTGCCGTCCTAGTTCGTACGTAGTTCTTAAGTAGTTTGTAAGTTTAGGGACTGATGACCCCGTAGTTAAGTCCCATAGACTATACAAACATTTGAACATTTGCAGTGCGGCATGGCACACGCAGATGCCTCTAATGGGCGACTGCAGAGCTTTGCAGATGAGGGAATATCACTAGTGCAATGCGGAACCTTCACATCATCTCTCACACGATTTTCGTGTAATTTGTCCGAGCCGAAGTACTTTCCTCATAAGTGGCTATAGTTCCGCGTTTACTGTCTTTCAATATGGCGTCGAGTGCAAAACATGGCCACATACAGATGCCGCCCCCAGCTTTCCCTTCTGTATACTCCCTATTCTGTGGGCGCGTTTCTCGCCCGTGCTCAGACGTACTGCCGAGTTTCACGAGTCGCCAAATTAAATACAGCACGCGCCACGGAATGCTGAGCTGGCCGGCCGCGATAAGGCCGTGTGCAGCCGGTGGCGCTGAAGGCTGGTGGCTCGCGCGGCCGCCCCTGCCGGCCTGTTATTTATACATTCGGGGGCGCGCACTCGGGCCGCTCCGCGCTCTTCAAACTTGCATCAGGTGGATCTCTTTCGGTACGTGAACTCGCTCAAGGCTGTCGATAACCCGCTTTCGGCTTCCGCAGCTCCGGCATTAAACAACAGAGCGCTCTTTGTGTCCTCTACGTCTACATCTACATCTACTCTGCAAAACACATTTAAGTGCCGGGCAGAAGGTTAATCGAACCACCCTTATACTATTTATCTACTATTCCATTCTGGGATAGCGTGGGGGAAGACAGAACATCTGAATCTCTCCGTTCGAGCTCTGATTCCTCGTATGTTATTCTGATGATCATTTCTACATTTTGATGTGGGTGTCAACAATATTGGCGATTGGAGTTTCGAAAGTAGCACACGCCGCAGCGATAAACGCCGTTGTTGTAATGATTCCTATCTCAGATCCTGTATCATTTCCGTGACGCTGTCTCCCCTGTATCATGACAATACAAAACGGGCTGCCCCTCTTTGGACTCTTTCAATGTCCACCGTCAAACCCACCTGATAAGGATCCCATTTTACTCTTAGCTCTCACGTAAGATTTATTTATCATGCAACTAATTTCGGAAATATCCCATCATCACGATGTTTCTATAACAATACAAAAGTGGTTAAACATCAACGTGACTCAAAATAGAAAACAAAAATCTTCATCTATGATGGTAATACTTACAAAATTACATAAACAGTTCCGTTTCATAAATTTCCGGGATCAATTAAAGATTCATTGTGTCCACTTTTGTTACTGACCAATGTTAATTACAACCCTTTTACTGCTTAATGATTTTCAAATTCATGATTTCATACTTGTAATTATAACTTTCATCAGTTTTGATGTTTAGATTTGTTCCTGTGTAAATTTAGTTACACATGTGTAAACTATAGAAGAAATAAGCACATTACTGGTAATCTGTAACACCTTTGGCATACCCTGTTGCCTGATGGTGTCCCATTATATCTTTGACTTGTTTTCTTACGAAACATTAATGATTTTGACATAAAAGTTTTCTGGGTATGGTACCGCGTCATGATGTAAGGCTATTACTTAAATAAGTAATTTAAGTAATAGCCTTACATCATGACGCGGTACCATACCCAGAAAACTTTTATGTCATCTGACTCTGGCCGCGGAAGCCTACGTTATTAATGATTTTATTTAGGTTAAGTGCAGAACCACTTGCTGTATTTCTATGAGTTTGACAAAAGACTTTTTCATGGATAAGACGACATCCTTAATTGATTCAGGAAATGTTTGAAACGGAACTGTTTATGTAATTTTGTAAGTATTACCATCATGGATGAAGATATTTGTTTTCTATTTTGTGTCACATTCAAGTTTAACCACTTTTGTATTGTTACATAAATGCCGTGATGATGGATATTACCGAAACTAGTTGCATGATAAATAAATCTTACATGACAGCTAAGTGTGAAATGCATTTCCTAGGTATTTATTGGAGTTTACGGCCTTCACTTTAGACTGATTTATCTTGTAAACAAAATTTAATGGATTTCTTTTCGAACGCATGTGGACGACTTCACACTTTTCATTATTTAGAATAAATTGCCAATTTTTATACCATACTGATATGTTATTTAAATCAATCTGCAGTTCATTTTGATCTTCAGATGACTTTACTAGACGATAAATGACATCATCTGCAAACCACATAAGAGAGCTGCTCAGATATTCTCACAAATCGTTTATGTAGATAAGGAATAGCAGACGACCAACAACACTACCCTATGGAACGCCGAATATCACCTCTAAGTCGATGCCTTATCATCGATTATTACGAACTGTGTCCTCTGTGACAGGAAATCCCCTATCCAGTCGCAAATTTGGAGCGATATTCCATAATAATGCAATTTGATTGAAAGCCGTTTGTTAGGGACGGTGTCAAAACCTGCTGGAAATCAAGAAATATGGAATGAATGTGAGAACCCTTGTAGATAGCACTCATCACTTCGCGTGAGTAAAGAGAATGAACGATATTTTCTAAATCCTTGTTGACCTTGGGTACGTCGAACATGTTTTCAAAGCCAAATGTTTGTAATTCTATGGGATCAAACTACGTTGGTCATCAGTCCCTAGACTTACAAACTACTGAAACTAAGTTAAACTAAAGACTAATTTACACGAAGACACTAGGTTACGACACTGGTTCCATGAAATGAGTTGCGCGCAACTGGTTTCGTGTATGTCTGTCGACACGGCGCCAAAACTATGCAGTTTAGTGTCGTTGTTTTGTGAGTACCGTAGTCGGCGTAAAATGAAAATTTTGGCAGCTGTACGAGTTGTGGCGGAGCTGTTGCTTGTCTTTGTGAAATCGCTGCATAACACTAAACAAAAAAAGAATAAGAAACGTGTTTGGGTTCGTGACTGGATTAAAAACATCAACTCGGTTGCTCAGTAATGTTGCTGAAAGAAATTGTCGTTGAAGACCCTAGACACTATTGTAATCATCTTTAAATGTCATCAGAGCACCTTACATTTCTTTTAAACAGTCAGTAATGCAACACGGAAACAAGATACTGCTTTGCGTCAACCATTGTAACCAGAACTGAAATTACATCACGTTTGTCGCCAAATATGGATTCATATTCGTCTGCATCGTGTTACAAAATCCACAATTGGTTAACCAGGAGAATGCGGGCTGTGTGGTACAGCAGCCAGGAATATGGAGAAATACAAATGTTGCTGGACTAATTGATGTAACGCGGCATGACGGCAGCAATAATTATTCAAATCAGGCCGCATTAGGAGGAGGACGGTTAGCTAACCACTTTCTTGCAGAGGGGTCTGTATCATGGAAATATCAGCATAAATAAATATTTACAAAGAATTGTGAATGTAAAAACTTCATATTTTAAACAAATATTATAAAATAAGAGAATTCAGCTAACAGAGCTGTATAGCCTTTTGTTCTGTGTATATTTTTTCTTAAAAAAGTCTATCATTCAAACCACGGGATCCTGGACTTGTAAACTTGCGCTGATCCAGACCCAGACGTTTTACTAGAGTGCATTCTGCAAAATTCATTTGTATAGGTATTTTGAATTGAATGCAGGCCCTATTTTAGTCTGCAAATAACATATCGTTAACTCATAATTATTTAATTCACAAATGATTGCTTAAAGAGCAACAGTACGCCGCTGCTTATTCTTGAAATTTCCATCATTAGAATCCCGTAAACACCTACGCATCGCATATATGTCCTAAAGCCGAACAATTTCTTCCGTTCTCCACTTACTGTTGTATTTTGTTCAAGGAGGTTAACCTCCTTGGTTTTGATTATCACCTAACTTAAAAACTCGCGCAAACAGTTTCGCCAAAGTTGAAAGGTGCCGAAACTGTTTAGTTTCGCCAACGAGCTGCGCGTACGCTTGCCACGCATGCGCACTGACCGATAGTGCAATTTTATGAAACGTAGTGTCGTCCTGTAAACTAGCCTTAACCTAAAACTCAAACGTCCACGCCGAGGGAGGATTCGAACCTCCGATGCGGGAGGTCGCGCGATCCGTAACGTGGCGCTCCAGACCTCTCGGTTACTCGAGTGCGGCGAACATGTTTATCAGGTAACTAAGGAAATGTACGGACTTAAGTGTAACGCGAAAATTTCTGATTATGTAAGTTTATATCTTGTATGACCATAAAAATTAAACACTTTATGTCAGTGTTTCTCAACCTGTGTGTCGCGATGTTCTTTGGAGTGTCGTGACAAAGGGGACAGTAATGCAAAAAAAAAAAAAAAAAAAATAACACACACACACACAAATGCACGTCTGGGTACTTGTGTTTCCGCAGTGCGACAATTGCCTAAGAAAAATGAAATTTATTTTTCATAAAATTACGTAATTCCTTGTTATCGTCATTTCTGATTTGAGTAGAACATACTTTTTTACAATAATTAATCAATGTTAACGTTGAATACACGAAAAGCCTGAAAACTCTTTTCAAGAACCTGTATATAAGGAAATTAAAGATAGGCAATAATTAGTTTTGAGAAATTCGACAAAACCTCTTCTTTAGAAACTTCCTAAACAGTGGATCTTGCCGAGTATAATTCGCTTCCGAATCTTACCTGTAACGTGAAACATTCGTCATGGAACACATTTTTCTGTCGAATGTAATGTAAAAATAGGATAAAGTGTTCCATTCCGAAAAATAGACTATAACCCTCACCCTATAATATCGAATATGGCCCCCAATTTTTAGAACAGTGTTTTATCAGCAGAAGAAAATATATATTCGTAGTCTTTGGATTCACACACACAGTTGTGATACAGTACGGTCTGGACGGGGTCGGGGAGAGGGTCGCCAGAATATTTTTACTTGGAAGGGAGATCGTGAACTCAAGCAGGATGAAGAACACTCATATATGTTCTGAAAATGCAAGTTCATGGGACTTAACTATTCTGGTTATCAGTCTAGGCTTACAAACTACTTAAACCGATTTAAACTAACCTAAGGCAAAATAATAATAATAATAATAAAAGCAAAACACACACACACATCCCCAAGGAAAGACTCCAACTGCGACAGTGAGGAACGGTGAGCTCCGGAGCAAGGTGCCTTAGAACGTACGGCTATTCCCCCACGGCACAGGTTCTGTTGTCATCGTCAGAATAAACTCAAATTGTTCGACGTCTTTCCTCGGTTCTACGGAATGGGAACAACAACATAATGTACCGAGTTAGTGGTAATAACAGAAATTTGCTGCAGAGGGGTTTGTGTTGGCTTGTGTATAATCTACCAAACGAATTAAAGAAGCATTTGTTTTTAGATAGTGTAGTGAGCACGTCGTGCAATGCAGCAACATCGTGACTTACGCGAAACTATGCCTAATATAACCACCGATTGTGTACTGAACAGAATTGGGGAATAAGAAATTTATGTCATATCTTTATTAAAAGAAGTGATCTATTGGTAGGAAACACTGAGACATCAAGGAACCGTGAATTTAGAACCGGAGAAAAGTGTGTGAAGTAAAAGTCGCCGAGGAAGATTAACAATTAAGACTAGCCAAGTGACACTCGCCGATTCCAATACGTTGTGTAGGTCAAAATAAGAGACATGTATTTTTCTGTACGTCTCCACATGGCAGTTCATGTTGCGAAAATCCTCTAAAAGTAAACGTGGTTGATACCTCTCTGAGCACATCTTGCCGAAACAGCAAGAGATATAACAAAAATGTAAAAAGGGAATTTCCATATATATACTACTGTACTTTACAACTGTGTAATCACATCTTTAAACATTTTGATATACACTGGGCTACACAATTTTGCGGATCAATTGTGATATCTAGTTTCTGAAGTATTGTCATCGACGGAAGGAACTAAAATGGTTTTTCCTGTTGGTTCTGTGAAGTGGAGACAACGACATTACAGCAACCAATATAGTAATAAAGTTGCTGCGGAGATTGTTGGTGTGGACGTTTATTTACTCTACCAAACTAATTACACAAGTTGTTTGGTTCATATAGTATAGCGAGAAGGTAGTGAAATGCAACAACAACATGAATTGCCCAATGCCTTGGAATGGAGAACGACAGGAAGGTTGGAAGCGGGCAGACACAGAGGGAGGTGACTGCACCTATTGTAGTGTCACAAAGTCTAATTTCCAGGACCTGGGCGCGATTTCAGACAACAGGAAACGTTAAAAGAAGACAAGGCCAAGGTCGTCCACGGGTGACATCAGCAAGAAATGACCGTTATCTCCGGTTAACATTCCGCCGAGACAGGAGGCTGCAACTCAGCTACAACACACCCTCCAGGTTGCAACATAACGCCGAAATCGCCTTCGGGAATGTCATCTCTATGCATGGAGGCATATGGTATATGTCCCATTAAAGCCACGAGGTAAGGAAGTCCTTTCTGAAGGCATTTGTGTGGAGTGTCGCTTGTACGGGAGAGAAATATGGACGATAAACAGTGTGGACAGGAAGAGGCTTTTGAAAAGTGGTGCTACAGAAGAATGCTAACGATTAGGTGGGTAGATCGCGTACCTAATCAAGAGGTCAACAGAATTGGGGAGAAAAGGAATTTCTGGCGTACCTTGACTAAAAAAAAGGGGATCAAAAAAATGTTTGTATAGCTTATGGGACTTAACTACGGGGTCATCAGTTCCTAAACATACAAGCTACTTACGAACTAGCTAATACTAAGGACGGCACAAATATCCATGCCCGAGGGGGGATTCGAACCCCCCACCGTAGTGGCCGCGCAGACCGTGACTGGAGCGTCTCAGTCCCCTCGGCCACCGCGGCCGGCAGAAGGGGATCGATTGGTAGGACACATTCTTAGATATCAAGGAATCGTGAATTAGTCTTGGAGGGAAGTGTGTGGGATAGAAATCTCAGAGGGAGACCACGTGATGAATACAGTAAGCAGATTCAAATGGATGTAGGATGTCGTTCTTATGAGGAGATGAAGTCTTGATTAGGGTAGAGTAGGGTGGAGAGGAGCATCAGACCAGTCTCCGGACTGAAGCCCACAACAACAACAACAACAAAACCACGAATGGCGCCCAGTTCTGTTCATAGATAAGTGAAGATTTTGTGTTTAGCCGGACAATTGCCGTTCCCTCATCTGGAGAGAAACTCGGAAGAATCCTGCTTACGGGCAGGAAACCTCACCATATGATGGTTGTGGATGAATGGTGAAGGCAGGAGTCGGTATTGCGGACGTGTAGATCTCTACGTCATTCAGAATGGCGCTTTGACTGCTCAGAAGTATAGACCCGAGATCCTTGGACTAGCTATTCTACCGTACGATGATGCCATAGAAAATGCGTTCCTTCTGGTGGACGATAACGCTTATTCCCACAGAGGTGCACTAGTGGACAAAGTGCTTGAAGCTGAGGGAGTTGAACGGATGGAGTGGCCAGCTTGCTCACCGGACTTAAATACGATTGAGCTTGTCTGGGATGCACTTGCCAGATGCATTGCAACCAGACCAGCACCTCCCACAAAGGTTGCAGAGCTGGATATTGCACTCATGGAAGAATGGTCAAATATCCCTCAAGAGCTGAATGATAACTTCATACTGTCCATATCACGTAGGTATGCAACTTGACTGGCCGTCCGAAATGATCACCCACCATATTAGAGAGCAACGAGAATGACTTATGTTCACTCTTGTGGTAGCTCCATGGCGCTTCGCTCTAAATAAACGGCATGTAAACTTCAAGAAAAAGTTGAGAGAGCAAAATATCGTACTGTATCACAAACAGTTTGTAAGTTTAATCAACACCTCAATAAAATACATTATCATTTCTATATTGTGTATGGTATCTCACCTGATCTCATTGTTTTGATCGCATGTAGTTACTATTTCACAACAACTAAATTGGTACTTTATATTATTGACATATATCATTATAATCGTGCGGCTCGGTAGCGCAGTGGTATAGTGCCAGACTATAAATCCCCGCCTGGTCCTAGGATTTTTATTTGGCACTTTTCACTTGATTGCCGACCGCAGTGGCCGAGCGGTCTGCGTCGCGCCAGTCACAGTTTGCACGGCCGCTACGGTCTGGGATTCGAATCCCCCTCGGGCATGGACATTTGTGTTGCCTTTAGTATAAGGTAGTTCACAAGTAGTTTGTAAGCTGGGGGGACTGATGACCCCGTAGTTAAGTACCTGAAGCTTAAATATTTGAACATTTTTTTCCACTTCTTTCACCTTTAGCAGTGTTGTTAAACTGTAGGTTCCCCTACATCTGGCTGGTTAAGTCAGTTCCACGGTAGGAGGAAGGCAACGGCATACCACCTCCAAACAGGACCATGCCTAGTAAAGCACTGTGGTGTTCAATCTTCGCATTGTTGATTGCTTTACCTTATCCATATAGTTATTTGATACTTTCTGTTAAAATTATGAGATTGTATAAATTTATGTCTTTATTTTTTTGTAGTGATTGATTCATTTTATCTACTTTATTGACCACCGTTCTCAGTATTTCACCATTTGATTTTTATGTAATAAAAATTCTATTGGAAAGGTTTATCGTACAATTTTCGACAGAATTTAAATTTTATAAGTCCCCTGCAATTTAAAAACTTACCGTCATCGACCATCAACCCAATAGCCATAGCGGTTGTTTTAGGCGCTCATCAGGACATGCCTAATTACTTTTGTATCCTTGAAGTATCAGCAGTTAGACAGTAATCTGAGTAACAAACAGAGACGAAGAAGCAGCTTACTGAGATTTGTGTAAAGACGTACTTGGGATAATCATTTCCTTAACTACCGCAACCACATTACGAGCGCTGTAGTTAACGTTTAACTGTGCTGGCGGGATCTGACTGGCTTAATGCGCTTAATAGTGGTGCGCATTGAAACTCACTACAACCTTATACTGTTGCTTGAACACTATGAGAAGAGTTGGCCGCTACTTCCTACATAAAGTTGTAAGATTTTGACATTTGAACTCCACTGGTATGGAAGTGTATCTTCTCCATTCGCTGTTTTGTATGTCATCGGTTCTAGTCTTACCAGATAAATAGACACGAGCAACTATTACTTTAACAGGTCCCTTACATGAGTAGATTTCTGCGCCATCTATAAAGACTTAACGATTCATCAGGGCGTGTCGACGAGGATGACTAATTTAAGCACATCATGTATAGTTCGTAAAGACCCGCTCGGTTAGCCGTGTGGTCTAACGCACAGCTTTCCGAGACGAGGAGGCGTACCGGTCCCGGATCGAATCCGCCCGGCGGATTAACGAAGGGGGTCGGAGTGTCAGCCTGCCTGAATTTGGTTTTTAGGCGGTTTTCCACATCTCCCTAGGTGAATTCCGGGCTGGTCCCAAAGTCCCGCCTCAGTTACACGATTCGTAAACATTTCGTAACACTTTACACTTTTTGGGGTACACATTTTCTCCCTGGGAGCAGAGAGTGGCTGCAGAAAGGGCATCCGGCCACCCCGTCAATACTAACATGACAAATCTGCAATAACAACGCCGACCCTGCATGTGCGGGAAAAGGCTAAAGAGAATGTATAGTTCCTAAAGAGCTGTTGAACTGAGGTTACACTGCAGATCAATCTGTTACCCCAATCAAATGGCCCGAGTTCATTGTATTGCTGTTGAGCCTTGCTCATTTTAGTTGATCATCTAGACGTGGCCTGTCTGCTATAAGAAATAATCTATTACTTAAAACCTGCTACTCAGAAAAAAGGCTAATTATTTGGCATTATAGTATGGAATGAGGTGATCTAGTACAGTGAGTATTATCGGAAACAGATTTCTTTACCTCAGTATGCTCCAAAAGATTTTTATAGTCCAGTTATACAGGTTAAAACCACCTCATGCAAACGGAATCGCAGAACTATTGTATAAACATGATGCAACTGTCCACCGTTGCAGATATTGATGGCAATTGGAATGTTGTGGTAGTAGAAGGCAGTGAAGGGAGTGGCGTGGGAAAAATATGGATTGGGAAGGGAAACGCAAAGATGGGAGAGATTAATGGAATTTGGACAAGGAAAGAATATTTTCGTAATTAATAAATAGTCACTGAATCACAAAAAAAGACAGCGGTATAAAGGTATACGTGGGTTGGAACCTAAATAGTGACAACCAATACAAAATCGATGCATGTTTGCACCCGTTACTGTCCTTCAAATTAGTCACCAGCGTTGCGTTAGCAGAACCTGTCGAATCACTGGAACAGTTCTGAAGCGAATTCCACGAAGAGGTCCCTTCCTCTTCAGAAACAAATCAAATACAAGGACTTTAGTCCGGGGAGTATGGTGTATGGTACAGTACTTCCCTGTCCCATCGACCAAACAGAGCAGCCACAGCTTGCGCTGTATGCGTCGGTGCATTGACGTGCAAAATAATGGGTGGGTTGCGCAAAAAGTGTTGCCGCTCTTGAAGACCCTGATGACACTGTCGTGCTGTGGGACATCTGGCACATTCAATTTTGATCCAATTCCGGTTCTTGTCTCCAAAGCATAGTGACACCGTTATGTTGGACCGCTCGCTCAGGAATGAAATGTTTACCCCATTGTACGCACGCTGGTTACGTGGGACGGGCGTATCCATTTTCTCGGAGGTAAAGTAGGTACATCAACAATGTGTGCAATCAGCGACAATAGTAGACTCCATTCCATAGTATCCCCACAGCAGTGTTGGCACTATTTAAATTCTAACTCTCGTACATGGACCTCATACGGTGATAGATCAGGATACCAAATACATTAAATTTTCGTGGATAATAGGAACATAAATGAAGAGAAATATTCACATGTTACTCAGATTACTGTAGTTTTAATAGCAGCCAGAACTAACAATACAAATGGAAGAGTAAGAAAAGACAGAGGTAGGGGAACTTCAGTTATGATCTCAGAAGTGGGACAAGCAACAAAGTAAATGAATAGTGGTAAATTTGCTATAGCGGATGATTTTCCTATTGAATTTATCCAGTTTTTCAATCATGGAAACACAGCAGAAATAACACTTTTGTTCAGTACAGTATATCCTAAAAGGATTACAATAAAACAGCTCAAGAGGAGAACGGGACCTTTAATCTGTTTTTAACCTTGCAATTATTTTATTATTAACTGTTTGACTGTGCCTTTTAACGTGTAATACTATTTGAGTTCGTTTCGTTTTCCTGCACCCATTACTTTGCTCATCCTATTGGCAGAAATTTCTTCTTGAGGTGAAGAGAGAACAGAAATAATGCCGCAATAGTCAATATCGTTAGCCAAAGAAACATTTTCTTTACAAGCACGACCCATATATCCTACGTTACAGGTGTGTGTTTTTGTGTGTTAGTTTTGGTGTTCGAGTATTCTCAGTAAGGTACACTCACAAAGCCAGAAGGGGTAACAATTCAGGTTTTCCATAATTACGCATTAGCAAAAAAGGAGTGTTTCATTATGCTTTCACTAGTTATTCCTCATTTTCGTTAAGTTCTTACTCACCTTCATCTGTTTAAACAATCTAACTTGGGCTTTAGAGAAGAATAGGTTCTATTATCTTGTCGCCGCGTGGGAGTAGCCGAACGGTCTGGAGCACCATGTTACGGATAACGCGGCCTCCAGCGTCGGAGGTTCTAATCGTTCCACGGGCATGTATGTATGTGTTGTCTTTAGTATAAGATAGTTCATAAGTAGTTTCTGAGGGACTGATGGCCCCGCAGTTAAGTCCCATAAGCTTTACAAATATTTGAACATTTATTGTCAAAAACACATAGAGAGAAGGTTGTTATTTATCTTGAAAATAGTTGGAAGCCGCAAATCACGTTTAAAAACTTCATTTATGAAGCTAATGTACTTTGATTGAAATTTTTAAAATCATTTTTTAGATAGCAGATATTTGTTTGATTTATTTCTCTACATCTTCAAATGTTTGTTAAGCTTATGGGACTTAACTACGGGGTCATCAGTCCCTAAACTTACAAACTACTTATGAACTACTTACGAACTAGGACGGCACAAATATCCTTGCCCGAGGGGGGATTCGAACCCACGACCGTAGTGGCCGTGCTGACCGTGACTGGAGCGCCTCAGTCACCTCGGCCACCGCGGCCGGCCTACATCTTCATATAATAGTTTTTCATTGGTGTAATCCCTAAAAGAAACGTATAGTCGCCTTATATTAAAAACTTCGTATCTAAGAAAATTTAATCATGGGTTTGTCACTTAAAACTATTCCCTAGCTGTATATGCGGCATCTTTTTTCCTCACTAGAGAATAGCCAAGTAGTCATTACCTGTTGTACTTTTCGATGTGGAAACGCCTGGGCAGCGAGCAGCACAGAACAACACACGCGTCGGCTGGGAAGCCTATCCGCAGCGGCGTTTATAAACAGAATGTTCGCTAGTTAATCTCGCACCTTTTCCTGCAGATGCCGCCGCGGCCGGCTGAGGACCGGTACCACTCCCGCAGTATATTGATGGACCAGCCAGGCGGCCGCCCGGCAAGTCACGCCGAATTCCGAAGACTGGAAAATCTCTGAGAAGAAGAATCACGATAGAAGACGTTGCCCAAGAGGATCCATGCCTAAGGCCCGTTGAAGACGGACTCTGTATTTTCCTTTGGCAAATGAAAAACTTTCCGCTGATATTTAAAATTTTTATCCAATCAAATGTTTCGAGATTCCAATAATCTCATCTTCAGACGCTTATAAGATCCATGCAGTAATCCTGCAAATACCCCCTCACCCCAAGATGTCGGACAAGGAGGCAAGGGAGCCTAAGGGATGTTTCCAAAATGAAACTTTCACTCTGCAACGGAGTGCGTGCTGATATGAAGCTTCCTGATAGATTTGGAAAGTAGGAGGCAAGGTAGTGGCAGAAGTAAGGTTTTGTAGACGGACTGTTAAGTTAGGGCGCTTGCCCGTGAAAGGCAAAGGTCCTTTGTTCGAATCCCGGTTTCGGCACACAATTTTAATCTGCCAATATCAACGCAATCTCCGCTGCAGAGTGAAAGTTTCATTCTGGAAACCTCCACCATATTTTTCTTCCAGGAGTGCTAGTTCTACACGGTTCGCAGGAGAACTTTTGTGAAGTTTGGAATGTTGGAGGCAAGGTACTGCCGGAAGTAAGGTTGTGAGGACGGACCATCAAGCGTGCCGGGATAGTTCAGACGTTAGGGCGCTTGACCGCGAAAGGCAAAGGTTCCAGGTTTAAATCCCGATTCCAGCACACAATTTTAATATCCAGTAAGTTTCATATCGGCGCACACTCCACTGCAGAGCGAAAGTTTCATTCTGGAAACATCCTTGTTGGCCGATCCATTAAGGCAATCTTCGTTCAAAATAGCTCACAGGTGATCCTGAATAATGGATCACCTCATGCCAATGCGCTGGCCACAACTCTTCAATCTACATATACTCGTAGCTACCATTCCGGAAGCATTTTTCAGAAAATTTGTATATACGGATTATGCGACTGTTGCAACCAAGAATAAGTCGACAGAGGTGGCTGAACAAGTGTTGTCAACTCTCCTTGCAAGTCTTGAAGAATGTTATAGAAAATGTAGACAATCCCAAATGAAAGCAAGACTGGATGACCATTTTTCCATTGAATAAGAAAACGAATAATCGCACACTACTTGAAAGTAGGCTATCAAATCAAATATAACCCTTGTCAAAATTATTATTACGCTGACTAGGACTCCCGCCTGCTAATAGAACTTCAACCAATGTTATTCCGCAGGTATACAGGTGGACTTGGGGTGCATCAGTGATACCACTCCGTTGTTCGTTCTCGGGTCTACACCAAAAAATATGTCATGAGTATAGTTCAACAGCCACCATATTAGTAGTATAGAAATACAATACAACAATGACACTCATCATTGGCTCCATTAAACTCACTTCTACTGCCTGGCTGCCAATAGTCAAAAATTCTTCTGCTAAAACTACATCGGAAAGTGACTTCGCTTCGTGAATACAAAAATATCATTTGTGACCCGCGCCAGCCCATATAAGATGATAGCTGCATCCTCAACAAGACTGAAGTCGAACCGACGTAGTATCATGTGTACAAAGGATCTGCGCTCTACCAATGTTAACGTTCAACTTCCTAGAGCAACACAGAAACAGCAAGTTTTAATAAACATATTAAAATGGCTAATAAACCAAGTGGCCTCAACTTACAATACGTCCAGGCCTTGTAAGATGTACAGATCTTTTATTTAAATCAATTACCTACACCCAAATATCACTGTACAGCGGAAAACGAGATAATCTTCAATATTACTCAGGAGTACCCGAAGAGGGCCTATAAAGGTGATATGGGAGATCGGCTTAACGCCAGCTGCGACAGAATGGATTTAACAATTAGATTTTGGTGTGTAGATCGAACTGTATTTGTCAATTACATTTGTCACCCTATATCAGTAAAATATTCCTGTGCACAGAGCATATTTGATACGGTATGTGCTATACGATAAATAAATTAAATAACTGTTGTATCTTTCGGGTTATGTGGTCGTGGTCCACGAAACATATCCGTTCCTGACGTTTCATCCAGAGCTGCGCCGGACATCTTCAGAGGTACTGGTAGCGGTGAGTCTTGCCGACTGACAGTCAGTCGGCAAGACTCACCGCTACCAGTACCTCTGAAGATGTCCGGCGCAGCTCTGGATGAAACGTCAGGAACGGATATGTTTCGTGGACCACGACCACATAACCCGAAAGATACAACAACTATTACTTCAGCCGGCCGTGAAAGCCTTCACTGCAAAATTAAATAACTCTTAATATGGTACGACGTATGAATCGCTTACATACATACGGTACACAAGTGGCTTATCACACAAGCTAGTTGGCAAGATTGTCTACATAGAAATTTATTTCCACTTAATTTGTAAATTTAAAATTAGAAAGTAATCATCTCTGGGCATTTTACCACTGAAAGTCGACGATACGGAAAGAATAATAATCTGGTTTTTAGTCAGATCAACGGTGGAGAGCGAATTGGGAATCCTAAAGGATAACGATGAAACTGACCGAATGTAAGCTTCCACCATATAAAAATACGAAGATATAAATGTGTACAACCGGACAGGGTCGTGTACCACATCTCTTTCTCCTTTTCTCCAATGCCTTAACCATTTCTGCCAACTCCCCATTTACCTGGCTCCAACATATAACAGCAGTATGAAGACGTAACTTACAATTGAATATATTTCAAGGAGAATTTTTTGTATTAGAATAATAGATGGCCGATTGCTATTTTTATGCTTTAACAGTTAGGTTAGCACCCGTCATTTTTGACTTATGACTCTATGAAGAGAGTGAACTCAGTTTACTCAGCGACATCTACAGTCCAATGCGAGTATATTTTTCAAAATCGCCGAGAACTGTTGGTAAAATAATTCCTCTTGTTTGCCGATTTCGACCGTTTGGCCATCTTCAGGTTTCGTATGAATAATGTAGACTGCTGAGAACGATTTGATTATATTTACTGAAAAAGAAAACGGTCTACACATTTTACTAACTATTATGAGCGGGTTCGGCCGTATAAAGCCATCTTTAGATTTAACACTAAAATGTATTCAACAAAACCGTCTATATCACATTTATGAATGGTTTCGGCCAAACGAAGGCATTTCCGCATTTTCAGACCCCAAAATTAGACTATTAATACCACATGCTACAGTTATAACACGTAATTAGCTTATCAAAAATCAGTTGTTTGTATAAAAAAAAAAAAAAAAAAAAAAAAAAAAAAAAAACATTAAAAAAACATTTTTTCTTTTGGTAAAATCCGCTATTCTGTAACTTTGTACCCATAGATACGGTACTGAGATGAGCGAAACAGATGGTAAGTAATAAATTATTTCAATGGCACCTCTAGAAGATTTTGAAATACAAGGTTTTTCATCACAACAATAAAAATAGAAGTACATTAAACTACGCCAGTGTTCTATTCGAAGTTGTATGGTGCCGCACGCCACAAATTCAGACTAGTTAATGCCCAGGGACGCAATGCTAGTTTCAATTGTTTTGTTATTAATTGCAAGTAGATACACATAAACGAAATAGACAAATATGTAGAAATCAAATAAACTTATTTTTTCGCGATTGCATTATATGTAAATAAGATTATTCAAGTGCTTTTGGGTTTGTAATTTTATTTTATTATTACTCTGTGAAATTAATTTTTCGGTTGTGCAACATTTGATGTGATTTACCATGCGCTTTGTTGAGTTTCACTGAGAATGCCAGGCGGACGGGGCTAATCTAGTCGTTAAAAATAGAGAGGAATGTCGGTGCGAATGGTAGAGATACGTTGAAAGAGCGCATCTTCTCCGTTATACTTGCCAATCGGCGCCGTCGTCTCTCATATGGGTTTCGATGACGAGCCTCGTTCCACTGCACAATCGAGGTTGATTAATGATGCCATAAGAGTTACTGGTGCTCCGATTTTTGTCTGCATTCACGACACTGTCAACCAATGAATTGATCTGACGTTATTTGACTGTATTGTCGGTATTTATTTATTTATTTATTTATTTATTTATTTATTTATTTTAAGAATGTAACCCGATATTTCGTTTTTGAAAAATGTTCAAATGTTTGTAAAGCTTATGGGACTTAACTACTGGGTCATCAGTCCCTAAACTTACAAACTACTTATCAACTACCTTATACTAAAGACGGAACAAATATCCATGCCCGAGGGGGGATTCGATCCCCCGATCGTAGTGGCCGGGCAGACCGTGACTGGAGCGCCTCAGTCTCCTCGGCCACCGCGGCCGCCTTTCGTTTTTGTATGAAATTTATTTTATAGTGTACTGTCTGCTATTAAACAAATTGTTACGTAGCACAAGAAGCAAGTAAAAGCTTTCAGAAATTGCAACACATAGAAGAAATGGCGAGAGTTACAGTATTGTCTTTGTGCGAGTCTTTTTTTTTAACCGTTACATTGTTTCTGGAAACGCTTCAAACTTTTGCCAAACAACGTTAGAAATTATGCATAAATAAACAAAGAAGGGGGCATTGCCTGCAAAACAAGCTTTTATTTTTCAGGGTGTTACATTCCAAAAAAAATAGAGAAACATTCTGTTTTCGGATGAAAACATAGTGGAGCGGCGAGTCAAGTGGCACTTGACGCTGCGCGTGTTTTGAATAGAGATGGTAGCGGTACTTGACATGCATGTCGCGGAGCGGTTAGCGTCGCATTGTCAGCCATGGAAATGTCAACAAAGAGGAAGATGCTTTGTACGAGTTTAGCGCACTTAAATTGCCATCCGTTTTAGGGATTATGAATTATGTAGTCCCATTCTGTAAATCATGAACGTAAGAAATTCAGCGAATATCACCATTTAGTACATCTGATACAGGTTTTTTTACAGATATACAGGGATGGTTTGCAGCACATTTTAGTACATTTGAGATTTCCTAATTCTGTTGGGTGTTTTGATGAGGGACACGAGAGAATTATTTTCCCACCTGCGTTTTTATAATTAAGTTAGTTAGCCCGGTAAAAGGAGCCCATACATGTTTCGCTACAGTTGTAGCATCTTCAGTGCGTCCTTTTCATTGCTGTAAAATTGAACAACAGAAATACAGCTTTTTTTACAGATAATAGAAGTTCATCCTGTTAATTAGAATTCAACTACACTAGTTGGTAGCCATGCACAATGCCAGACGTGCGGTGTCAGTGCGCTCGGAAAAGATAAGTAATTTACGTAGAAATAAAACGTAGTTTAACACTGTTACATTACAATTTTTCCAAATATTCCGAAAAACTGTTTTAAGTGTCCCACCCTATTAATTCGTATTGTATTACCATACATCTATATACACGTGTACATCAATACAGTGCAATCCATAATGAAGTGCATGGCAGAGGGTTCAGGAAGGGTCAGTGACCGACGGCCAGTGCACACGTGACAGCAGCAGCTCTACATTGTACGGTAACCGCCTTCTTGATAGAAGCGATTTATTTTCATTTCGTATGTGCTTTCTTTTACAGTTCTTTATACTTTAGTGTACTCGCGTGTTTATTTATTAATAATCGCGTTTAGTTGTCAGTTCAGTTGTTGATCTTTTGATTTATTAGCTGCTGTATATATTTTTCAGATTCGCCGGTAATAAACAGTTTAGTTTTAGGTTCATATTCTTCGAAGCTCACTGTTTATCAAAGTTCTGTGTCCTCAGACGGACTTATTTGGAAGAAACATAGGTTTTTAGAATGGTTAGGAACTGTGACTGCTGCGAACAGATGGAAGCAGAGTTGGTGACTCTTCGCTCGCAGCTTCAGGCGGCGTTGGCTTCGCTGGCAACGCTTGAGACTGAGGTGGGTGGGCGCCGCTGTTGTGCGCCGTTCGCGGGGGTGCAGCAGACGTCCTGTCCGTCTGTTGTGCCCTCCGATCGGCCTGTGGTTGTGGCCAGCTCGCTCACTGCCCGCGAGGAGGTCGCCTCCCAACCCGTGGTGGATTGGGAGGTCTCCTCGGCGCGTGTCAGGCGGCGTAAGGCTTCCCGGGGGACCGAAGTGGAGGCCTCTCCGGTTAGTCTTGCCAACAGATTCGAGGCGCTGTCTGTGGCAGAGGATGTTCCTGACGCAGATGGTGTCGCTTGTCCTGTACTCGCCCCTCTGCCTTCAAGATCCGGGCACTCACAGAGGGTGGGTTTGTTGGTAGTTGGGAGCCCCAACGTTAGGCGGGTAATGGAGCTCCTTAGGGAAAATGGCTGCTAGGGAGGGGAAGAAGTCCAATGTGCACTCCGTCTGCATACCGGGGAGAGTCATTCCAGATGTGGAACGGGTCCTTCCGGATGTCATGAAGAGCACAGGGTGCAGTCAGCTGCAGGTGGTGGCTCATGTCGGGACCAATGATGTGTGTCGCTTTGGATCGGAAGAGATCCTCTCTGGTTTTGAGCGGCTACCAGAAGTGGTAAAGACTGCCAGTCTTGCTTGCAAGATGAAAGCCGAGCTCACCATCTGCAGCATTGTCGACAGGAGTGACTGCGGACCTTTGGTTCAGAGCCGAGTGGAGGGTCTGAATCAGAGGCTCAAACGGTTCTGCGACCGTGTGGGCTGCAGATTCCTCGACTTGCGCCAAAGGGTGGTGGGTGTTCGGGTTCCGCTAAATAGGCCAGGAGTCCACTATACTCAGGAAGCGGCTACACGGGTAGCGGGGACTGTGTGGCGTGGACTGGGCGGTTTTTTATGTTAGAGGGCCTCGGAAATACACAAAATGGGTTTCAGTCTCATAGGGGACAGGTCAGACACAGGAAGAAAGCAGACCTAGAAACCATCGGTATAACAGTTGTAAATTGTCGTAGCTGTATTGGGAAAGTTCCTGAGCTCCAAGCGCTGATAGAAAGTACTGAGGCACAAATCGTTATAGGTTCTGAAAGCTGGCTGACGCCTGAGATAAGTTCGGCCGAATTTTGTTCAAAGGGCCAAATGGTCTTCATAAAGGATAGAATAAATAAAAAAGGGGCTGGCGTCTTTATTGCTGTTACAAACAGTTTATCCTGCAGCGAAATTGAGGCAGATACTTCCTGTGAGTTGGTCTGGGTAGAGGTTATACCTGAAAAACCGGAATAAATTAATAATTGGATCTTTTTATTATCCCCCTGACTCAGACGATGCGGTTGCGGAAATGTTCAAAGAAAGGTTAAATCACATTTCAAATAGGTATCCGAAGCATACTGTTATAATCGGTGGCGACTTTAATTTACCCTCTATATGTTGGCATAATTACGTATTCAAAACCGGCGGCAAATATAAAACATCGTCCGAACTAGTTCTGAAAGCTTTTTCTGAAAACTACTTCGAACAGTTAGTTCATGAACCCACTAGAATAGCAAGTGGTTGCGAAAATACCCTTGATCTCCTAGCAACAAATAATCCGGAGAGAGTAAAGAGCATCAAACCATATACAGGGATTAGCGAACATCGAGTTGTGGTAGCGAGACTGAATGTCGAAATTCCCAAATCCACTGAAAATAAACGAAAAATATATCTATTCAATAAAGAAGATAAAAATTCACTTCACGCTTTCCTGAGTGATAGCGCGGACTTCAATGCGAGAATCTTATAGTAGTTACCACAACGAAATTCTGTTTCGTAATCTTGCAGAAAACCAAAGGAATTCTGGTCATATGTGAAGTACACTAGCGGCAAAACACAAACATTATGTTCACTACGCGATAGCAATGGTAATACAACCGATGACAGTACTGCTAAGACTGAATTACTAAACACAGCTTTCCGAAATTCGTTCACCAAAGAAGACGAAGTGAACATTCCAGTATTCAATCCAAGAACAGCAGTCAGCATGCGAAACTTAGAAGTAGATGTTCCTGGAAGAGTAAACCAACTTAAGTCACTAAACAAAAACAAATCTTCCGCGCCAGATTGTATACCAACTAGATTCCTCTCAGAGTATGTTGATGCAATAGCTCCGTACTTAGATATAATTTACAACCGATCACTCAGCGAAAGATCCGTACCCAAAAACTGGAAAGTCGCCCAAGTTACTCCAATATTCAAGAAAGGCAATAGGAGTGATCCCCAAAATTACAGGCCAATCTCATTGACGTCGATTTGCAGTAGGATTTTGGAACATATTATATGTACATATTATGAACTACCTCGAAGAGAACGACCTTTTAACCAATAGTCAACACGGATTCAGAAAGTATCGCTCTTGCGAAACACAGCTTGCCCTTTATTCACATGAACTTATAAGTGCCATCGACAATTGATCTCAAATCGATTCCATATTTCTGGATTTCCGGAAGGCTTTTCACACTGTACCCCACAAGCGGCTTCTAATGAAATTGTGTGCTTATGGAATATCTTCCCAATTGTGCGATTGGATTCACGATTTCCTATCAGAAAGGACACAGTTCGTTGTAATTGACGGTAAGTCATCGAGTAAAACAGAAGTGATATCTGGCGTTCCACAGGGAAGCGTTATAGGTCTCCTGCTCTTCCTCGTGTTTATAAACGATTTAGGAGACAATCTGAATAGCTCCCTCAGACTGTTCGCGGATGATGCTGTCGTTTATCGGTTAGTGAAGTCAACAGAGGATAAAAGCAACTGCAAAGCGATTTAGACAAAATTTCTACATGGTGCGAAAATTGGCAATTGACACTAAATAAAGGAAAGTGTGAAGTAATACATATTACCACTAAAAGAAATCCGCTGAACAATTACGCGATAAATCAGTCAAACCTTAAGGTCGTAAAATTTCCCAAATATCAAGGTGTTACAATTACGAACAACTTTGGCTGGAGAGAACACATAGAAAATATTGTGGGGAAGGTGAACCAAAGGTTATGTTTCATTGGCAGAACGCATCGAAGATGCACCAGCTCCACCAAAGAGACTGCCTACATCACACTTGTGCGTCCTCTCCTGGAGTACTGTTGCCCCTTGTGGGACCCTCACCAGGTGGGACTGACTGAAGACATTGAGAAGGTTCAGAGAAGGGCAGCTCGTTTTGTTTTATCACGTTACGGGGGGGGGGGAGGCGAAAGCGTTACGGAAATGTTGCACGAATTGGGGTGGAAATCATTAAAAGAAAGACGTTATTCATTGCGGCATGATCTGTTTGCTAAGTTTCAATCACCGACTTTTACTTCTGAATGTGAAAATATTTTGATAGCACCCACCTACTTAGGGAGACATGACCATCCGAATGAAACAGCTCAGTTCGAAAACGGAACGATTTAGGTGTTCTTTCTTCCCGCGCGCTATTAGAGAATGGAACGGTAGAGAAAAGTTATGAAAGTGGTTCATGAACCTTCTGCCAGGCACTTAAATGTGATTTGCAGTTTATCTATGTAGATGTAGATGTCAAAGGAAGTGGATGTTTCATTATCTAAAGCGGGTACAAAACAACTATACGCCGCGATATTCAGAGGTCTAGCACTTCAGCCATCTAGCGGTAGAATGAGTGCAACTGGTTTTGATATGTCGCGCTACAAGGTATGTTTCATTATTGCTATGGCACTTTCACAGCCATCAGAGGAAGTGGAACAACGACCTATTACTCTTGATTGCGCTTAATGATTATGTAACACATTATTAATTACACTCAGTAAATCACTTCAAACCAACATATAATCTTAAAAATTGCTGCAAAGTTCTAAGATTATCGTCAACGACCAACGAACAACACGTTAATTTACGTAAATTCAACCGACGAAAGACCTCCAAAAGTGCAGCAGTGCGTACCGTAATACAACCTCTAGGTAATTGTACAGTGAAATCGCTGTCAGAAACTTTTAGGTATTATATCTTCTGGGTTGTAAGGGCGTGTTCTTGAAATCTTGCTGCTTCCTGACGTTTCGTCCGATGCTACTTCCGACTTCTTCGAAGGTTGTCCGTCTGTTGAGACTTGCCGACTAACGGGTCGGGGGTCTGAGAGCTTCTTAAATACCGTCTAAAAGGGAGCGTGGCTAAGATCCACGTGATTAACAGAGATGATCCTTGTCAAAGATATAGCTATACTATCGAACCATGACAAGGATAAAAATAGTCAAGGATTCTGCAGAGGCACAGTCCATCGTTGAGAGTCATAGTCCCTTCTCTACGATTGAAATTATCATTATGTATATATATTTCAATCGCTTCTCTATACAACCTTGGATAGTAATTCGTTATGGAAGATAAAATTTCTGTCTCAGAAAATTTTACTATATGATTTCCCGATTGTAAGCAGTGTTCCGCCACAGCCGATTTTTCAGTTTTTCCAAGTCGGCATAGACTTTTGTGCTCCTTTAGAGGTGTGTTTACACTTCTCTTAGTGGTTCCGATGTACACTTTACCACAGGAGCTTTAAGAATCTCTCAGACCCCCGACCCGCCAGTCGGCAAGACTCAACAGACGGACAACCTCCGAAGAAGTTCGACGCAGCAGCGGACGAAACGTCAGGAAGCAGCAAGATTTCAAGAACACGACGTCACAACCCAGAAGATATAATACCTACAATGTCAACCGGTCGTGAAAGCCTTCACTCTATCATCAGAAACTTATAAGACACCACAGTACAGAAACGCACACTGTAGCTATTCACATACAAGTAAAACCCGCCATATCTGGTAAAAACATGGCATCCTGGGCACCCAGCCAATCAGGAGCAATCTCACGTATGGCCACTCTCTCCCTATACAGGCTCTCTAGACCGCGCTGCCGGTCGCTCCACCGTGTGTCAACACATTCAACCACGTGCTTCATTACAAGATGATTGTTGCGCTGCTTGACCCTTTAACTCGCCGCTCCACAACTTATTGCAAATCGGACTTAAAGTCCTGGTAGAGGTAGGCAGCCATTATTAATATGACAACACAAAGGAAAGTAAATTCTCCGCCACTCACGTTGGTTTGGCAAAAAAAATTGCTTTGTACCGTAGGTACGTTGATAATATTTTCCTGGTAATTACGAGTAGTGTTTATGAAGTTACTCAAATTTTAAATGCTTTCAATGGGCTCCACCATAATATGACGTTTACCATGGAAATGGAACAGGCAGGTACTATTAATTTGTTGGATTTGAAGATCAGTAGGTATGAGAAGAAATTACAGATTGACATCTTTCGTAAGCCCACTGCTACTGACCTCTTTATATCTAAAGATTCGTGTCATCCTATGATACAAAAACGTGCATTTTTCAATTCTATGTTTTATCGGGTAGTTAAACTCCGTGTCACGGATGAGATAATAAAGAAAGAGATTGATATTATCCAAGTTGACATGGCAAACGTATTTTCTGAAGGGTAGATAAGAAAGATTGGGGAATCTGTCTTCAAAAAAGCGACTAATGCAACAGCGCTCCAGAGCAAGTCAAGCACAGAAAAATACATTTCCTTATCATACTACGGTTCTCTCTGACAGAATCGCTTAAGCCTTTCGCAAAATTAATGTCAAGGTAGGATTTCGAACGAACCATACATTGTTGAGAATTTTACCGCATAGCGTAGAACCAACGCCTGATAAGTTCTGTAAATCAAGTGTATACAAGAATGAAACTTTCAGTCTGCAGCGGAGTGTGCGCTGATATGAAACTTCCTGGCAGATTAAAATTGTGTGCTGGAACCGGGACTCGAACCTGGGACCTTTGCCTATCGCGGGCAAGCGCTCTACCACTGAGCTACCCCGACACGACTCACGATGCCGCCTCACAATTTTACTTCCGCCAGTACCTCGCCTCCAACTTTCCAAACTTCACAGAAGTTCTCCTGCGAAAATTGCAAGACTAGCACTCCTGGAAGAAAGGATATGGTGGAGACATGGCTTAGCCACAGCCTAGGGGATGTTTCCAGAATGAAACTTTCACTCTGCAGCGGAGTGTGCGCTGATATGAAACTTCCTGGCAGATTAAAATTGTGTGCGGGAACCGGGACTCGAACCTGGGACCTTTGCCTTTCGCGGGCAAGCGCTCTACCACTGAGCTACCCCGACACGACTCACGATGCCGCCTCACAACTTTACTTCCGCCAGTACCTCGCCTCCTACTTTCCAAACTTCACAGAAGTTCTCCTGCGAAACTTGCAAGACTAGCACTCCTGGAAGAAAGGATATGGTGGAGACATGGCTTAGCCACAGCCTAGGGGATGTTTCCAGAATGAAACTTTCACTCTGCAGCGGAGTGTTCGCTGATATGAAACTTCCTGGCAGATTAAAATTGTGTGCCGGAACCGGGACTCGAACCTGGGACCTTTGCCTTTGCCAGTGGTAGAGCGCTTGCCCGCGAAAGGCAAAGGTCCCAGTTTCGAGTACTGGTTCCGGCACACAATTTTAATCTGCCAGGAAGTTTCATATCAGCGCACACTCCGCTGCAGAGTGAAAGTTTCATTCTGGAAACATCCCCTTAGGCTGTGGCTAAGCCATGTCTCCACCATATCCTTTCTTCCAGGAGTGCTAGTCTTGCAAGTTTCGCAGGAGAACTTCTGTGAAGGTTGGAAAGTAGGAGGCGAGGTACTGGCGGAAGTAAAGTTGTGAGGCGGCATCGTGAGTCGTGTCGGGGTAGCTCAGTGGTAGAGCGCTTGCCCGCGAAAGGCAAATGTCCCAGGTTCGAGTCCCGGTTCCGGCACACAATTTTAATCTGCCAGGAAGTTTCAAGTGTATACAAACTTGTATGTGGGACTTTCAATAAATTTTATATTGGACAAACGGGAATGGTTTCATATTAGATACCGGGAACACGGTTGTGCTACTAACTATTTTGTTAGTAGTTGGGAGCTCCAACGTTAGGCAGGCGACGGAGCCCCTTAGGAAAATGGCTGCTAGGCAGGGGAAGAAGTCCTATGTCACTCCGTGTGCATACCGGGGGAAGTCATTCCAGATGTGGAACGGGTCCTTCCGGATGTTATGAAGAACACAGAGTGCAGCCAGCTGCAGGTGGTGGCTCATGTCGGGACCAATGATGTGTGTCGCTTTGGATCGGAAGAGATCCTCTCTGGTTTTGAGCGGCTACCAGAAGTGGTAAAGACTGCCAGTCTTGCTTGCAAAATGAAATCGGAGCTCACCATCTGCAGCATTGTCGACAGGACTGACTGCGGACCTTTGGTTCAGAGCCGAGTGGAGGGTCTGAATCAGAGGCTCAAACGGTTCTGCGACCGTGTGGGCTGCAGATTCCTCGAATTGCGCCAAAGGGTGGTGGGTTTTCGGGTTCCGCTAAATAGGCCAGGAGTCCACTATACTCAGGAAGCGTCTACACGGGTAGCGGGGGCTGTGTGGCGTGGACTGGGCGGTTCTTTAGGTTAGACGGCCTCGGGAATACACAAAATGGGTTCCAGTCTCAAAGGGGGCAGGTCAGACACGGGAAGAAAGTAGACATAAAAACCATTGGTGTAACAGTTGTAAATTGTCGTAGCTGTGTTGGGAAAATTCCAGAGCTCCAAGCGCTGATAGAAAGTACTGAGGCACAAATCGTTACGGGTTCTGAAAGCTGGCTGACGCCTGAGACAAGTTCGCCCGAAATTTTTTCAAAGGGCCAAATGTTCTTCAGAAAGGATAGAATAAATAAAAAAAGGGGGTGGAGTGTTTATTGCTGTTACAAACGGTTTATCCTGCAGCGAAATTGAGGCAGATACCTCCTGTGAGCTGGTCTGCGTAGAGGTTACACTTGACAACCGAAATAAATTAATAATTGGATCTTTTTATTTGCCCCCTGACGATGCGGTTGCCGAAATGTTCAAAGAAAGCTTGAATCATATTTCAAATAGGTATCCGAAGCATACTGTTATAATTGGTGGCGACTTTAATTTATCCTCGATATGTTGGCATAATTACGTATTCAAAACCGACGACATTTATAAAACATCGTCCGAAGACTGAAAATCGAAATTCCCAAACGCACCAAAAATACACTAAAAATATATATATTCAATAAAGCAGATAAAAATTTGCTTCACGCTTTCCTGAGTAATAGTCTCTAGTCTTTCAAAACTAAAAATGCGAGTGTAGATCAGTTGTGGCTTATTTTCAAAGACATAATATCAGTAGCAATCGAGAGATTTATACCAAAGAAATTAATAAAAGAGGGGCCTGACCCCCCCCCCCCCGTGATATACAAAACAGGTCAGATCACTGTTGCAGAAAAAAAGAAAAACACATGCAAAATTTAAAAAAGACACAGAATCCACAAGACTGGCAATTTTTTACTGAACCTCGCAACCTAGCGCGGACTTCAATGCGAGAATCTTATAGTAGTTACCACAACGAAATTCTGTCTCGTAATGTTGCAGAAAATCCAAAGAAATTCTGGTCATATGTGAAGTTCACTAGCGGCAAAATACAAATAATACCTTCACTACGCGATAGCAATGGTAATACTACCGATGACAGTACTGCTAAGGCAGGATTACTAAACACAGCTTTCCGAAATTAGTTCACCAAAGAAGATGAAGTGAACACTCCAGTATTCAGTCCAATAACAACTGCCAGCATGCGAAACTTAGTTCCTGGAGTAGTAAAACAACTTAAGTCACTAAACAAAAATAAATCTTCCCGGCCAGATTGTATCCCACCAGATTCCTCTCAGAGTAAGCTGATGGAATAGCTCCGTACTTAGCTATAATTTACAACCGATCATTCAGCGAAAGATCCGTACCCAAAAGCTGGAAAGTTGCCCAAGTAACTCCAATATTCAAGAAAGGCAATAGGAGTGATCCCCAAAATTACAGGCCTATCTCATTGACGTCGATTTGCAGTAGGATTTTGGAACATATACTTTGTTCGAATATTATGAACTACCTCGAAGAGAACGACCTATTAACCAATAGTCAACACGGATTCAGAAAGTATCGCTATTGCGAGACACAGCTTGCCATTTATTCACATAAAATGATAAGTGCCATCGAAGAGGTATCTCAAATCGATTCCATATTTCTGGATTTCAGGAAGGCTTTTCACACTGCACCCCACAAGCGGTTGCTTATGAAATTGTGTGGTTATGGAATATCTTCCCAATTGTGCGGTTTGATTCACGATTTCCTATCAGAAAGAACACACTTCGTTGTAATTGACGGTAAGTCATCGAGTAAAACAGAAGTGATATCTGGCGTTTGCCAGGGAAGGGTTATAGGTCCCCTATTCTTACTTGTGCTTGTAAATGATTTAGGAGACAATCTGAATAGCTCTCTTAGACTGTTCGCAGATTGTACTGTCGTTGATCGGTTAGTGAAGTCAACAGAGGATCAAAAGCAACTGCAAAGCGATTTAGACAAAATTTCTACATGGTGCGAAAATTGGCAATTGACACTAAATAAAGAAAAGTGGAAAGTAATACACATGACCACTAAATGAAATCCGTTGACCTTCAATTACGCGATAAATCAGTCAAACCTTAAGGTGGTAAATTGTACTAAAAACCCAGGAGTTACAATTGCGAACAACTTAGACTGGAGAGAACACATAGAAAATACTGTGGGGAAGGCGAACCAAAGATTACATTTCATTGGCAGAACCCTTCGAAGATGCACCAGCTCCACCAAAGAGACTGCCTACATCACACTTGTGCGTCCTCTCCTGGAGTACTGTTGCCCATTGTGGGACTCTCACCAGGTGAGACTGACGGAAGATATTGAGAAGGTTCAGAGAAGGGCAGCTCGTTTTGTTTTATAACGTTAGGGGGGGAAAGCGTCACGGAAATGTTGCACGAATTGGGGTGGAAATCATTAAAAGAAAGACGTTATTCATTGCGGCGTGATCTGTTTGCGAAGTTTCAATCACCGACTTTTACTTCTGAATGTGAAAATATTTTGCTAGCACCCACCTACATAGGGAGACATGACCATCCCAATAAAATAAGAGAAATCAGATAGAAAACGGAACGATTTATGTGTTCTTTCTTCCTGCGCGCTATTAGAGAATGGAACGGTAGAGAAAAGTTATGAAAGTGGTTAATGAATCCTCTGCCAGGCACTTAAATGTGATTTGCAGAGTATCTATGTAGATGTAAAAGTAGAACAACAGTGCTTTAGGAGATCACCTAATGGAAAGAAACCATAAGCTACTAAATATAGAGGCAGATTTGTCTATTTTGCATATTGGTACGAAGGTTATTACCCTAGATATCCTTGAAGAGTTTGGACTAGTTATCATAAGAAAGAATGGTTAATAAATGACCGAATTTTTTATTTACAACCTAGGTTTTCTTCAATGTCCGATTTTTGTGCTCTCTTCCTGTGCGGAGGTTTCCCTAAGTTTATTCTGTTATTAGAAGTATAGGTTCTAAATATGTTGTTTTATTGTTTGACAACTATGTTCCATTATTGAAAATGTTTTTAACTAACACGCCGTTGAGTTCTTTTTATCCTTGTAAATTATGGTAACTTGTGCGGCCACACATAGAGGGCGCCTATGCTACGCCTAAGTTGCTCAATAGTATACTTTCCATTCAGTGCTATTTGCATGTGATCCATCGAGCTAGCAACTTATGTTACTAGTACACCTAATGTTGATCGTTAATGTATTGAGTTTTTACATGCATCTTTTTCCGTTCTCCATTCAGGAGAGGTATGTACCTTATAATTGTAAATGCCAGATATCTTTTTTTTTTAATTTTTGGTCTTTGTAACTATTTTTACCTATGTTCAGGGTGAGTCACCTAACATTACCGCTGGATATATTTCGTAACCCACATCAAATACTGATGAATCGATTCCACAGTCCGAACGTGAGGAGAGGGGCTAGTGTAATTGGTTAATACAAACCATAAAAAAATGCACGGAAGTATGTTTTTTAACACAAACCCACGTTTTTTTTTTTAATAGAACCCCGTTAGTTTTGTTAGCACATCTGTACATATAAACAAATATGTAATCAGTGCGGTTTGTTGCATTGTAAAATGTTAATTAATCCGGAGATATTGTAACCTAAAGTTGACGCTTGAGTACCACTGACGCAGATGTACATTACCATGAGGGGTGAGGTACACGTACACACGTGGTTTCCGTTTTCAATTACGGAGTGGAATAGAGTGTGTCCCGACATGTCAGGCCAATAGATGTTCAAAGTGGTGGCCATCATTTGCTGCACACAATTGCAATCTATGGCGTAATGAATGTCGTACACGCCGCAGTACATCTGGTGTACTGTCGCCGCAGGCTGCCACAATACGTTGTTTCATATCCTCTGGGGTTGTAAGCACATCACGGTACACATTCTCCTTTAACGTACCCTACAGAAAGAATTCCAGAGGTGTAAGATCAGGAGAACGGGCTGGTCAATTTATGCGTCCTCCACGTCCTATGAAACACCCGTTGAACATCCTGTCAAGGGTCAGCCTAGTGTTAATTGCGGAATGTGCAGGTGCACCATCATGCTGATACCACACACGTCGACGCGTTTCCAGCGGCACATTTTCGAGCAACGTTGGCAGATCCTTCTGTAGAAACGCGACGTATGTTGCAGCTTTTTGGGCCCCTGCAATAAAGTGAGGACCAACGAGATGGTCGCCAATGATTCCGCGCCATACATTTACAGTCCACGGTCGCTGTCGCTCTACCTGTCGGAGCCAGCGAGGATTGTCCACGGACCAGTAATGCGTGTTCCGTAGATTCACTGCCCTGTGGTTTGTGAAGCCCGCTTCATCGGTAAACAGGTAGGACTGCAACGCATTCTCTGTTAATGTCCATTGACAGAATTGCACTCGATCATTAAAGTCATCACAATATAATTGCTGATGTAGCGAACATGAAACGAGTGAAATCGATGACGAAGCAGTATGCGCATGACACTACTTTGACTCAGTCCACCGGCTCTCGCAATGTCCCGTGTACTCCTGTGTGGGTTTACGGCAACAGCAGCTAACACACCAACTGCACCCGCTTCTCCTGTGACGGGCCTGTTGCGGACCCGTTTGCTTGCTACGACCATACCTGCTGCATACAGTTGGCGGTAGATGTTTTGAAATGTGCGGCACGTTGGATGCTCTCTGTCCGGGTACCGTTCTGCATACACCCTGCAGGCTTCAGCTGCATTTTGTCGACACTCCCAATAGATGAGTATCATCTCCGCCTTTTCAGAGTTCGAATACACCATGGTCACAGTTCCTACAAAACTACACTATCACAGACGTCTGGTAACAGTGTACTACAGTTAGTCTGCGTGCAAAGACAAATGCAGAATAATAATAGCGGCAAGCGCTATATACGGACACTGCGACAGCTAGACCAAACCACAACAGTGCACTACAGCCGCACACGTAAACACGGTCGTCATCGTAAACATTTTCCTGCAGATGCTGCTCGCCGACCGTGGCCCGTGTTTGTTACAACACGCAACTGAACGTCGGAGGTTTCAAGCATCAACTTTAGGTTACAATAACTCCGGATGTAATTAACATGGTACAATGCAACAAACGGCACTGATTATGTATTTGTTTATATGTTCAGATGTGCTAACGAAACTAACGGGGTTCTATTTTTAAAAAACCTAGGTTTGTGTTAAAAAACATACCTCAATGAATTTTTTTTATGGTTTGTATTAACCAGTTACACTAGCCCCTCTCCTCACGTTCGGTCTGTGGAATCGGTTCGTCAGTATTTGATGTGGTTTACGAAATATATCCAGCGGTAATGTTACGTGACTCACCCTGTATACGGTATCCTGTACTTTGTCACCAGGCGCTCCGATGATGGGCTGGGCCCGAAACGCATCAGCGAAAAGAGAAAAATAAAGGATTTTACAGCATCTACAACTCCTTCATTGCCGCAGCCAATCAGCTTTTTTAGAATCGTTTGTGCTCCACTACTTGTTGATCCCAGATAAGTTTAACCGCTAGGGTGTCAGTGCATGGCGCGGCGCTGTCACTCACCCACGACGGTGGCGAGCACGACGAAGCCGAGGACGACGGCGGTGGCGACGGCGCCTGCGAGGGGTAGTGGCTCCTTCAGGACCACCGCGGAGGAGTTGTCGCCGTCCAGGAGCGGCTCTTGCTGAGACCCGTTGGAGGCGCATTCCGCCACCGGCCACGCCAGAGAAGCGTTCTCTTCCCCCGGCTGCGAGCAATTCCCCAACACCGACATGCTCTCAAACAACCCTCTCCACAGCACAACTACACCACCAAACACTTACTTCCATCACTGTCGACCGCTCAGCACTGACCAAACCCGTTCACATTTTTCAGCGTTCAGCTCGCATTACGTACCTGCACTTGTTTGTTAATAATTTTTTATCCCACGTCTTATTTACGTTCATTCCCGTGGCACGATTGCTCCATTGGTAATGTGCTCCTGCGGTTTTCTCCATAGCCGTATCGATTTATCATCAAAATGTCTTGTGGCAGTATAGTGGCCTTCTGGTAGATACACTGGTTTTGTCGAACTAGATGTTTAATGTACTGTTGTATCATCAAGCGATGGGCTACACTGCAGTCTCAATATTAAAGTCACACAGTCGTGCCTAGAATCGCGCAACCGCTTACCTACTGAATTCCTGACTGCACAAAACATCGTTATATCCATTTGTAGCTACTACTACCAGCGTCTTCGGACGAGAATTGTGAGAACCTACAGTTATTATCAAGAACAACACGCACAAATATGAATGTGAAACCTAATATACAACTTCATCTGTCTAATTCACTTTCCTGTTCAACACATATCAGAATTATAACAAAGAATAACAGTCACTTGTTGTGGAAACGAAACTCCATTAGTTTTGACATGACATGGCAGCATATTCCACACAGTCCTCGAATTAATTACGCCTGGTACCACTATACAACAAGCTGGTATTAATCGAGATATATCAGAGACCAAGTAATTACATATAACGTTGTTCGTAGGAGGGCCAGCCTGGTGAAGAAATACGATAGGTGCTTGCTAATAAAAACGGAACTCGAAAGAACATTAAATATTACTATATTTCTCACTGGAACTGGTCCTTTGCACCATCCGATCTGCCAGAATTAGGTGACAGCAGTGTTGACATGTCATGACAAAAAGTGTTTTTTTAACTGGCAGAATCATATTATGTGTTGCTTGTAGCGAGGACGCGAATCTTGCAGCTGACGTGTTGCTCAGTTCAGTAGTACGGCAGCGAATTCTCGAAGCGTCGACCTTGCCGATAGCTCGCGGGAGAGCGCCACAAGACGCGTCGGGCGCTGACGTCACGGGCGGACTGGCTCGCCGGCGGGCCCCAGCTGGCGGCCCACTGCGCATGCGCGGGCCGCGCCGACCCGCCCACCTGTTGTCCACGTGCTCCGTCCTGTTCGGATACCATTATGAATAATTCAGTCGCAATCGAAGCGGCGTGTGGTATTCAACGGGCTTGACTTGAGGAAAACGTATAATATTTGATACTCTACCGCATTTTTTCGATGAGTTGCGGAGATGTAGGTAACTGCGATCACCAAGAATATGAGTACAGTGAAATTGAGGACCTTATTCGCAAAAACCGCTTAATGCGGTTTTTTTCTTCGATAAAGTATTTTTGTTTCGACACATTTTCCAGCATCCTGACACGGTCGCGGCTGTAATCACACAAATTACTACCTTTTGCAGTAACGCCACTTCAACTGTGCTGTTTCTTCCTATTTTCGTTATTGATCTCGTTGCCACTGTTGTTAAGTAAAGAATAATTTCCACACATATCTAATAGTAATTACTAATATCTAGTAGTAATTGTTACACTCTACCCCGACTGAATGAATGGCAAATACCCTACAACAAGCTAATACAACCACAAGGAAAACAAATATAATCTAAAATAAAAATTTCAATTAGTGCAAAGTAGTGCGTGATAATGACAATACATTGGAGCCCGTGCAGATAAAAGGCAATTTATACTATATACTTTAAGTGATTTAGATATTTAGCTGATGCAGTTGCAAGGCGAAATCAATCTGAAAATATAATCCGTTGAAACTGAATAATCAGAGAGATTCTTCAAGTGATATTTCAACATCTATTCCTACATGTTTACTCTGCAAATCACATTTAAGTGTCTGGCTGAGGGTTTATCACAATATTTCTCTACTGTCCCATTCTCTAATACCGCGTTGCCTAAGGCGTTATGCTACGAAGTGTGCGCCTGTTCCCGCAGAAGGTTCGAGTCCATCTGTCAGACATGACTGTGTGTGTGTTGTCCTTAGTGTAATTTATTTTAAGCAGTTTGTAAATCTAGGGACTGATGACCATGGAGTGTACAAACGTTGGAACATTCTAATAGCGCGTGGGAGAAACGAATACCTAAATCTTTCCGTTTTCGATATAATTTATCTTATTTTATTAAGATGATATCCCTTTATGAAACAAGGTATGCTCGCATTCGAAGGAGAATGTTGGTGAAATGAAGCTTCGCAAACAGATCTCGCAGCAATGAATTACTCCTTTCTTTTAATGATTTCCATCCTAACTCGTGCATCATTTACGTGATACTCACCTGCCGCGATGGCCGAGCGGTCTGCGGCGCGTTAGTCACAGTCTGTACGGCCGCTACGGTCGAGGGTTCGTATCCCCCTCTCGGGCATGGATGTCTCTGTCGTCTTTAGGATAAGATAGTTCATAAGTAGTTTGTAAGTTTAGGGACTGATGACCTCGCAGTTAAGTCCCTCAAGCATGACAAACATTTGAACTTTTTCTTACGTGACACTCTCTGCCCCATATCGCTAAAATACAAAACCTGTTCTTCTCTGAAGTTTTGCTATGAGGTCCCATAAGCGCAGCAGTGCTCCAACATAAGATGGAATCTTGTATGCAGTTCCTTTAGTAGAACTGTTGCATCTTCTAAGTATTATGCCAATGAAACGGGTCCTTTGGTTCGCCTTCACCTCTATATTTTCTATATGTTCTGAAGCCGTACTGTAGGTACGCTTCATGCACGTTTACCAACTCTTACTTATTAAAAACAGTAACCCAATGTGCTGCAAAGCTATTCTTAATTATTAATTATCATTTATGGATTCTGCAACCGTGTTTTGCGTATCTTATTAAGGTTACCAACTACTGGACATGGAAAGTGGCAACTGTTTCATTTCTTTATCACATTATTGAATTTTAACGCCTGTCACACTTTATTTTTCCCGTTACCCTTTTCTTTCCTTGTGAGAATGGGTGCATATGTTGTGGCTGTACTGCGGTTTATTAAGGTAATGGTAGGTTAGAGCAGAGATGTTTGGGCGTAGGTAGTAGGATAGTTCAAAAATGCTTATGTAGTGAAGTAGTATCAGAGAAAATAAGTCGAGCAACTTGCCAAAGGAATTGCTGGCGAAAGGTAGAAAGGGCGGAGGCCATCACCTCAGCCAATCAGGGCAGGGCGATTCAAGGTGTCAACGAAAGTTGCGGTTAATGCTGGCGGAGCGACCAAGGCGACAGGACATGTACCACGGAGCTCTGAGATGATGGTAAAAACGAGCTTTCAATGCTGTGCGCTTTTGCATATTTTGTAATGCGATCATTTCTTTGGGTGTTCAGTGGTTGTAGTAGCGCGAGCCGGCCGCGGTGGCCGAGGGGACTGAGGCGCTCCAGTCACGGTCTGCACGGCCACTACGGTCGGGGGTTCGAATCCCCCTCAGACATGGATATTTGTGCCGTCTTTAGTATTAGTTAGTTCATACGTAGTTTGTAAGTTTAGGGACTGATGACCCCGTAGTTAAGTCCCATAAGCTATACGAACATTTGAACATTTTAGTAGCGCGAAAATATAATTTTTGTGGGTTAAACAGCTTGATTTTAACAGTTTTCTTTGTATTTTGCAATTGGAGCATTTGCCTCTTGGCTGGTGACTTTTGTTCAGTAGAAGTACCGCTCTTGAAATCTGTACTTGTTAATTTGGTTTGCACTCGGCTTATTTAACGTAATGTTATTAGCCGGCCGCTGTGGCCGAGTGACTGAGGCGCTCCAGTCACGGTCAGCACGGCCACTACGGTCGGGGGTTCGAATCCCCCCTCGGGCATGGATATTTGTGCCGTCCTAGTTCGTAGGTAGTTCATAAGTAGTTTGTAAGTTTAGGGACTGATGACCCCGTAGTTAAGTCCCATAGACTATACAAACATTTGAACATTTGATTAAATTTTGTGGGGGGAAAAATTACTTGAGCATATGATTTCTTTGTGGCTTTCTAATGAGCATGTGTGTTCGCGCCATTTGTCTTCGTGGGTGGTAAGAGTGAGTCATGAAGTGTATTGTCTTTTAAACTGTTTGCTGTCATTGTAAAGCAACGGAATTAAATTGGTGGCGCAAAGTTGTATCTTGTTAACGGTTTCTTTGTGTTTCGTTCTTGCGCACTTGGTTGCATCTTGGTTGCTGTATGGCATAAGAATACGTAATAAAACTAATGCTAATTGAGTTTATGCAAGGTAGAATGAGAGGAGAGTTTTGGCTACATCTCAGTCGGAGCCACGCCGCCTCATAATGAACTTTCATATTCACAGAATTTATGACATCAACTGCGAATGGGCAAAGATGAAAATGTGTATCAAGCCGGGACTCTAACCTAGGTCTCTCGCTTTATAGGCAGTTGCGCTGATCACTACACCACTGGGGACGCAGTGATCACCGCACCTGCAAGGACTACCTAAGCACGCCTTCCGTCAGACACAAATTCCCAGCTTTTGCGGCCCTTACTCTTGTGGGAATTAGTTTGTGAAGCTACGAGTATTGTGGGCAGGGTAAAGTTGGGAATTTGACGGGAGGAGTGCTTAGGTAGTACTTGCAGGTGCAGTGATCACTGTGTCTCCAGTGGTGTAATGGTCAGCGCAACTGCCTCAAAAACGGGAGACCCGGGTTCGAGTCCAGGCTGGGCACACATTTTCAGCTCTTCTCATTCGCAGTTGATGTCATATATTCTGTGAATATGAAAGAATAACTGCAGGAACAGAAGTGACGTCTGTTCTTTCGTAACACACACACACACACACACACACACAAGCTGCAAGTACCCGGCTTTGCCCGGGTGTAAAATAAGGTTTTCTGTAGAAGCGTACAAATCCGTTTATTTGCATGAAATAAAAGAGTACATTTATGTTAAAGCAATGTGATAAACAACATTTTTGGCAGTTCCATTTGGAGTATGTACAAAAGGATTTTCGTCTTTGCCCACTCCGGCGCAGGCCACATAACTGTTCATGAGAGAAGCATGGTGTCTTCAAGTCTATACCAGCAATCCCAAAATTTCATGTAGAAATTTTATGTAGACAGTGCCTTTCCTCTTGTTTTGAAGGTAAATTGTGCAAAATTTCATCAAGATCAGTGAGAAGATGTAGATTTACACGGACACATCGAAAACGCACTTTAACTTTTTCTCAAATATCCCGGTTGTTTTTTTTAAAAATGGAACGAAACCTGTTTAAGAACCTTCCCCATGTAATTTTGTGTACGTGTACTAAATTTCACGTTATTTGATTGTCTGGATCTTGAGTTATAAGAGGACAGACAGACAGACAACAAATGCGTCTTGTAAGTATAGAGATGTATATATATCATAATGAACTGATACTGTCCGATATGGTACGCTATGCTCTGCCTTGTGGTGTTTCTATTGTTCGTATAATTGTTTGTAGGCTTATAAGTTTCACTGTTGATTATGTTCAAACTCCATTTGTGTTGTAGTCACGTGATGCACTATAGTTAGTCAGTCAGGTTTCGAGGTGCTTCGTGACATATTTCAGTGATTATCAGCTCCATCAGAGCAATGTGTTGCAAGTGATATGCACGGGGAACATTATTTCTGCTTTTACGAATTCCCTAGGCTGGTTACACAAATGATCACGTTTCGTGCTTTGTTCAGGCATTCTTAAAGCTAGCTTTCTTAGTTCAGTGTGTTTTCACCTGCGCTACTACACGCAGCAATGAATAGTTCATCTATCTTGGTTTCGCTTAAGTATTTTTCGCTTGGTACCGCATGAGAATGCTGAGAGAGAAGGAAATAGATCCAGTCGTACTCTTCCCCTTGTTTCTATATAGTGCGACCGTTATTTCGTAGGGGACCAGTAGGATTATCACTTGTCCTTTCTGTACCAGCAATATACGTGAAAGTTATGGTGTTACATAAAATGTCCTCCTTTAGCGAAGACACATGCATCCACCCTCCGTCGCATCGAATCCCTGATGCGCTGATGCAGCCCTAGAGAATGGCGTATTGTATCACAGCCGTCCACAATACGAGCACGAAGTGTCTCTACATTTGGTACCGGGGTTGCGAAGACAAGAGCTTTCAAATGCCGCCATAAATGAAAGTCAAAAGGGTTGAGGGCAGGAGAGAGTGGAGGCCATGGAATTGGTCCGCGTCTACCAATCCATCGGTCACCGAATCTGTTATTGAGAAGCGTAAGAACACGTCGACAGAAATGTGCAGGAGCTCCATCGTGCACAAACTACATGTTGTGTCGTACTTCTAAAGGCACATGTCCTAGCAGCACAGGTAGAGCATCCCGTATGAAATCATGATAACGTGCTCCAGTGAACGTAGGTGGAAGAACATGAGGCCCAATCAAGGCATCAACAATTCCTGCCCAAACATTCACAGAAAATCTTCGTTGATGACGTGATTGCACAATTGCGTGCGGATTCTCGTCAGCCCACACATTTTGATTGTGAAAATTTACAATTTGATCACGTTGGAATGAAGCCTGTAGAGCAATGAGTCGCACGTCAACACAAGCACTGACGTCAACATTACCTTCCTTCAATTGGGCCAACTGGCGGTGAATCGAGGAAGTACAGTACATACTTACGAAACAATTTGGTATTTTGACAATTTTCTGCACGAATTATTTCAATTTACATTTAAAGAGAAATACTAAAATGAGCTCTAAAATGGAAATTAAGCGTTTCCGAACACATGTCCACATAACATATTTTCTTTCTCTGTGTGTGAGGAATGTTTCCTGAAAGTTTGGCCGTACATTTTTGTAACACCCTGTAATACCCTGTATTTATACCAGGAGGTCTATTTTAATGCTGAAAGAGTCTTCGGTTGCACTAGTCTTCCCTGACTCTGCAATTTTGTGTAATATCTAAGTTTAGATATTGTTTGTTCGCCAAGTATAGTACTTTTGTGGTTTCAACATCATAACTTAAAACCAGCACATATTATTAATTTGGCACGTGCTCCAGAAACGTATCTGTCGCGTGCGCACAAAGCTTTTTGCTATTGTAACGTAATATACGTGTCGCCACCTGAATGCTGTTTTTGCGCTACAAAAGGAGCGACCACGCGATCTGATACTGTTACAAAGATAAATCTGTATTAGGCTTCAACGGAACTACGAAACTTGATACTGTTATAAAGAGCAAAAATGGAAACCAGCGTTTCGCATATTACTAAGTTTCGAAGATTCATTGCGTGTATGATTCACCTCAGTGACATTATTATGTTAGCTTCACGTCGTGTCGGCAATATGATGGTCGAAATTCTTCGAATACGTGTAACATCGGCCGTAAAAGTTAACGAGGTCGTAAAAACAAGCTCGCTGACTAAATGCGCGCATGATCTAGATTAATGGACACTTACAGAGAAGAAATACGTTTGCAGTAAATGTATCGCTCTTAGATTCACGGTTCCACATGCTTACGTCCACCGTTCAACGAGAGCACCTACGAAATATGTAGCTGTCGTCTGTAATTGGGACAACCATGGAATATCTAGCACGCTGGAGTATTTTCATAGTCTTTCCTTGCCTGATTAATATTTATTAAACATTCTCACTTTTACTTTTAAAAAATGTCCTTAATACGAGGGTCGTCCATAAGTTACGTTTCTATTTCTATTCGCGACAGCGCTACGATCGCAGTTCAGAGCATGCGCGGCAGTTACTTTTTATTCAAGGAGAAGACATGTACGCCATTTTCAGATCGCTGCTGCCGACTTATGCTTTCTAGAACTTGACTGATAACCCCGTAGTTAAGTCCCATAGACTATACAAACAACATTTCTAGTGCTTCTTTATACTGTCAAGAGGTTTACGGACAAAATGCTATGAGTGATTCAGTGGTTAGAAATTGGGCCAGACTGTTCAATGAATGACGTGAGCAAGTTCACTATGAAGAACTAAGTGGACGTCCATCTGTGGTTATTGATTAACTGGTTCACACAAAAGAAGAGAATATTAAACACAACCGTTGATTTACACTTAGTGCCCATGCTATGGAAGTTCTGCAAACCTCACGCTCACTGATTCATGAAATTGTTACTGAAAAACTAAAAATTCGAAAACTTTGCTCACTTTGGGTACCCAAAATTCTTACTGAACAACACAAAAAACAACGGATGGACAGTGCTCTTCAGTTATTGACACGCTAATATCTGTCCTTGGTGTTCAACACTTCAACGATGATGACGAGCTGAAAGAACATGTTACACCATGGTTGAAAACACGGGCGGGAACAATCTATGTTCAAATGTTTGTAAATCTGAGTTAACTACGTTGGTCACCAGTCCCTAAGCTTACGAACTATTTACACTAACTTAAGGTAACTTACGCTAAGGACAACACAAACAGCCATGCCCGAGCGAGGACTCGAATCCCCGACACCGAACGGCCACGCATACCGCATCTGGGCGCCTTAGTGTGCACGGCTATTCTGCCGCGGCGAACCTTCTGTGAAGAAGGCATACAAAAACTTTTGCCACGCTATGACGAGTGCCTACAAAATGTCGGAAGCTATGTAGAAAAGTAGTGTAATAGATTAAAATTTTTGTACAATAAATATGTTTTCTGTATCCGTAAACGCTTGTTTTGTATAACCAAACGGAACTTACTCTTTGGACATTCCTCGTATATTGCTTGAGTAAATAAGAGCACCACCTTCTACCCCTACAGGCACATACATACTCCGCAGTCCACCGTAACGTCCGTTGCGGAGTATATCGGGTACCACTATTAGTCAGTTCATTTTCCACTGCCAAACTGAATGAGCGGAAAAGAATGCCTGTATACCTCTGTACAAACCCTATTTTTTCTCATGCCTGTGGTCCCCAAGAAAAATGCAGTTCGACGGCAGAAAAATCGCACCAAAAGTACAAGTCGACAAAAAATGCATCCGAGTACAGAACATTAGGCGGAATGTTGCGACGCTAAACAGTACATTTAGTACGTTAGGATATTTAGAGAAGCTTTCAAATTATCATGAGAAAATAGAGCCTCTATTTTGTATCAAAAGTCTTTTTTCAGATAACTGTCAGCAGTATTTATATGTTTCACAAAACTAATTGCTTCATTGCACATTACTACATTAACGCAATTTTCATTAATCACATCCGGTTTTAGTCAGAGTCCATCATCTAGTGGGAAAAATTATTTTTGTGAACCAATTCGCTTTTAGTCGAGTGTCAAACAACAACAAATTCAAATTAAAATTATACGAAGATCGTTTTTACGATCGGCTTCGGTACACTGAGGAGCCATCTTCTAGTCTGTTATAATAGAGCACTTCACATAGTTGTCAGAGCAGATAGTGATTTGTTTGTAATGTTTGTAAAGTTTATGGGACTTAACAGCGGGATCATCAGTCTCTAAACTTACAAACTGCTTACGAACCAGCTTATAGTAAAGACAGCACAAACATCCATGCTTGAGGGATGCTTCGAACCCTCAACGCAGATGATGATTCAAACACTGACTACACCCATGTCGAGCACTTCTATTAACGCATAAATGCTGTAACACGCCAAACCAGAAAATAGCTCTTCAGTGTGCCGAAACCGATCGTCAAAACAAATAAATATAAAATATTTTTGCAATCTTGTCATAATTTTAATTTTAATTTAAAACAAGATCGCCCGTCCCAAACTTGAGCAAATTAAGCAACATAACAAATGAAGTAACAGTATAAGAATAACATTATGCTGTTCACTCATGGAACGTATATATTACATCACTATCTTTTATGTAACTGGAAACTCGATTGACTTCTGAAATGGTACAAATAAAAAAAATATTTTAATCTGATTAAGAACTCTGGTCTAAACCAATTACGATTAATAAAGTCTTACGAATTACCTTATACCATAATTCACCGGTATTGATAAATGATGAACGTTTCCACACAGTTTGTTAACGGCAATGCGCATTTTTCGACTCAACAGGCTTCTATCATGACAAAACTCTGAAAAAAAATAAGAATGTTTGTACAAAAAGAAGTTTAGACATTTTGACTGCATAAGGTTTCTACTTGCTGGCCTTGGGTGTAACAGATCTATACGTTTACAAACCAAAGAAACCTCACCTCAATCAGTGGGATAAGTTAGTTACTTACATAAAAGTTGTCAGACAATTTTGGAGGTCATTTTGACCGGTTATTTTTGAATTTAGGGTAATTTGCTTTATAAACAATTTTGTAGTCGAGACTTTTCTAAAAACAATCATGTCAATTACAATGATTTAAACTTAACCCGGTGCAAAGATATTAAAATAATCGCTATCGTCTTCAAACTGAAAAATAGCCGGGTGCTTACAAATAAAATTAGCCACCATTCACTCACTTATAGGGTAATCACATATTTTAAAAAATCAAAATATTTAAAAACGGATCAGCAACCAACTTACTTTTTTTTACCAATTCATTTGGATTGACTCTATGTGCAGTATTTGGTTCTATGAAAGTGGACAAAAGAGTCTATGAAGTTTAATAACAAACGATTTCGTGTGGACATACCAAGAGTGTATCACAGAAACATGCCAACAAAAAATTAAAAAGGTTTTAAAGGACGAAGATGAGTTAATGAAAGGACTCCAACGTGAAAACAGAAATACAACGCTCTTAGTGAAAAATGTGCAAATTTAGTCAAGCGAACAATGACATATAGTGCCGACATATGAACAATGTGTCAGTGAATGTAGTGCAAAACAATAATAAAAGTTTTACGTATTAAGCGTATCTAACGAATTAATTGCTCTTGAGAGAAGGGCAGTGAAATAAACAATGACACAAAGGCCTTTCCACCTCGGCACGCGAGTGACTAATCTGTCGGAAATATTAGGCCTACGTTTGCAAACAATTATGTGCCGAAAGTTGTCAGAAATATTACACCTGCAAAAAACTGCGCTTCTTTCAGTAGAAATACGCTGAGCAATGTTAAAAGCAAGGAGGTCACGATACACAATTTCAAGAGGAACATTAAGATATTCTGCGACAGCCACAGTAAAAAGTGTTTCCAACATCCTGCGAAACAACACGAACTTCAAAGTCAGTGCCAAGATGAAAGGCGGTGCAGAACTGAAAAATATTTTAGAAGAGGTAAATAATTGTACTAGTGAACTATAAATGATTGATAATGATATTATTATTGCAGGTTCTAATGACATTTACTGCTATGAATCAGCATGCTAACTCAACTGGGTATAAAACTACACAGTTACAAAGTTTAAAAACAATAATTCCAAACTTAAAAAAAAAAAAAAAAAAAAATCCCTGACTGATCTTGTATGATCACGGAGATCAGAAAAGCCAATACAAAGTTGTACAAGCTTTGTTGTGAATATAATAATGTCAGTGCGTTAGACATTAGCTACTGTGAGAGAGTATTTCAGTACTCATGGCTTCTACATGAACAGGATGGGTAAAAGTAAGACTACTAATGAACTTTTATACTCGTTCTAAAACAGAAGCAAACGTGGATGGCACAATAGTGCTTGTTTGGCAAGATCAGGAAGGGCCCAAAAGGGTCAAAACTAGTCTGTATACAGGGGTATTCACAAAATATTGACTTTATTCTATAATAGAACACATCACAACTGATAAAGCTCCTGTAAGTAGAAAAAAAATAAACAATAGCGCTAAGGGACCTCACTGGGTACGGGAGTGTGATGTTAGCTGCGCCTCAGTAAAATAAAGTTCTACTGAGAGGTAAAAATTTATTATCTTAAAAATTGAAAAGCCCAAAACATATAAAGTTAAAATGAATTTAATATTGACATGCCATAATAATCAAAAAACAGGCTAAGATTTGACCGTTACATTGATAGTCGAAACCATATACAAAATAATAATTTCTAGCAGAGGGTGTTGAGACTGCGCTTACACACTTTACAACTGCAACCTGAACTATCAAAGGCTGTGAGGCTGCTACAGTAAAGGCAGTTAACATTTTGTTCTGGTGTTAGTGCCGTTGCATGGAAACGAGTTGTCAGAGACAAAAATAAAATATAAAAAAATCCTAGCTTTGCATTAGCGCGCAGTTTACCATTCGCTGCGTCGTCAGCTGCTGCATCCACAACTATGAAATTCTATCATCTCGTCCACAGAAATTGTGGACAAAGCAAAATGTCTACTGCTCCCTCTGTGAAAGGCTCGTAATTACAGGTAAAGAACTGCAACTGAACACTTGGCACCATGCTCTCACTGTTTTGTGCCACAAGACAAAACACAGCAGATACAACAGTAATTCTATACGAGGGGGAGGGGGGGATGAAGCACAACAGTTTGCCTTTGTACCGCAATTATAGTGTACGCGAGGGTTGTAGTTTACTCCCCCACTGCACTGTGTTAAGAGAGTAGGAATTCTGAAGTTCACCAACCTGACGTCATCTAAAGCTGTCGTCCCCACGCAGATAGTAGCGCACAGGTCGGAGTTCTTGAAGTGAGGCTGAAATTGTTAAGTTGTTGGCAGGAACTCGTCTGACAATGGAATAATACTGAGGATTCTGGATTGCCAGCTAATTTATTTAATTGAATACAGAAAACTAGCAAACCACATATACACTAAATATACATTCTCTTTGTTGGAAGTTCAACATTAAGTCATTTAGCATTGTACCAAGTAGATTAATCAAAGTCTCATGACCGCCTATATACGCGAGAGTTACATGTTACTCACGCGAGTGTGTGTTCTCAAGTGTGGCGGCTGGATGCAAGTCTGCCTTCGCTCCGCAATTTGGCGCTCAAACATGGTCGCCGTGCATCGTCTGTCTTATATTAATTGATTTATTTATTAATTTTGCAAGAGTTAACATACTTTATCTAGTCAGGGCATAGCTTGGCTTTGAGAGGTTCCCTTACTTGAGTTTGACATGGAATAAGAAATTAGTTTATTAAATATTAAATGCAGCATACTCGAGTATTGGCGCGTGACCGCCAGTACTACAGCCAATCGGCGTTCAGGGCCTGTCGATCGGAAAGGTCCCTAGAATTCGGAGGCACTCGCCAACACTCTTTACCAGGGTAAACCGACCTATTGTACCACCTGTCGTGGTTCTCACCAGCTTTCCACACCGGGTTTTAGCTTGTTGTGCCGGAAATACACTCACATCTGATATTATGGCTACAAGCCGGAAGTATTGCACAGACCGATAAAATATTCAGAGACGCTCTCACGTACTGCCCCTAGCAGTCACCACGAGAGCTTCCACGAGAAAGTGGTGTTCAAAAAATGTTCAAAAGTTTGTAAATCTATCGGACCAAACTGCGTGGTCATCAGTCCGTAGCTTACAAACTACTTAAACCTACGTAAACTAACCTAAGGACAACACTACACACCCATGCCCCAGGGAGGACTCTAACCTCCACGGCGAGCAACCGCGCACTCCGCAGCAAAGACGCTTTAGACCGCTCGGCTACTCCACCGCGGCGAAGTGGTGTTCATAGCGAAGTTAAAATGTATATATATTTCATGTCCTCCCCTCTGCTCCTGGGCACTAATGTTCGTTCTCTGATAGGCCTATCAGGAGCACGGTTGCAAATGCCATTGGCTTCCCACGTTTCGCCTTGCAAATACAGGTTAATTTTATAAGCAGGCTAGGCGTGTTGGGAAGAAGACGCAATCTGTTTCGGCGCCTGCTTGTCGTGTCCTCACAAAGAAAAGTGGAACGAGGAGGGTGAGTAACTGGGGCTAGTCCTCCGCCCGTGGCCACCCCACCTCCTCTCCATTGTTACTCTTGAAAGCCTCCTCACTCCTCTTCCCGCTGCGAGGGTCTGATGCAAGTAAAACACGGTATTTCCCAAGCACCCACTTTCTAAACAAACACGGCCTGTCGCTTCCACGCCCACGCCACGCAGAATAATGTTTGATCCATTGCAGCCGTATAATATGTAGCGTTCTTAGACGCACTGATTCTGATCACCATCACAAATACCGTGTGTGTGGTACCAAATTAATCAGAATAACGATGCGGCTCTATTTGCACACATCAAAATGGCATGTGATTCTTGGCTCTTTATATATCCTTCTCTAAACACTTTTTTCCTGGAGTTTGTTAATGACAAAGAATCATTGACAAATTCGCCCATATCCGTTCCTCGGTCAGTCTTTACAACGAAATTCTTAACATAACAATTTTTCTGGTTTTACAAAGTTTGTCTTGTGTTTTCCTTTATAACGTTGCCCTTGCTTCGTATGATGCCATAATTGTTGAAAGTAGATCCCGCGATTATATTTTTTGGACAAGGAATTGATGGTACCGTATGTTTGAATTTGAAATAAAAGTACAGCACAAAATGAACATTAAAGCATATAATCTGCGGTTTGCATATTAAAGTGGGGCACCATACAAGCATACAAGCAACAGCACGTTATAAGACTTACGGAAAGCATCTAGCTGGATCCTGCGCTTCGTATTGTAGAAGCTGGAAATGACAACTTTTTTTTTAATTTAATATATGAACGTTGAAGATACTTTCCGCAGTAGATCAATGTTCAGACTGTTCACTTCGCCTTTCATTGTTGTGTGACCGTGGGTGGATTATGAAGTTACTGGTAATGATAATATATATTTAAATGATCGGACTTCGTGAAATTACAAAAGAAATGACTGCAAGTTCTAAAATCAAGCAAAGTATTGTATAAGGATGACTGATTGAAATTTTGCAGGCAATGCGAAGCGATTGTAATGGCGTCTGAACATTAGACTTTTATGGAGGCGAAGGGGCTGAAAACATTAAGAAATTAAATATTTGGCGTGGAGGACTCTGATTGAAATGAAAACCAAGGAGAGGGAATGCTTTTAAATTGAAGTAATATATTTTCAGCAACAGCTTGCATTCTTCTTACCTAAGTGGATACAGGTATGAAAGTCGTCTTGTCACATCAGATACAGACCAGAGATTGAGAAAAAAACTACTATCACGGTTCCGTCTTCTCGCTTGCTTTAAGTAAGAAATGACGAACGAAATTAAATTAGTTGCATTCCGAGTCAGAGGGAACCGGAGACGATAAGCATCGCTGATCAAAGATAAACAAAAAAGTAAAAATTTTAGTGTATAGTTACACATTTCAAAGGAAACTTTTCTAATACTTTATTTATTTTTCGTTGCCATTATGTGTACCTGTTTTCAAACTGGTTAGCAAATAAGCTTCACATTTAATTTTGCAAAAGCTGCTATTCCCGTGTCAATATATTTTAAGTTATTTATTTGGTTATTTGTTGTGTTTCTGTTTTTGGTTCTTTTTTATACAACATGAAGAAGCTTGCTTAAATTGTATCTTTATAGTTTTAAACTGAATTAAATCTTTAATATGTTGATCATTTTCTTAAATATCTACCATTTTAATATTGTTACCAGTCCATTTTTTTACAATCATATAAAACATGAAAACATTTTTATCTTTTATCTTTGATTCCTCCAAAACAACATCAAAAATCTTAAAAATTTCCATAAAAATATCTGGACACGTCCACGAAATAATACTTTTTTGCAATAAAAAAAATAGTGATATAACTGTTCATGACTCTCACAAGAATGAAAAGTATCTTGTTGCAAAACTAATTTTATAAACCTGTTCATATGGATGGTTCTCATCGTGTAGCTAAGTTGAATTGGACATGCCCAACATACCTGTCTTCTCTCATTGAATAAATTCGGTGTTTTGCATGATATTTGAGTTCAGTAGTGGCGATTTCTCATGGTTCGTTTGAGACTAAGTATATGGCAACTCCATCTCCGCACTGATAGTCGCCACTGTCATCGATGTCCATTCAAATGTCAGATAACAAATACGTTCTGTCATCATGGTTGACCTGGCAGAATGTAGATTATAGGTGCAAGGAAGTCGTCGTTGCTGCTAAAGCTGTTGCCGCTAGTTGACGAACGATTGTAGGTGTATGCATAGTTGTTAAGGTCTTCAGTCCACCCTACTCTATCCTGATCAAGCCTCTTCATCTCGTCATAAGAACGGCAACCCACATCTATCTGAATCTGCTTACATATTCGGCTCTTAGTCTCCCTCTGCAATTTTTAACCCACACACTTCCCTCCAAAGCTAAATTTACGGACCCTTGATGTCTAAGAATGTGCCCTACCAATCTATCCATTCTTTTAGTCAATGTATGCCAAAAATTCCTTTTCTCCCCAATTTTGTTCAGTACCTCTCCATTAGTTACACGATCTACCCACCTAATCTTCAGTATTCTTCTCTAGCACCACATTTCGAAAGCATCTATCCTCCTCCTGTCGGAACTATTTATCGTCCAAGTTTCACTCCCGTACTAAGCAACACTCCACACAACTACCTTCAGAAAAGATTTCCTTATACTTAAATTAATATTCGATGTTAGCAAATTTTTCTTTTTCAAAAAAGCTTTTCTTCCCATTGCCATTCTGCATTTTATATCCTCTGTACTGCGACTATCATTTGTTATTTTACTACTCAAGTAAGAAAACTCATCTACCACCTTTATTGTTTCGTTACCTAATCAAATTCCTTCAGCAGCTCCTGATTTTCTAAGACTGCATTCCATTATCTTTGTTTTGCTCTTGTTAATGTTCATTTTATACGCGCCTTTCAATGCACTGTCCATTCCGTTCAACCGATCTTCCAAGTCCAATACACACCCACCTGGGTGTGTATTGTGAGCAACTCTTTCGCATTCGACAGCTCACATTTATGGGATACCACATGCACTACCAAAGCTGCGCTAACATGCAAGAAATCTCCATTTTCGAATACCATAAATTTGATCCAGAATAGGCCTACACTCTCAGGTTGCTACTTTTTAACGACGTATTTTTCAGAATTCATATAAAATACTTTTTCAATGCACAAAATATATCACCATGATAAACTAGGATGCAGTAAAAGATTTATATATACGAGATGTTTTAATTTCTCATTTAACAATTTACTTTCTCATTGGTCAATTTTACTTACGGCCTCGGCGGCGTAGTGAACTGATGTTGGCAACGACCTTTGAATGCTCTTTGAAAACTCGAACAGGTAGAATGAGAGAAAATAATTTTTCATGTTTAACATCTTCTTGTATGTACACTTGTCCGGTCAGTAAATTAATTATCCTCCTAAAGCGAACATTCTCTTTCCAACATTAGCAAATTACGCCGCCGATGCTGTAACTAAAATTAACATCGCAGTACCTGTAACTAAAATTAACATCGCAGTAGCTTCAAACTTCTTACTAGACGTATGAACCATTATAACTAGTAAAAAAAAAGGGTGCATCATTTCAAAGTAATTAGTATTGTTATTGTCTAAATGTTGCTACTGTATTAGTACGTAGCGTCGAACCCTTCGCTAAAAAATAAATAAATAAATAAATATAAATAAAAAAGTATCGAAACCTGTCGTTTACAACGTGTAGAAATTGTGCATAACTACAAATAAGTCAACCTACCTCGCATAGTTTTGTTGATACCTTGTTGGTATCCACGAAAATTTATTAACCATATTTTACGCCCTTCAGGATTCATTGGAAACGAAAAAGAAAACCAAAACCATTTTATGAACGATTAGAATAATTCTGAGCAGCACAGCCCACCACGCTAAAAACGTATTGACTGTCCTATAATCGCGCGTCGAAGTGAAGGAACAAAAATGGCGGATGCGCATGCCCGTTTATATCCAGGTGCCCTATGACTACCAACTGAGTAATATACCGCAGTAGCTACATAATAGACAATTCATCTCCCAACAATACTCGTATTTATCTGACGCTTGCCACTATCATGGCCGAAGGTTCAAATTATCCCACAACAGCAGCGCCATTAGGGAGTCTATTTTACAAGGTCTTTGCTTGTCGCTCACACTGCCCACCATTTTGTGGCTGTGCCTGGTATAAACCACGTCCTACTACTGAATCGAAATGCTGTAATGGCGTATACAAGTTTTGTTCCATCCTATTTTTTATTTATTTATTTATTTTTGTCGCCTGTGACGTTGACAATGTCTCACTATTAAAATTCTTTTCCTGTATGATCGATACCGTGTATACCTGTAGATTTAGCAAAGTGCATTTTTGCTTCTCCTGAAAAGTATTTGCTACTTGACATGTGGTGTTTCTGATTTTATCGATTCATTTGTCTCAGCATCGTGTGAACATTCTGCACCGGCAGTGGTGCTTCAGCAGGTATAGCTGTGTTTTCATCCATAATTTTATTTGGTGATGCAACTGTTTGTGTCAGGTCTGTACTGGACTAATCGGTTGATTCAGTACTAGCACTGTCTATCTCTATTCTTTCCTGTATCGTTTGTCAAATTTTCGTTCCCAATTTTTCGAACTGGTCTTTTGTTTCTATTTTATTAATGCTCTGATCGTACTTTTTGAGCGCGATCTTCGCAAAATGTTTTTGCGTGAATTGTTTTTCACAAATTTGTTGTACTGTACGGGTAGCCTTCTTCGTTATTTTATTTACTCCCTGATGAACTTTAAGTGCTTCTACTTGGACCTTGTCAACATCCGTACGTAATTCTTTGTGTCTGCGCATCAAAGCTTCAACGACGTCACGTGATTTTGAAATACACCTCACTCATAAACAAATGCTTGGAGCGGGGGGGGGGGGGGGGGGAGGAATCTGTTTTATATTGAGAGGAAGCATGACAATAAAAGTATGATCCCTGGATCGTAGCTTCGTATGAAATAAGGTGTATTTCCTATATGAGAAAAGATAGTGAACGTTTTTTAAGGTGGGAGATGGCCAACAGCTTCTTGCTCAAAAGTTAAGATGCATGCAAAAGATAAAAATAGATAAAACTTAAATGTGACGGTGAATGATAAAAGTTAAACAGAGGCTCAAGCCAAATTCATTTATTTGATTAAACAAGTGGCACATTACACAAAGGGATGCAAAACGTATAACAACTATCATTCTACGTGCTGTCAGACCAGCCTTTAGCCGAAGGATAATAAATTAAAATGGAATGCATATACTGACGACAAAAAAATGATACTACTGCGATGAAATTGGCAAAACTTCGGTAGTCATGGGATCCGTAATTACTACTCTTACTCTGAACTGTAGGGCGTATAAATTGAATAGTGATAATTACTGCTGGACGGTTAATAGTTAAATCGGCCTATCTTGATGCAGGGATAACAGCCAACAAAATGGTTACAATGCCCTTACGCAAATTTACGTTACCATACGCCGTGCTGAGTGCTGCAGACGGCCTTTGTGGTGGACTGCCGTCGATGACTGGATAGTACGCGAAATAAATTGTGGAGTATCGCGTACACCGTTGTCAGTATTTATGTCACTTGCCAAGAGCTCAGTCTGTGTCTGTGCTCTTCCAGAGACATACAGGCCAGTGAATAGGCGTTTGACCAACAAGGAAGCTGAGTATCGCTTGTTCACTGCGGTAGTAAAAAAGTTAATTTGAGCCTCGACTGTCGGGGCAGACGATTCTCCAACTATTCTTTCACACAATATACAGATACACGAAAGCGTAATTACGTCTCCATACAAGTGAACGAGACTCAAAAGCCTACTATACTGGCTGAACACACACACGGCGAAAACTGCTCTAAAAAGCAAACTAGCCACGAAACGGTAAGACGTATTTAGCTTTTCCTGCATGTCGGCAGACCTCGATATAAATTAGAAGTGAACAGAGTCTCTGGACTATCTCAATTTACTATCTGTATCGAAACGCACAATCAAAACGAAACACTGCTCAAGCAAAACTCCAGAATAGTCAACTAAGCGACTGCCCAAGGAGAGATTCGTCAGACGACTGCCTTCGCCAGCGTCTCAACAGCGCTAGCTGACTCGAAAACTATGAAAAATTCCCTCCAAGACCTGTATGCACACCAATCACCGACAGTCATGTCAAAAGTTAGCCCATGGGTGTCCGAGATCGCTGCCTCCACGTCTACGCGCAGTGGTACATGGAGTAGGCGCTATTCGGCCTATCACCGCCTGCAAATAGATCCTCAGGGTCATGTTCTGTGTCAGGTCATTCAGCTGTCTCGCTGACGGTTGGGCTGCGGCGTGTGTTTGCGTAAGCAACTTACCTCGCCAGCGACAGTTGGCATACCACAGCCATTGTGTGAATGCTCGCCGGTCTCCTCTCGAGTTGTATGTAGGGCGGCTGCGGCTGAGAGCAACACGTGCACCCCCTGTGGTCACCCTCGCTCCCCGCTGCTAAGTCAAGCGAATATTTCCGTAACTGATATTGCGGCGAAGTTGCCGTCCAGCAATGACCATTTGCATGCAATTACACAAGGTACATATACAGGGAGCCGTTAGGAAGGAGTGAGTGCTCACTCGAAGTGGGCAGGCACCTTATAATTTCTTCGCGTCATCATTGATCCTTTTTATCTGTTCATCTATGCTAGAAATTCCCGTTTGTTTGCGACGTAAGTTCTTGCCTAAGTTCTTCATTTAGTGTCTGAAAACTTGTCGCTAATCTTTGCTCTAATTCTTTACTTTGTGTTTTTATTTCTTTAACACTCTGAGCGCCGTGTGCCGACTGGTGGTCATTTTGAAATTACTACATGTCTTCTAACGATCAAAAACGTATTATGGTCTTTAACGTGTGTCTCAGAACTCAAGAATTCAATTACTACTTTTCATCCACACAATGTGTGACACATTCTATCTTAACTACATCAGGTACAAATCGGCAAAACGTATCCTGGCAGGGTCGTCATTATATAACGCTGACTGTTCCCCAGCCTGTCTTAAAAATCTGGAAAGACGATTTATTCCACCTTTTATTAGGCGCAAGATTGATCTGCAATTATTTTTGTACCCTAAAATGGTAGCTCTACAGATGGCACAAATTAAACATGACATGGAACCTTAGACATCAGAAAACAGTGCACGTCTCAACCCAGGATGGGTAAGTACAGATGGCACAAATTAAACATGACATGGAACCTTAGACATCAGAAAACAGTGCACATCACAACCCAGGATGGTTACTTAACTGTGATCAGAATGAACAGAACGATAGAATCAGCCAAAAACTTCTTAATAATGCTGAAGTAGTCAAGATCCGCTAACTTCCGTAGACTAAATTTATGTGACAGGGTACGTTAATTCAAAAAAATTAGCCCACCATTGTGCCCCGTTGATCTTGTCTGCAGACACTGATATCGTGTACGGGGCAAAATGTCCACTGCTCGCTCTGTGAAAGTGCCAGAATTACAGGTCACGCCTGCAACTCAACACAAGAACCACGCACTTGCTCATTTGTGCCAGAAGGCAAACCACAGCAGACCGCTAAAATATTCACAGTCGCACTCGCGTACTGCCACTAGCAGTCACCATAAGAGCCCTCATGAGGAAGTGGTGTTCATAGCGAAGTTGAAAGGTATATATCTTTCATGTCCTTCCCTCCACAGCAATGACGTCGGTTCTCTGGTAAGCCTATCAGCAGCACGGTTGCAAATGTCAGTAGCTTTCCGCATTTCGCCTCGCCAATACGGGTTAATTTTACAACCTAGCTAAGTTGATACAATCTGTATTGGCACCTGCATGTCATGTTCCCATTAGGAAAAGTGGAAACTTGTCGTTAATCTTTGCTCTAATTCTTTACTTTGTGTTTTTATTTCTTTAACACTTTGGGCGCCGTGTGCCGACCAGTGGGCATTTTGAAATGTCACTGTTCGACCACGTGCCCACTGGTAACTATTCTATTTGCCTTACTTCAAGCCTCTGTCTACACCTGTGGACATGTTTTATATGTCAAAAGCACACACTAGAGGCGTTTCCGGTCCCAGTAGACAACGAAATGATACGTGGACCAGGCAGAATGTGTACAATAACACCGAATTTTGAGGATCGAAAATTTTAAAAGTGTTCTGGGATTTTAGACAATAGCATTTATATTTTGTCACGAATGGTACACAGAAAGTTACAGAAATACTTCTCAAACACAAATGCGGTTACGTAACTAAATCTTGCAGCTAATAAAATATTGTTTATAAACGAAGTTGAAATATCTGTCCACATGAAATGCAGTTAAATTTGTAAACAAAAGAATTATTACACGTAATTTCATTGATGTTTTTGGAAACATTCAAGGCACATTGGTATTTTGCATGTCTCGCTAAACGTGTTAATTTTTTTCGCATGTTTTCGAGAATAAGCAGCTTATGTCGATGTGAAATACGTTTGTAGCACTGGATTCACCGTTTCCTTGTAACTCTCTTCTGTCCCGCATATTCCTTCGTAAATGTTTTGGTTTGCGGCTGGAAGGTCTTGCTGGGTTGCGACCCTTCGTAGGATGGGTATTGTGGTATGAGTGGGACAGTGCACAAATGATTTAAATCATACTTAACTGGAAGAGTGCAGAAAGTTGAAATAAGCAGTTCAGATGATATAGATGAAACAATTAATTCCTCTGGGGAGTTATCAAAAAATGGGGCCGGCCGCGGTGGCCGAGGGGACTGAGGCGCTCCAGTTACGATCTGCACGGCCGCTACGGTCGGGAGTTCGAATCCCCCCTCGGGCATGGATATTTGTGCCGTATTTAGTATAAGGTAGTTCATAAGTAGTTTGTAAGTTTAGGGACTGATGACCTCGTAGTTAAGTCCCATAAGCTTAACAAACGTTTGAACATTTTGAACAAAAAATGGGGTCCCTCAAGGTTCGATCTTGGGTCCCTTGCTATTCTTAATATATATTAATGACTTGCCATTCTACACTCACGAAGATGCTAAGCTAGTACATTTTGCTGATGATACAAGTATAGATATCACACCTGACAAATAGGAATTAACAGATGAAATTGTAAATATCTTTCAAAAAGTTATCAAGTGGTTCTCTACAAGTGGACTCTCGTTAAACTTTGATAAAACCCAGTACATACAGTTTCATACAGTAAATGTCATGACACCATTAATAAATTTAGACTTTGAACATAAATCTGTAGCTAAAATAGAATATTCAAAATTTTTAGGTGTTTGCATTGACGAGGGACTGAATTGGAAGAAACATATTGAAGATCTGAAACGTTTGAGTTCAGCTACTTATGCTGTCATTGCCATTGAAAAATTTGGTGATATGCATCTCAGTAAATTAACTTACTACGCCTATTTTCATTCATTGCTTTCGTATGGGATCATATTCTGGGGCAAATCGACATTGAGTAAAAACGTATTCATTGCACAAAAACGTGTAATCAGAATAATTGCTCTTGCCCACCCAAGAGCATCCTTTAGCGATCCAGGGATCTTCACTGTAGCTTCACAAATTTGTTATTAACAATCCGACCCAATTCAAAAGTAATAGCAGTGTGCATAGCTACAACACTAAGAGAAAGGATGATATTCACTATTCAAGATTAAATCTAGCTTTGGCTCAGAAAGGGGTAAATTACGCAGCCACAAAAGTCTTTGGTCACTTACCAAGTAACATCAAAAGTCTGACAGATAGCCAAATAGTATTTAAAAAGAAATTAAAGGTATTTCTGAACGACAACTCCTTCTACAATGTAGATGAATTTTTTAGATGAAACTTAAAAGAAGAAATTTTAAAAAATACAAATAAAAAAACAACAAAAATGAAAGAAAAAAATCCTTAAAACTTTGATTGTCAAGTGTAGACAATATTTACTAGACTGACCCGTTCCACATCATTACGAAATGTCGTATATATGTTCTATGGAACAAGTATTAATCTTATCTAATAGACGAGTGCTTCAACAAGACATTCTTTGAAATCACAGATTCCCATTTTCTTACCGTTTATGTTATTGTACAAATGCAGAGAATTTACTACGCATGTACAAGTTATGAAACGGAAGGCAAGTCTCTTGTATCATTTCGCATTTTTTCATATGTATGGGGCATATGAGCCTTCTGCTCCGAGAGGTCGATAAACGGCTGTCCTTTGTTATACTCTACAGCCATAGCAGGTTTACGTATTTCCCTTCCTCCTTGTATAGCCTGAGCCAATGAGGCCTCATGTTTCGTACTAAGCATTAACACATCTCTTTTATCCTTCCATTTCAAAACGACGGTTTTGTTTTCATTCTGCTGGTCTATAACATCCCCTTTTTCAGTTTCGTCTTGACCACATCAGGAGGATTATTCTTTCGATTCCTGCGTAACATGCCCACTAAATGTGTCTTTCGTTGTATTAGCTCTGTAGCTAGTGGATCACTGGCGTACCAGTTGTCTGTACACAGTGTTCTACCACTCTCTAAGAACCCCTCCATCAAATCCGTTACCACTCTCTCGGACACAGACACATCATTTGCTCTTCCTTTTCCATTGTACACTTTGAACGATCATGTGTAACCTCCAGTAACACACAGCTTGGAAACTTTTATCCCATATTTATGTCTTTTGTTAGGGATGTATTGTTGAAAGCGAATACGTCCACGAAATGGTACGTTGCTTTTGTATATAAACGGCTTCTTCTGTTATGTCGGATTCTTTTAATTTAGTACTCAAAAATTCCAAAAAATTAGATATTTTTACGAGCCTGTCTTCTGGATCTGATTCTTCCTCATTATTTGAGAGGTGTAACATTGAAAGTAACATTTAAAATCTGTTACGATTCATTATTAGTCGAATCCCATTTTGATAAATTCTTTCTATGGATCAGTAGTGTCTCAGTTTGGGAACCGGTATAAATCCCATCCAGAGACATATCTCCAAAAAGATGCGCATTTCATCAACGTTGGTGTAAACCCATTTGGATTTGAAGGCTCGACTAAAGTAATGTTTTGCGCATCAAACCTATTGGCCTCTTCGACCAATAGCAATATTATGTTATCATCTATAAAGTATTCAAAATATGCAATGGCAGGTAGTCCTTGAAGCTGTCGAACACCATTTATCGGAACACAAGTGTTTGGAAACAAAACAAAAAAGTAAAATTAAGTCTGTCACCTGCTACAAGTTCCTATTCTTTCCTGTCTGAAATATTCGCAGGAGGAACATCAGCATTGGGCTGAGACTCGATTGATATTGCATTATTTACTTCATCCTCATCCTCAGATATCAGTGTTTTCACCATCAGATGAAAAATTCGGGTCTCCAACGGAATAGTCAGAAAGGCCTGGTGCATCATCTTCAGAAAGACTACTTAGCATTTCATCGCTCTCTGCAACGGTGACACTTAGCCATTTTGTTTCAAATTCTGTAATGAAATACATGTGTTAATTTTCTAACCAACAGAGATTCAACAATCACAAATTTATGTACCACAACGTTCAGAAGATATGTTGATGAAGTCGGATGTGCCAGTTTTAAGTCCACTGCACAATAACAAGCTCAGTAATACATCATTTAGCACATCTAGACGTAAAGCAATGCTAGTCTCCAGCTTACCGAGGGTCTAATCCAAGTGTGAGAAGACATCCAATGCCTTTTCAGTATTGTTTCATAATAGTCAATGGTGAGCAGCGTCCAAGGAGCGATGCGAGAACTGCCGTCTGGAAGACCGTGTCCGGCTTATATTGCTGTCAAATGGTCCCACAGTTGGCATAGACAGGCAAAGAAGCGGTGTCGACTGTTGAGTTGAATCCCTGGCGGTTGTACGTATCTGTCGTGATATGTGTTGTCATTTATGCTGCCCGGGAAACTGACGTGCGCGTTTGGTTGCGTATGTGGTAGGCTGTATGTGACACACAATTGCTTCCTTGGGCCAAGTGCCCACCGGCGGGCATTTTTAATTAAAAAATAATAATAAGTAAAAAACAAGTATATCGCCCATAGTCCAAAATATATCGGTTTAAGTTAAAAAAGTGTGCTGTCCCACTGACTCAATAACGGATTGTAGCACAGCGCTCAAAGTGTTAAGTTCTTGTTTCTGTGTTCTGAACCCAATCGTTCTATCTCTACTCATTAATTGCATCATCGTCTAAAACATTTCCGTAATACTGTTAGATGCAATCTCCTGATTAGCCGTCCCTTGCGTTCTCCACCTCTCGTTACTTACGCAGTGGCGGTCGTAAATCCGCATTATTGGAAAATGGGAGTAGTTAGAGACCTGCAACAAAGTTTCCGTGTAATTTCGGACGTTTATGAAGTGTTTTGTAACAGACTACCCCTACTCTTGCCCCCCGCCTCCCCCTCCCCCCACAAAATGATGAACCAGATGCCGAAAACTATCGCATCAGGCATGACCTTGTATCAAATAAAGTTAGCAACACAGATTTGCATGTTATTTATTTTTGTCTGCAAGTCTCCCTTAATATTCTTGGATACAAAATTAAAGTCAGATTTCTTAATCTCTTTCTATATAAAAGCGAAAGAACACTCTAAAACCTGAAATCTCGAAAACTACTTCACCTATGAAGCTGAAATTTGGCAGTAATGTAGTTTATAGAGAGAAAAGATCAGCTAAGAAAGCATTTTGTGAAAGGTGCATGGCGGAGCATAGTTCTCCTACAAACTCACGAAATCTACAGTTTCAGGCCCATCTTCACGAAATTTCGCATGTTTGACCTTCAAAACAAGAGGAAGGTCACCGTCTACGTTACGTTTCATAAAGTGCAGGGGGAGGGTACTATGCAACATAAAAATGGATCCCTAAATACCTGGAAGATTTGAGAACAACAAACTGCGTTTTTCCCTGTGGCCCTGTTTTCCTATTGCATAAAAATCGATGGTTTTGTTCCGATATTGATGAAATTTTGTACATTCTACCTTCTACTATCTGTATAAAATTTCGTTGTGTGCATGGTGAAGGGGGCTTAACTTACGAAATTTTATAAAATACATAGTTTTGGTCCAGTCTTTATGAATTTTTGCACACATGACCTTTAAACCAAGAGGAAGATCACTGGGTACATAAATTTTTGTATAGTTCATGACGGAGGGTACCTTGCAGAAAACTTTGCCAAGAGAGGGAAAGGTGGAAACGAACCGAGAGTTGGGAAAGAAAGAGGTGGATGCAGAAAGAGGGGGGAAGGGGATGTGATCTACGAGAGTGTAGGATAAATAAATACCTGGGCAACGCCGGGCTTAGGACTAGATTATAATAAGAACGATTGGTTCAAAATATTGTAAACAAGTTCCTTCCATTGATCCCAGCCCTGTATCCTTGTCTGATCTACTTCTTACCGCATGAACAGACGCATATTCAGTTCTGGAATATAGTGAACGCGCGTCATGTTACCCATCTCATTTCGGCTCTTCTGTCGAATTCGAACTTTGAAGGAAGAGCAAGCCCATCTTTTCTCGCTAGGTTCCAGAATCTCCTGTTTTCCCTTAGTCTCTCTTTCTTTTAAAAAACCTCGATTCTATCTAAATTAGTAATTTTTGAAAGCATTTTTGGAGCAGCGATCTTAAAATGATAAATAATTAAGACAGTCATGATCGGCAACCGGTTTCGGTCCTACAGAACCATCAACAGGCCTTTCGCAGTAAATATAACAGATAGACTTCCGTGATACCAATAATTACATTCCACATTTAATAGTAAAATAGATAATAAAATGACAAAAGTTTTTACCCTTGTTGGTGGACGGTGGCGGTGGCCGGTGCAGGCGTCAAATGCTGGTGTAGGCAGCTGAGTTAAATACAGGATGCTCTGCTCACGGCTCGTCACGTAAGCCAATCAGAAGTACAGTAAGGATTATGTGTTAATACAATAAAATACAATAGTTAAAATTATTTCACAGTATTCGTAAAATCTACTTTGATTCTGTACAAAATAGTAAGTACGTAACATTAAAAATATACACGGAACGATGAATAAAATTGACGATTAAAATCGGTTGTATGTGGAGCCATTGCCCTCTATGGGCTTTTACAGAAAGCTTATAAAATACGTTGGGCCAAAGATGACACTCGTTGGACATCGCCAGATTTCCATGGCCATGAAGTATCGATACATACTGCAGAAACCGATTGCCAATAAAAAGCTCTGCAACTTGCCGTCCTGACTGTCTTATTTTAATTATCTATCTAAATTTGCCTAAGATGCTGACCCTTTACTTCCCCTATTGTCAGCCGCCATCTTATCGACCAGAACCTGAGATTCCCGTAATTTTGCTGCCTCTAACCGTGTCGACATATGAGCGTCGCTGATTTCAACCAACCGACACCTATGAACAAAACTTTCGACCCACTTACCAAAAAACAACGACAAATCAATCTTTGCTGCACCTGTGCACCAGCAAAGGAACACATAATTACATAAGAAATTACTATATCACACAAAAATTGTTAATCTACTACACAAGCCTCACTGCCATCAATATTAATCACAAAAAAAGAATTACTTTCCATTTGAATAATGTGTGACTGCTCTATCTTAACTAAATTGAGTTTGAATGGTCCAAAACCTATCCTGGCAGTTAACATGCAAAACTCGAAATTCAAGAATTCAAAAAAACAAAAAAAAGTTTCATTAGTGTAATGTACAACAATGCAAGACCCCCACTATCTTTACTACATTGTTTTCTAATGATCAAAAACGTATTCTGGCATTTAACGTGTCACCCAGAACTCAAGAATTCAAATATCTTAACTATATCAGGTACAAATCGTCAGAACGTATCCTGGCAGGGTCGCCATTATAAAACGCTGACTGCACCACAGCCTGTCTTAAAAATCTGGAAAGACGATTTATTCCACCTTTTATTGTGCGCAAAATTGATGTGCAATTATTTTTGTACCCTAAAATGGTGGATCTACAGATGGCACAAATAAACCATGACATGGAACCTTAGACATCAGAAAACAGTACACGTCTCAAGTCAGGTAAGAGGTACTTAACTGTGCCCAGAATGAACAGAACGACGGAATCAGCCAAAAACTTCTTAATAATCTTGAAGAAGTCAAGATCCGCTAACTTCCATAGACTAAATTTATGTGACAGGGTACGCTAATTCAGGAAATTAGCCCACCATTGTGCCCCCTTGATCTTGTCTGCAGACACTGATATTGTGGATGGGGCAAAATGATCACTGCTCGTTCTGTGAAAGTGCCAAAATTACAGGTGACGCCTGCAACTCAAAGAACCACGCACCTGCTCTTTTGTGCCACAAAGCAAACCACAGCAGTCCACTAAAATATTCACAGTCGCACTCACGTACTGCCACTAGCAGTAACCACAAGGGCCTCCGCGAGGAAGTGGTGTTTGGAGCACTGGAAATGACGTCGATTCTCTGTTATGCTTGTCAGCAGTGTGACGTGTTTGGGAAGCTGATACAATCTATTTTTCCACCTGCATGTCATGTTCCCACAAGGAAAACCGGAATGAGGAGGTTGAGTCACTGGTTCTGGCCCCTCATCCTGCGGCCATCCTACCTCCCTCCATCGTTAGACTACCTTAAAATGCCTCCTCATTTCGCCTCCCATTGCGACGCAGTAAAGCACAGTATTTCCCAAGCGCACACTTTCAAAACAAAACACCACCTGTTGCTTCCACCACTATGCACAGCAGAATAATTTTTGGTCCCTTGGTAGCCTCGAAATATGTAGCGTACTTAGACGCACTGACAATTAAAAGTACAACAATTACTGACAAGGAGAGGCCTCGACGTTTGGAACGTGGATTTACTGCATACGTCGTGCACTCGTAGTACTGCATGAAGACAACTTTATTTGAAAACAGTAGCGCGTTCTTTTCAATTTTTACAGAACTTCTAAGTCTTTGGCGTTCTCCTTTTTTATAAAATCATTTTAACAACAAATGTATTCTTTGTGCCCTTAGATGTTATAAATACCGATAATAGGGGTTTTTAGAAAAACACATAAATGAATATATAAATTAGGGATAAATTTTAACTTGCAAATTTATACGCTGCTGTAAAAGAAAGTGAGTAAACCTGTAGAGATGACGTCGATTTTGACTGATGTCGGAATATGAAGGAAAATTAGAGGTTGAGCCCCATCGAATGCGTGATCATTAAAGGTAGAGTTCATGCTCGGATTTTTTTGGGCTAGGATAGAGAAGAAAATCGGTCGTGCCGTTTGAGTGAACCAACCCGGCATTTGCCTGCAGTAATTCAGGGAAATCACGGAAAACTTAATATCGATTGCCGGAGGTGGATCCCTACCGAATTGCCGTCCTACCGAATGCAACCACTGCGCCACCTCGCTCAGTGATGTCGGAAGTTGTCACATGATGGATAGCAGATGTTCTTAAAATGATTTCTATGTCGTCCTCCAAGAAATTACGTAACGGCATACCCGCCAGAGTACCATATATGCATACCCTTAAACAGGACTCAGTGTGGTATCAACTTGTGAACCAACAGGCGCCATGCCATAGACACGCACTCATGCTTCCTACAGCCAACCGAGCAAACTTGAAAGGGATCCATCTGTGTCTTTCAGAATGTTGGGATAGTCCTTAAAAGCTGTACGTGATGTTTAAAGTTGAATCTATCGTTTAATCAGACAACAAAAGTAGTTTGTTTTAAAGTTACTCATTCAAAACCTGATCTGATCTTAGTTGCAGTCCAAATAGTTGTCATATATTGATGTTTAACAGTCAAGATCACTAAGTCATCAAATAACTTCATCAAAATTTAACTGAACACGTACATTGTTCATTAATACAGTAATTTGGTTTAATTATGGCCCCGATATTGATGCATATACTGTTAAATGGCAAACAGTGCATTAAACTGATTATGAGCGCAACGGATCTTTTAACAAAGCAACTGTAACATGGAACCTACATCAAACACACACTGACTATATTCAAAAAATTTAACTGCTAGAAAGATATTAAAAACACAAACCACTTTCTTAATGTTCGACTACGAGAATTTTATGCAGATCAGTACCTGATTACCAAACTCAGTATCATACTCAATTAACTGCAGTGTTGCATAACTACGTTACCAATAAAGAAATCTTTTCAACAAGAGTACCAAAATCAATGCTGCACTTTAAAGCTAATAATAATAACTAATTATCAAATAAAGGAAGTAGGTTAATCTTCTAACTGTTCAGGAAAGAAAGGTCGGCTTTGTTACTTATTATTAATAATCACCATACATTACCTATATGTTACAACCTTTTCATAATTACCTGAAATGCTATTACCTTTATTCCAGAGGTGGTACAACCTTTCTTATAATTATATGAAATTCAATATATTCCAAATACAATCAAACCAATTTCCTGGCACTGCAGCCTCTGCTCTACATCGGAGCCACATACACAACACAACTGCGAGCTGAACCACAAGTCTGACACTCTGTCTCTCCGCACGAGCTACAATGCTATGCGCTACATAATCTTTGCTAAAGATGGAACTTCACAACTCCACAGATTTATGTATACATATCGATACACACACTAGATGCAATATTATACGTTTTCTTGCAAGCAAGTAACTCCACAGGAGGCACAATATTAGACATTTACTTACAAATTAAGTAATATACATTTTCTATGGACACGTTTCATCCTTTCGGAGAAATGGCCCACAAGTTGGACGCGTTGCCTCAGTTGGGCAATGATGTTGGTTGCAATGGTCACATCAGAATTCTCACATCCATAGATGAGGTTCTGGACGTCCATGCAACACAGACGTTGGTCATGAGCGTCTTATCGTAAGGGTATCAGATCGTGCAGTTGCCACAGCACAGGTAATAGCCAAAACACCACAACTAATACGTGTCAGGTATGATGGGACCACAACTAACATGTTTTACTTGTTGACTCACAACTCTTGCAGATCTATGTGAGGAGCAGGCATGGAATTATGTATCCCAAGACAATATTCGTCATCTATATGATGGAATGGGTGCTAGGAACAGCGCCTGCATTGCCACCTGAGGAGGCAGCACCACATACTATTAGGCCTATGGGTGTTTGATCAACATGGGCTATCTGAGTATTCCTTAAGCTTGTAAGAAGTCAAGAATTCTGACATTCTTACATGCATTTTAACGTGTTCAGTTATAATCGCATCATTATTTTGGTTAATTTGATAGCACACACAAGGTATGTGTTAGTAATCAAACCTGCAAGGGCAGGCCACGACGTTTGGAACGCGGATGTACTGCAAACTTCGTACACTCGTAGTACTCCATGAGGACAACAAAACATGTAAGCAGTAGCGTGTACTTCTCAAGCGTTTTTGAGAAAATCGCAAGATAATTTCGGTCGGTAGTCAAATATGTATCATCTGTACCTGTGAGTGGCCTATTTTTGTCATGAGCAGTCACCGCACGCTCACCGCCTAAACATCTATAGCGAGAGGTCTGAAGATGATCTAAACTTAGATCGAAACCGGTCACCTATAATAATAAATTGTAAAAATTTTTCGAACTGGACAGTTATTTTTAACATTAAACGTATTCGTTACTATTTATATTATACCTGATATAACGGAAAAAATACGTGTAATCAGATGGAATTTCATTTCATCAAGCGTCTTCAGAATTGTTCTTATTTAATCGAAAGAGAAATTGCTTGTCGTGAAGACGCTATTAAAATACAGTCGATACTGCATGACCAATTATCAGCGCTGATATTTAAGAAAATGCTGCGTTAAACTTGCTTTGCTTCAAATTATGAAATAAAAGAGAGGTTTTTAAAAATGTTAGCGAGGATTTGTTGTTCTATGGAAAACCTCAAAAGACCTTGCGTATGCGGAAACATGACAGTTATTCAATGCACCTGGTGCCGTTTAACTTTGTTTTCCATGTTTTTTACGAAAAATACCATCCTGCAACTTGTAATGTCGAAAGCGACGATTAGTTGTACATCTTTCGAAAGCCGTCTGAGGATGTCAAAACTTGTAGGTAACAAGGGATTTTCAATTTAAGGGCACAAAGAATACATTTGTTGTTAAAATGATTTTATAAAAAAGGAGAACGCCAAAGACTTAGAAGTTCTGTAAAAATTGAAAGACAGTATCCTATGGCGAACGTATAATCGCAGTGTATGAGAAAGAAATATATCTCTTTATTATTATGAGAAGGCTTGTATGATCATATTCTGCCATTGATCTCTATAATACCTGGATGTTGAACTACAGATTAGTGAGCGTGCAGCGAAAGATGTTCATATTGTCACGTTCAAAACTGCAGATGGTCCAGAATTCGAAGGATGGTCGTTAATAGAGCACATCACTTTACACATAGAACATGTTTATTGCCAACACAAGTGTACACTCAGTACAGACTGCCTCCTGCTTGGAGTGCTCCACTACTTCACATAGAAATAATTTTCTGGAACTTACAAAAACATCAAACCTAAGAAGTATGTAGAACATCCTAGAAATAGTGAATACAAAGAAATAAGTTTTTTCTGCCCATGGCGGGACTGGAGTTGGGGACCGCTATCACAGCTATCTGCGATGATAACAACTGCGCCAAGCGTTACGTCGGAAGAATGGCGGCATTGCTCCCCTTCCTGAGAGAACAGGGACTCGCTGTTAGGTTCCCTTTCGAGCCAGCGGCAGTCTCCTGGATTTTGTCATGGGTCCTCTGTATGTCAGTTCCGGAGAATCCTTCCATTCTGCCTGCACGCCTCCCTTACGCTGACGACGACCGGCGCCAGATCCTCCTGTCGTGGCTTCATCATTATCATAACGGTCCCCAGAGTCCCCGAACAAGAGGCCGTTTCTTTCTGCCTGATCTTTGGGATAGTGGTAAGGCTTAATACGGATAATGTGCACAATGTCTCTTCGTTTTCTTCGTTTTGAGGACGGCTTATAATCCTTGACTTCGTGACGTCTGACAGGCGGCGAATGACACGATACGGACCAAAGAATCCCAGATGACAGGAGATTGTAGAATCGTGGAAATACCTGAGAACAGCTGGTCGTATATGTCACATTGTCTCTTCGTTGTTTTTTTTTTTTTTTTTTTTTTTTTTTTTTTTTTTTTTTTTTTTTTTTTTTTTTTTTCGTTTTGAGGACGGCTTATAATCCTTGACTTCGTGACGTCGTATGACACGATACGGACCAAAGTATTGTTTCAGTAACTTTTCCGATAGCCCAACTTTCCGTACAGGGGTAAAAATCCATACTAGATCTCCGGGGTTGTACACATCAGGTATGTGCTTGGCGTTAAACCGCTGACGGTCCTTTCCCTGGGAGTCCAGTGTCCGTATGTCCGTATGCGAGCCAGCTGTCTTGCTTCTTCGACCCTGGTTATAAGTTGTTTCACATAGTAATCATGTCGTCCAGTTGGAATGGGTACAGAGTAACCATTGTCGTCTCAGCTTCACGGCCATGAAGCAGGAAAAACGACATGAAGCCAGTGGTGTCTTGCCTTGCTGTATTATAAGCACACGTCACGACTGGCAGTATTGTACCCCAATCCTTCTGCTCAACATTGACATACATCGACGGCATATCTGCTAACGCGTTGTTAAAGCGTTCTGTAGGCCATTCGTCTCAGGTTGGTCGGCAGTTGTGATTCTGTGGACAATGTCGCAACATGACCTTACCTCTGATGTTAGTTTCGACATGCGTTTCCTCTATCAGATATCAACACACGTGGTGCATCATGCTTCAAAATAATGTCTACTACTAGGAACTTTGCGATCTCTGAAGCTCCTGTAGTCGGCAAAGGTTTGGTGACAGCGTAGCGGGTGAGGTAGTTAGTACAGAATATTTATTATCCATCGGTTACCGGTTGTCGACTTCGGGAACCTCCCTAAAAGATTCCACCCAGCACGGTGGAATGGAGCTGCTGCCGGCGGAATAGGTACGAGATGCCCTGGAGGTAATTGCGGCACATACTTCCGTCGCTGCCACTCTTTACAGTGATTCTCACAGTACTTCACAATCGTTAGAGACCTTTCCAGTAATACCTGGGTCTGATTCTGTCTATGGTATTCACGAATCCCAGATGACAGGAGATTGGAGAATCGTGGGAAATACCTGAGAACAGCTGGTCGTAGATGAGCAGGAACGACCAGTAGCCATTTGGGGCTTAGTGGATCATAGTTGCTTTGATACAATGTCCCGTTTATAAGCTGAAACTCTCCTTTGGTCGGTTCTTTCTCTAAGGCCTCTGTGGTTTGTAATAGTGCTGGATGTTCCCAGTGTTCAGCTGTAATGTCACCTAACTCAGTGAGGGCTGAAATTACACACATGTTCTTGTGTTAGGCTAATGGATTCCTCGAAAGGCAATCGGCGTACTTGTGTTTGTGCCCTTTTTTAATAATACTATGACATTGTTCTCTTGGAGGTTTAGTTCAAATGTTTGTATATCTATCGGACCAAACTGCGTAATCATCAGTCCGTAGGTTACAAACTACTTAAACCTAGGTAAACACCCATGCCCCAGGGAGGACTCGAACCTCCACGGCGATCAACCGCCCGCTCCGCAACGAGACGCTTTAAACCGCTCGGCTACCCCACCGTGGCTTGGAGGCTTAGTGTCCATCTTTCTAGTCGACCTGATGGATCCTCCCAAACTGGCCATCCAACATAAAGAATGGTGGTTTGTCACGATGGTGAATGGTTTACCGACGTTTACAGAAGTTCATGCAATGGACGTGCCTTGTTACAAAAACCTTTTATGAAACGACGGTAGTATGAGCCACAGCCCGAGGAGACATCATGTATGTGCTGAGGAGTTGGAAATTCTGTGACTGCCCTTACTTTATTTGGATCAGAACGAACACAATCTCCGTTCACTAGCTGCCCAAGGATTTTTATCTCTTCGGCGACGAAGAGGCACTTGTTTTGGTTGAGGCGGAGTTCTGCTGTCTGAACACACTTCAGCACAGTTACAGATGGCTCAGGTGTTCCGCAAATGTCCTTGAGAAAACGCCAATGTCATGTAGATAACGAAGAAACAAGTTGTCCATCATGTATTCGAATGTGGCCGGTGCATTTCATAGTCCAAACGGCATGACCTTGAATTCATAGAGGCCTCCGGGTGTAATAAAAGCAGTCTTCTCCCTGTCAGCTTCGTCAACCTCGATTTGCCAGTAACCTGTCTGCATGTCCATGGTTGAGAAGTATGTAGCCCCTTTCAAACAGTCTAAGGTGTCGTCAATGTGCAGCAATATCTACCTTTGGGATTTTGTTCAGTCGCCGATACTCGGCACAGAAACGCCATCTGCCATCCTTCTTCTTCACGAGAACCAGCGGAGATGACCAGGGACTCTTTGAAGGTTGAGTAATGTCATCGTGCAGCATCTTCTACACTTCCTCCCGAATTATCCTTCTTTCAGCTGGCGACACTCTGTACGAACGCTGGCTAATTGGTGGATGTTCTCCGGTGTTTTATCGTGGGCTGTTACTGTGAGTAATGACTGTGAACATTTTCGTACATTACAGGACAGGTTACTCTGTAAATTCAAAAATTTGATCTGAAGATGGGCAGCTGTCCCAAAACCGGTCACGTTTTAGAAAATATAAGCGATCTGGAGACTGATATTCAAGAATTTTATTCATATGACGATCGCGGAAACTCCATCGAGACCCATAAGTCTTGCTTTGATAAGAATTTATGTATGTGTCGTATTCGTCGAATATTAAAATGAATCTCAAATAATCGAAAGTGGCATGTAAAACAATCTATTACAATGAAACGTACGTATTTTTAAATAATTTACAACGAAATGAAACTGAATTAAGGAATGGAAAAGAGAGAAGTATGAAAATGAAACATTTTTCAAATACAACTACGTAATACTACTTATAAGAACCAAGGTATACATTTAAAGATAAGTAGATCATGGCGCCTCTAAAAATCAAAAATTATAAAATACTGAAAATGTGAAATGTTCATTGAATCTAAAGGGACTTCCGTGGGAATGTGGGGTTATTGGGTGAGAACAAAATCAATTGAAACATATAAAATGTAGATAATATTGGCATTCGTTAAAGGTAATACGAAGAGACGAAAATATTGCACATTCAAAAGAAACATATCTTGGAATTAGCAAATCCGACGATTCCTGCATGAAATAAGAAAACAAGAAGAGCTGGTGTCGGTAGCTAGAACAGCTATACAGGTCAGTTCCAGTTAACGAAACCTATCGATAACTAGAATCCAGCTATATAGGTCAATTCCAGTTACTGATTTCGACCATTCCCATACAAAATACGAGGAATAGGTCTCGGTAACTGGAATTCAGCTATATAGGTCAGTTCCAGTTACCGATACCAAACGTTCCCGTAGAAAATATGAGGAGCTAGTACAGTTAACTAGAACTGACCTATACAGCTATACAGTGGCGACTTAGTGTAGTGATACTGCCAAAGACCGTTAAATGCTATTTCAAAACACCGTCACATAAAAGGAGAGGAATAATCTTTTTTGTTGAGCATGAAACAGATAATTAATGCTCTTCCGACTCTGCGGTTGACAGGTTCTTACAAATACCCTTGCCCAGTCAATAAAATTACTTCTCCTTGTAACGCGAACATTCTGTTTCAACATTAGCACACAACACCGCCGCTTCAGTAAGTATAATTTAACTCCTTCTCCATCAGTAAATCATGATATTTCGGGTGTCGACACAGTTATTACAAGCAACCCTTGCTTGTCACGTTTTATGAGAATGTCATTTGGTAGAAAACTAAAATCACAGCTTAAGTTTATGTCAAAATGCAGTTACATTGCTCGATATAAACATGAAATCCAAAGAAATATATCAATCTCTATCTATATAAAAGCGAAAGGACACTCATTCATGCCGGCCGCGGTGGCCGAGGGGACTGAGGCGCTTCAGTCACAGTCTGCACGGCCACTACGGTCGGGGGTACGAATCCCCCCTCGGGCATGGATATTTGTGCCGTCCTAGTTCGTAAGTAGTTCATAAGTAGTTTGTAAGTTTAGGGACTGATGACCCCGTAGTTAAGTCCCATAAGCTTTACAAACATTTTTTCAACACTCATTCAGACACTCCCTCATTCACTCACTCACTGACTGAACACGAAATCTCAACAACTACTTCACTTATGGAGCTGAAATTTTGTCAGTAATGTAGTTCATAGGTATAAGACGTCACCTACGAAAGGGTTTTGTGATAATGCCGATTGTTCAGGAGATATGACGTCATAAACATTGAAAACTTCCCCGTATAGAGGCACGTGATAGTGTGACTGTATCAGTCAGCTATTTGAGAAGGAGAGGACTTAGCGACTTGCAACAAACTTCAAACATAACTTCTAACCTTTAGGAAACTTTTTCTCGTTGACATCCCCAGGAAAATGATGATAGAAAAAAAGTTTATCGCTTACTACTTTTTCGGTGTTCATGAAGTAAAATTACGGCATTTGGCATGACATTGCAATTTATTACTCGTAAACTATTAATTGTATTCGCGAGAAATGTTACAGACAGTATACACACATACCACTGAACGTACGTTCGAAATTTTATCATATTACGACACACAGTTCATGAGATATGGAGTAATAAACAATTACGTGAATGAAAAACCGCCACATCACGCATGACGTTTTGATTTGTTACGTCTTTCCTACTAACTCTATTCGCGACGTATTTTGCAAACGTTTTACACATGCACCACTGGATGTACTTTCGAAATAATATCGTATTACGACATATAGTTCAGGTGCTATGACGTGAAAGACATTGAAATACATGAAACTTCGCCCTAAAAGCATGAGGTTGTAATTTACTACGTTTTTACTAGCAAATCAATTTACAACACATTTCGCAGGCAGTTTCCTCATATTACTCTCTACAAACCTGGTAAATAATGACTTTGTAGGACCCATAATTCAGGAGATATCTCTCTCTCTCTCTCTCTCTCTCTCTCTCTCTCTCTCTCTCTAAAGGTCACTTACTCACTCACTGACGAAACACGAAATCTTTAAACCTACTGAACCTATGAAGCTGAAATTTTGCCGGTATGATGTTTAAAGGTAGAAGATGTTAGCTAAGAAAGTATTTACGATAGAACGGAATGACGAAATCTACATTTTCATTCCGACCTTCACGAAACTTTGGAAGGTCACCGTCTACCTAAAGTTTCATACAGTGCATGGGGAAGAGTATGTTGCAAGATAAAAACGGATCCCTAAGTATGTTGGTCGCTCCATAACTTGAGAACGGCTCGACCAATTTCACAGATTCTTTTTTTGTTGTTTTCATTATTGTCAGAACATAGGTTGTATGAAATAAAACTGGAAAATTTGAGAACAACAAAGTGCGTTTTTCGATGTGATTCTGTGTTTCTTTCTGTTGCATACAAATCTATAGTTTTGTTCCGATATTTATGAAATTTTGCATACTTCACTATAAAAACAAGAAGAATGTCACTGTGTGTATAAAATTTCGTTCGGTGCACGGTGGAGGGTACTTACCATACGAACTTTGATAAAATGAATTGGTTTTCTCAGATCTTGATGAATTTTTGCACACACGACACTTATACGAAGAGGAAGCTCACAAGATACACACATGTTCGTATGGTACATTTGACAGCAAAAAAAGTGGATCACCCCTGAATTCCTAAGTGGAGACCGCACCTGACGCTATGCAACCACCATTGCACAGCTGCGTCGCAGGTCGTCAAATCATTGCACAGTACAGTTATTACCTACCCACAATAGGTACTAAGTAAGTCTCCTATTTCTCCTTATGGCATTCAGGCAAGATACAATCCAATACTTTCGTACAACAAATATTAGAATAAACGCCATTAGAGATGAGACAGTAACACTTGTAAATTAAATTTAGTTGAAATAAGTGAAAAGTTAGATACGTTATCACACTTGTTTATTGACATGATGGTTTTCTTCTTGATCTGAATCTGAACGCATTGTGAAGCAAAAAACAGTTGTATGCCTGATCGAGATGCGATTACAGCTCACGCACTTTTTCGTGGCCCCACTCTGATCGGCGGAAGTCGGCTGAGCTCGTGTGTCACCGGAATGTTTATGCTCTCTACCAACCTTACCTTGTTACAGCATTGTACACCGTAGACCTCGTCAATGTATTGTTGATTTGTGCTTCGTATTGATTATTGTCTTCCACTTTGTTATTAGCTAAAATAATTCCACATACCCCGACGATTTCTTTTATAAGAAAGAAGGCTGACCTTGAAAGTGGCGTGAAGAATGTTAATTCTGATTTTTATTCTGTTACGACAGTAAAAACAGGCACAGAGCGTTGTTACACCCGCTTATTAAGTCCCTTTCAAATATTAACATTTCGTAGATATGCGTTCCACTTTTCTATTACTCAAACATTAAAGTGATATACTTAATTTCGTGTTCCATCTGTAACGCCTTAACCCATTACATGTTGTTTCTTTTAAAACCTGTAATCTATACGCCGTAAGCTGCCGGCAGCGGGGGAAAGAGGTGGGGCTTGTTCTAACTAGTATGGTCAGTGACAAGGTATTCGATAACTGGCAAATGTGTCGAGCAATTATTCTTCGCGGTGTGGTTGCCTTCAATAGTCATACTGAGGTTAGAAAACAGCAATGTGGATTCTGATACAATGTCGCATCGAAAATGCGATTACATGCGAAGCATAATATCCATCTGGGAAGGACGGGGGAGAACTTCAGTCTCTGCCATTTCAAAGCTTGGATACTGGTATTTGTCGGAATAGATGTACATTTTAATGGCGACAATAGTGCTTGCACTGTAAGGTTCAGTTTTCCATTATATCCACGTGCTTTTCGAGAGACAACGACAGCGAAATATTGAAAGTGATTAATAAAAGAGTCTGCCAAGCACTAAATTGTGAAAAGAAGCAGGGAGATACAGAGAAATATTTCAAGGGAGGGGTAGCAGGAGGGAGGGCGGGGCGTAGGAATGAACAGGAGTGCAGAACTGGAAAATAAAAGAGTGAAATGCTTACAAAGTACACCTTGCTGATATTTCACAGTTTGTTTTAGGGCCGAGAGAAAAGGAACGAATGTTTTACAGAACGAAGGATGGATTATCGGAGATATAAAACAACACTACTTCGTAGAGAGGACCCATGGACAGTAAAGAAAGCAGACATTAAAAGAGACAGTATTGTTTTAACGAAAACCACAATTTTTGACAGCTTTTTGGGGGAATAGACCAAAAGGAAAACTGAGGTTATAATGTAAGGGAGGTGACAGAGAGGAAGAGAGAAAGGAGGAAAAATTAACAACGAATAAATACAAGACAAATCGTTTGTATATTTCGTTAAGGACGGAGGGTGTGCTAATGGATGGAGGGGAGGAGAGAGACGTATTTGTAATAAAAAAAATTACTTTAACAGCGTCCATCTAAACTGATTACTCTCTATGCACGGAGTCGAGGTATAAATGAATAAAAATAGGATATTGAGTGAAATGAGAAGCACTGAATTAAAATTTGTGCCACGGGCGGGAATCTAACCCATACCTCCATACTTTCTTTTAATTCAATGCTTTTCCTTTCACTTAATTTCTTTGACATACTGACGCGGAAAACTGTCTCTGGGTATATAAATTTATAATAAAATAGGATAATAAAGGAACTGTATACTTAAAAAATCAATTTAAAGGCAGCTCAAAGGAAAAAGAAACTCATATTTTATTTCTTCTATAGTCTGACTTAGGAGATATTTAAAAAATAAAAAATAAATATAAATATAAAATACATTTTAAAGTACTAATAGTTTATTCAGAATCCCTCATTATTTGTTTCTTTCATACTACATCTCAGCGTAGAATCTATAACGCCGTCAGACCAGCTTCTCTTCAGTAAGAGCGACGACTCTATTTCGAGTTGATTGCTCGCAGTGAGACGGCCTGATTTGTATTTCGGCTATCTGCTTTTACTATGATGCCAGGAAGAAAACATTCTGTATTTACGTCAGTGCCCCACTCTGCGCTATGCTGGGGGCTGTTGGGCATCACCGCGACCGCCAGCTTGCTGGCTTCCACCAAGCCTCGCCTCGGCACGAGCTGTGGTCGACCGGCCAGCCCATAGCTCTCGAGCCACGGCTAATACAAGCACAGACCGAAAAATCAGGCTCAAACGTTTCTGCCAACCTACCCAAGTGTGTAGTATTAACTACCACAGCTAGAGCTATTTTGCTATAAAATGACCAGCCACTTTATCTTTTGACATTTCATTCAAATATTTAACGAAGTTAAAGAATATAATCATGATAAACGCAGCTACCACATAATGTTTCACCTAGACAGCAATCATACGACACAGGAAACTATCTTTTCAGCGCTCTGCGTTAGATTTAGACACAAGAAAATATGTATTCAACCTAGAAAACTACGTATGTTTTAAAATTAAACAATTCTGGTGGGAACAACACAAATATATAATGTCGGCCGCGGTGGCCGAGGGGACTGAGGCACTCCAGTCACGATCTGCACGACCACTACGGTCGGGGGTTCGAATCCCCCTCGAGCATGGATATTTGTGCTGTCCTTAATATTAGCTAGTTCCTAAGTAGTTTGTAAATTTAGGAACTGATGACCCCGTAGTCAAGTACCATAAGCTATACAAACATTTTAACATTTATGAAGTGTTCTCATTGTCTCTGAAACAATAAGTGCTACGAAACAGAAATACCTTCTGCTGAGACCCTTCATTTACACGATTGTTCTGTTATTCATAGTGAAGCGTTTCGTAATGGGTTCACAGGATCGCTTTAGTTTCTCGACTGTTCCACGCTTATACGAGGATCGAGGAAAACAAGTGCCAAAACGATATATGCGAGTTCTTGTTAACATTCTATTATTCTTAAATCAAATCAAATGTTCGAATGTGTGTGGTATGCCAAACTTACACACTACTTAAACTAACTTATTCTAAGGACAACACACACATACCCATGCCCGAGGGAGAACTCGAACCTCCTACACGATAGCAGCCTGATCCATGACATGGCACTTTAGACTGCGCGGGTACTCTGCGCGGGCTTCTTTGCATTTGTAAGATAAGGTTGGTGATTGAAATCTCATAGAAGAAGCGTGCTACACTGAAAACTCTTTTGTTTTACTATTTTGCTTCCCCGCCTCATCACCCTGTCGTCTCCTATTGTTTCTAATGTTTGTAATTCTATCGGACCAAACGGCGTGGTCATCAGTCCGTATCTTACTCCTAGGGAGACGTTTTAATCTTCTAATGGTTGTGTCAATAACAGGCGCTTGTTTTATCTTCACCAAAACATGTATATTACGTAGTTAACGTTGTTTTCAATTGTACCCACCAGAAATTTTTTTAGGTGTATAATCCTTAAATTTGTTTTGTTTATCGATTTCTCAAGGAATGACGAAAATTTTCTGGTAATCATGTGGTGAACTGTACGCATATTTATGTTTAGGGTCAATTGTCGAATTTGCATCGTGAAGATCTAACTTCAATATCATTTTAAAATTGACTCTGCTTTTCTGAGGTGCTTACTAGACAGCAGCATAATCTGCCACAAATATTTCTCAATTCGATATAGCAGTTTGTAGCTCTGTCAGAGAGTGGGTAAAATGTTACTCTCGCTCCAATTTGTAACTGAGAGCTACTGCCTCTTAATCTTTAAAAAGCGTCGACATTTTCATGTAGGAAGCGAACAGCTGCAACGTGAATCGCCACCTCATTTCCCTTGTGAAGACCGATGCAGATAATTCAGAAAGTAGGGATCGAGAATAGTTGTAGTTGCTATGTGAAATTCATCACCCTTGTCTGTAATCATATATGTGATAATTAAATGACACATCAAAGTTCAATTTTCAGATATTTTAATTGGAATACCACCAATAAGAGACTCTTGAAAGGTTCTTCTATGTACATATATGTGTCGTGACTGTTCTTTCGAAAGAACAGACACCACATAAATATACATAATTAAGGAGAAGACGAGAACAGCTCCAGCCTTCAGCGCAAATGCACACTACGCCTGAACTCTCGAGGTAATCGGCAAAGTGCCACGAGCAGTGAGTGCAAATTGGAAACGGCAACTACGTGAGCAGTGTGAGGAAGTTTGAGTCTTGTGGGTGACGAGGGGGGAGAGAAGTGGTAGCCCACACACCCGCGATGATCGTTGTTTTCCCACTCATGCAGTGGTTACCGTAACTGCTCAGATAGCAGTAGGAACTGGACCCGAATTCCGGCTGGGCACAACTGTTCAACTTCCCAAATGCGTGCACTCAGTGGCCACAAGCATCTTGTGTCGGATTATTTCTTTTAATCTAGATTCTTCTCTGTCATTCCAGGAAGCAGTACTATTATCACCAGACATGATCCACAATGTTGTCATTTCACTACCATAGTCGTACCAGGAAGATCATTTAACTACAGGCAATGTCTTTCTCGAGTGGTCCAACAACTTAGGAGAACATCTTGTGCACACATTATGCATGGCTTAATTACTTCTCCTACGACGTGAGATCGAGCATTGATGCATTTATAGTGAGGGAGACAAATGGAATGTTGCACAGATATATAAATAAAATAAAAGTAATCCACTGAGTTACGGATCCATTGTATTGATATCGACATGTAGCAGGACGTTTGAACAAATACGTTTTCCAGCGTTATGAAATATATAGAAAAATTAACATCAAACCGGGTTTCTAAATCTTTACTCTTGTGAGACTTTGGCGATACTATACTTTCATGTTCTACTGAGTACTCTCAAACTAATTTCATATTTATAGATTGCCAAAACGATTTTTGGTATCTTCAACGCCGCAGTTGAGTGGCCAGGCACATTGAGGTGCTATGCTCGGATACGCGAGGCTGCTCCTCAAATGTTCAAATGTTTGTATAGCTTGTGGGACTTAACTACGGGGTCATCAGTCCCTAAACTTACAAACTATTTATCAACTAGCATGCCCGAGGAGGTATTCGAACCCCCTACCGTAGTGGCCGTGTAGACCGTGACTGGAGCGCCTCAGTCCCCTCGGCCACCACGGCCGGCGGCCGCACCTCGTCGGGGGTTCTAATCCCCCCTCTGGCATGGATGTTTGTGTCGTCTTTAGTATAAGGTAGTTCATAAGTAGTTTGTAAGTTTAGTGACTGATGACCCCACAGTTAAGTCCCTTAAGCTTAGCCATAATCAACTTCGAACCATATCGCTTTCCTAAGTTGTGCGACTGGACTCGTGATGTCCTATCTGCAAGGTAAGCCGCGGTGGAGTAGCCGAGCGGTCTAAAGCGTGTCGCTGCGGAGCGCGCGGTTGCTTGCCGTGGAGGTTCAAGTCCTCCCTGGGGCATGGGTGCGTGTGTTGTACTTCGGTTAGTTTAACTATGTTTAAGTAGTTTTTAAGCTACGGACTGATGACGAAGTTTGGTGCGATAGATTTACAGACATTTGAACATTTGCAGTAAGAGACGAGGAGACATCTAGTGAAAAGGACGTGGCGAGTGTAATTCTTCCAGCAAAGTGAAGTAGACTTCTCCTGATTGGAATATGTATTCGAACTATATAATGAGCAATCAGAATATTGCTCTTAGATTTGAGGCAGTTAATGCTGCCCACTACTAAACTCAGAAAAGCAAAGTCAATTGCGAAATGAATTTGAATTTGTATCTTCACGGCGCAAATGGCCAAAATTGACCTTAAACATCAATATGCATTTGGCTCTGAACATAAGTACTCAGAGTTTCGTCAGCATTCTAGGTACTGATTAGCAAAACAAATTTGAAGGTTATACATATAACGAAATTCCTGGGGGTGCAATTAAAAACAATGTTAACTGTGAATAACACATGTTTTGGCGAAGGTGAAACAAAAGGTCTGTTATTGACACTACCATTAGGAGACTTACACGTCTCCTAAGGAGACTTCCAACCCTACAATTGTTCCTCCTCTTATGCAGTACTGCTGTGTAGTGTGCGATTATTACCTGATGGAATAGAGGGAGGACGTCGAGAAAGTTGAAAGAAAATATCAGATTATAACTCGCACATACGCTATTTGGCACTTTTATTTATTATTATTATTATTAGTAGTAGTAGTAGTAGTATTTCGAGCTTAGTATAAGCGTGGAACAGTCGAGGAACTGAAGCGATTATATGAACCCATTACGAAACACTTCACTGTGAATAACAGAACAATCGTGTAAATGAAGAGCCCCAGCAGAAGGTAATTTCCGTTGTTTAGCACTTACTCTTTACAGACACATTGAAAACACTTTATAAGTACGCAAAACGTGAATGATATACTACATGTATACATTTGTGTTGTTGCCACCAGAACTGTTAAATTTTACAACATGCTTACATTTCTAAGATAACTACATGTTTCATTACGTCTAGATCTAATGCAGAGCGCTGAAAAGAGAGAATAATTTTCTGTGTTATATGATTTCTATCTATGTGAAACATTATGTGGTACTACGTTTATCATGATTCTATTCTTTCACTTCGTTAAATATTTGAATGAGGTGTAAAAAGATAACGTGGCTGCTCATTTTATAGCAAAGTAGCTCTAGGCGTGGTAGTTTATAATACACGTTAGGGTAGGTTTGCAGAAACATTTCATACTTCAAGGGTTGAGTCTCGCCGGCCGCGGTGGCCGAGGAGGCTGAGGCGCTTCAGTCACGGTCTGCACGGCCACTACGGTCGGGGGTTAGAATCCCCCTCGGGCATGGATATTTGTGCCGTCCTAGTTCGTAAGTAGTTCATAAGTAGTTTGTAAGTTTAGGGACTGATGACCTCGTAGTTAAGTCCCATAAGCTTTACAAACATTTGAACATTTGGTTGAGTCTCGCTGTATTAGCCGTGGCTTGCGAGCTACGGGCAGGCCGGTCAACCACAGCTGGTGCCGAGGCGAGGCTTGGCGGAAACCAGCCAGCCGTGGCGTGCAACAGCCCCCAGCACGGCACAAAGCGGGGCTCTGGAGTAAATACAGAATGTTTACTTCCTGGCTTCATAGTGAGAGCGGAAAGCAAAAATACAAATCAGGCCGTCTCACTGTGAGCAATCAACTCGAGATAGAGTCGTCGCATTTACTGAAGAGAAGCTGGTCCAATAGCGTTATAGATTATATGCTAAGATGCATAACGGAAGAAACAAATAATGAGGGATTCTGAATAAATTAGTAGTACTTCAAATGTTTTTTTTAATCTCATCTCTATTTCCACATTTAAGTGAGAGACTGTGGAAGATATCTTGGCAACAGAAATAAAATATCTGTTTCTTTTTCCTTTGAGCTACCTTTAAATTGAAGTTCTTTTTAATATACAGTTCCTTTATTATCCTATTTTTATTATAAATTTATATACCTAGTAATAGTTTTCCGTGTCAATATGACAAAGACATTGAGTGAAGGGAAAAGTATTGAATTAAAGTAAGTATGGAAGTCTGGGTTCGATTCCCGCCCATGGCACAATTTCTATTTCAACAGTTTTCCGTATCAATATGTCAAAGACATTGAGTGAAGGGAGAAGCATTGAATTAAAGTAAGTATGGAGTTCTGGGTTCGATTCCTCCCTGTGGTACAAATTTTAATTCAATGCTTCTCATTTCACTTAATATCCTATTTTTTATTACATTTATACCCAGCCTCCATGCAAACAGAGTAATCCGTTTAGATGGACGCTGTCAAAGTAATTTTTGTTATTTCAGATACGTATCTCTCCTCCCCTCCAACCATTAATACACCCTCTGTCCTTCACAAAATACGCAAACGGTCTTGCATTTATTAATAGTTAATTCCTCTTCTGTTCTCTCTCTCTCACTCGCTGTCGCCGCTCTTGCATCATAACCTCAGTTACCCTTCTGGTCGGTTCCCTCACAATACAGTGATAAAATCTGTTGGTTCCGTTGACAGCATACACTCTCTTTTAATTTATGCTTTCGTTGATGTTTTTTTTAATCTCATATTTTCACATTTAAGTGAGAGACTGTCGAAGATCTCTTGGCAACAGAAATAAAATATCTGTTTCTTTTTCCTTTGAGCTACCTTTAAATTGAAGTTCTTTTTAATATACAGTTCCTTTATTATCCTATTTTTATTATAAATTTATATACCTAGTAACAGTTTTCCGTGTCAATATGACAAAGACATTGAGTGAAGGGAAAAGTCCTCTCTACGAGACCGTGTCTTTTCATACCCCCATACCTACAATAAATTCTTCGTTCTGTGAAATACAGAGCTTTGGTGTTTCTATTGACCTCCTCTGCTTTCATCCTAACAGACTATATCGTTAGACATGGTATATATTTCCCGTTTTAGAAACCGTTTTCTAATGCGTAAACGACGCTCCTTGCTACTTTTAAGATGCGTAATATTTCATTTATTATGGTAAGAGCTGTGTTACATTCTTGAGCGCCGCGCAGAGTAGCTGCGCGGTTTAAGGCATCATGTTTTGAATTGGGCTTCTGCTCGCGTCGGTGGTTCGAGTCCTTCCTCGGTCTTGGGTGTCTGTGTTGTCCTTATGTTAAGATAGTTTAAGTAGTGTGCAGACTGATGACGTTAGCAGTTAAGTCCAATAAGATTTCACACAGATTTTTCATGCAAACTTGAGCGAAACGAGACTATAGTTAAATAAACATACAGCAACATGTCATACAAAATCACCACAGAGCATGCTAAAAGTAGTATATTATCATACGCAATGCTACATAATTCTACATACTATATATAACTTTTTCGTTATAGTCCTAATGGACAAATCACCTGAGGTCATTAGTCCCTACTTAGCCTTACATGCTACTTTAATTAATTTACGCTAAAGAATACACGCATACACACACACACACACACACACACACACACAACTACACATGCCCGAGGAAGGAGTCGAACCTCTGGCTGAAGCGACCGCAACTCCGCGACAAGACGCCTCAGACCGCGATGCCAAGAAATTACTGTTATGTAGACAGATACCGCCGAACTATTTTACTTCTCGTACCATGTGTTCTGCACTCAATTTTGATGAAAAACATTATACTACCACATCTGAAAATCGGTAGTTGATCGGGCTGATGCCATCTTGTAATGGCTAAGATATGGTTTGATTCCTGCTGAGGAAACAGTTTTTAACAATATCAAACATCCCCCTCTCCATCTTCAATAGCAAGTAAGGAATTTAGGACTGTAGCATCTTTCAAATCACATTACCCATGTCCATTCGGTACTGACTAGAACAAAGTTGGATTAGTTTTCGTTTTTTCTTCAAAATGCCAAACCCCTCCAGGTCTCTACGAACGGCGCGATCCTAATTACTAGTAAACGAGATTGGGAGAGTTGTTACCTAGTCATCTGAGGTCAACGCTGACGATAGGCGCGGGGTTGGAGTCCCAGGCAGCACAACGTTATTTATTGCGCTACTTCAAAATGTTTGTAAATGTTTGTAAATCTATCGGATTCAACTGCTTGGTTATTAGTCCGTAGCTTACAAACTACTTAAACTGAGGTAAACTAACCTAAGGACAACACAAACATCCATGCCTGTAGGGCGAACAGCCGCGCGCACCGCAGCACGGCGCTCCAGTGCGCACGGCTAATCCGCCGCGGCTTGCGCTACTTCTAGCCGAACATATGCACATCCCGCTAATTGTGAGAACAGTAACTATTTCGTCTCTTTGCGTATATATAATAAATAGCGAATAGAGCCGGGGTTGGGCCCCTGCCGGGAAAGAAGTCAATTGTATCGTCTTTTCAAATTCAAATATAGCGCTATCTGTGAATTTATTTAATATCTGACGTGTGATCGTGCTTCGTTAACGATTCATATAGGTACTGCGTTCTATTCCACAATTTTATGACGTTTGACACCTGTGAGTTATATAACTTTAGTGGTTACCTCTCAGAAACAGTTTGAACTTCATGCCATTCCTGGTGCAATGCTAAAGTTAACCGGGTTCGAACATTGGCCCTGTAAACCGATACCAATGAAAACGTCAATGTCTTACGTCTCTTCATGCCTAATCTAGCCTCGATCAGAAACGCAAGCTTTTTTTGGTCAACAGTGCGTTCAAATTCAGAGCACGAACAAAAACTAATTGTGTCATTGAATAAGTTTGATAAGGTACCCGATTTGTCACTTATTGTAATTAAATTGAATTTACGTTGCTCTCTCGACTCTAATAACTGGTATTCTAATCTTTTTGAATGACGGTATTGAATTACATGTGGACCAAGTGCCATAAGGAGCAATGTTCTCTACTGCTTCTTTGGTACCATTGTGAATAGTGGAACGACTGTACTCTACAGGGGTTTTGAATGTGGAGTACCCGCAACACAGCTACGTTAGTTGGGTTGCATTCAGCAGTGATCCACTTTTTTTGCTGTCAAGTGTACATGGCAGAGGGTGCCTTGCAAAAAACATTGCCGAGAAAGGCAAAGGTGGAAACGAACAGAGACATAGGAAACTTTTGTGTCCCAGCCTTGTCGCCGCTTTTGTGTCTAGTTTTTGTCGTAGGTGTCGGTGGCCGAGTAGAATGAGACCGACACAGGAATAAAGGATGCACGCTTTTGCAGGTACCAAGGTGAGCAGCCAGTGGGACAGCAGAAACTAGAAACACTAGAGTAAATTAGAACGAGATATATATTTCACAGAGACTTAGTAATACTGAACTTTTACACAGTTCTTGACTGCAGAATACTGATTCATAGATTAGATAGAGGCCTGCCTACTGATGTTTCCTAGTGCCTATCTAATCTTAACTGGTGCCTATCTGATTCCGATGTGTTAACTGGTTCCTATCTCAGTCCCAAATGAACGATGTCGTTCAGTGGTGGCCACGAGCGAAGTTGTAGCAGAGGGCGCTCGTGGCTGACGTCGTAAGAACGCCGCGCCGTGCTTGCATGGCGGCGCGCGGCGAAAGTAGGTGGCGCGCACTTTAGACTTGTGCGACACCACAGAAACAAAGAGATGAATGCAGATAGAGGAGGGACTGCGAAAGTGTAGAATAAATAAGCACCCGGGCAACTATAATGTTATCTGCGACTTCAAATATATAATCGGTGACGGGTACAACGACGTAACATATGACATCTTTGACCAAAGTCGACGGGCGGTATCGAACACTAGAATTGACCCGAATAAAGTGTTCGTGTACTGCCTAAGTTCTGTAACTATACAAAGTAAACAATTACGGACACGATATATGTATCTAAATCCGAAAAGTCGGAGCAGAATCGCGTATCCTACTGCAAAACTATCTGCGGCAGATCCACTTTCTCCGCGAGTCGGCCCGGAAGGTCAGCAGCCTGCTGCTTTCGGAGGGAGTCTATTATTGAAACGTGCTGCCAAGTTCTCTTTTTGCGAGAGCCGTAAACCGCGGTGCTCGGACCGGAGCAAATTTGCGCCGGGCTGGCCCGGTATCTTCCCTGCCGGCTGCGGGTTTTACGCGTTCCGAAGCGGCGGCCCGCCTCCGTCTGTCTGGCCGGCTGGCTTTTATCACGTCCCCGCGGGCCGCTCCCAATGACAATGCGTGGCCCGGCCGTGGCTTTACGAGTGCCCGCGCACACACACGGCAGAGGGCGCTGCTAAAAAGTCTTAAAGAGCGGCCACAGCGCGCATCCTTACCGCCGCCGTGACGTATACTTTTCCTCTGCTGACCTAAAGGCATACGATGCTTTTTTGCAACATAGAGGGTCTCCAGAAAAGGACTCCCTGATTTCAAAATTAAATATCTCGACAGCAAATATCGATAGAGGAATGCAGTAAACGGTATGTTTATTGTGAAAAATGTTCAAATGTTTGTAGCGTCTATGGGACTTGACTACGGGGTCATCAGTCCCTAAACTTACAAACTACTTATGAACTAGCTACAACTAAGGACGGCACAAATATCCATGCCCGAGGGGGGATTTGAACCCCCGACCGTAGTGGCCGTGCAGACCGTGACTGAAGCGCCTCAGTCCCCTTTATTTTTTTTATTTTTTTTATTTATTTTTTTATTTATTTTTTTATTTTTTTTTTTTTTTTTTTTTTTTTTTTTTTTTTTTTTCGTTTGCTGTAAGCTTGTTTTTGTTTTAAGTGAAGTTTCTGGAACGGAAATGAAACTTGTGTTCAGATTAACTCAGACGTTCTCCTAACGATCGTTGTAACAAAATTAAATTTCTTCTCCAAAACTTAAGAATTTGTTGTTAAAATTATTCTTTGATGAACCGATTCCTATGTAAGTAATGTCGACAAAAATAATATTCTCTTTCTGTAAATTCATCAGTAATGAACTGATTGGCCGTTTAGTTCTTTAATGTGAAATTATTTCCACATTTAAACTAAAATGTCTTCATGTATACATTATATGTATATTCTTTCAAAGTAAGAAACTAAAGCGTAAGTACAAGTGATTGAATATATAGACATAAAATGACGTTGATATGTGTCTCATTTGCACCCAAATGATGGTATGTGAGCAGCCGACGAGCAAAGGTCGCAGAATTGCGTCTTCTTTCAGAGCAGAAGTTCTAGCCTATCCCTGTCTTTTTAAAGATTATCTTAAGTGCGTTCTCAAACTTCTTCTTATGGTCCCCGTAATTCCATGTTCTCGCATACTCCGTTTCCATATATGTCATAAACTCTATAAGGTTGTCACTACCGATTTTATTAACGACGTAACTGGTATAATGCCCAAGTAGCCACATCACATTATTGTTTTTCCATTGCGGATAGTATTTTTTGTCTGGTCTATACAATAGTTTTGTTTCTATACAATCCGGTGAGGTCCTGGTTACAAGCGCTATCTGTCGCCTAATCCACTTCCAGTGATGATCGCGGTTTCCGCACGTGAATTTGTGTGGAATAGTGTCCACTAGATTACAGGTGAGGCATCGTTCTGTGTCACTCAGTCCAATTGAATAAAGCCTCTCATTGGTGCTTACGATGTTGTTTATCGTTTTGTATAGCGCTGACTTAACGTTCGAAGGAAGTACGCAGCTGTTAATATTCTGCCACACTGCTTCCCAGTTGACCCCAATGTACTTCGATTCTATTTTATTCCTTCCTTCGTGTTTTCTTCTGTATTCCAAAATGTCTCTTGCAGTTAAGTTCTTGTAATTTTTTAGTCGTTTGCTCAGATAACTTCTCTCAAGATAGTACTCCCGGATATGTTTTAACTGAAAACTTATTGTTTGGACATTTATCGGTGAATCTGTACTTTCTGGTTTGACTGCTTCGAACAGCTTCGTAGCAAGGCTGTCAGGGTTGCTGTGTACGTGGTTGGTCATTCGTTTAATATATAGCGCAGTTGCTTTATTTCTTATATTAGTCAAACCCAGTCCGCCGTGTGTGGGGTCTAGCGTTACAGTTGTAGAGTCTACTCTGAGTAGTTCACCCTTCCATATAAATGATGTCGTCTTTGACGTTATTGTCTTCGCTACCAGTTTAGGGATTGGAAATAACTGTGCTATGTAATATGCTTTTGACAGGATGTACGTATTTACATACTTAACCCTCTGGTACTGATCCAAACTTCGGTAGTTATTTTCAAGCAGTGCTCCCTTGATTTTTTGCGCTACATCCCTCCAATTTTTTGCCATCATCTGTAAGGGGACGGTTGTCAGAATAGTTCCAAGAGCTTTATGTTCCACGACGTTTTTAGCCCAGTCGAGCCTGATGTCTTGCAATCCTCGTATACTTAAAAATTTACTTTTATTTTCGTTAATTTTTGCTCCTGACGCTAGACAATATTTATTTAGTTGTCTCTCTAGAGCCATCACGTCTTCTCTGTTCCTTACTATTATCCCTACATCATCAGCGTAGGCGCCAACCACTATTTTCCTTTCATAGATTGTAAGACCTGTCATTTTAGCTTGCAGTTGCCTTAATAATGGTTCCAGTGATATTACAAAAAGTAACATCGATAGAGGACTTCCCTGAGGTACTCCTCGTTTATTTGTATCTGTTTCGTCAGTTGACCGTTAACAGAAACTTTAGCCGAGATCCCCAGTGCGGCATTTTTGACGATGTTTATAGTTCCTGGAAGAAATCCCATTCGTTTCATGGTTTCTAGAAGATACTTGTGTTCGACCTGGTCGAAAGCTTTATAAAAATCGACGAAGAGGAGACCGCAGTGAATATTGCTAACAGATGTTAAAGCAATAATGTTCTTATATTGCGCAGCAGTTTGGAGTATCGTCCTTCCATAGGCACAAGTCTGATAATGACAGATAATTTTCTCAGTTAGTAGTACGATACGTTTATTTACTGCCCTTGCAATAATCTTGTAGTCAGAATTCAGTAGGGAAATTGGTCGAAGATTGTTGATTTTCTTACATCCTTTGTTTTTTGGGATCAGAACAATTTTACACTTTCAATTCTGAGGGGACACGTTTACCCTGAAACACTTCATTCACAATTTCTGTCATCTTATCTCCTATCAAATCCCAGTACCTTTTATAAAACTCGATGGGTAAACCATCGGGTCCTGGTGACTTCTTAGTGGGAGAACTGCGTATAATTTCCAGTACTTCTTGATTAGTAAAGGCTGAAGACAACTGTTCATTGTCTTCTCTAGTTATTTTAGAAGTCACGTTTTCAAAACAGTTCATCATAATAGTCTTCATTAGAGTTACATGATTCATATATATCTCTGTAGTACCGATGTATTTCACGAATTATTTCATTTTGTTTGGTGAGGAGAGTACCATCTACCAGCTTGAGCTCATCCATGAAAGTCCTTCGGCGGTTTTTGTTGTGTTTTATTAAGTGATACAAAGCCGCAGATTCGTCCTCACTGACTGATTTTGCTTTAGATTTAAGCTTAAGTCCTTCTAATTGTTGTCTCTTCAATGCTATTAACTTTGCTTTTATCTTTTTAATATCTTGCAGTCGAGTCGTAATTCCGTCTACCTGATCATATAACCCTCTTAATACGCTGTAATAGAATTCCATTGACTGTTTGATTTCCCGAGAGCGCTCTATGCTATAACAAATAATTACTTTACGTAACTTTGGCTTCGCTCTAGTGGTCCACCACTCTAAAACGCTATTATAGCTGTTAACTGAGCATAGACACAGTTCCCATGCACGATTAAGTTCTTCTTCTAATTCCTTGTCCATTAAAACAGCAGCGTTCAAACACCATTGGCCCCTGTACCCACGTGTTGGTTGTTGATCTAAATTGATACAGGTAGAAATGCTGCTGTGATCTGAAAAGCTTGCAGGAATTGTTTCCGCTTTAAGTACATTGGTCGCTAGGTTGTCCGACACATAGATCCTATCAATTCTACTGGAGGATGTACTGGTAATATAGGTGAACTGGACCAGTGTCGGATACTTAATTTCCCAAACGTCCCTCAGTTTCAGTTCTCTGACAAGACAGTTCAGCTCGTTTGAATAATTAAAATTGGGAAACTGGTCTTTTCGGTTCAGAACACAATTAAAATCACCCGACAGTATAAGTTTTTGAGGGTCCTTCCGAAGTAGATAACTTATATCTTCTTTAAAAAACTTTGCTCTTTCGGAACTATGCGTATTGCCAGAGGGTGCGTAAAGCCAGTCGTGTACTTCCAGAGCAGACGGTTGAACAGGACGAGTTTCCTTCTTGAAAGAGAAAACCAGATTATTTTTTCGTGCAGAATCAGCCATTTTCTTCGGCGGCGTATAAATCCCGGTGAACACCGAAATCCCGCCAAATGACGAGACGTTCACAAACGAAACACGTAAACACCACTATACAGCACTTCAAGTACGTGTACGAACACAGAAAGGACAGGAACACTGAACGTAAACAAATACACCGGCGCGAGCGCTAACGTATACGGAGCAGCAGCGGGCAGGTCCGTTCGCGTTGGCAGCTGAAGCCGAACTACGTCCCCTCGGCCACCGCGGCCGGCTATTGTGAAAGCTGTAAGAAGTTTATACAGCAGTTTGAAATAATAGTTACAAAAGCTGCTAACAGATGGCGCTGTAATCGCCATACGTAATGCCTAGTATAAATAGTGATCCGAAGCTCAGAGCGATATTGTACTCCCTGTACACTGCTGACGTCCCGACCATCGACAGGGTCCAGCTTGCCCTTTATGCCGACGACACGGCGCTGTTCAGCAGGAGTATGAACGCCGGCGCCCTCCACCGTCGACTCCAGGATACAGTGAACAACCTCGTCACCTGGGCTACCCGATGGCGCCTTCGGATCAACCCTACGAAGACCCAGTTCCTGCTGGTGGCTCGACAGACAATCCCGCCCAACCTGCCGCCGCTGCTCGTCGGGGGCAGTCCGGTGCCCTGGTGACCTACAGCAAAATACCTCGGCGTCACTATCGATCGTCGGCTGACGTGGAACCAGCAACTCCGCGACGTCCGCAACAAGGCCCGATCCCGCCCTCTCCAGCTCTACCCCCTCCTCAATCCTAGCTCCCGCCTCCCATCCTGCAGTGGTGTTGCCCTTTACAAAGCCCTTATCCGCCCCCTCCTCGTGTACGCCTCTGTTGTCTGGGGTTCGGCTGCTGATACGCACGTCAAACAAATGCAGTCTCTGCAGAATCGTGCGCTCTGACTGGCTCTGCACCTGCCGCGTCAGTACCCCTCAGACCATCTCCACGTCCTTGCAGAGGTCCCCTACCTCCGCGAATATATCAAACGGTCTGCGCGATCCTTCTATGCGAAGGCTGCGCAGTCCCCCAACAGACAACTTCGAGCGCTGGGCCATCAGATACAGCGCCACGCCAACACTCGTTGGCCCCACCTTCTCCTCCAATGGGATCGCGAAGTTCACACGAAACTGGACACCCAGAAGACACTCAGACGTGAAGTAGAACCTGATCAACATTGATTTTGGAGGCAAAGCACAACTGTGCTGTAAACTCCGACATACCTCGAGGGTCTAAGTCTCCCTCCTTCAGTTCAGTGAGAGCGATCAGTTCCACTATTGAAACGTAAAAGGAAGTTAGCGTACCGAAGGAAGAGATTAAAACCATGTACTCCATTGAACAAAGCGTTTTTTCTGGTGTGCTAGAGTACCACAGGTTAGAAGAGAGTCCTATGGCAACAAGGCGAAGTTTTCAAGCACTATGTAATGTTCCAAAAGGTCCTGATGTGAAAACCATTTGTACGCTCTTCGCAAAATTTTAACGAACAGGCAGCGTAACTGATGATCTAGTGGGGCATGTTGGCCGCAAGTAAACCGTAGTCACGCCTGAAAATATCGCCACAGTTTCTGGAATTATTCAGCGAAATCCAATGTCATCCATCCGTAGAATTTCATCTGCGACTGGTTTGAAGCGTCCCAGCACGCAGAAAATACTGAAAAGAGCCTACACATGTTTCCATTCAAAATTCAAACGCACCAGGCCATACCCTACGAGCTGTGCAACAAAGGGTTGCTTTTGCTAATCAGATGCTCACAATGATTGATAGTGAAGGATTTGATGTTGGCTTCATCTGGTTTACAGATGAAGCACACTTCCACCTGAATGGGTACGTGAATAAGCAAAACTGGCGATTTTGGGGTTCCGAAAAGCCATATTGGTGTGAAGCGAAACACCTGTGTTCTCCTAAAGTTTCTGTATGGCCTGCAGTGTGCAGCAGAGGCATTATTGGCCCTTTTTTCATTCGAGAAACGGTCACTAGTGCACGTTACGTTGCAATTTTGGAACAATTTGTCGCCACACAGCAAGCGTTAGAGGATCGACCAGGTACTCAATGGTTTATGCAAGATGGAGCCCGACCACATCGGACCGAACAAGTGTTTCGCTTTCTTGAGAAATACTTCGGGAATCGAGTCATTGCTTTGGAATATCGCAAATTTACTGGTGCAGGCATGGATTGACCTCCATATTCGCCGGATTTGACTCCCTGTGACCTTGTTTTGTGGGGCACAGTGAAAGACATGGTCTACCCGAAGCATCCCGCCACGCTGGACGAGCTTGAATCGGCGATCTCTGTGGCATGTGAATCCATTTCGGTTGAGACACCACGAAATGTGATGGCGAATTTCATTCTTCGTTTGCGCCACCTCTGTAGTGCCAATGGTCAACATTTTGAAAACATTTTGATGTAATTGTTTGCATAGAGTGTTTTCATACGATTATTTCACTTATGCATGGTGATATGAGCTGTACAGCGTACAGAGCCATCTGTTAGCAGCTTTTGTAACTATTATTTCAAACTGCTGTATAAATTTCTTACACCTTTCACAATAAACATACCGTTTACTGCATTCCTCTATCGATCTTTGTTTTCGAGATATTTAATTTTGAAATCAGGGAGCCCTTTTCTGAACACCCTGTACCTTTACTCATTCTCATCATTTTGATGGTCCTTCTCAAAATGAAATCATTAATCTCCTAACAAATATCTTATCACAGAATTATTGCGAATTCAATAACAAAATTTATACTCAAGCAGACGGTGTAGCGATGAGAAGTAACATAGCAAGTACATTAGTAGACATCTTTCTCAATACCCTAGAAGATAAGCTATTCACATCTGAACAACAAATTTTAAAACAAATTATTTATTACTACCGTTATGTAGATGATACGCTAATGCTTATAAATGGAACCAATGACGACACACACAAAATTTATCGACTTTGTAACAACCTTCACTCCAATATAAAATTCACAATTGAACAAGAAGTAAATAATTCAATAAATTATTTAGATCTTACAATTACTAAAGCAAGTGAAACAGGAAAAAGGGAGTACAAACGTCTGAAAAATGAGATTGACAGGAAGTGCAGACTGGCTAAGCAGGAATGGCTAGAGGACAAATGCAGAACCGTAAAAAATGCATAACTAGGGGAAAGATAGATACTGCCTACAGGAAAATAAAAGAGATATTTGGAGACAAGAAAAGCAGTAATATGAATATCAAGAACTCAGACGGAAAACCGGTACTAAGCAAAGAGGGGAAAGCTGAGTTGTGGAAGGAATATATAGAGGTCCTATACAAAGGAAATGGACTTGAAGGCAGTATTCTAGAAATGGAAGATGAACTGGAGGAAGATGAGATAGGAGACATGATTTTGCGAGAAGAATTTGACAGAGCGCTGAAGGACTTGAGTGCAAACAAGGCCTCTGGAGTAGATGATATCCCGTCTGAACTGCTGATGTCGTTAGGAGACCCAGTCATGAAAAAATTGTACCACCTGGTATGCAAGATTTATGAAACAGGGGAAATATCCTCCGACTTCAAGAAGAATGTCGTAATTCCAATTCCCAAGAAAACAGGTGCAGACAAATGTGAAAATTACAGAACTATCAGTTTAATAAGTCATGGTTGCAAAATACTAACACGAATTATTTACAGACGAATGGAAAAACTTGTGGAATCTGACCTCGGGAAAGATCAGTTTGGATTCAGCAGAAATGGTACTCGGGAGGCAATACTCACATTACGACTAATCTTAGAAGATAGGCTAAGGAAAGGGAAACGTACGTTTTTAGCATTTGTCGATTTGGAGAAAGCTTTTGAGAATGTCGACTGGAATACACTCTTCCAAATTCTGAAGGCATCAGGGGTGAAATATAGGGAGCGAAGAGTTATATTCAACCTATACAAAAACCAGACAGCGGTTATTAGAGTCGAAGGGCAAGAAAGGGAGCCGGCTGCGGTGGCTGCGGGGACTGAGGCGCTCCAGTCACGGTCCACACGGCCACTACGTTCGGGGGTTCGAATCCCCCCTCGGGCATGGATATTTGTGCCGTCCTTAGTATAAGGTAGTTCGTAAGTAGTTTAGCCACTGATGACCCCATAGTTAAGTCCCATAAGCTTAACAAACATTTGAACATTTTTGAACAAGAAAGGGATGCAGAGGTTGGAAAGGGTTGTAGCCTGTGAGATTACCGCCCAATAGAAATATTGGTAATTAATAGCATTTGATAATTAATGAGTATAAAGTTCACTGCAAAGATTGACCATGCCAATGCACTAAATGTTACACAATTTTAATCTTATTAATTATGGTAGCAATGTATGTACGCAGTTGGGTGACAACATTTATAGTTAGGCCATAGGTAGAAATTCTCCACGTTGAGATTTGCTGTGTGCTTGCAGCCGACGGGAGGCCAGCGAGCAGGCCGACGTTGGTGGCTCGTTCCAGCTTAGGATTTTCCAGGCTCGTTTCCGGTAAGGGGAGAGAGGGACAATGGCGAGTGCCAGGCGCAGTGCAGTGCACAGCGTGAAATAAAATATTCTAATACTACTTGCATTTCAAGTAATATGATGCAGTTAGGAACCTTTAAGGCCCTCATTACAAAATAGCCTGCTGACAAATAAACAATACATTAGCTGATATAGTCACATCTGGCGTAATATGTTAAATTGACAATGAAAAGTGTCGATGTACAGACGTATCAGCCACAGGGTTTTAATATGGTGTAATAAACAACATAAAGTGAACTTTCACGTGTTTTCAAAATTAGTAGTTAGTACACACTTTTCTCCCATGAACTTACTTTAGTATGAATTTTTTTGTTAATCATATGCAGGGAAGGAAAGCTGCGAACGTGTGATATCATCCTCTAGAAAACGAATCAAACAGTAGCAATCACAGTTCCAGTGTTTTTGCATGTTTAGGAATTTGGTTCGCAGTTGGTGGTTGTGAGTTTTAAAAATTAATCTTTCCCCATTTAAACTCTCACCCAGATCTTTCACCCTCGCAAGTCTTTCCAAAATGTTGTTCAATCTGTACGTTGAGCATGCAGTGAAGCAATGGAAGGAGAAATTTCGAGAGGGCATTAAAGTGCAGGGAGAAGAAATAAAAACGTTGCGGTTTGCCGATGACATAGTAATTCTGTTAGAGACCGCAAAAGATATGGAAGAGAAATTGAATGGGATGGACAGTGTCTTGAAACGAAGATAGAAGATGAACATCGACAAGAGGAAAACGAAGGTAATAGAATGCAATGTCAGAAAATCAGGCGATGCTGAAGGAATTAGATTAGCCAATGAGACAATAAAAGTAGGAGATGAATTTTGTTATTTGGGTAGCGAGATAACTTCTGATGGCCGAAGTAAAGAAAATATAAAATGCAGAATGGCTATGGGAAGAAATGCGTTTCTAAAGAAGGGAAACTTGTTAACATCCAATACTAATTTAAATGTTAGGAAGTCCTTTCTGAAAGCATTTGTCTGGAGTGTAGCATTGTATGGGAGTGAAACGTGGACGATAAGGAGTTAAGATAAAAAGATGATAGAAGCTTTTGAAATGTGGTGCTACAGACGAATGATGAAAATTAGATGGGTAGATCACGTAACTAATGAGGAGGTGCTTCATCAAATTGGGGAGAAAAGGAGTTTCTGGCATATCGTGACTAAGAGAAGGCATAGATTGGTTGGACACATACTGAAACATCAAGGAATTGTCAACTTAGCATTAGAAGGAAGCATGTTGGGTAAAAATCGTAGAGGGAGACTGAGGGACGAATATAGTAAGCAGATTCAAAAGGGTGTAGGTTGCCGAACGTATTCTCAGATGAAAAGACTTGCTCAGGACAGGGTAGCGTGGAGAGCTGCATCAAACCAGTCTGCGGACTGAAGACCACAACAACAACAACCTTTACCCATTCTTATCATTTTGATGGTCCTTCTCAAAATGAAATCATTAATCTCCTAACAACTATCTTTTCACAGAATTATTGCGAATTCATTAACAAAATTTATGCTCAAGCAGACGATGTAGCTATGGGAAGTAGCATAGCAAGTACATTAGCAGACATCTTTCTCAATACCCTAGAAGATAAGCTGTTCACATCTTAACAACAAATTTTAAAACAAATTATTTATTACCACCGTTATCTAGATGATAGGCTAATGCTTATAAATGAAACCAATGACGACACACACAAAATTTATCATCTTTTTAACAATCTACACTCAAATATAAAATTCACAATTGAACAAGAAGTAAATAATTCTATACATTTTTTAGATCTTACAATTACTAAAATTAATAACCAACACATCTTCCAAATTTAAAGAAAGCCTACCAGCACATATTGTATCATAAATGTTACGTCATGACATCCCATGTCACATAATATAGCATTTTTCAATTCAATGATTAATAGGACGATCAAGTTACCTCTCCAGAAAGCAGCAATTGATAAAGAACTTTCAATTCTCCGATACATAGCATTCACAAACAACTTTAATCCAGAGATTGTCACTCAGTTGTATAAGAAACAAATTACGCCGAATGAGGACCAAACACACAAAGACATCCATCTAGCTAGAGAAGACAGAATAAAGAGCAAATTTAAATACATACCAACAACATACTTCGGTAAAATATCCTACAAAATTAACGAACTTTTCAAAGACACCAGAATTAAATTTGCCTTTCGCACTAATAACAATCTAAGAACAAAATTACATTTCGCATCCACCAGAAATTCCCCGATACTTAGAACCAGGTATTTACAAAATCACACGTGACAACTGCAACAGCCTTTACATTGGTTCAGACCGAACGTAATTTCCTTACAAGATATCGTGAACAGCTAAGAATAACTGAAAACAAACAGTCTAGTTTCTATTTACATCTCAGAAACGAAAACCATTCAGCACTTAACATCGAAAATGCACTTACGATATTACATAAAATACCAAAGAGAATAAAAATGAAATATTTTGGAGGAATTTGAAATATATATTCACACTAAAAATTATCCGAATGGAATACTTAATGGACACTTTGATTTCAAACATAAAGATTATCTAATTAATTTTATTGACCTTATCGATGAAAAAGGTTAAGAAGCAAAGATATGATAATGACTAAAGGTAGCTAAAAACGAAATAATCCGCTCTGACGAATGTCAACGTTAAAAAATCTCTGATAACTTAGTCGATTACTATGTCTGTGATTACTATATGTATGTAAACATCTTTGGCAGAACTGATGTTAATTTCGCAAAATATAAAAGTTTTCTGTAATTTAACGTTTTAGCGTAACAAGTTGCATAAAACCTGGCAGCTAAAAACCGTATCCAACTGCGAAAAAAAGTATTCAACTGCGAAAAAACGTATCCAACTGAGAAATACGTGAATATTTCAATACAGTTTATACAAGTCACGCCACCTGTTAGCATATAACGTCCAAACATCATAGAAGTAAGTTTTAAGCAAAATTTATAACAAAATTTTTATTTATATTTTCGTATTATTTGATTTTAATTACTTAATGTAATTCTTTTTACGCAGGCGCTTGATAATGACATAATGTTGAAACAGCTGTAGCGCTATTGAATAAAATATAAGCAGTGATACGGAACTTTCATTACAATTACAACTTCTCAAAATAGTCTCCCATGAATGCGATGCACTAGTCCCAGAGTTTCTGCCAGCCTTCAGTTTTCCCTGATGGACTGAAATATACAATTGCTAAGCCATTCCATAAAAAGGGGATACATCAGATATCAACGACTACCGCCCTATCTCTCATCTGACAGCTGTGCCGATAATTTTTGAGAAATTAGTGTATTCATGAGTAATGGCCCACATTTGTATAAACAAAGTACTAACTAAATGTCAGTTTGGTTTTCAGAAAGGCTTTTCAACATAAAAAGCTATTTAAGCCTTCACTGATCAAATATTAAATGCTCTGAATAAATGAACATCACCTCTTGGTATTTTTTCTGATCACTCAAAGGCCTTAGTGTAAACAATGGAATTTTTCTACATAAGCTTAATCATTACGGTTTGAGTGAGGCAGTTTAATTCACACTTAACTGGAAGAATGTCATGTCAAAACATCAGCTGATTCTTCATGGGGGGGGAGACTTTACTGTTCCTGATATATATATTGTCTTGCCATTCTACATTGATGAAGATACATAGTTCTTTTTTCTAATGATACGAATATAGTAATCCCATACAAATTCCCGTCAAACACTGTTCAAATTGCCGTCGACGCGAAAAAGAGGTGGCCGAGACGTGTAACCAATGGCACCCTATACCATTACGCTGGGTGATACGCCAGTATGGCGATGACGAATGCACGCTTCCAATGTGCGTTCACCGCGATGTCGCCAAACACGGATGCGACTATCATGATGATGTAAATAGAACCTGGATTCATTAAAAAAAAAAATAACGTTTTGCTATTCGTGCACCCAGATTCTTCGTTGCGTACACCATCGCAGGCGCTCCTGTCTGTGATGCAGCCTCAAGGGTAACCGCAGCCATGGTCTCCGAGCTGATAGTCCAAGCTGCTGCAAACGTCGTCGAAGTGTTCGTGCTGATGGTTGTTGTCTTGCAATCGTCCCCATCTGTTGACTCAGGGATCGAGACGTGGTGCACGATCCGTTACAGCCATGCGGATAAGATGCTTGTCATCTCGACTGCTAGTGATACGAGGCCGTTGTGATCCAGCACGGCGTTCCGTATTGCCCTCCCGAACCCACCGCTTCCATATACATTATATACTATACATTATAGTACTTGACAACCTCCGGCGTTTAACGCTTTCCTTTGGAATTTCTATAGGGGAGGACGGTAATGATAAAAAAAATGGAAAAGGGTTTGTCATAGGCCCCCAGTTCCACAACACCCTTGGTGCCACCCACTCGCATTTTTGGGGAATTTTAAGAATGCACCTGACGGGACACATGCAGTGAACAAGACCTACACACAGACACAATACACAACACTTTCGACAACCCTCAGATTTCACATTTGGCTAGCAGGTGTAGTGTCGCGTATCCTATTACCACATATTCATAAATGTGGGCAGCCGCAAAACGCGCGTACATTCTGCGCTGCCTCGCTCTTTCCACAGTCCAGACGAATGCAATCATTCGTTGCAAAGGAAAGGCGTAAAGAAATAAAAGTACATTTCTGGTAGAAGTGGACTGTATTTGTGAGAATCGCTACTTTTTGAGGCAGATACACGTGCGTCCGAACAGGTTGGCGGTCACCGGCCGAGTCCCCCCACCGGCCCAGTGCCGGCCGTTTCATTGTCCGAGGGCCGAGCAGGTAGCGGCCGCCCTTACCTGCAGCCACAGCGTCCGGTCGCTGCTGCGCCCTTGTGGCGCCTCGCACCGGTACGGAACATTCCGCCCACCTAATTTGTATAAATTACACTATACATAATTCACAAAAAACACAAGGTACATAACACAAACAAAACAAAATAAATGATTGAGGAACTCAGGTCCGATGTGCATGAAAGAAACACAAGTTCAATTAGTTCTTGAATGGTTATGAACACTAAAGTCTACGTTTCCTGTGGAACAACACAAATCTTCGACAGCGGTCGTTTATAGGTCCCGGTTGCTGTGCGCACTGAAACCACTCGTACCACACCGTCAGGACCAGGGTGAGTGCAAACAATGACCCCAGACCGCCACACGAGAGGTGGCGAGTTGTCTTCCTTCAGGAGAACCAGTGTACCCGGCTGCATATTTTCTTTCGCTGACGTCCATTTAGTTCTCTGCTGCAGCTGTGACAAGTAGTCGTGTGACCAGCGTTTCCCCACGTGCTGTTTACACTGCTGGATGAGCTGCCATCTCGACAGCCTGGATGATGGCTCCGAAAGCAAGCCTGGCTCTGGGACTGCTGTCAAGGGTTCACCGATAAGGAAATGGCCAGGAGTAAGGTATGAAAATTCACCTGGATCATCAGGAAGTTGCGTAATAGGTCGAGAATTTAAGCACGCTTCAATTTGAGTTAGAAGTGTGTATAATTCTTCAAACGTCAGCACTTGGTTTCCCACCACTCTCTTTAGATGCGTTTTTATGGATTTTACACCTGCTTCCCATAATCCACCAAAATGTGGCGCATGAGGGGGGATAAAATGCCACTGTATCCCATTTTGTGATGCATAGCTCTCGATTTGTGTTACATAGGACTGAGTGCTGAACAATTTGTGGAGTTCATGCAGATCATTCCTTGCTCCCACGAACGCCTTTCCATTGTCACTGTACAAGTTTGCACAGACACCTCGTCGTAAAATAAATCTTCGGAGAGCAGCAATGAACGCTTGAGAGGACAGATAAGTGACAAGCTCCATGTGTACTGCCTTTGTTGCCATGCAAACAACAAGTCAATGTAGACCTTTGCCTTCGTTTTACATCTCTTTCCACCATATTCAATCTCACAATTAAGAAAGGTAATTTGATACAAGAACTGAAGGTAGTTTTCCCATAAAATGGGTTGCAGTAGCAGCCTTCAATCGGTAACAAGGGAGACACTTGTGAATCATGATGACTGATGACTGAGCTTCCTGTTTGAATCCAGTACCTTGGTCTGAAACTTGCTAATAGGAGTTATGATCCTGGATGCTCGCCTATGACAACTTAGTTACATGGTGCTTAGGAGCCGGAATCATGGGATGCCTTTAAATGTATGAAGCATTTGACTGTTCCAACCTGCCGCCCACCCTTAACAACTGTTCTTCGTCTAAAAACAGATGAAGTGAGATCACTTTGCTTTTCTTGGGGATCGTTCGACCATGTAGTAACTCTACGATCTCCTTGCAATACTTGCAGTCCAGCGTGGTTGTTTTTCTTTGGTAGTCTCGCCACGTATCTACCGTTAGCATTCCTTTGTATGGTTCTTTCAAAATACTCCTCACACAAACGCTCTTCTTTCGTTCGCACAGAAACATTCATTTCTTCTTGCTGACTGAACCTTTCAACCTGAGTGTTAAAGTGATTAGTGCGTGTGAGGCATGACAGTACATTTCGTGCCTTGGACTTCAAAGACAGAGGTGGTATTTTGCCTGAAACAATCCAGCCGAACGATGTCTCCTGCAATGTTGGATGATTCTTCCTCTTCAGCTGGCCTGGCTTCAGTGCGTCAAAAAAGATCGATGCTCCAAGCAGTAGATCAATCTTACCAGGTTTATGGAAGGCTGGATCGGCTAGCTTTAGGTGCCTAGGAAGCTGCCATGAGGAAATTTCAAAGGATGCTGATGGAAGTGTCCCTGTTATACGTGGAAGTAATGCGCAGACGGCATTTGTGCTGTAGTTACCAACTCTTGAGGAAATATTCACCTCACAAACATGCGACGATTCTACCGTTTGAACATCACTGATTCCACTTATTGGTATCGGACGCCGACTGAGCTGTAGGCCCATCCTATCTGCCAGGCTAGAAGATATGAAGTTCATCTGTGATGCGCTGTCAAGCAGTGCTCTGCATTGGTGTACCTTCCCTTTATTGTCCGCGATGTCTACAAGGACAGTTGATAACAGTACTTCTGTAAGTTGCTGATTTCTCTTCACGGCGCAGTATGTCTGCTGTCCTGGTACACACGTTTCTTGCTCTCTATCGCCACTACCACTGACTCGTTCCTTGTGCAGTAACGTGTTGTGGCGCTTTTTACAAATGCGGCAACTCCCAGCACGGCATTCCCTTTGCCTATGATCCGTGTGCAGGCAGTTGAAACAAAGCTTTTTACTGCTCACAAAGTCTAGTCTGCTTACAATATCGCTCTCTTTGAATTTGGGACACTTATTTAGTAAGTGAGCTGCGCCACAGAATACACAGTTGGATGGTGTTGAGAGGAAGGTTCGTTGCAAATTGTAACCTTCTGTTTTAGTACGCTTGGCGGGCGGTTGGTGGCAATGCTGTAACATTCTGTCTGAATGAATTAGTTCTAACGTCTGACAGCTGCTCTCCAAAAATGCCACCAAATCTTTCAGACGAGGAAAAGTGGTGTTAACTGTTTTAGATTCCCACTGTTTTCTGAGATTCACGCTAATGTGATCCAACAAAATGTGTGAAAGTAACACCTCATGCAGGGGAATGCCGACCTTCAGAACCTCAATTGCGTTGAAATTTGTCATCAGCTGGTTAATTAACAAACGTAAGTCCTTAGCAGATTCCGTTTTGATGCTTGGCAGGTTCAGAAGTTCTTTAACATGCAAATCTACAATTAACTTTGGATTATTGTATCTATGCACAATCAAATCCCATGCAATTTTAAAGTTGCTCTCTGTAACTGGCAAGGTTTCTATCAACTTATGTGGTTCACCAGACACACAAGACAACAAGTAGTAATATCGCTGGACATCAGTTAAGGCGTCATTGCTAATAATTAGTGCCTTAAACGTATCAAAGAAGTGCATGAACTCTGCAACATTACCATTAAATGTTGGCAATGAAATTGCAGGGAGCTTTATTTCAGGTGCATTGTATGAAGTAGACGAATGAGGAGGTGCCACAACATTCGTCTGCAGTAATGTAGTTATTTTTGACTCTACATCTAGGCACAAGTCTTCAAACGACTCTCTGTCAGCATCATGGGATTCTTCCAGATCGTTAATTTCTAACTGAGTTTGTATATCGTGATATTCATTTTTGCTTGTGGTTAGCAATGACTGCCTTACTCTAACGTCATTGAGATTGGATCCGTCCTGAAAGTTATTGAGAAATGTTGAAATTCTAGTCACTCGTGACTTGATGACTGCTCTTTTCTTAACCAGGCTACGTTTCTCGACAGGATCCATGACAGAATATTAGTGCACGGGATAGAAGATTAAGGAAAGAGAGCCAGGCTGCTTGCAGAGCAGAGCGACGGTACCTTGTGATGCGCCGAGTGGACCGCAGCTGCTGGAGAGTCGGCGGCGGGCGGCGCGGCTCGCTGGCGTGTTGTGCTGCGGGAACGGCTGGGCTGGGCTGCTTCACGGCGTCTGCTGGTTGAGATGCACTTCACAACACGATCGACACGATTCGCGCGTATTCTGTACTGCGGACGGCTTTACTACGGGCATAGAGCACTGTTAGTGCACTGGAGGCACTCGTAATTCATGTTGCTCTCGGAGATCAATGTACAAAGCCACGAAACCGGATACTCTTAGTTCGCGGTACGTACAGTCAAACGTCGGAATAGTTCTATTCGCGCCCGGAGGACCAAATGTGGGCAGCCGCAAAACGCGCGTACATTCTGCGCTGCCTCGCTCTTTCCACAGTCCAGACGAATGCAATCATTCGTTGCAAAGGAAAGGCGTAAAGAAATAAAAGTACATTTCTGGTAGAAGTGGACTGTATTTGTGAGAATCGCTACTTTTTGAGGCAGATACACGTGCGTCCGAACAGGTTGGCGGTCACCGGCCGAGTCCCCCCACCGGCCCAGTGCCGGCCGTTTCATTGTCCGAGGGCCGAGCAGGTAGCGGCCGCCCTTACCTGCAGCCACAGCGTCCGGTCGCTGCTGCGCCCTTGTGGCGCCTCGCACCGGTACGGAACAATAAATGTTCAAGTATTTGTAAACCTACTGGACCAAACTGCTATGGTCGTCAGACCCTGGGCTTACAAACTACTTAAACTAACTTCCATGAAGGACAACACACACGCCCATGTTAAGGGAGGACTCGAACCTCCGGCGGAATGAGTATGATGTCTTAGACCATGCGACCATTCCGCGCGGCGTTATTTCCGTCTATTAAAGAAAAAGATCACCTCAGACTACCATATTTTATTCATTTCTTACAATCTGTATCAATTACAAATAAAACTGAACTAAAGATAAAGATGAAGCAATTAATTAAAATTTGTGATGCGGCCGGGAGTCGAACCCGGACCTCCATGCTTACTAGGCAGACCAGCATCTGTGTTGCATAGATAAATTTTATGATGTGGAGGGAAGTCGTACTTACACTTTTCCTAGGCGCCTTGGTGCGGTGGTCTAGCGTTAAGACGTCTGCCTAGTAAGCATGGTGTTCCGGGTTCGATCCCGGCCGCGTCACAAACTTTAATTCATTGCTTCACCTTTATCTTTAATGTCTTGGACATATTCGAGACGAAAAACTGTCGCAGAGATGCTGAATTTATATTAAAAAACTGAACTAGTTGATCCATGCGAATAATTCACACTTCATCCTGATCAGTCATGATAGGTAAGATAGTAGTGCAGAAAAGGTAGCTGGAAGTACACATGTGTAATACATAATTAACTTATGTAGTACACAGTGCTTGCTTGAACAAAGTGATCATTCCAACAGCTCTTGTGCATCCACGTGTGAAACAGATATCTCGTGGTAAACTACACTTGCGTAAAGAATCCAAACAACTGCAAGAGCTGTCGTGCCTGTTAAAATAAATTATTTGTGTAATTTTTGTCGTTACATCGACGTGTATAACAGAAATCCTGCGATGAACTATGTTTGAGCAAAGAAGGTTTTTGGCTTGTATAAAGAATCTAAACAACTGCAAGAGCTGTCGTTCTTGTTAGTTAAACAGATTGTCAATAGAAGGCACGTTCTACATTGTTTTTATATCGGTCGCGCAAACTAAGTTGATACTCGGCGCTGTGGCTGATGGGAGCAACCGTCTATCAACTTAGATTGTACGAACAGTACACCTTTTTTTAAATAAAGTCTTTTTCTGAAAACAATAACTTTAAATTATCCGTGCATTTTTCGTCATTAGTGTAGAGCGAAACCTTGACAATGATACCTCAGTCATTAATTTTGGGTAAGTAATACGGGAGATTTAACGTACCCACAAAAAAAAACTGCGATGACAAATAACATATATGATTTAAAGTTAATATGCTTCACCTTTGGATCACATACAACATCGTCATAATATCCAAGTACGAGGTTTAGTCAGAACTTACTTACAAGGGGAACACTATGTATGGTACAAACGGATTTTGATGGGTCGCAGGTGTGTTGTGAGGGAACTCCTCCAGACCATCAACCTAAAAGGATTTATTCCAATGGGCCTTTATTTCTAAGAAAATCGAGATCAAATTCGCATCAAATTACCACGCTTAACGTGTCTACTCATACCTCTCAGCGAGACAGCCTGGTGTAATCGGCGAGGTGCTAGGCTCCCATGCTGGAAAACCGTGTTCGGTACCTAGCGGCAGGACAATTTTTAATAATTATAATTGCTACTTTTTATATTTCAAAAATTAAAAAATAATTAAGCAAAGAAAAATGTATAAAGAAAGAAAAACAAAAATAATGAAAAGTCAAACGATTAAAAAAAGTAACCAATAAAATAAAATAAAAATAAAAACTTTTCCCTTCGAGACATTTATTTTTCACTTTTCTTCATTTCTCTTCTTTTATTGTTCATAATTATATGCCTTTATACCCACTCCTATGTTACAGCTTGAGTAAACAGTCAGGATAATAGCAAATAACACAGTAGCAACTGATTATTTTACTTATTGTGCAGTGTTATTTACTCACTGTCGCCGTCGTCACTATCTTTAACATCTGTACAAAATTCTGGGCGGTAATTGTCATAGAAACACCAAAACACAGAACATTGTAGAACCACGCACATCTTATAAATGCTACCGCTTTACAGGCGCAAAGTTTCTTCATCGGCGATACTGGAAAACACTGGTCGTTCACATTCAAAAACAATGTTCGGTCGTCAATTAATTGCGACGCAAACCAGACATATTTAATCATGGGAACGAAGACTGATGCGCTGAACTGATGCAACAGTAATGAATGTATTTGAATCGAGTCTTCTCGTGAAGCGATTTCGCTGTTAATAATTCAGGAGCATGTTGTAGTCTTTTAATGAAAAGTTTTACCTGGCGGTAAAAATACACATCGCATAATAGTCCACTGGGACGCGTCACGTGGGTACACACGTCATAGGAGGAGATAAAAACAGCACGGTCAGGAACTGTAAACATAGGTATTAAATGTTGCTCAAATATTATTGGTATTAAAACTTCCTGACAGATTAAAATTGTGTGCCGGAACTGGGACTCGAACCTGGGACCTTTGCCTTTTGCGCTTGCCCGCGAAAGGCAAAGGTCCCAGGTTCGAGTCCCGGTTCCGGCACACAATTTTAATCTGTCAGGAAGTTTCATATCAGCGCACACTCCGCTGCAGAGTGAAAGTTTCATTCTGGATTATAGGTATTAACAAAAGACTGTTTCGAGGGGACTGAGGCTCTCCAGTCACGGTCTGTGCGGGCACTACGGTCGGGGGTTCGAATCCCCCCTCGGGCATGAATATTTGTGCCGTCCTTAGTATTAGCTAGTTCATAGGTAGTTTGTAAGTTTAGCGACTGATGACCCCGTATTTAAGTCCCATAAGCTATACAAACATTTGAACATTGAAAAGACTGTTTACTGATTTCTAAATATGCTCGAATCGCCTTAAAAGTGTGCTTCGGAAACACAAAATGAATAAAATAATCGTCGCGCAATACATATTGAGCGAATGCTACATTTTTTTTTATATTGACCATAAAAATACATAATTATGAACAATCATCGGACAGGTGTGAAGAGTAATCGACCCATGTTGGACTTTAACCCATGTCACCTGCATGACAGCCTCGCATCTTGCCCATCACACCACGCTGTCTCGCTGAGCAGTAACCGACATGTATAAGTAGACAAGTTACGCGTGGTAACTTGCTGCATATTTGATTTCGATTTTCTTAGAAATCGATGCCCATTGGAACAAATGCCTTTAGCCTGATGGTCTGGAGAAATTCCCTCACAACATATCTACGACCCATCAAATTCCGTTGGTACCATACTTGGTGTTCCCCTTGTTAGAGCTTCTGCATTGGAGACGCGCCACTGCTTGCACAGTGGAACGAGCAGACATCCGGCAGGCCGCCGCTGGCAGATAACTGCCACCTGAAGAACGGATGAGCTCCAGGTGCGAGTGGCAGCCTGGCAGCGCAGAGTTATTAATGAGCCGCGGACGCCTCACAGAATGGCTGCTATAGAGCGTTTCGGAGGTCTGAAGACGCTGCAGTCGCGCCAATAACACCGTCCAGAGAACGGAGCTATCTAGGCGTAACAGGTTGCGGTATACAAGTCTGACGCTGCCAATTTCAGGGACAACGCATGAAGGCGTTTAAACTTACTGAAAGTTACCAATAAAAAATAAAGTTAAATAAAGTGTAACTTCCTGACAGATTAAAAGGTAGATGCTTTAGACAACTTTTTTTTCGGGTCTCCTTCCTCCCCTTCAACCCGTCCTTGCACTCGCCAAATATGGGCTTCTCGGCCTGGCTTCTCCGCCATCTGTGTTGTTCCTTGTGAATGATATGTGAGAGTATAATATCAAATAAGTAAAAATAAACTTTTTCTTCCTGAGGAGGAATATGAGCTGACGACTGAAAAATGTAAAAAGAAAGTCCCTTCTCCTGGGATTAATATTAATTAAAAACTAGAGAAAAAAAGAACACGTCCTTTTTGTGACAAATTTGATATCTTAATCACTGATTTAACTTCTGCGAACACAATTCTTTATCTGTACATCTCTCCTCGTCACGCAGTGCATGCCTTTTCAGGGTTCTGTTGAGGCCTTCACGGCTACCGTAGCGGCCACGGGGCCCACGAAGTCCCCACCGTACTTCACCCTCAATAGCACTCCCCTATTTCCGCATGCGATTGCGATTCATTCTTCTTTTAATACATAATTATCCTACTCCCTGTTTTTCAAACAGAATTTGTAACGTATTCCCAAAATTCCTTTTATTTTCCTTTTTTCGGTAAATCTTGCAATACTCGTGAAGTATATATTCTTTGTAATTTTGTACATTGTCACTACCTTTGTTAGCAATTACGTAGTGACAAAAATTGCAAATAATCCAGTGGATGGTGTTGTTCTTTTGTCGAGGAAAAAACATTTCTTCTGGAAAAAAGATGTAATCCAAATTTATTTCTCTACCATCACTTCTCTTAAGAAAAGATATCTGTTTAATAAGTTCCTTCCATATTTCGGTATTCCCCATGCAAAGGAACCGATGGTCTAAAGTGTCCGTTCTGTGACATTTTAAACAATGGTTTGTGTCACTGAGGCCAATAGCATATAATTTTTCATTCGTACTTACTATGTTGTTAATTACTCTATACCAAGCCACTTGTGTGTCTGAGGAGAGTACTTTGTTACTGACTGAGCTATCCCGACACTACTCACGATGCCGCCCTACAACTTTACTTCCGCCAGTACCTCGCCTCCTACTTTCCAAACTTCACAGAAACTCTCTTGCGAACCTTGCAAGACTAGCACTCCTGGAAGAAAGGATATGGTGGAGACATGGCTTAGCCACAGCCTAAGGGATGTTTCCAGGATGAAACTTTCACTCTGCAGCGGAGTGTGCGCTGATATGAAACTCCCGGACAGATTGAAAATGTGTGCCGGGACCGGAACTCGAACCGGGGACCTTTGCCTTTCGCGGGCAAGTGCTATACCTACTGAGCTATCTCGACACGACTCACGATGCCGCCCCACAACTTTACTTCCACCAGTACCTCGCCTCCTACTTTCCAAACTTCACAGAAGCTCTCCTGCGAACTTTGCAAGACTAGCACTCCTGGAAGAAAGGATATAGTGGAGGCGTGGCTTAGCCACGCCTAATGGATGTTTCCAGAATGAAACTTTCACTCTGCAGTGTATCTGTAATGGTTGCAAAACTGAATTCAATTGTGACTGAATGTGTGTCTGGAACAGATCGATTGGTTTCAAGACTTTCTGTGATTGACAAAACTGACTTACAAGCTAATACTGACCAATGCTTTTAAATAAATTATACATTGAAAAACTGATGAATGAGTGAGTGAGTGTGAGACAGATACACTGTATACGTTCAGAAAAAGGTAACACGCGATCATATTTGAGTTTTTAAACTGTATCATCTAACAGCCACTGTGAATTATAAAAAACATTTTCTGAATTAAAACCAACTAACTGAACCTGAACTCATGAACAGATTGTAACAGAAATTACACACACTGACCTCGACAAGAAAACAGCATCCGGACTGGTGGGTTAACATTCGATGTTTGTTAGAGATAAATTACGTAATATTTGAACCAGATTGTGATCACCAATTATCCTGAGTCATTGATAGAACTGTATGAAATCTGATTGACTAGTAGAAAAATATGAACAGACTGAAACTTGTATTGCAAAAAAAAAAAAAAAAAAAAAAAAAAAAAAAAAAAAAAAAAAAAAAAAAAAACACTTTATATTGCACAAGACAAAGACTTGATACCACACAAGGAGCTGATTCAAATATAACAAAAAAATTAGAACTTATTCTTTCATTTAAATTCTCTTTTGCAGAAATCATATTTCAAATAGTGACTGTATTTCAATAATCAATCTACACAATCACAGTACAATGTCAAATTTGTAACCTTCACATTTCAGCAACACCACCATGTAGACTGACCATTCCCTACGGACATTTCCATGAGTAACAGTTCATACACAAATGGTTTTTTTTTTCTTACAAAATTTTCATTGTACTTTACACATGTATCACATCATTAGGTTGCGAACATGGCAGCCGTTAGAATAAGACCAACTACATAAAGATATTGGTCAAAACTGCCGAAACAAAACCAGAGATACCTAATCTTTGGTAGCTACAGATTGCTACGTATTGAGAGGTTAAGTCAAAGAGGCTAATAGGAAACAAAATATGCATCAAATGTAGGTGTATATGAAGATTGAAGAGAAAAATTTAAAATATTGGGTATAGATATCTCACATTACTGCTGTTTTAAGAACAATATAAAAAACGTAGTATGAACCTGGATACTTTTTCAGTGTTATCCAAGAACAAGACGAACTTAATGTAAAAATGTCGTAGAATTCTACCAATAATGTCCAAGGTGGAACGTATAACATGGTATGCTCCAAGAACAGTGTTATATTAACAGTTACGTGGAATATCGCTAGTTGGCACAGTTCTCGGGTATCCAACCGGGTTTTATCGTAATTCTTCCAGGATATTGCGGCAATCGTACACGTTGCCATCTTCAGGCGGTACCTGACTAATGCTGTGCTGCTCCTCTCGCCGCCCTATATATGCTTGCCGTTACCCCCTCCAGCGCTCCTCTCGTGACGCCTTCGGTGCAGCTAGAGCTCCTAAATACCCAGGCTGAATCGTCCGCCATTTTTCCCCGACATGGGTGGAATCGCGCCGCACTAACAGCGTAGAGGCGCATACCCTGTCATCTTTCACAAACTATTTCGCAGAAACTAATTGGTAGAAATATTTAATTTTTCCGCTACTTGATATGTCAGCATTGTAACGAAATGCTCATCATTTCGTTAATAGTCATTGTTAATAAGATATTGGCTTAGAAGTAAGAGATTGCGCTACGTTAGGAGAAGTTTGCAGTAAAAAATAGAGGCTGCTATGATATTCCGCATGTTGCACCATATGTTCCTGCGGATGAAACTTTCCTAATGGATTGAATTTTATTTTCGACTTAGGAGCAGATCTTTACCTTTCACTCATACCGCTAAACTTTTTTTTTTATTTAGCGCACTCATCTCCGATGGCGGTAAGGCCAGAATGAATCATTGCGTATCTCATACACTGTTACAGGTATCAAAATGTTGTTTTGACAAATGATATCACGCAAAGAGGGGAGTATTGTGCCAATTGGTTACTACGCAAAACTTCATTAATTGTCGTGTTATTCAGAGTAAAGTTAGTGATTTATTATTCGATTTACATATATTCCTTCGTCGCTCACAAATGTTTATTTCTTTGCTTCTTGTCCATTGTGTTTCAGAGCTACTACTCAGTTTCCAAAACCTAATAGGAGTTACATTTCTTTCAGTTTAAAGCCTAGCAGTAACAGTTACTAGATCTAATGAGGATTTTATGTGAGAATACTTGAAAATGACAGATAGCAAGGATCTGTTCACTAGCTATCGAACTGACTTGTTCTCATTTCCTCACATAATAAAACGCTAACGCTCCGTACCGAGATATTTAGAATATCCTTTTCATATAACTGAGAAATTGAAATTGCATATTACACAGAGACACAGCACTTTTGTAGTGTGCAACTATTAAATTTAATGGGTTTAATGTGCCTAATTAACTGTTGCATCTTTTAATACGGAAGACGTGTTACTACTAGACGGGCGGGCGGATCGCAGTTCGTCATATTTAACTGGCATTATCTTAAGTTATACGTTTCTCACAGAGTTTCTGTTTGGAGAGGAAGAAAATTTGATGTATTTTTAACATTTCATTCACTTAATGTGTTCACCTAACTTCAACAGGAAAATATTTCCTCGCATGTCGAAAATTCCGTAACGTCGTCAGAAAGTTGATGGTCGTCAACTATCAGTATATGCTGTTTATAACTTATTGCCATAAATAAAACTAAAATGAAAATGTAGTGTAGTTCTTAACGAACACGTTGATGAAAGTTTCACGTTGATACAGTGAGTAGAGTGAGTAGTTTGCGAGTGTGAGCGAGTTGAATGAAACGCGAGGTAACGCGTGAGCTTTGTCCGGAACGTGGTAATTCCTACAGCTCGGGGAAAAAATGGCGAATAGTTCAGCTCGGGTTTATAGGAGCCTTACGGTACGGCCATAGTGAACGGCTCCCCGCTAGCTGCTCGGCCGCTTAAATCGCAGCGGTCGGACCGCGCGCGCTGCAACGGCGCGATGGCAGCTGGTGGTGGCCACAGTGCGCAGCCAACCGCGCGCCGGCTGATACCGATACATGGCGAAAATTACTTTTCGATTTTCTTGCTGAAAAAAAATGCTGTATTTGTATGAAACAAAGCTACATCACACTCTGGTATCAGTTTTTCGACAAAAATTCTCCTTCTCCCGTAAAAAAATAAAAACCACCTCTTCCGGTTTTTGTTAGTTTTCCTTGACGTAGGATACTTCTCACTCGATTCTGAGGAAACTAATTGCCGTACCTCACTGAGCTTTGCACATCTTGCAGGCTAATATAACTGCTTCATAACAGAGTGCCTGTTTTTTCCGGTATTCTCCATAGTTATTACGATACTTAATTTCCAGTTAACCTACCGCATAACATTTGAAGCTTTTGCAGTGAAAAATATAGTCGCTGGCTACTTTTCGTTTGGTTAACTTTAGATTATACATTACTGCGTACGAAATGTAGCCAACATTGTGAAATTGTTTTTAAAGCTGAAAAGAAAGCGATACATCGCTCCAGTGTAGCGAATAGGGTGTTGAAATTTGAGCGCGCTAGCGTCGCGCGCTCTAATTCGGCGCGCCAGGAGCGCAACTACTGAGCCTCTAGCCTGCAGCTCAGTTAGTCAACCTTCGTAATAAAGCACATGCCCGAGCCAACAGAAAATGACTTTAAAAATAGCAAAGGTTATCTGGGGCAGATGCCAGTTCTCTAACTGGTTTTAAAATAATGATAGCATAAAAGTTCGGATAAAAAAAGGACATTAAATCTGGTTGTATGTATTATAGTTACAAATATTGGATTGCTAGCTGTCAATAACGGAAAATTGCAAGTTCATAATGGGGACTGTAGGGTTCTAAGGAAAAGAGCATGCTAATGTCCCTTCCGACACGCAATAGAACTGGGAAGACTAAAATTACCAGAAACATTTTTGACAGACTTTCTCCACAAAGAACAACAGCGGGGGACATTAAAGATGTTTAAAACGGCACTGCTAAGTTGGAATATGCAGTTCGTATGTGCAGCTTAAATGCATCTTCTCTCTAGTTGAGTTTAATGAAGTAAATCAGTGGCGCTATAATGAAACTGCTGTTATAACTTGGCACCATCCATGGATGATGATGATGACGAAAAAAAATGTTTCCATCGCAAATTGCATAATATGCCAAAACTGGACTTACTAGTTGTTGGCATGGAGTAGTAACCGTTGGATCATGACAGGGAAAAAGTTGTAACTGCTGTCCTATAATCTCAATATACATAAAATGTAACTACGTAAGGTTTTCTATAGTCCCTGGTGTGGCTGATACAGCAACCAGTCAAATTTTAATTTCAAGTAAAAAGTCTTGGTTGTAAAGTGGTGTTATTAATTACCAATGACGCGTTTCGCACTCACAGCAGCGTATCATCACATTATTTGCATGACAAACGTTACGCAAATTACTCCAACAACCCCTGTTTCACTACTTTAAGTATTGTAGTAATTCTTATGTAACGTTTATCATGCAGATAAGATGATAGCCTGCTGTGAGGGTAGAACGCGTCATTGGTAATTAATAACACCATCTTGCAACCAAGACTATTTTTACTTGAAATTACATTGGAACTGACAGTGTACCGTCTGGCACAGTGCATGTATTTTGAAATTACAGTAGGACAGTAGTTACAATTATTCCACTGTCAAGGTTCCCAATCACATACCGACATTTTATACCGCTCAGGTAAATTGACACGGAATGGTAGGAAAGTAATTTTGAATGAAGTAGCCTCGTGTTAGTGGCTCACAAAAAAGCCAATTTCACGTGAAACCTTTAGCAAAGAAGTAACCATTTCATATTATGAGCTAAATAACCTATCTACACGTAAATTATCTTGAATGTCTAGTTGTTTGCTATAATAAAGTACTGGTATTCTTGCATAAATATGAACAATTAGATGCAATTAAAGACATTGCAAAACCGGTTGTGCGTGTCTACAAAAGTTTAATAAAATTCAGCTGCAGTGAATTAACAGCCTTTCATTCAACACTTTTGAGATAAACGCGTCTTTATTAGCTCCCATTAAACGCGATGCGCAGCGCACAGCGTTGAAACCTCGGCACCCGCGAGCTGAGAGTGGAACAAGAAACATAAATTCTTCCTTGCCCGCGCTGGTGGAAGCGATGTGAGCGAGTTGAGGCGGCCGCGCGGGTGCACTATGGCCACCCCAATGGGATCACACACTGGGTTTTCCAGCCGCCTCCCTGCCGCCGAGGAGCAGGAAGCGTGGAGCGGCCCTTTGGTGCAGCCGCCGCGGCGGCTCTCGGTAGTGGTGGGGGAAGCGGCGCCCCGTTCGAACTCTAGCCTGCAGTCGTCGGGTGTGGACCTCCGTCTGCGGGAACGTTAGTTCTTCTCCATGCTCAGTGCAGGGTTCCAAGCCTGACTGAGTTGAAGGCCGCTGTCTTTATCGATTAAACCATCCTGCAGACGTATTTCGATGGCCTCTTTAGTAACACAATCCCAAAAGGAGGAGGATTACCTGAGTACTTTGGTGTTTTCGTACTCCACGGTGTGTCCAGTCTTGGCTGCGCATCGGTGGTAGCGGCGGTTTCGGCAGTATACTACTCGCCTGCCCTTATCTGCTCTGCGCCCCGGCTCTGCAGATTTGTGGCGCGGCGCGACTTTTGAAAGAAGGCGTCACATTGAAAGTGCTGAGTCTGCCGAGGCGGGAGCTGCCTGCGAGTCTCCTCGCCTCTCCGGCAGTTCACCCACTCTTCCCTTAAGCGGTCTCTCCTCCAATCCCCTTCCCCCTCCAGCTACAGCTGATTCTCAAATTTTGCGTCTCTTTGACTCTTGAAACACGTCCACTGAATGTGCGGTCGTGTTCCATTTTCAGCTATTCATTACTCTTAAGTGTTTCTCCGCCGTTAATATTGTCTATTTGTATGTCAATTATTTCATTCTTTTATCAATGGCATGGGCTTCACTCTTGTGAAGTAAGTACATTGTCGAGTCATGCTGAGTGGATGGGATGCTTTGCTTTCTTTGTCATCAGGCATTCTTGGTTTGTCAGTGATAGTTTCCTTAAGTAATTCTTTCGCCATGTGAAGCGAAGTGTTTGTTTATTTACAGAACTCGAGTAATTCGGTTTAAATTTACTATTTGCATTCTCATTCTGGTGATGATTTTGTGTCCGGTTTTTCTCAAGTTAGGATACACGTGTGTTGCCTTCAGCCTTTGTGTAAGCTTATTATGTTTGAATTTCCTTGCTGTTTTTTAAGAAACTTTTCGTGTCGTGTCTGTTTCCGCGATTATGCTAAATATTTCTCAGATGTTCTGGTTTGACTCCGTCTTTCCTGTCTTGGTATAACCGAAGCACCATGTGCTTTCGTAATGGTTTTTACTTCGGCCTTCAGCCATGCTTTCACTAATACTACCTTTCTTCTATATGAATTCTCACATGTGCTTTACTTGCTTATGCTAGATTAATTTATTTTTGTAAATCCTGTGTAATTCAACATGGTCTCACATCACGTTGTACTTACTGATAGTATGGCGCTGCCTCCCCACACATAAGTTCGTTTGGTGCATAGTGTGTTTTCAATTAGTGCTCCAAGACACCCCCCATCTCATCAAAACTCCGCCGACACTTTGTTTCGCCATTGCTATCAAGTGTTGCAGCATGAGTAACGTGTTGCAAGCATTATGTGTGTGTCGGTGAGTGAATGAATGTGCTTTCCCTTACCCACTGTGCATTTGCAAATTTCCTCCCACATTACCCCCATATTCATAAAGGGCAGAAACAATTTTAATAAGAGCAGTAACTTCATGTTTTTAATACACTTTGGTACAAGGTGTGTGCTTATTGTGCTTAATTTGGTCTCGCCACATTTATTTGCTTGTTCATTATATTGAATAGAAGATGATTTAAAGTATCAAGCTGCTGCTTTATAATTTCATGATCCCCAGCCCATGTTTAATTATCTATTCCTTTTTCTTAACATTTATTTTTTGTTTGTTAAAACGTTGGATGCTCCCTTAAGGAGTGAGCAGTTAGATACATTTCCATTGCGCAAGTACTGTGGCCACACGCAAAGTAATTTAGAGCAGTAAGCGTTTTAACTTGCATTTGCAGATCTCAACTACCCGAGATTTCAATAGAAAACTTAACAAGCCACTTTCACTCTGTTATTGACGGTTTGGTTTCACAATGTCATCAAACAGCTGATCGCTGTTTCCACGATCACGCCTCCAATCCCCGGTGAAAATTTTCTGTGGGCTGAGATAAAACTTGTGAACTGGTGTCTTTCCCACGTTTCAAGGGTGTTTCTTTTATCTTCTGCATTCCGTCTTGGCTAGACAAATCTTTGCGTCAGCTGTGTTAGACCTGTCTGGTATGCCATTTATCAGGGTCTTTCTCCCTGGCCAGAAACATCGTTTTGGTGGGTCCACTTTATCTACACTGCAAGTCAGGCTCTCTCCCGCTCACGCACGTGTGCTCTGCAGGGATTTGGTTGTTTTCTTCCTGAAACGACTCTTCTGGTATCTGCAGACAAGGGCTTTCTCTGCACATAGGGTAGTGCGTCCACTTCGTTGTGAGCTCTTCCCTGGGTCCGCTGTCGCCATGTTTGCCATTTGTCTGGACGCTCCTCATTCAGTCGGGCTGGGTTCGCCGTGTCCATTCTTACGTGAGAACCACGGCAATTCGCCAGGCTGCCCCCTGGAGCGGGATAATGCGGCGTGGCGGCCGGTGGCAAAGGTGAAAGTTGGGGTGCCTCCAGCTGACTCCCGGCTCCCCCCACAGGCCAGATGAACACAGGCGTGGCGTGCGCGAACGCTTCCACCGGCAAAGTCGCTGAACAAAAGCGTCCGCAGCCGATATATTACACAGCTTCCAGAATGACCCTTAAGCTTTTGACACGAAATGATGAGAGCCATGGCACGGTGGCCCATTTACGACCACTAGGCAGCACTGACGAAGAAAATGAAAATCACTCACTGATTATGATCCAGCCCATTTCACTGCACTGCACTGATCTTGGGGTTTTAATTGTAAGGGGAGGGTTGACTATTTCAGTCGTGTCTTAATGTGTCATATTCATTTTAACATTTACATACGTGGCGGCCCTTTATCGTTACCTAAAATGCACAAAAATCAAAAAAAGTAAACAAAACATAATGAACACAAAAATTACATTGATCGTCTTGTCAATGTTGGAAATGTGAATAAAACATTCACAAAGTAGGCACTGATAGAAAACATATGGAAAAAAAAGAATGCTCAACGTTCCTGAGAATCTTATCAGGGTCTTTTATTTTCACCGTCCTAAGGCCTATGTACTCTAACAAGGACTTGATCACAGATCGTATATGTTTTCGACGAGTTTCCCTTCGACTCTTTTCGTTGTTTTCTCCATCATAAACTGTCCAGCTCGATTTACCTGTTGGTGGGTCTCGCTCTCTTCTCTCATCGGAGGTTTCACTAATCTTTCCGCCTCTTTGTTGTTTTTAATATATAATTAATGACTTGTCATTCTGCATTCATGAAGATGCTAAGCTACTTCTTTTTTCTGATGATACAAGTACAGTTATCTCGTCTGACAAACAGGAATTAAGTGATAAAATTTTAAATTATGTCTTTCAGAAAATTTTAAAGTGATTCTCTAAAAATGAACTCTCATTAAACTTTGATTAAATCCAGTATATACAGTTTCATACAGTATATGGCATGACACCATTAATAAATTTAGACTTTGAACAGAAATCTGTAGCTAAGATAAAACATTCAAATTTTTAGATATTTGTATTGACGAGGGATTGAATTGGAAGAAACACCTTGAAGATGTGCTGAGACTTTTGAGTTCAGCTACTTATGCTGTCAGGGTCATTGCAAAATTTGGTGATATACATCTCAGTAAATTAGCTTATAAGGCCCATTTTCATTCATTGCTTTCATATGGGATCATATTCTGGGACACTGCAACATTGAGTAAAGATCATCAGCATTTTTATTTCATGTGTTAGAATATTAGTTAATATTTCTAGGTTTTTCTTATTTTGTTCTGTTAATAATTTATTATTATATTAATTAATGTGGCATGAGTACAGCTTCTACGCTACGCCACTGTCCCTGTGAGAATGTGGTGCAGTTGTTTTACTTTTAAGTGGGTGTGAGAATCTATGGCTGTCTAAATGTGGGTAGGAGTAGCCCGCTTTGCATCGTTCTCTCTGGCTCAGAGTCGATAGCTGCTCATGCTACCACAGAGGTTTCTACACCCTTTGGTTACAGCCCAGTAGACGAGCCTTCCCTAGGGTGAGTCTCTCCATCCCCATCACCGCTGATCTTGGACTTTCCAGCTTCCTGTGGCTTCTCGCGTCCGGTAGCAGTTTCCCGTCTCATGACCACTGGATCTTCATTCTATACTGGGCGTCTGGCCAGGTAAGGTTGGTTCTTCTCTGGTATTAGTGAGATGGTAGCATTTCATTGCCTAGCACGTTTAACTTAGGCTCATGAACTTAGAATCATTATTTTCTTCGATCGTGTGTGGAAATGTGTTCTCGTTTTTCAATTCAGTGATTTCCAATAGATAAACGTGGTGTGTGTGATTCTAGTTGCAGTTTGATAATGGCTTGATATGTTAAAACCTTTTGTGATTATGTGGCGGTATATGAACTCTATGTAAATACTTCCTAGCTTTGTGGGACCCTATGTCTAATAGGCATGTAAGAATCTTCTCATCGTTTTCTTCTGTGAATGATATGTGTTCCACGTGGATGGTTCATTGAACAAAGCCTTCAGCTTCCACTCTTGTTTGTTCCATACGCAACAGGCAAGTAGCTATGTGGGTATGCTTTTGATTTCCACTAATATTTCGCGATCTTCTCTCCCCGCCTATTTTAATTTTGCTGTCTCTTCTCCGACTTGTAGTACATACTCTGTCTTCGTCTGTAATTCTCTCTGAGCCTTGTACCACCTCCTTCAATAGCTTCATTATGTAATTCTAAACATTTCTATGGGTTGCATGCTGTGTTCTTAATTTTATTTTTCCGACTTTTTAATTATTTCACTTTTACGAGTTTTTTTAGACTGGACATCATCCGTCTCTGTAAGCGCTCCCTATCCCGTGTAGCTGCATTTCTTTCGTTTCTTCATGTAATTCTAAACATTTCTATGGGTTGCGTGCCGTAGTTCTTATTTTTATTTTTCCGACTTTGTAATTATTTCATTTTTGTGGTTTTCCTGAGACAAGACCTCATCCGTCTCTGTAATCACCCCCTATCGCGTGTAGCTGTAGTTCATTCGCTTCCTTATATAATTCTAAGCATTTCTATGGGTTGAATGCTGTAGTTAATTTTCTTTATTTTTCGGAAACTGAATTTATTCAATTTTATCGGTTTTCGGAACCGCGTGGGTCCGAATTCCAACTTCCGGGGTTTGCAACAGGTCGCATGAATTCACGCCACTTCCCATATAAAAAGCAGTACCTAGATCGATTTCTAACAGAAAGTTTATGTTGCATCTTAAAACGTTACTAGGTTATCTACCACTTTCAAACATAATACTCAGCTTTTCAACATTACGGTGTATGGGGGTTCTGCTTGCTGCAAAATTTATTGACCTAGGGCGTCGTGGTAGAAATAAATACTCGTATGTACAATTTTCCACTTCTTCTTTAATTTGCAATCAAACTGTTTCTTATTCCACCAAAACATTACACCTTCATAACGTACACACATTCTCAGAACAACGCAGACTACGTAGATTCCAAAGCACTTTACAACCGGCGAACTCGAACTCCACCACGCAAGGCGGTGAGGCTTTGTATGACACCAGACAGTATCACATGCATCTAACTATGTCAGTGGATTTGTTAGACGTAAATGTCATTATACATTTTACAAATATGCTCTTTTGAACTTGCTGACAGAACTGAAGATGGTTTCTTGGAAAACCGAAATCGATTTGCCTAAATAAATCAAAAGATTTTACGGCTAATGCTGCTCCTTTCATTATTGATAGAAGCAAATATATAACATTGACAATAATGACATTACATTATGCATTTTTCATAACAATTATACTAATTTACTCAACAGTAAAACATTTCATGTACAAAAAATAATCACAATATAAAATGAAAACTATACATACAATAATTTTAGATGGCACATATCTTTTTAAGTCGAAATCTCGGACCTTTCTGTTTCACAACAAACAGCAATGTTAAATGTCAATTAATTAATTAATGAGTACATCATACATGTTCCTAACATATATTGAACTATCAAATATCTTGGCAATTCTCAAAATAAGTTCAAAATCTCACGTCAGTCAATATATACAAAGAATTACAATATTGTAATCTCGACTATTACATTGATTAACACAATTAGCTGGTCTACACAACTTGTTTATGAGCCTAACATATACACAATGCTATTTATTTTCATGTCTTTTTGTTTTACACGTGTTTTCTACCCTTGGTCTGTGAAAGCCTTGAAATAACATACAATGACGAAACTATTGTTTATAGAACTGTCTGGAAAGAAAATATATGAATCTCTTAATTAATGAAATCTATCACTTGTTAACTAGTCACAGTATCACCGAGACACTGTCCTACACTGATTCCTAGACTGGCTATTTCGTTTGTAACTTCATACGCAAAATATATCGCTATTAGACCACACGATTCCGGATCCGTCGCAGATGGTATCGTACGATAACATTTAGATGAGAGGGCCAGCAGTATCATCACAATCTGCAGCTTGTAAGGATGCCACTTATTGGTGTGCAATATCCGGACAACAGAGGTTTGGCTTATTCCACATGCTAGGGCCACACAACGGGTACTTCGTTTAGACATATTCACAAACGACGCAACAACCGCAGTTGCAGTTTCCTCGTTGGTGGCAGTCCTTGATCGCCTACTAAGTGCCCTGTCTTGAACAGAGCCCGTCTCCCGGAATTTGGTGATCACCTAAGCCAACGTGCTGTGCGATACCGGTTCTCTGTCTGGGTACCGTCTTTTGTAGTCAGCCGCTACTTATTGTTCGGTAACTGCATTCTATTATATAAAGATGATTTCAATCTTCTTTTCACGTGTCAGACCCATTTTAGATCACCTGGAACAAAGAGAGACATCAGTCAGTGTCAAGGTAACTTTTGAACGTTAATAACTTCTAAACTGTACAAGATAGAGAAAAATAAATTATACCACTAAATTCCTGAGCTCAAGCGAGTCTTATTTCATGTATCATACACCACCATTCCCATTTCAAATAATGACTTGTTATCCAAAATGGTGGAATTCAAGATAGCGGACCTGAATGACATTCACTCCAAAAGTTGCGACCTCACATCAAACCTTTGTTCTCATCATCACTTTTCAATTTTCTCTTTAATCTTCCAAATTATGAAAGTGTCCAAGGTCTTTTGATACGCCCTGTATTGTAACGCCAAATATGTTCCAGAATCAAACAGATAACCGATGTCATTAACTTCCTGATTGTTGGGCCTGCGGTGGGATAAATGTCGTAAATGGACATTGTAATGAAAGTTCCAGATCACTGCTTTCAGCTTTTTGCCATCATCAAGCAACTGCGTATATAAAAATTACAATAATACGAAAATATATATAAATTTTTTGTTATAAATTGTCCTTACAAATTACGTCTACGATGTTTTGACGTTAGTTACTAACATCTGGCGTCACTGTTGTAAAAACTTCAGTGAAATAATCACGTATTTCGCAATTGTATTCATTTTTAGCTGTCAGGTTTTATGCTCCTTCATACGCTATGACAAATTACAGAATTTTTTTATACTTTGTGTAATTAGCAACAGTTCTGCGAAAGATGTTTTACACTCCTGGCCATTAAAATTGCTACACCACGAAGATGACGTGCTACAGAAGCGAAATTTAATCGACAGGAAGAAGATGATGTGATATGCAAATGATTAGCTTTTCAGAGCATTCACACAAGGTTGGCGCCGTTGGCGACACCTACAACATGTTGGCATGAGGAAAGTTTCCAACCGATTTCTCATTCACAAACAGCAGTTAACCGCCGTTGCCTTTGAAACGCTGTTGTGATGCCTCGTGTAAGGAGGAGAAATGCGTACCATGACGTTTCTAACTTTGATAAAGGTCGAATTGAAGTGTATGACGATTGCGGTTTATCGTATCGCGTCATTGCTGCTCGCGTTGGTCACGATCCAATGGCTGTTAGCAGAGTATACAATCGTTGTGTTCAGGAGGGCAATACCAAACGCCGTGCTGGATCCCAACGGCCTCGTATCACTAGCACTCGAGAAGACAGGCATCTTATCTGCATGTCTGTAACGGATCGTGCAGCCACGTCTCGATCTCTGAGATAAGAAATGGGGACGTTTGCAAGACAACGACCATCTGCACGAACAGTTCGACGATGTTTGCAGCAGCATGGACTATCATCTCGGAGACCATTACAGACAGGAGCTCCTGCGATGGTGTAAGCAACGACGAACCTGGGTGCACGAATGACAAAACGTCATTTTTCGGATGAATCCAGGTTCTGTTTACAGCATCATGATGGTCGCAGCCGTGCTTGGCGACATCGCGGTGAACACACATTGGAAGCGTGTATTCGTCATCATCATACTGGCGTATCACCCGGCGTGATGGTATGGGGTGCCGTGGGTTTCACGTCCGGTCACCTCTTGTTCGCATCGATGGAACTTTGAACAGTGGCCGTTACATTTCAGATGTGTTACGACCCGTAGTTCTATCCTTCATTCGATCCCTGCGAAACCCTACATTTCAGCAAGAAAATGCACGTCCGCATTTTGCAGTTGAAATTAAACTATTAAGAGACCTTATAAACAGAGATGGTCGTTTTTGTTTAAATTCTGATTGAAATCCGGCAGTGTCTCTCGTCAAAAACAGAGCGACAGAATTAATGATGCCTCACCTATTGATTAAAAGTCAAGTCACTATCGATTTTTTCTGTCACCCTGCGAGGTTCCCCTCCTTGGACCGAACCTATTGTACTGTGTAGTTGTAGTCCTCCTGAGTCCGTAGAAGATGGAAAACTGGGGCGTTCAGATTCACTAGCCCACACTGTCCATCCGGGAGCTGCATATGTAAGCCAACCCGTTCTTGAGTTGTTGAGCACACTATTAGGCCCTGCTCCTACCTAGAACCTGCTCCTACCTAGAACCGCTCTCGTTACCGAAGTCTCCTTCACAGATTGATAGTACATTGGAGTATCGGTGTAACTGCTAGAGCTGAAAATCTCTAAGTCTTTACGGGTAGGTAACTTCTTGAAATAAAAATGTAGGATGCCAATTATGGTGTTTTATTAACGGCGTCACCATAATACAACGTCAAAAATGTATAACTTTTACCCTAACCAGTGCGAATTATTAACGACACCGAGAGCATGGCTGCTACTTGTACAACAGAGAACAGCTCCTAACAGCGACTGCCTAGTGCCTCCCGTTGGCGCGCAGCCAAGGCCTCCTCACTATTTCGTACCTTGTTGGCATTTCTCGTGATAGCTCGCTTAGTAAGTCGTAATTCAATTGTTTCTCTGTTAATACATAATTAAACAAAATAAAATGACTAATAAGCAAAACTAATAATCCTTAGACCGCTACTAACGTCTGTATGCCACCAACAATTAGTTATAAACAATTATTAATAAATAGAAAACTGTCCACTTCGCGCCATATCATCGGGGCTTTCTCAGTAACGGTTAGCCTCATGCTGGCGCCTTCCAGAATCTTCTACCCACCCCACTCACGCCATATGGTATCTACTGCGACTCCTGCCGTGGCAACTACAACGCCTCTGCCTGCCAGCTAGCTGTTAAACCAATCGCCACTGCAAAACTCTTCTTACTGCGAGCGCGCATATACGAGGCGCGTCCAGAAAGTAAGTTCCGTTTGGTAATAAAATGAAATTGTACACAGATACAGAAGAAATTTTTATTGCACAAAATTCTACAACACTTAAACTACTTTTCCACATAACTGCCTAAATTTTGTAGGCACTTGTCATAGCGTGCCACAAGTTTTTGCATGCATTTTCACAGAAGGTTGCCGCCTGTGTTTTCAACCAAGTGGTAACAGCTCTTTATCATCGTTGAAGTGTTGACCACCAAGGACAGATTTTAGGTGTAAGAAGAGATGAAAGTCGCTAAGAGAGAGGTCCGAGCGGTATGGAGGATGATCAAACAGGTCCCATTGAATTTTCCGTATGAATTAGTTGGTCACATTTGGTGTGTGAGGGCAGACAGTATCGTGAAAAAAAATCTTTTGACAGTAATCCTCTTCTTACACCTAAAATCTGTCCTTGGTGGACAACACTTCAACGATGATGACGAGCTGAAAGAACATGTTACCACATGGTTGAATACACAGGCGGCAACATTCTATGAAAAAGGCAAACAAAACCTTGTGCCATGCTATGACAATTGCCTACAAAATTTCGGAAGCTATGTAGTTTAAAAGTTGTAGATTTTTGTACAATCAATATTTTTTTTCTATATCTGTACCAGTTCGTTATGTAACCAAACGGAACTTACATTCTGGACGCGCCTCGTAGAATCATAATAAAAATATACAGCTGACAATAAGAAAAAATTAACCCCCATACTAGAACCCTTACAACCTTTCGATGTTTTGACTCTACGCTCACTTGTACGCTGTGTGTTATCATCCTTATTTAGCCTTTGCAAACACAGGTATTAAATTCCCTTGCACATTGCTTCCTGAGTGCGGTTGTGTCTTGAGAATAGCAGGGTGTGCTGCTGTCGAAATATCGGCGGTGGTCGGCGACGTCAGCCGGCAGCATACCCGTAGGTTGTTTGAAGACGCACACAATCATTCGGTTTTCCCTCCTTCTATATGGGAGTGGAGCAGGGAAGCAAGTAAGTAGTAGTGGTACTGATTACCCTTCGCCACGCACCTTTGTGTGTGTTGCGGAGTAAGTATGTAGATTGTTCTACAGTATTGCCATCTGATGGCAGACCCCTCCTTGCTGCCTACCACGATACCCTGCGTGTGAATATTGATGCGTCCCTCGCATCGGACGTCCCTCTAGCTTCGCGGTGGCGCGGCAGGCGGGGGGCTGTCTGTCTCATTAGCACGACCGGTCCCTTAATGCCGTAAACGCTGTGCATATTTCATCGACCGGGGCGCGAAGCCTGATGAAACACTGTGCGCCAGGGAGGGGGGGGGGGGCATGACCGGCTCTTTACTGCAGGGGTCACGAGATCTGCCGTGTCCCCACACAGGACAGCTCTCACTGGAATTCAGAAATACTAACACGTACACCGTAGCTTTCTTTCCAATAACGATAGACCTAATTTTTTTAACATAGCGGCTATTGTCAGCGACCGTTACAACGTCAATGGATAAACAAGCAGCCCGCGGTCACAAATTCAAATTATTTTGACCTGTTTTCGGCAATGACTAAGATTGCCTTCATCAGAAATATAAAACAAAGCAAATCACATAATAAAATATACTTGTTGTTGTTGTTGTTGTTGTTATGGTCTTCAGTCCGGAGACTGGTTTGATGCAGCTCTCCACCCTACTCTATCCTGAGCAAGCCTTTTCATCTCCTCATAAGAACGGCAACCCACAACCACTTGAATCTGCTTACTATACCCGTCTCCTGGTCTCCCTCCGCGATTTTTACCCCACACACTTCCCTCAAATGCTAAATTTACGATTCCTCGATGTCTAAGAATGTGTCCTGCCAAGCGATCCCTTCTTTTAGTCAGGGTGTGCCAAAAATTCCTTTTCTCACCGATTCTGTTAAGTAGCTCTTCATTAGTTATGCAATCTACCCACCTAATCTTCAGCATTATTCTGTAGCACCACATTTCAAAAGCCTCTATCCTCTTCCTGTCCGCACTGCTTATCGTCCATGTTTCACTCCCGTACATGGCAACACTCCACACAAATGCCTTCAGAAAAGACTTTCTTACACTTAAATTAATATTCGATGTTATCACATTTCTCTTTTTCAAAAATGCTTTTCTTCCCACTGCCATTCTGCATTTTATATCCTCTGTACTGCGACCATCGCATGTTATTTTACTACCCAAGTAACAAAACTCATCTACCACCTTCATCGTTTCGTTACCTAATCTAATTCCTTCAGCATCACCTGATTTTCTAAGACCGCATTCCATTATTTTTGTTTTGCTCTTGTTAATGTTCATTTTATACGCTCTCTTCAACACACTGTCCATTCCATTCAACTGCTCTTCCAGGTCCTTTGCTGTCTCTGACAGAATTACAATGTCATCAGCAAAACGCAATGTTTTTATTTCTTCCCCCTGAACTTTAATCCCTATTCCAAATTTTTCCTTGCTTTCCTTCACCGCCTGCTCGATGTACAAATTGAGCTGTATAGCTTACGTCACACAGTTTAAAAAGAAATTTTTAACGATAGCTAGCCACTATGGGCTGCACGCAGGCATCAGACTATTCCGAGGCGAGTTAATCGATAGTGGTGTGGTGGTCTAACGGTAAGACGTCTGCCTAGTAAGCATGGAGGACCGATTTTGATTCCCGGCCGCAACACAAATTTTAATTCTATGCTTCACATCCATCATTATTGTCTTTGTCATATTCGAGACGAAAATCCGTCTCATGGATTGTTTATTTGTATTAAATTGATATTTATATTTTATTATGTTGTTTTGTTTTATATTTCTGATGAAGGCAATCTTCATTGGCGAAACCTGGTCAAAATAATCTTAATTTGCGACTGAGGGCTGCTTGTTTATCCATTAACGATACACGTATTTTATCAGTTTTATTTATTTTTGATTGGCGCTGCTGGTAAAATTATAGAGTACTAGCTGAATAGCCCGGCGTCGTCCGGGTTCTTATTCTTTCCACTCTTAACCTTTATTGCATGACTTTTTATTTGAAGCTATAAAAAATACAACAGTTAATGTATAGTGCGTATACACTGAGAAAAATATTGGAAAAATAATTCCTTAAATTTATTATGCACTACTAGCAAAGAAGTTCATATCTGGTCAGATATATAGTGCTTTCATGACGTATCCGATGTAGTAAATCTCACTATTATGACTCTCATCTTTCCATAAAGTAACTCATTATGCAACAGTGGTACGTGATTGACTACTTTTACGTGGCAAAAGAGGAAGACTAATGTCAACAAAGTCACGTGTTAAGAGTAATTCGCAGCTAACTGTCGAAGTGATTCACTAGCACTCTGCAATTTATAATTTCTCGCATTTGTTTATGGCGATCGACGACAGCGATATATTTCAGGAAATGCATTGTACACTTTGCTGTCATGTAAAATTTAATTTATTGTGCTACCGGTTTTGGGAGTGTCCCATCTTCCAGGCGTTTAAAATTACATGTGCAGTTTAGTTTTATACATTTTCTGAATAAGTTGACAGTGTCGTCATATCTATAAAACCTATTAAAATACAAGTTAAAAGTAATAGTGATAACGACAAGCCGCGGTGGAGTAGCCGAGCGGTCTAAAGCGTCTCGCTGCGGAGCGCGCGGTTGCTCGCCGTCGGAGGTTCAAGTCCTCCCTGGGGCATGTGTGTGTGTGTGTGTGTGTTTGTCCTTAGATTAGTCTGCCGTACTTTAAGTAGTTTGTAAGCTGCGGACTGATGACCACGCGGTTTGGTCCGATAGATTTACAAACATTTGAACATTTTTTTGAAAAATTTCATCAAGATCGAACTAAAACCGTTGGTTTAGTCGAAGTTCGTAGATAAAGTACCCTCTGCCATACAGCATACAAAATTTTAATGTAGACTGTGACTTTCCTCTTCTTTTGTAGATCAATTGTACAAAGTTTCATCGCAATCGTTTGAACGGTAAAGTACCACATAAAATACTAACAAACATGATGTGGCAGTTTACCACGTGTCTCATTGTTCATAACGTCATATCTCCTGAGCTACGAGTCGTACAGTGAACCAATTTTGTATGTACTGTAATTGACATGTACGGAAACTGTTTGCAAAATGTATTGCGAATACATCAATCTGTATACCAATGTATTTATATGTAGATACATAAATGCTATGAAATAAATGCTCGCGAAATGTAGTCCATATATTAATCAGTGTATAAGCTACCTCTGTTGCAAATTACATTCATATCCGTAAAGCCATTTCAGCGTGACGGCGTAAGAAATGAATTAATTGTAAATCATCCTCCACCATGCATCATACGAAGTAATTTAGAGTGCAAGCAACGAGTTGACAAAGTTTTATCGCAATTGGATGTACGGTATGGTCGTGCATAATATACGAACCAAAATACAAACAAGCAAACATTAATTTTTATATATTAGCTCTAAACCCGGCGTTGCCAGGGTGTTTATTTATCCTACATTCTCGAAGTCCACATCCCTTTCCCTCCTATCTCTACATCCATCTCTTTCTCATCTCTCTGTTCGTTTCCACCTTTCCTTCTCTTGGAAAAGATTTCTACAAGGTACCCTCTGTCATGTGCCATGCAAACATTTATGTACCCAGTGATCTTCCCCTTGGTTAAAGGTCATGGATGCAAAAATTCATAAAGATTGGAGCAAAAGTATGCATTTTGTAAAATTCTATACATTAAGTACCCTCCACCACGCTTCGAGCGAAATTTTATACAGACAATGACATTCCTCTTGTTTTCAAGATTGTGTGTAAAAAATTTCATCAATATCGGAACGAGACTGTAGATTTCTATCCAATAGAAACACAGGGTCACATTAAAAACGTACTTTGTTTTTCTCAAATATTCCAGTTTTATTTCATATAACCCTTGCTCTGAGAATAACGAAAACAACAAAGTAAGGATATGTGAAATCAGTCGAGCCGTTCTCCATTTATGGCGCGATCAAGGTACTTAGGGATCCATTTTTATGTTGCAAATCACTCTCCCCCTTCCCCCCCCCCTCCCAATGCACCGTGTGAAACTAACTTAAGGTAGACGGAGACGTTCCTCTTGTTTTGAACGTCAAGCGTGCGAAATTTCGTGAAATTCTGAATGAAACTGCAGATTTCGTAAGTCTGTAGGTGAAGCATGCTCCGCCATGCACCTATCACAAAATACTTCCTTGGCAGACATTTTCTACCTATAAACTATATTCCTGCTAAATTTCAGCTTCATAGGTGAAGTAGTTTCGAGATTTCGTGTTTATTCAGTGAGTGAGTGAGTGTCCTTTCGCTTTTATATATAAAGAGATTAAGAAAACAGATTGCTTAATTTTGAATGCAAGAGAATTAAGGGAAACTTGCAGAGAAAAATAAATAGTAACATGCAAATTTCTAATGCTAATTTTATCTGATGCTGGTTCATACCTGAAGCGACAGTTTTACGGCATCTATAGCGCGACTGTTGTGAGCGAACTTCTTTTCGTTTCATCATTTTGTGGGGGAGGGGGGGATTTCAGTTACGAAACGCTTCATAAACGCCCGAAATTACAGGCAAACTTTGTTGCAGGTCCCTAACTACTCCCATTTTCCAATAATTAACGCATAAATCTGGGTATTCTCACGAGGTGGCCTCTCATTATTTATGACGTCATATCTACTGAGCTATGTCTCGTGCTCTTCTGTTTTTGGGTCAGGAACCTTCCTGGGCGTACGGTGAACAGTTCACCAAAGTTTCATTGCAATGGAATGAGTGTTTTAGGAACGCATATAGAACATACAGGCAAACATTCATTTTTTATATATAGATTTTGATTTGTATCCTCTTCCGGGGCATAAGCGGGTAGTATTGAGACTTAACCTCAACCGACAATTTCTTTATAAAAGAAAATATATATGAGTTTATTCTATTCTTTATTGTTTCCTTATTCGGACAGACAAAACAACACTAACTTTTTATTGCTATGGAAGTTGCCATGTTCCTGTACACTTTGTCATTATACACGGTAAGTTTCCTCGAAATACCGCTGTCATGACCGTATTCCCACTCTCGCCAATAGTGCTCCGCTTGCGCCTGCGAGGTGCGCTTCCTGCTACATCGAGCAGACGTAGCGGTTGCGTGATACTTTGGCGCACGCTGCAGAAATTACTTGAGGCGCTGGTTATCGTCTGAAGTTCTCTTCCACGATCTGTGGAGAAGGGAATTTTTTCCATCGTTTATCTAGCAATTCCAAGAGCGGATTCCACGCTGTACTGAACTGATATTCTCCTTCCCGTTTTATCAGGTTCTCAACCACCTTGATATCAGCTGATTCTGCATTGACATTAAACCAGAACCTGAGGGTTTGGGCCAGGATTCTGATTTTATTATAATCCTCGGTGTACTCAGAATCTAGGCACTGTTGTGCTATTGTTTAGTGACCTGCTGTAGCCTGATGTGTCTTTGGTATTCCTCACATCTTATGTCAAAACCGTTCTAGTAGTCTGACAGATGTAAGACATTAAAATGATATACGGTAGATATCAGGTTTTCTTAATCTCATATCATTCTTGGCTACACCTAGAAGTGCCCTGATCTTGTCTGTCGGGCGAAACACACTTTTGATTTTGTTTCTTCAGGACAGTAGTAAGGCTGCTTTCTTGGTCTCTTCTAATTGTTCCCCCGTTGTATTAGCTCGTTTGGTGGAATTTGGCGCTTTGCGTATTTATTGAGTATTCTTTGTCTGTGAACACTCGCTGGAGATTATCCAACTCTTCTGTCACGTTTACTGGGTCGGAGAGTGTTTTAGTTCGGTGTGCAATTGCGAGAGTGAGTCAGTAAATAAATCAAAAACTGGAGTAGACACGCCAGTACTGCGTTTACAAGCCTGAAAATTTCTGTATTTTTCGGCTGACACCACCTGTAAATTTAAACACTCGTCCCATCGTTCGAGAAGGCTTTAAAATCCTGGAGCTTGGAATTTTTGTGGCAGTCTTTGCATCCTGTAAGTGACGCTCTTGAGCTTTAACTTTGTTTGGCTCCTTAAACTGCTGCAACCCACAAGACGGATGTGTTGTAGTGGTACAGAAATACCCCTACACAACGCGCAGATTGGTGTGGTGTCTGTTATTTCGAACATGTCCGAACGAACAGACACCACACCTGCTTCGTAGCCATATTTTATTTGCAAATTATTGATCAAGGAGAGGAAGTAAGAAGGAATAGGAAGGAAACGACTGACCGTGGCTGCTTTAGGGCATGGAAATGAAACAATGGCGACAAGTGAAAATGTGAGCCGGGTCGGTGTCATATTCCTGGCCTATGGCCACTTCATATTTCCGGCCGCTAGGCGTTTCTTTACTAACATCGTACGCGTCTTAAACGCGGAAGAATGACAGAAGTGCAGCATATGTTGAAATGTGGGGTGAGGAGCAGTAGCATATGGCGCAGTAGGTGCTGGTTCCCGTGGGAAAGCCCGCCAATGTTACTGGTGCTCTCCTCGCATTGGCTCCTGCATTTCACGTCACGTGATTTATTTTGAAATTACTTTTGTTTATTATATACTAAATATTAATTATTCAGAGCTGAGAATTTGTAATAAATATCTCTCAAGGACAGGCTAGGTTTTGACAATTTAAAAAGTTTAAGGTGCCTTCTCTTATTGTAACAAGAGAAGAGCGATTTTGCAGAAGGCGCGCGACGGCCCTGTTTTGGCGCGAAATAGAGTGTCAGGTGCCCTCTCGCAACGCGCCGCAGTTTCAGTCTCGAGCTGACCACTACACGCGCCGGACCGCGCCGATCATGAGTAAAGATTTGTATAATAGTGATAACAGTCGAGGTCTCAACATGAGCTATGGGCAGCATAGGCTGTGTCGTATTAACAAAAGTTGTTCATATTTAATTATTTATTTAATAAATGGCATCCCTGACAATTAAAAATCTCGCGAGTCGCTTCTTATGTTTCCATTCCATAGGACTTATTGTAGCCTCACTTGTATGCTGTACAAGAACCAACGACCTGTGTGCTATCTTCTGCGCTGGGGACACAACTATAGAAGACAACAGGTTAGTCAGAACTCTATGCTTTCCATAAAGACTTGGACAGCAACTACGGCACCTTGTGCGTACTGTAGGGCGATACAAACGCACACTGCTACGCAACAGCATCCGCAAGGATATGGAGGTTTTAGGGGACTTCTGGGAGGAAGCAGTACTAACTTCTCCGTCCGCAAATAAAACCCTAGGAAGCTTGTATCGGGAATCGAACCCGGGTCTTCCGCTTCGGGCCAGCGGTCGCCTTAGCCACTTGGCTACCGGAGCTCGCCTTCCGTCCGTCTCAGACTCCCACAAGTCACACGCTATGGCTGTAGCGCCCCTATCTTTCATGCCGTCTTACACTCGCCATTAAGGATTCCCGTGCGAGGTCGAACGCAAGACCACATCTGTGGTGAAGTAATTGAAGCTAACGCCTTCTTCACGTGTAAATACTTATTATATTGGTGTTATATTCGGACATGTCCGAAAAAACCAAACACCACGTCAATATATTAAGTATTTACACGCGAAGATGGCGTTAGCTTCAATTACATCACCGCAAATGCGGTCATACGTTCGACCTTGCACGCACATTGAGGCGCTATGCTCCGATGCGTGAGGCCGTTCCTCGTCGAAGGTTCCAATCCTCCCATGGGCATGGATGTTTGTGTTGTCTTTAGTATAAGTTAGTTTATAAGTAGTTTATATGTTTAGGGATTGATGACCCCGCAGTTAAGTCCCATAAGTTAAAAAACATTTTTTTGAATGAATTGTAGTCATGAATCCCATAGAGGCTCAAAAGGAAAACGTTGAAAAAGGTCAGTCACTAGCCGTACTTAATTCTGTTTTTAAGTATTTTACCGAATAATAGCAGGAAGAATGAAACCCTTGTCAGAAAAATCAGGCCTCTTGTGGAAAAGACTTTCTGTCATTCATATCGTAACTGACACCAGAGATGTGATAGCAGTTTTGAATGCTACTTAATTTAGTAATCCTGTTACTTGACTTTCGCAAAGGTCTCGATCATTTAAACTACTGAAGAACTATTTGTATCATAATCCACGATGTAACACATGTTGCTGTGTCAAGAATTAAGATAAACTGTATCATCAGGAAATCGATTAACGTCAACTTTTCAGTTAAACAGAGCTGATCATTGTCTATGATATTATTTGTATGTGCTTGTAGCTGTCACCAAAGTATTCTGTCGGTTTGTCATCAAATTTTTCGCAGTGAATTTTTCTCCAACAATGTAATAAACTACTGATCTTGAAACTCGTGGAAATTTCTGATGCAACTAGTCAATAGTGAAGCGTCTGTTTTGGCACATTGCCTCATCAACTTTTTGCGTCACTCTTCATTTAGATCAAAACAGGGGTATCACTATTAACCAGCTGCATCAGAAATTTCCATTACTTTCAAGATCATTACTTTATCACATTGTTACTATGAAACCATTACAAAAAAAATGATGTTCAGGTAGCAAGTACTTTAATGTTGGGACCGAAAAGCTTGTGCCCATGACTTGACAGATATTTAAATCTTCGTCGATAGTATGTTACCAAATGAAAAAATGTACCTATTGTAGTTTGTCATACAATTTACGATCATTAAGTAGCTCTTACTTAAAATAACCCTCGTGTAGAAAATTGGATGGGCAGACTATCAGGTACTAGTGTCTTGTTCTAGGGAATCTTTTAAGTGACCGGCCGCAGTGGTCGAGCAGTCTGCGGCGCGTCAGTCACAGTTTGCACGGCCATTACGGTCGGGGTTCGAATCCCCTCTAGGGCGTGGATGTTTGTGTCGTATTTAATATAAGGTAGCTCATAGGTAGTTTGTAAGTTTAGGGACTGATGACCCCGCAGTTAAGTCCCTCAAGCTTAACAAACGAACATCGTTTTGATGATTTTTAACTCGTTTTGTGATTTTTCTGAAGCAAGGATGCGTTTTGCTCCTCGATGACAAGTTCCAGTAGAAAATGTATAGCTTTTTCGGCTTCATTTTCGACTGTCGGTTGTTTTGAGTATAATATAGACAAATTATACCATTCTCACTAATTTTTTTTTTTTGGGGGGGGAGGGGTTGATAAAGTCTTCCATCATACGTTTTACTGATATTAATTTTATTTTCGTGTTATGGTTATCTTGCACGAGTTGGTAAGTAGCAGGAGTTACTGTTTGCATCCGGGAATAGTCTCTAGCTCTCACTCACATCCCAAGGTTTCTTTTCTTGTAAGTATGATTATTTTCATCTTCAATTTGCTAATGTCGTTCGAATACTTGGTTATATTATTTTTGTATCATAAATCTCGCCGGACGCGGAATAGAAATTCTTCTGTATTATTTTCCCTCTCGCATATAGTTCTAGTCTAATGGTTTAATGTTCTTCTGATTTTTGGCTTCGCGCATTTTATTTACCACTGCGTTATATTTGCGAGGTTCTGCATTTACCTTTAACGTAGTTCTCAGTTACGGCAGTTACGTACTTGTTTTTATGGTCGATGTGTTGAGTTCCTACAAGATTTGATGTCTATAGGCGTTGTAGATTTATTTTAAAGTGGTAAGGGCTGTGACCGGATAAACATAGCGGCAAAATTCGGATCCAGTCGTTTTAGACTGTATGTTATGGCATATGTACACAGAGTCTAACCTGCTGTCTGATTGGTCTCCTTCGAATATGTGCTCGAAGATGTCGTTATACATCTCCCAAGCATCTCCCATATCCAGATTATTAATGAATCATGCAAGCTCTTCGCTATGGTTGCAGTTTTGGGGACAAAACTCAATTAGAATTTATACCATAATAAGGTCGTCAAGAAGAGATCCCAGTAAGATATTTCAGTTTTGTAGAAATGTTTCGTGCATTCATGTTTTGAACCTACTGGATGTTTTCAGAATGCTAGTCCTGCAAGATTCGGTTGAGCGGTTCTGTGAATTTTTGCTCCATTCACCTGACAATTACGAACATATAACATTACACACAAGCAATTCTGTGAAGTCATTCTCAAGGAAATGTATTTCATACATGCTGTAAACGATTTTTATTTGTATAAATATAATGCGGATAGGTTGCAACTCGCTGCTGTAGACAGGCATATAGGAATCACACTCACTCTCACGTAACTTAGCTTTCAGCCACAGCTTTCATCACACATAGGCAGATCATACAACCACAACTCATGAACGAATGACTACCGTCTCCGGATGCGACGCCCCGTCTTGAGACTCTTGCCTGATGAAGGCTGTGGCCAAAAAGCTAAGTTCTATCAGTATGATTGTCTTTTCTGTGTGCTTATATGCGACTCAGCGATCGTTTTTACGGTGAGTTGTAACTCTCCGTATTATATTTATATAAATAAAAATTGATCCCCACATATACTAAAGTAATAAAATATCTTTACTTGAGAACGGCTTGATATACTTTACTGGATCTATTTTGCTATGTTATTAATTGTAAGGACAAGATTTGTATAGAACAAAAATTTCAAAAAGTTTCACAGAAAAATGTAAAATTCGAGAAAAACTAGAGCCTTTTTCGATAGTTTTTTGTACGAACGCAAGACCATAATTCACGATTCTAACGTTAAATATGCATTATTCTATCTTTATTTTGGAACAATTTGAAGATAAAATTTGGGAAATTACGAAACAAAAGTCAGAAACTTTGCTCAAACTCCAAAAATTGTATTTTGAAAGCAATGATAACAAATCATTGGAATTGCGTGTTTTGGGAGATCACCATCATATTTGCCACGTATATGTATTTTTTCGTGGATAAGTTTCAGACACCGTATGGTGCATGGCAGAGGGTCTCTTGCCATAAGCATCGAGATTTACCGACCACCATGAAAGTTTCCAGAAATTTATAATTTCTCATATATAAAGGGAATAAAAAGTTGGACAGAGAGAGCAGGAAGAGTAGGAGATTGACGTAGAGGTGGCGGGGAAAATGGATGAGACTAGCAGAGGGAGAGTAAAGGAGAAGATGGTAAGGTGAGAAGTAGAGGTGAAAAGATATACAGAGGCAAGACGAAGGTAAACAGAGAGAGAGTATTAAGGGGGAAATGAACTGAAGGAAATATGAAATGAATACGAAATGTTAAAGTGCCGTAGATTATACACACCATCATCAACACCAAGAGGAGAGGAGTAGGAGAGGGACAGTGAGTGGAGTCAAGTGTCGATGGACTTACAGAATACTAAGACAAATAAATACCTGAATGGAAACCCAAAAATGTCATTTATCACTAAACGTCGCGATAAATACATTAAGAACACCAAGGAATCACTGTCAAATCAATGACTTCTCCTTTCATTCCATGATAAATAATTTCTTCCATTGCCATTCTCCCTTTTATTATCTTCTGTACTGCGACCATCATATGATATTTTACTGCCCAAGTAAAAAGCTCATTTACCACCTTTATTGCTTCATTACCTAATTGAAATCCTAATTTTCTTAGACTGCACTCCATTAGTTATGCTCTTGTTAATGTTCATTTTATACGCACCTTTCAACACACTGTCCATTCCGTTCAACTGCTCCTCCAGGTCCTTTGCTCTCTCTGACAGAATTACAATATCATCGTCAAAACGCAATGTTTTTATTTCTTCACCGTCAACTTTAATTCTTTCTCCATATTTCTCCTTGCTTTCCTTTATAGCTTGTTCTATGTACACATTGAATAACATTTCAGAAAGGCTACAACCCTATCTTACTCCAATTCCTAACATCTGCATTCCTATCCTGCCCTTCAACTCTGATCTCTGAAAACTTCTGTCTGGTTTTTGTACAAGTTGTAAATAACCTTCCGTTCCCCTATATTTTACTCCTGCTTGTTTCAAAATTTGAATTTGTATTCCAATCAAAAGCCTGCTCCAAATCTACAAAAGCTAGAAAGGTACTTTTGCCTTTCCTTAAAAGCCCTAAATTGAGTATTGCCTTCCGTGTTCCTACATTTCTCCTGAATCCAAACTGATCTTCCCCGAGGTCAGCTTCTATCAGCTTTTCCAACCTTCAGGGTCGGCACTGTGTTAAACGCGGATTTGGCATGGGTAATATTTACAGGGTGGTCGGATGCCCTTCCTGCCGCCACCCCATGCCCCCCAGGAAGAAATGTGTACCCCCAAATGTCTGCGTATAGTGTTGTAAGTGTGCGAAAGTGTAAAGTGTTACGAAATGTTTGCGGACCGTGTAACCGAGATGGGACTTGAGGACCAGCCCGGTATTCTCCTAGGGGGATGTGGAAAACCGCCTAAAAACCACATCCAGGCTGGCCGGCACTCCGACCCCCTTTGTTAATCCGCCGGGCGGATTCGAACCGGGACCGCGATGCCTCCCCGTCTCGGAAATCAGTGCGTTAGGACACACGGCTAACTGAACGGCTAACCTTCTGTAAATAATTAGTGTTAAAATTTTGCAACAATGACTTAAGAAACTGATGGTTGTGTAATTTTCACACATGTCTGCACCTACTTTCTTTGGAAGAGGGATTATTACAGGTTTCTTAATATCTCTCATACATCTTACTTATCAGATGAAATAGTTTTTTTCATGTCTGGCTCTCTCAGAGACTTCAGTAGGAGTGGAATAGCAGGAAATGAGATTGGTACGCATAGTACCCTCTCCTCAGCACACTGTGTTGTGGCTTGCGTAATTTAGATATAGATGTAGTTGCCGGGATGTTCTCTTTCAAAGGGAACGGCCGATTTTCTTTCCCATCATTAGCTAAAATCGATCCGAGTACGTGCTCCATCTCTACTGACCAGCCTTATCGCCCCTTTTGTGTCTCGTTTCCGCCGGTTGTCGTAGGTGTCGGTGGCCGAGTAGAAAGAGACCGACACAGGAATAAAGGATGCACGCGTGTGCAGGTACTGACGTGACCAGCCAGTGGGACAGCAGAAACTAGAACACTAGGCTAAATTTTGTGGAGTCTTGGTAATACTTAACTTTTACATAGTTCTTGACTGCAGAATGCTGATACATAGTTTAGATAGAGGCCTGCCTACTGATGATTCCTAGTGCCTATCCGATAGCCAAATCTTAACCGGTGCCTATCTGATTCCCAAGTGGCCGATACAGCAGTCGTGGCCACGAGCGGGGTTGCAGCAGAGGGCGCTCGTGGCTGACGTCGTACGAATTTCCGCGCCGTGCGTGCATGGCGGCGCGCGGCGAAAGTACGTGGCGCGCACTTCATACTTGTGCGACACCACACCCCTCCCCCCCAAAGCGCCACGCCGTCGTGGCGTAGGGCTGAGGGCCACGGCGACGGCACTGGGAAAAGGGCCTCGGCGCGGGCGTTACTGGTGGGACGGGCGTCGTAGCTGAGGCTGGGATCGAGACGCCGTCCGCGCCCCGGTATCCACCTTGCGATCCCCCGGAAAACCCACCAAAACGAGGGGAAGGGCGCACTCCTCCGCCCAGAGGGAGCAGGTCGTCTTCTTCTGAGGTGCGTGGCCCAGGCGGCGGGGGCACGCAAGGTCCCGGAGTTCCTCTCGGTGACGCTGTCATCTGCGGCGGCGACGGCGGCGGCGACAGCGGCGGCGACAGCGGCGGAGGCGCGTCGACATCCATAGGGATGATCTCGTAGTCCGGGGACGCTGGGCCCGGCAGCGAGCGATGTGGCTGTGCTCCCTGGCGGTGAACTGGGTCTGGAATCAAGAAACCAGAGACAGGATCTCGCGGCCTGTGCAGGCGCAATTGGTTTGCGTGGCGCCGCAGCTCCGACCCTGTGAAAGAACATACAACATACATATTGCGACCGAGCACGCGTTGAATGGTGCCCGGTAACCATCTCTTCCTGTTTCCAGCAAACACCCTGCACAGCACCGGCGTCGAAACCTGAAAAAGCGAAGCGCCATACGAACCGACTCTGTGCGTGGGAGGCTGCAGCAGGTGAAGGAGAGTGCGGTGACGGCGGGAGATGGGTCGTCACGTGGCATGCACCGATACGTAGACAGGAAAATTTGAAGAGCTTGCTGCCTGAAGTGCTGACCTTTCATCTTTTCCATGTGAGACTTGAATGTTCGAACGAAACGTTCTGCTTCACAATTGGACTGAGGGTGAAAAGGTGCGGTGGTGATGTGCTGAATGCCATTCACACGACAAAACTGTTGAAATTCCGCACTAACAAACTGAGGTCCATTGTCACTGACGATAGTTTCAAGCAAACCTTCGATGCAAAACACTGATGTTAAGTCAGTGATTGTACTAGACGCTGTCGTTGAGTTCACGGCAGTCACGAAAGGAAACGTGCTGAAAGCGTCTACAACAATTAACAAGCGCGTATTCCAGAAAGGTCCGGCAAAGTCAATGTGTAAACGTTGCCATGGTCCTTCGGGTCGTGGCCAGTCTGAGAAACGTTGCGGATGAGCTGCCTGATGCTCCGCACAAACAGTACACTGTAACGTCGTGCTCTCTATCTGGGCGTCCATTCCAACCCAGGTACAATGACGTCCGGCCAATTGCTTTGTCCTATCAATACTCCAATGTCCTTGATGCAGTAGGCGTGACACTTCTCGTTGCAGGGAACGAGGAACAATCACTCTTGTTTGGTCGTTGTCGGTATGTAACAACAGAACACCCTGATTTAAAAACAATGCATGACATTGTGCAAAATAACGTCGAACCATAGGCCGATCAATGTCTTTGGCTCTGGCAGGCCACCCTGAGCGAACGAAACATGCTACCACACTTAGGTCTGCAACCGCAGCTGTTTCCTGTGCAACCCGACGAGAGTTCAAAGGAAAGTCTGCGACAGCGGAAGCATCTCTGGAGTCTATCTGACAACATGCTATTTCTCAAGTGACAAATGACACATCCTACCCAACCGGAAGTCGGGAAAATGTGTCCGCGTTGGCATGTTTAGTGGTAGGCCGGTACAAAATCTCATACTGATAATTTGACCATCTCTGAAGCTTTTGGGCCGTTCTTGGCGGAATTGGCTTTGTGGGTGAGAACAACGACGTGAGAGCCTTGTGGTCTGTCAACAAATAGAATTTTCTGCCATAGAGATAATGATGAAACTTTGTGACGCCGTAAATGATTGCTAAGGCCTCCTTTTCGATCGGACTGTAATTCTGTTGCGTTGGCGTCAGTAGCTTGGATGCACAGGCAATAGGTCGATCGTGAGATCCGATACGATGTGAGATTACTACGCCCAGACCGTATGACGAGGCATCCACTGCAAGCACTACAGGCTTCTGTGGATCAAAGGGGATCAAACATGCATCACTGAGTAGCGCAGACTTTAATTTGTCAAAAGCAACCTGGCAATCTTTAGACCATACAAAAGGAACATTCTTCCTACGTAAGCAATGCAGTGGAGCTGCAATCTGAGAGACATTGTGAATACACCTGAAATAGTAGTTAAGCTTTCCCATTACTGCTTGCAATTCGTGCACATTCCTAGGAGGAGGCAAGTCTTTGATTCCACGAAGATGTGATTGTAAGGGATGGATTCCTTGGGCATTAATAACATAGCCTAGGTGCTCTATTTCAGTTTGATAAAACACCGTAACGTGTTCCCTGTTTTTAAGACGAACCGTTCAACCGATCAGCACCAAATTTTACAGACATGATTGTTGGCCGCCAGAGACCAGAACCTCCCATTTTCAAATTTTTCGGAGAAAAAATGTGGTAGTAATACCAAAAAAAGCCGCTTGTAATATAATTGTAATTGCAAACGAACCGTTCATCTGACACAAAAATTGAATAACCTAATTGGTAGAGGAGAAAATTCTGTACAACTTAGCTCCCTTATGTTTTTTTTCATATCTCGTATCGTTTGAGAGATATTTGCAAAAGTAACGGAGATTTGACACCCTCCATTGAATTAACGAAAACCAGCCGTTCGGAGATGTCACGTAACATTCCTTGCCCAGAACTCTCTGGCATACGCCACTTGCGTTGTGTATTTGATGATTTTCTTATTGTAACTTACGCGTTGTCATTTCAAAGCAATGGCGCACTGAAGAATTAACAAAAACACATCGTTCTTCGTACCATAAATGATAATCTAGTGACTTCAAATGCCGTAATAGCATCAGTTAACAACGGCCATGAATAGTATGAGATTAAAGGACTAATCTTTCGATTGATAGCTGTAGCGTATTGGGCAAGGCGTTAGACTATGACTCTAAAGGTCGGTGGTTCGGAACTTGACCCTACTTATTATTTATTTATTTTTCCTAAAAGGGTTTCAGACACTTTTATTAATTAATTTTTTATTATTTAGATTATTATTTTGGTCCAAAATGTTTGCAAAAACTTATAAAACTACAAATCTAAAGTGGGCCATAAAACACGTCAGTGCGATTTTTTTTAGTTCTCTCGCAAAGGAACGAAGCCTTTCGGTGTGAAGGATAGGAAGAAAAACCTCTCCAATTAGGCGTGTGAACCTGTCCTCCTGTATGTCAAAGTCAATAGCGCCGTAAAGGCCGTTTCACACCGCGGTCACACTATGTCACGTGACGGCACGTGACAGACTTTTCTACAGATCTGTTTCCATAGCTTCAAATGGGGCAATTCACACCCACCTCGCAGAGCCTCACAGACGCCACAGACGTCGACAGACGAATCTGCGGGATCGCTCCGCGAGCGATCCTTTCAAAACGTCTGTCGACGTCTGTGGCCTCGCGCATGCGCAGTGGCCCACTACACTGCCGCGCGCATGACCAATCACACACTGTCGCTCAGTTTCGTGTTTCAACTCGTTGTACAACAGGAAGCTGTTTTCTTGTCATTCCCTTTTGTAAAATGTTAAAAACTATCAATATTTTGTACAGAATTAGTTTTGGTTGATGGTCATAGGAGGACAGTTTAATGAACGTTTAGGAATTAGGGGAAAAATCGAACTCGGCAGCCACTACCATTAACTGTTAATTTATTTTTCCTTTACACCAAAAAAGTATTTGGTTATGACTTAAAGAGAATTAAATGAAAATAGATGCTGATATTCAAAGGAAATCAATAATTGTTTAAATGTTTCATTTTTTTACCAATATTATGTTCCGACTGCAGTACGATTTCAAGAAAGTAAATTGTATACAGTATTAGTAAACTTACCTTAGGCATAGCGCCAATCTCTCTCTTTGCTGGAAATAGATCTCCTGTAGTTGGTGTCTTCTTTACTAATATCGTTGTTTATCAGTGTTAATACCTCTTCAAACTCAGTTTTAGAAAGCCGAAAGTATGTTGTGAATCTGTAATCATCTAGCTCCAAGTCATCCATCAGATGATGATACTCGCCGCACTGTTCCCGTCTCTGATTGATGGGGTGTACCCAGTGCGTTCGGTTTGTAACAGAGCACAACAGCATGTCTTCCTCATCACTATTCCAACTAACTTCCGCCATCACCCCACCAAAACACACCTGCCATGTTACCTGTTTCAACTGAACTGACTAGAGCAGGAACGATGTCCCAATAGCTCACAGACGTCGGTGGCGGTGTGAATTGCACGTCTGTCACGTGACGTCACGTGACATAGTGTGACGGCGATGTGAAACGGCCTTAACCCTTTCCTGACCGACGGGACTTAAAAGTCTCGGCCCATTTCCAGCGTCATAAAACAAAGTGGGAAATGATATCCGACTTGTGTTCCTCACGGGACGTTACTGTCCCTCTGATGTGTCGTATGAAACACTCGCTGGCCGAGACTGCTCAGTATCTCTGCTCACAAAGAGCAGTAAACAACGGATTGTTTTGTGTCTGTGAGCACGATTTCGTCAGGCAAATTTTGTTGCCACCAAAAAACGCTTTTTGTGTTGTCACGTCGGTAATTTGGTTTTGTATTGTTGCAGCTAATGGAAACTGATATTATTCAAGGAACAGAACCCTTTTTATTTATACAGCGTTCAAAGTTTTTAGTACTGACAGTGTGTCAAAGGCATTTTGTGGAAGTTAATTACGTAGTTGTCTTTGTTGCTTGGTGTCACTAACAAGTTGTTGTACTTTTGTCTTATTTTGTTTACGAATATCAAAATATGAATACGGTTCCGGGATAACTACAGTTGGCCTGTTCTTCCTCATTCAGGTCAACATCTAAAATGGCAGTTCGAATTAAAAATTTTGCTCTCTGTTTGTTGCTGGTAAGTCCTTATGTTAACAAAGATAAGAATTGCATAATGTCTCCCAACTGCATTATATTCTTTTGGACTTTGAAGACCCATCTTTTAAATTTTTTACTTAATATTTTTTTCGTAAAATAAGGGAAACGAAAATCTGTGAATACATAAATGTGCTTTTATTTACATTGGTAGCAAAATAACCAAATATGAAGTTATGTGATCCAATATTTGATTGCTAGGGCAGGAAAGGGTTAAGACTTGAGTTCTCTTCAGGTCAGCAGGTAGGCTAGGTGTGCCGTCGCCTCGGCGTGGCGCGCGGACCTGCACCGCGCCGCCCGCGGCCCGCGATCAATGCTCGTGACGTCACAGCGGGCCGGCGGCCGCGCGGAGACACGTCTCATTTATGCATCACACGCGCCGCGGCTTACCCCAGCACTCGCGAGCTGCCGCCAGCTGGCCGAAAGGGGCCGAAAAGCGGGCGTTTTTTATCGGCAACCTCTCCACGTTCCTCCTCCTGCTCGTACCAGACGTCGCGTTAACCTGACATCGGCTGATGCCGAGCCCCCACAATCGCGTAAGCGGCCGACTGCGATCAGCGGACAAATTGAAGAGCGCCTCGGCGGCCATTGTGGTGGCAAACTTCCGCGCAAACTTTAAATGTGCGTAAGACTCCTTTGATTAGCCCAGATGATCCAGACGTCCTTCCAGAAGGATGGTGTTTCGTGTTTTTAAACAACTAAAGTAAATTGTTTCCTTTTAGCACGAAACACTTTCTCCGACTTCGGGCTGTTATTTGAATGTCGATCATTGACATGCATATACCAACATTAATTGTGTAAGCATGATCATCAATGTTAGTCACCTTTGAAAATATGGATTCAGAAGCAGCATATGAGTTAACACATGATTTTGGCTGTGTAAGCACTTTCACATTAATTTTATTTTCATTATTCAGAAACATATGGATGGCTTTACAATTAAAATGTCGTATCTGATATTTAATATTAGTGTTTCCATTTTTACTTCATTCCAGATGCACAGCCTATAATGCTGAAACTAAGGGTGCAATTCTTGTAAAATCAATGTTGCAACATTTGACTGATCTATTACAACTGTAATAAACCATCTTTTAAACCAGAAGTAATCGAAAAAATAATTCAGGAACATCTTTGTTAGAGAGAGTATTCATTTGAATTAAGTCGCGAAAATTATGTCTAATTGAAATATGTAACTACAAAACAGCTTCAGATTCCTTGAATATACAGAAACTATTGGTTGTGTGTAAATTTATTACACATACGGAGTATGTTTTCACTGTCCACTTTTCCCGTATTTCCTCATTCCTTGCGAACACTTCCGTTTTTACAGTCAACAGAGGAAGAGAAACAACGAGCCATTTCTCTTGATTTCTCTTCATTGGGCTTAATGATAATGAAAAACACATTATTAATTACACTCAGTAAATCACTTCAAACCCACATATAATCTTAAAAATTGCTGCGAAGTTCTAGTGTTATCGTCAAAGACCAACGAACAACACGTTAATTTACGTAAATTGAACCAACGAAAGACCTCCAACAGTGCAACAGTGCTTACCCTAATACAACCTGTAGGTAACTGTACAGTGAAATCGTTGTCAGAAACTTTTAAGACACGCCACAATACAGAAACGCACACTGTAGCTATTCACACTCATGTAAAGCCCGCCAAAACTGGTAAAAACATGGCGTCCTGTGCTGTCAGCCAATCAGGAGCAGTCTCACGCATGGCCACTCTCTCCCTATACAGGCTCTCTAGACCGCGCTGCCGGACGCCCCATCGTGTCAACCAAGACCCCACAATCCCGTAAGCGGCAGACCGCGAAAACCGGACAAATTGAAGAGCGCCTCGGCGGCCATTATGGTGGCAAACTTACGCGACAACTCTAAATGTGCGTAAGAGTCTTTTGATTAGAGAGAGTATTCATTTAAGTCACGAAAACTATGTCTAATTGAAATATATAACTAAAAAACAGCTTTAGACTCCTTGAATATACAGAAACTATCGGTTGTGTGTAAATTTATTCCACACACGGTGTAAAAATTGGCCAACAGCGTTTCCTCTTCCTAACGAAACCGAACTATAACATGTAGTTTTTTAGCGTTCTAAGTGCAGCATATGAACGGAATTTATCGTCAGACTCGATTTTTGGCATTTTTTCAGTATAATCTACGATTGTGAAAATTTTGTACAAACATTAATTTCGGAAGAGTTTCACTCTTTACGTCTTTGCTTTAGTGCTGTATTCTCCAATATTTACATATTTCTAGCATCAAAAAATTTAACAGGGCAGCCTGAAACAGCTAATGTTAAAAATCGATTGTGAAAGTGAAATATGCCATCAGATACTAACTGAAAAATAGCGTCTTTACCTTGTGAATACAGCAACCAGCCACTACCAAATTCTTTTAAAAACACGAAGTACGGCATAACTTTTTCATAACTAATGCATCAAACATTATCATTAAGGTATCTAGCAAGAATATTAGAATTTTTAATTGCTGTAAGCCAAACACCTTACAGTAGCGTGAACTGTTCAAAAGTCAACGACTAACGTCATAGGCTTCAACTTCACAATTTGCACCCAATGTGGCTATGTGTCATTCATATATGGAACTATACACGGTTCTGCAAACCCGTTTCAGTTGTTATACCTATATGCAAAGCAGATTACCTTTAAATTCTGTGTTACGAGTTGTTAATATTAATTTCATAAACAAAACTGCGCCGAGGCAACTAATTTCGTGACCCCAATAGTTATTTTACACAATCATAAAAGGAAACTTTTTGAACTTCCTGTCCACCAGTACTGCCTAAAGTAGCTCGTTTTTACGAGCTGCCAGTATTGTAAAAGCCTTTTATTTATTTCATTCAAAATCCTAAATTGTCTTGAGTAACAGACTGTTAAGCAAGAGTAACTCTAGTAGTAGGGCTACTTGTATTCCTGAGAAATATAAAATGGGAAGACAGTATTCGTTCCTTTTATTCCTTTCTTAAATTGATTTATGTATTTAAATGCTGCGCAGCTCTTCACCATCGTGCTTCATGTACACTGCAACAGTCAAACACTGCAGACGTGGCTATCAATTGTGTATATATCCCGCAGTAGCTATTTAATACACGATTTACCTGGTAACACCACTCGTGTTTATCTGACGCTTGCCACTATCATGGCGGCCGGCCGAAGGTTATCCCTCGACAGCAGCACCGTTAGTGAGTCTTTGGCTGACGCTCGCCATCTCTGATGACAGCTGACTAGCGGGGAGTACACAACCAACGCCACCTAGATACAAGGCCTGTGCGCTGTCTGCCAAGAGTAATCATGTGACAAGCAAACTATTTGTCTTACGTAGCTGTGTGCTGAGTTTGCACACTGTTTCAAATGTTCTTTATCTTATTTATGTGATTCAAGACAAATTTGTCTTGATATACGATATTGATGAACTACTATCTAAAAACCCGGCGTTGCCCGGGTATTTATTTATTTAAATATTCATGCCTTGAGTTAGTACTTCTCCTATCCCTTCTCTCTCTCTGTGTCCATCTCCTTTTTTCTAAAATCATGTTAAATTTATCAGATAATATACAAGAAATAACGCTGTCTTGCATAATGTACAAAAAATCAGTATCCAAACAAAGAGAGATAGCAGTCAAAAAACAAATGGCATATAAAATTCGTACGATCTAATATTTATTGAATTATATGTTGTACAATTTCTAATTTTTTAAGTATATATTCATTTGTATAAGAGCTGTATTTCAATAAAATCTCTTGGGAATACAATTTGTAATAAATAAGTAATAGATTAAAACTTGGCACATGATGGGCGGTTTTCCATGAACGTTACTGTTTATGTCCTTATATCTCACGAACTACGTGTCGTACTGTTATACAATTTAGAAGGTACATTCAAATGTATATGTGTATACAGTCAGTAAAATTTCCTGCGGCTAAAATTTGTAGTGTAGAAATTATAAATTGTAACGTCATACCGAATGACGTAGTTTTAGTCCATGAAAAGTAGTAAGAGAGGAACTATTTTCCTTTCATAATTTTGCTATGGTTATCAGCGAGAATAGTTCAATAAAGGTTTGAAATTATTTTTAAAGTTTGTTGTAAGTCGCTGAGTAGTCTCGTTTTCATATCTGTGTTAATAAATCCTCGTCGTATTATGTGGCAGTTTCTTGCAACTCCTGTTGTTCATGACCTTATATCTCCTGATCCATGTGTCGCATGTCGTTTTTAACATTACAGAATTGGTACCTCGCGGTAAGGAAGATCTGGAGCAAATTTGGTTGAAATCGGTCCTGTGGTTTAGAAAGAAATGTGCATAAATGAAGCATAAATCTGGGTATTGTCATGCGGTAACCTCTCATTATTTATGACGTCATATCTCCTGAGCTACGTGTCGTGATCTTTTGTTTTTGTTCCAGGAACATACGTGGGCATATGGTGAACAGTTAACCAAAGTTTCATTGCAATCGAATGAATGGTTTATGAACGCATAGAGAACATGCAGACAAACATTCATTTATCTATATATAGATTAGTAAGATATCTTACCGATGTTGGAATCGGACGATTAGGCATTTTGTCTCATACCAACAAAAATCTGCACGGAGGAATCACACAGTGTGCAACGTGTACGTATTCCTAAACTCATCACAACGCTATACAAAACAAATAGTTTGCTTGTGTTATGACTACTCTTTATAGAACCAACTAGGGTTAGTCATTTCACGTCGATATCTGACAGAACTCTCCGGTATTATCTCATCGGTTCCCACCGCGAGGTAATCACCCTCTAAGAAGTGCAATTTTTTGTAGCTTACAAAGCAAAGAGTGTTGAAATTGTACCCGAACAGAACTACATCTGCTCCCCACAACAATAAATTATCTACGCCAATATTCTCCTACCTCCATTTGTGGCTGTGGCACTGTGAACTATGCATCACATGTTTTATCTCATGTAAATGCCTACTTCTTACTTTAGATCATAATTTACTTCGTTATTTATTTTAAAACAATAAATAAAATAGAAGATCTTATTCTGTATTATTATCATTATTATTATATTAGCGAATGTTCTCACCAAAGAACGATAAGCAGTTGATTTTCAATATCTCTTAATGTTCTTCTTATTTTCCCAATAATTCTTCATTTTCTCCCCAAAGTCCTTATTTCTTTTTTCGGTCCATTTGGCCAGTATGTTTTTGGTTCCGCCTCTGGAGTAAACAACCAATTATCAATTTTACTTCTGAATGTATCCCTGTCTCACGTGTTTATTATGTCAACTTCTGCTTTTGGCAAATCCTCCTTAACTTCACTTACTCAGGCATTATTCCTCTAAGTGATGTCACGTAGTCCAATAGACATTTAGTTATCCTGTTTCCAAATAATCTGTCTAGGTGTTCATAAAACTTCATTTGTCTCTTTCTGATATCAGTTTCGATGTTTGATACGCTTTCGATTCTCTCGATGGTCTACATTCTGCATCCATCTTGTGAGTATCTTGGTCCCAGAAATTTCCTAATAATTTTTATCTCTGCTTTCTTAATTTCTTCTAAATCTTGTTTTCTATTCAGTGAGAGTGTTTCACTTGCTGTCGGTTTGAAAACTGTGCTGTAGTGTCTGATTTTAATACTTTCTGAAAGGCATTTTGTTATATATATTTTGAACAAGTCCGAATGCCGTCTTGATTTTCTGTAATCGTTTTTTGTGCTGTTTTCTCAAGTCCTGTTGGTTCAATAACTTCGCCAAGATACTTAAAATGTTTGACTCAGTTGATTTCAAAATCATTTGTTTTAAGTTTCGGAATATCTAATTTGGAGCGGATGACTTCTGTCTTCTCAAAGACCAACATTCTCTACATAATTTGTTTTAGGGGATCAATTTGTTTTACTGCAGTTTCTTCACTGCCAGTAACAATCGCTAAGTCATCTGCAAACGCTAAATTAGGGATGTTCAGTTTTCCTTTACCTCTTTCTATTACAGCTGGCTTCCAGAAGTTTAGTTTCCTTAGTTCTGTTTCCCATTCTTTCACTACTTTGTCCAAAACTGTGTTGAATAATCTGCTTGTCGTGCTCCTGATCAGTGTTTATTCAATTGGTTTTTGTGTTTTGGTGTCTAGTCCACGTTCTTCGCGAAGTGACATAGAGATTGTCTGTCTATAGAAGCGTATGTTCTCTTAAAACAACGAATGTGCAGACCGGATTGTTTTAACTTTCAAAGTGGCTTTAAAGGTAAGGATTTATTCCGGGCATGATCGATTAGGGGGAAAGCCTGTTTGATAGTTCGTTCTAGTTGTGACCTTCAGTATAGAGTGTTTTTTAACTGCCATTGGCCTCTCGGTCTGCGGGGCCTCCAAATCTCGAAAGCTACTTTTATTTTTATTTTTAGTAGTACATCTGTCTCCAAGTGAACTGGCGGCCTCATTTTGTTTTGTTGCCCTCGGCCTCCGACAGCCTTATCAGCCATTTCGTACTTATTAGATTTTGAACCCATTCTGTTTACGAATAACCATGCCTAGAAAACGGTCGAGTCATTCACTATACACAAAAGCAGCTACAAGACTCGGGATTGTTCTTCTCTTGGCTGGAACAACTGAGTTTATTGACAAAGCGATCCAACTAGGATTATAGGGTAAGGTGGTACAATTTCGATCATTTCGGACAAATGTTATTGTAATTGGAAATATATTGAGAAAAGATGTAATTTTAATTATAGCACTTGTTCTTGGATTTTTAACTAATATGTAACACAAATATTAGATAATTAGACGCACAAAAAAGTTACAGAATTGAGAAAAATCGATCGAAAATGTACCACACTAGGTACAATTGTGATCACTTGCTAGTTAAATTTTGACTAAGGGCATCTTCCACATAAAAAGCACTTTTTCCGTCAGGCACCAACGCATACTTCGTGGTACCAAACATTGCATTTTGGGTATAGAATCTAGTCACCCTTAAATAGAAAATTTATAAGAGCTCGTTAGACTTAGTAGCTTCAAGTACCTCCTAACGGGAAAAAATTTATTTCTCCTTAGCACAAAGTGGTGTATTCTTGGAAAAGACAGGACAAGCTGTAGAAACCTGCTACGCTACAATGCCACACAACGAGATTCTACGAGAGTGACAAATGGCGCGAAAATTTATGTTGATCAGAATTGTATCTATATCGAAATTGTACCACCTTACCCTATTTTTACTGACTGAAGTTCGGAACTCTCAAAAGTGATGGTATGCAGAGGCCCTTTTTTAACATCCGTTGCGAGCGCGATGCCGGGAGCCGCGGCTCAGCGCACCCGGTCAGAAGGCTGAACGCCCTCTGTAATAAAAAAGCTGATCCACGAACAGATCCAACAACGAACAAACAACATCAGCTGCCGCGACGAACAGAACTATCCATAGAGCAAAAAGAAAAAAAATGGCACATTGAGGCACTATGCTACGATCGCGAGCCGGTCCCCGTCGGAGGTTCGAATCCTCGTTCGGGCTTGGATGTTTGTGCTGTCTTTAGTACACGTTAGTTTATAAGTAGTTTGTAAGATTAGGGACTGATGATCTCGCAGTTAAATCCCATAAGCTTAACAAACAGTTGAACATTTTTAACATCCGTTGCGAAGCACGGAAATATATAGCTAGTGTAGAAATAAGTTTGTATCAACTTGTGTTCGTTTGACTTTATACCCAATATTTACAAACGAATGATGTAGCCCTAATATCTGTGAATAGTATTGAATGAATAAGAAAATAAAAATATGAAATGAAATTAGCGGATTATATAAAGAAGGTGGTTTAACTAATTAATGGGTGGGGGGGTTGGATGGATTGCGGGTTTTTCCCTCCCATTACATACTTTCCTAGTGACGTCAAAAAAGCCTTCCTTGCCTTGAGAGTATTGTTTTGCTTTCTCATATTGTTATGAAACAACAGAACAAATAGGCTGTGGTAATAGGAAAGAGACAGCGTGGCGAATGGAGATTTGGGTGTGGCGGGAGACGTGCAGGGAAGAGTCCTCTGCAGTGGGGTTGGTCACTGTGTCCTCGGTGGCGGAGTGGTCAACGCGTCTGCCTAGTAAGCAGAAGATCCCGGGTTCGAATACCGGCCGGGCACAAATTTTCATTCGCCGCACCTTGGTATTCCATTAAACCTAGTACAGTGAAGCCATAACTGATCGCAAATGGCGAATTATTTCATTCATTGAACTCTGTAACGTCGTCAAAAATATACAGTTGTATAATGTATATGTTAGAATGTGCTATTACTTCTCTCCTGCTAACTGTATTCGAAACAGATTTTCCCGACTTACGACGCATATACACTACTGGCCAAAAAGAAATGCAGATGATAAACGGGTATTCATTGGACAAATATACTATACTAGAACTGACATGTGATTACTTTTCACGCAGATCCTGAGAAATCACTACCCAGAACAACCACCTCTAACCGAAATAACGGCATTGATACGCCTGGGCATTGAGTCAAACAGAGCTTGGATGACGTGTACAGGTACAGATGCCCATGCAGCTTCAACGCGATACCACAGTTCATCAAGACTAGTGACTGGCGTATTGTGACGAGCCAGTTGCTCGGCCACCATTGACCAGATGTTTTCAATTGGTGAGAGATGTGGAGAATGTGCTGGCCAGGGCAGCTGTCCAACATTTCCCGTATCCAGAAAGGCCCGTACATGACCTACAACATGCGGCCGTACAGTATCCCGCTGAAATGTAGGGTTTCGCAGGAATCGAATGAATGGTGGAGCCACGGGTCGTAACACATCTGAAATGTAACGGTTGCTGTTCAAAGTGCCGTAGATGCGAGCAAGAGGTGACCGAGACATGTAACCAACGGCACTCCATACCATCACGCCGGGTGATACGCCAGTATGGTGATGCCAATAGACGCTTCCAATGTGTGTTCACCGAAATGTCGCCAAACACGGATGCGACCATCATGATGCTGTAAACAGAACCTGGATTCATCCAAAAAAATGACGTTTTGCCATTCGTGCACCCAGGTTCGTCGTTGCGTACACCATCGCAGGCGCTCCTGTCTGTGATGCAACATCAAGGGTAACCACAGCCTCGGTTTCCGAGCTGAGAGTCCATGCTGCTGCAAACGTCGTCGAACTATTGTGCATCTGGTTATTGTCTTGCCAACGTCCCCATCTGTTGACTCAGGGATCGAGACGTGGCTGCCCGATCCGTTACAGTCATGCGACTAAGATGCCTGTTATCTCGACTACTACTGATACGAGGCCGTTGGGACCGAGCACGGCATGCCGTATTGCTCTAGTGAACCCACCGATTTCATATTCTGCTAACAGTCATTGGATTGCGACCAACGCGAGCAGCAATGTCGCGATACGATAAACCGCAAACGCAATAGGCTACAATCCAACCTTTATCAAAGTCGGAAACGTGATGCTACGCATTTCTCCTCCTTACACGAGGCATCACAACAACGTTTCACCAGGCAACGCCGTTCAACTGCTGTTTGTGTATGAGAAATTGGTTGGAAACTTTCCTCATTTCAGCACGTTATAGGTGTCGCCACCGGCGCCAAACTTGTGTGAATGCTCTGAAAAGCTAATCATTTGCATATCACAGCATCTTCTTCCTGTCGGTTAAATTTCATGTCTGTAGCACGTCATCTTCGTGGTGTAACAATTTTAATAGTCAGGAGAGTACAAATGCCTGCAAAATTATACGATTGTACAACATGTAATTCAAGAAATATGACGTATATACTGCGATGGGTAAAACCTGTCAGATCATGCACCACGTTGTAATACATTTCTTGTTTACTGCAAAGACATTCCTGTATTCCAATCAGCTTAATTCCTGACAGCTGACGGTGTTGTTGACAACTTTGAACTGTGAAACGCACAAGGCTGTAGGTGAAAGTAATAGACTTCTATAGAGCCACAGGGAAAAGAAGAGAATAAAACAGTGTACATCCAACGAATAACCATTACTTCCGACAGATCTATCTTTTAGCTTCAAGAGACTGCAGTTTCCAATTAGACTTGCCTTTTCTATTACGATTAATAATCGCAGGGCAATCAATTAAATACTTCGGAGAGAATTTGACATTTCCATGTTTCTCCCACGGATAACTTTATGTTGCTTGCTCAGGGGTGGGGTCACCACAGAATTTAGTCATACTAGCTCCTGGAGAAGTAACCATAAGTATTGTTTATAGTCAAATTTCGAATTAATTGTATTCTGATGACTACCTTTCTTTGCTGCACTTATTATTTTGTACATCATGTAAGATAGCTTATTTCTTAAACATTTTCCTATAAATAAATATGTTTTCAAAAAAATAGGACATGGACAGAGAGAGAGGGGGGGAGGGAAGGGATAGGAGAAGAAAAAACTCTAGACCTGAATAACGCGAGCAAGGTTTTCAGCTAGTAAAAAATAAAATACAACGAAGTACAGTCGTTACTATGTTCCTATATGACTATCACAGTACTTATAACTGTATTCATGTAACACATATAGATTTTTTCAGCACTAAAAAGGGCATAGTCAGTTTTCACTTGCATTATACCTGGCAGAAAAGTATATATACAGATTTCTCAAAAATGGTGATGAAAAATGTCACAGGTTGTGCTTTCTTCTGCCCAAACAATTCGGAACACAGGAAATTTCAACCAGCAGGCGATGCTGCCATCCTTCTAGCTGAAACAATCACTATTATAGAGGCAATCAAATTTGCAAGGTCTCTCAAAATATCATAACGTTGAAATGTTTGTGATTCTATGGAACGTCTTTGGTCATCAATCCCTAGACTTACAAATTACTTAAACTAACCTAAGGACAAGAGATACACCCATGCTCGAGGGAAGACTCGAATCTCCGACGACGAGCAACCGCGCGCTCCGCAACAAGGCGCCTTAGAACGCTCGGCTATTCCACCGCTGCTTTTAAAATACCAAAGGCAGTGATAGTCACCGACTCTCAAAGCGTTCTGAAATCAATTAGTTGCAGCAATTGGAACAAAAGAAGTAATAAATATACCCTCGACCTAGTGGATCACTATCATCAAGCAAAAGAGACGGGACAAAACATTAAATTTGTATGGATAAAATCTCATCCTGGTGTTCTATACAACAATAAAGCAGATCAATTAGAAAAAGACGCAATTAGTAGTGGAAGACATAAGGACATTAAACTGCCATACACAGACGACCTCCAAAAAATCAAACAACAGGCGATTCTTTTGTGCCAGGGAGAGTGGAGCGAAAGACAAAAAACAAGAGGAAGAAACTATGCAAGTACAGGGTAAGGTGGTACAAATTCGATATAGGTACAAATCCGATCAATATAATCCGTTAGTCTTGTCTTTGTAGCAGTTGCCTTTGTGTGGCGTTGTTGTGTAGTAGGTTTCTAGAGCTCCTCCTATCTTTTCCAAGAATACACCACTTTGTGCTACGGATATAAAATTTTTCCTGTTAAGAGGCAAGTGAAGCTACTTAGTCTAACGCAGTCTTATAAATTTTCTAGTTTGGGGAGACTGGATTCGCTGCCAAAAATTCAATGATTGGTACCACGAAGTATGTGTTGGTGACCGAGGGAAAAAGTGCTTTTTATGTTAAATTGCCAGTGATTAAAATTGTACCAGGAAGTGAACACAATTCTACCTAGTGTGGTACATTTTCGCTCGATTTTTCACAATTCTATGATTTATTTACTTTTTTTACCAATATTTGTAATTGTCTAATATTTGTGTTCCATATTCATTAAACATCCAAGAAAAAGTGCCATAGTTAAAATTATTTCTTTTCTCAATATATTTCCAGTTACAATAACATTTGTCTAAATGATCGCAATTGTACCACCTTATCACAGAGACATTTATACAAAGATAACCATGATTTGCGCAATCGAAATACAGGAGGAAAATTATAGTTTCCATTGTAAGAATGCGTCTGAATCATGGATTTTTCCCTGTCCATTTACACAGAATCCATTTATTGGTGACACCCTATTGTCAATTTGGTGGAGCAACAGTTGGTAATATAAATCAAATGTTGTTTCAGTGCAGACTATATGAGAAAGGCAGAGTCAATTTTTAGGACCTCTTGAAACTTGGTCACTGTCAGCCGCTGTGCACAACCCCAGTTTTAGGAGACATAACCAGGAGCGCTTATGACATAGCCATATTTATTTCACGTGAAGGTATCAAAATTTAACAAGGAAACGGAAATTTAATTTATGAACTGCATTTACAACGAAGTATCTAGTACATAAGTGGATACAGATGTTTAGAATTACAAGACAAGTACATGAATGTGTGCCCTAAATGTGTATTTATTATTATTGTAATCTGTGATCGCTAAAAACAGTATATTCCTATGCTAGAAGCCAATAATAAATAAAAAAAGTAAAAAGCTTATATATCTTTGCCTAATAGCAACTGTGAGTACGAGGGGCGTTTCAAACGTCCGTGCAAAGTCCGAGAGATGGCACCACCGGCACGTATTGAGGTCATTTTTAGTTAGCAGCATCTTTGTAATGAACGCACACTAAGTTTCAGCCATATTTGTCTATTTCTTTGTATTTGGCATTCGTATGAATCAAGGAAGTCTAGTGATTGTCAATCATTACTTTGACAGGCAATACGCCTCAGGAGACTAAAGAAAAGCTTGATAAACATTATTGTGACTCTGCACCTTCGATTAGAACAGTTTATATGGGGTTTCAAAATATTCTGAGTGGCCATATTGGCACAAGTGACCCTGAACGTCCTCGACGTTAGAAGAGGTTACGACTCCAGAAATCGTTGATAAAATCCACGCTTGGATGACAAAAGAGTTAAGGTGCGTGAGGTTGCTAGTGCTGTGGGCATCTCAAATGAACAGGTACATAGTACTTTGCATAAGCATTTGGACATGAAAAAGCTATCCCCAAGATGGATGCCAAGATTGCTTACGCTTGACCATAATAGGAATCGTGTGAAGTATTGCAAGGAAGGTTTGCAGCTGTTCAGGAGGAATACATAGGACTTTAAGCGTCGTTTCTGCACTGTGGATGAAACATGAATATATTACTATATTCTTGAGAACAAAGAACAATGTAAACAATGGGTTACCTAGGCAGAATCTGCATCATAAAAGGCGAAGACCGGTCTTTCGGCCGAAAAGGTTAACGCGACGATCTTTTGGGATTAGCAAGGGATAATCCTCGTCGACTATCTGGAACAGGGAAAAAGTATTGCAGGTGCATATTATCATCGTTATTGGATCGTTTCAAACCCGAGATACAAGAAAAACTCCGACGATTGGCCCACTAAAAAGTCCTTTTCTATCACGACAATGCACCCCAGCACACACCTTAGCAGTTGTGGTCGCAAAATTGTTGGAAATAGGATTCCAACTCAGTTCACATCCCCCCTATTCTCCAGACTTGGCTCCCTCGGACTACTATTTGTCCCCAATTTGAATAAAGGCTGGTCAGGCGAAGATTTCATTCAGACGAATGGGTGATTTCAGAAACTAATAGCTATTTTGCAGACTTGGACAGTTCCTATAATCGGGAAAGGATCAACAAATTAGAACGGCGTTGGAAGAAGTTTATTGTTCTAAAAGTAGACTCTGTCGAAAATATAAAAAAAAAAAAAAAAAAAAAATCGTTAGTAGTTTTTATTTTTGAACGGACTTTTCAAATGTCCCTCGTATGGGAGACACCTTATTGACAACATGATGGAGTAACAGTTGGTAATGTAAATCACATCTTATTTCAGTGCAGACTATATCAAAAAGGCAGAGTCACTGCCAACCGCTCTGCAGTTCCACAGTTTTAGGAGACACAACCAGGAGTGCATGTGATATCATAGCCAGGTTTATTTCACGAAAGATATCGACATTTAACAAGGAACTGCATTTGATGTATTATTACAACGAATTATCTAGTACATAAGTGGATATAGATGTTTACAATTACAAAACAAATGCATGGATGTATGCCGTAACATGTATATTTATTATTATTGTAATCTGTGTTCGCCAAAAAGTAGATTCCATTGCTAGAAACCAATAATAAATCAAAAAATCGCACTGATGTGTTTTACGGCCCTCTTTAGATTTGTAGTTTTATACGTTTTTGCAAACATTTTGGACCAAAATAATAATCTAAATAATAAATAATTAATTAATTAATAAGAGTGTCTGAAACCGTTCTAGGAAAAAAGATTTAGACAGTCGCGGGTTCCGAACCACTGATCTTCAGCGTCATAGTCCAACGCCTTCACCACTACGCTACAGCAATCAATCAAAAGTTGTATTCTTTTAATCTCGTACTGTTGATGACCGTTGTTAACTGATGCTAATATGGCATTTGTAGACACTAGTTTATCGTACGACGAACGATGTGTTTTTGTTAATTCTTCAGTGCGCCATTTCTTTGAAATGACAACGTATAAGTTACAATAAGAAAATCATCAAATACGCAACGCAAGATGGCGTATGCCAGAGAGAGTTCTGGGTGAGGAATGTCACGTGACATCTCCGAACGGCTGATTTTCGTTAATTCAATGGAGGGTGTCAAATCTCTCAAACGATACGAGATATGAAAAAAACACATAAGGGAACAAAGCTGTAGAGAATTTTCTCCTCTACAAATTCGGTTATTCAATTTTCGCGTCAGATGGACGGTTTATTTGCAATTAACATTACATTACAAACTGCTTTATTGTATTATTAAAGAATTTCTTGTCCGAAATATATGAAAAAGCGAGGTTCTGGTCTCTGGTAGCCAACAGTTATGACTGTAAAATTTGGTTCCGATCGGTTGAACGGTTCGACCTAAAATGAGGGAACACGTTACAGACAGACAGACATCGTAAAATCGCCGTTATTTTCGCAGATATCTCTGCAACGATACAATATATGAAAAAAAACATAAGAGAGCGAAGTTGTAGAAAATTTTCCCCTCTACCAATTAGGTTATTCAATTTTCGCCGACCGCGGTGGCCGAGGTGACTGACACGCTCCAGTCACGGTCAGTACGGCCACTACGGTCGGGGGTTCGAATCCCCCCTCGGGCATGGATATTTGTGCCGTCCTAGTTCGTAAGTAGTTCATAAGTAGTTTGTAAGTTTAGGGACTGATGACCCCGTAGTTAAGTCCCATAAGCTTAACAAACATTTGAACATCAATTTTCGTGTCAGATGAACGGTTAGTTTGCAATTACAATTATATTCCAAACGGCATTTTTAGTATTACTACCGTATTTTTTGTTCGAAAAATTTGAAAAAGCGAGGCTCTAGTCTCTGGCGGCCTACAATTATGTCTGTAAAATTTGGTGCTGATCGGTTGAACGGTTCGTCTTAAAACAGGGAACACGTTACGGACAGACAGACAGCAGACATCCCAAAATCGCCGTTATTTTTGCAAATATCTCTGAAACGATTCGAGATATGAAAAAAACATAACAGAGTAAAGTTGTAGAGCACATTCTCCTCTACAAATTCGGCTATTCAATTTTCGTGTCAGATGAATAGTTAAGCCGTTATTTTCATTTAAATTTCTAGCTGTCAAAAGACGGTAGCAGAAGCCCACTCTTAGTGTTACTACTGTAACCTAAAAATAAAAAGCTGATATATCTTTGCCTAACAGCAACAGTGAGTATCTCTGGTCTGAAATATTTTGTTGGAGCGGATATAAACGCACGTGTTGGGTGTCGGGGTAGAGTGAGGGAGTGTGAGGAAGGGGGTGGGGGGTGCGTTTGTCGCCGCTCGGCGTGGCTCTGCCTCGCCCGTGGCGCCAGCGGCAGCCTCTTTGCATAAGAATCTGCGAGCCGGGCTTTCGTTTGTGGAACGCCCCGCGAAATCAGATAAGGCACTCCGTCTGCGGTTGCGAATTCCTGGCGGCGCTTACCGCAAGCGGCCCGCATAATGAACGAGGCCGTGATTCCTTCTCGCTATCTACTGGGGCGTGGGTGGCCAGCATTGCAGCTCGGGTAACAGCAGAAATTTTCTCTTTTTCATTATTTGTAGCACATTATTTTTCTTTTAGACTTTTATGTTAAACACCTCCATTTTATCTCGTTTGTGGAGTGAATTATGTTAATTTCAGTTCGTTGCTTCTCGCACAGTACATTATAAGTGTAGCGTCCTAGCAAATCAAATTTTTTAAAAAAAGACTATGCTGTACTTAATTGAACTACAATTTTTGCACTATTGTATACTGCATTATATGACATTCTTTTTATTGAAAATTCATTCCATTAGACAAAGAATTGATTTTAATAAAAATATTTAAGGCTGTACTTTATTGTCTTACGAGGAGACCACATGGGTGTCGGATTTTAGAACTCTTTCATTTTTGCAGGTACACGTAAGTACTAATAACTAAAAGACTTGAATCAGCTTTTGGTGCATCTCCGTCCATACTATGTAGACCAGGTGCAAGATATTTTGCAGAGAAAAAAAATAACGCAGTATATTGGTTACTGGGAAAGTACGTGAGCTACGTGATTAACCATCTTGGACTGGACACTATACGTGCAGGACGAATATAAAAAACTTAGCAAGTATATGGATCAAAAATCCAAATATGGAAACAAGCTTATTATCGTATTTGAACGAATGGGGATAGCTTAAAATATATACATGGACTCATTAAATATAAGTTTTTATTGACGGCTACAAAAAAAAAATACTGAAAGTGTTATAAAAAGCCTAAATGCTAAGGTTAACTTATTTAAAGATTGAACTGCAAAATATGAGTAAATCAACATGTTTTTATGATTACGTATGTGTGAGTATATCATTGAGTATCTATATAAAGTATCTTACTTGTGTATATGTATCCTAGGATGTCATAATTGAATGTTCACTATATATAGTAGAATGTACAAGAAATAGAGTAAATAAAATTTTATTAAAAAAAGAAAAAAAAGGTGGTAGCGTTGTGGGTTCACAACCACAGAGTCGGTGGTTCGATTCGTGCAGAATGTGATTTATATTTTTATTTTTTTCGTTGTGTTCTAACACCTACACAATTTTAATATCTAACGATAATTTTTATGAAAAACGCACTATTTTTATTTATTCCTAATTTTCTATATTTTATAAAATGATGGTTTCAATGAAAAAACATACTTTTTTTTTTACAGTATCTGCATCACTATTGACGACGGTAGTCTTTGATTGTTAAGTTTTTGAAGAGTTATGACAGTTTTTGAAAAGTCTTCTCCATAGTTACTAATGGCTTTCGAAGCAGCTACACTACAAAACCATCGTTTTAGGCGACAACAAGGTGTTTAGCTCGTCTACACACACATAAAAACTGACACAACACCTGGAATTAGAGATACCTAAATGTTTTTGGTAACTGAATTCGAAAACGATGGAAAAATCTCTCGCAAACTTAACATTCAAAGACTACCATCATAAACTAATGGTTAAGCCGGTACTGTAAAAAAGGAACGTGTGTTTTTTTTATTGAAATCATCATTACTTTATAAAATATAGAAAATTACGAATAAAAAAATAGTGCATTTTTCATAAAAATTAACGGTGGATATTAAAATTATGTAGGTGTTCGAACACAAATAATAAACAATAAAAATATATAATTCAGTTTTTGCAGGAAACGAACAACCCACTACGCTACCACCGGAGCTACACCCACAGAAGGTAAAACTGTTTTAGTTATTGGTACTTACGTGTACCTGCGAAACTTCAAAATCGATTTTCTCGACAAATTTTGAAAGTTTGTCGAATGGCTTTGATTGTTATTTAAGTTCTGTACTTCACGTACCTTAAAAATGAAAAAATTCTAAAATCCGACACCCATGTTGTCTCCTTGTTAGACTGTTTGCGGAAGATCCTGTCCTTTTCAGTTAGTAAAGTCAGCAGAAGATCCTGTCCTTTTCAGTTAGTAAAGTCAGCAGAAGATCAAAAGCAACTGCAAAATAATTTGGATAAGAAATCTGCATGGTGCAAAAAAAATGGAAATTGACTCTTAATAATGAGAAGTGTGAGGTCATCCAGACGATCACTAAAGGAAACCCGTTAAACTTCATTTACACGATAAATCAGTCAAAACTACAGGCCGTCAATTCAACTAAATACCTAAGAATAACAATTACAAACAACTTAAATTGGAAAGATCATATAGAAAATATTATAGGGAAGGCGAACCAAAGGCTACGTTTCATTGGCAGAACACTTAGAATAAGCAACAGTTCTACTAAAGAAACTGCCTACACCACAATTGTACGTCCCATTTTGGAGTACTGCTGTAGTCGGACTCAGATGTGTTGCGGTAAGGCGCTAGACTGGAAATCGAAGGGTCGCGGGTTCGAAACCCGGTCGGGTCTCTGCGTTTTAACCTATCCCTCACCTCTCAACGATGCGACGAGTCGCCAGAAACGATACGTGGTTCGGATTCCACGTCAAGCTGTAAGTCCCCTTTCCCCAGTTGGAAAACTGGGATAGGTTAGGGACATGCAAGTCGGCGAAGTGGCATCTAATTGAAAGACTTGCACCAGGCCAATGCGCCACGCGAAATTATTATTATTATTGTATTACGTAGAAAGCTGATGAAAGTGTATATTGAAAACATTAAATTAAAGGTTTTACTAATCAGTAGCTAGTCTCAGTCTGCAATTATTTGAAGCATGAGAATTGCCTATCAATTATATAATCGTTGTTAACTCATGATCTGTCCTACGCCACAATACAGAAAACATGTCTATTTTTCCCCTCTGTTTGACGCATAGACCTACTTACGTAAATTTCATTAAGATCTGTATCATGACATTTATTCCAACTCCATCCAGGATCGTGGTCCAAGCTGAAAAATATTTCTTAAAAGCCTAATTTTATTTCAACACATGTCCCTGAACTATTTATCTATTATCAACTGTAATTCAGTTCCTTGAGACTTCCTTGAGACAAACATTGTCTCGTTACATCAAAGGTATTAAATATGAGGAGGAGAGGCATTGAATTAAAATTCTTGCAGTGGCCGGCAGTCGAAACCAGGACCTCCTGCTTACGCGGCAAACGCTTTAGACCCCTCTTTCTCTTTTTTTTTTTTTTTTTTTTTTTTTTTTTTTTTTTTTTTTTTTTTTTTTTGCTTTATGAGTAGTTCTTGTCCTTGCGGACGATGATCGAGATTGTTCGTGTTCTTTGGCTCAGCTTTTTGATTACAGGGAGCGTTTAGCCCTCTGACCGGGCGCGCTGAGCCACGGCGCCCGGCGGACCTCTCAGCTAACACAGCGCCACGTACAAATCGTCTAGAGGCACTATCTTCAAGCAATAATATAATAATTATCTATAGACGACTCCATTGGAGTTCGGTGCAGAACGACAACATTAAAATTATTAAAATAAGGAGAAATTGCTTTGGTCGCATTGATACCTTTATTTGGATTACAAATTGATTTCAGTCAGTGACTGACCATCTTCAATGCTAGAATCGAATCCCTGTGGGCCCACAAATACTAGCGGTTTGCATGTTAACATTATACAAGAACTGAAAACAGTGGATGACAATGAAATTTGATTGGCATCCACTGTATTCCGACAGCATAACTTCCTCTTATGTGTATCTCGCGAAAATTCTAAGGGATAAAATTACTGAGATTGAGACCACATGTACGCATACCGGCAATCGTTTATTCCCCGAACCATACGCGACTGGAATAAGAGGAGGAAGTCATAATGGTATACAAATTACCCTGCGCCACACCCCGTAAGTTGGCTTGGGAAGTATGTATGTGTATGTAGAATATTATACTGCTACCACAGTCTAACATACCAGTCGCGACGCACGCTGGTGTAAAATCTGTTACCGCCTGACAGCTAAGACGCTCCAAGCGGTGAGCAAGGGAGCTTGTTACCGTCATATATAACACTTTATTCTCGCACCCTGTTCTATGTAATTCACGACACGACTGTTTTATTTTAGATACAAAGTCTAATATCACACAAAACGGATTATGCATGAATAAACAGTAGTGGAACTAAAGCAGATGATGAAAGCTAGAACCTCCTCTCGCAGAAACATGTGCCTCGGAATAGTTTTGCAGCTTTCCCCATTGAAGCTGAAGTAATCTAAGCCTAAGAATCGTACCGTGTAACTACAAAGTAAATACGTATGACACACAATTTCATTTCCTTTCGTGTTTTAGTTTTTAGGACAACTGTTAGCATAACTACGACTTTCGCCTTTCTTATTGTTCTGTGTCGAACGAGATGCATCCAACTAACAGATGAAATACGTAGAAAACTTAGTTGAACGTTTACGAACTGTCCTCTTTAGGGTTACGTGCATATTTCCGAAAAAAAAGGAAGAGTATGACCACCGACGCCAAGATTTGAGTTTGGTGTTAATATTTTCTACAAATATTGGGTATTTGCCTACCTCCCTAGATGGTTTTCATCTTATTTTCCGAACTTTCAATTTCTTACTAAAATATATGCTAAGGTTTCAGAGTTTTGTAGCATATTCATCAGAATGTTACTTTATATCTTAGGCCTATCATACGCTTTTTTCTGTTCCTTTGGACGTCCAGACTGCAGTACATAGTTGTCTTTATGCTCTATGAGCCATTTTCTTCTCCTAAAAAAGGTCAAACAATCACTATTATATATAAATATATGCAATTTTCAGGTGAATCGTAACGGAAACTTTTCAGCAGAATGATTGTTGCATACCTCTCAGTATCGTTAGGAAACTTAAAAACAGACAAATGAGGTATTATTTTTTCTGGTTGTTGCTAAATTTTATTGCGATACAAGCGTTTCCCTTTCCGGAAAGCATCACGAAAACGAATATAGGCTACGAGTAACCCGATGTAAAACGCTCGAAATACCGCCAGCTCAGTAGTGTCCCCTGCTGGCCGCTTGGTGCGCTGCTGTCGCGGAGGCTAACAAAAATTCGCTCGACTGTCGTGACTGGTATGTTAGACTGTGCTGCTACGCCAGAAGTCATGAGATAGAGCTCGCGCAAGAAATCGTGACCATGCGCAGAAACGCATTCTCGAGTTGTGCGCTGGTCGAGTTCATTCCTTTGTTTGTGGGGCGGCCGGCTCTTTTGCCTGTTGCCTACTGAGCCGTTCACATATAGGTGAGCCGTGTCGGAACGTGCTCCTGCAGAAAAGCGGGTTTGAAATGTTCTTCAGCTTGCAAGGAATGTATTGGCATCAAATGTGTAAACGTGCCACAATTTTTATATGACGACAGTGAAGGTGACGATGTGGAGGATGTTGAGGAAACTGATGACGAAACCTACGAACTTTATGAGGGTGACTCGCTGTTTAAAGAAGAGGTCAATCTGGGACCAAATCAGTAAGAATCAAATTTGAAGAGAGATTTGTGCTCTTTAAAAAAAATTTAAAAAAAACAGATGTAAAAGCAGTAGGAACAGAAATAACGGAGATATTTTGAAAAACTGAAAAAAGTCCTAAATTTTCGAAGGTTTTCGACCGCAGAAAGTTTTCCCAGGAGAAATTTTGTTGGAAAAACATGGTTTTACAATCTTTCCAACCATATTAACGAGTTAAAAAAATAAAATCTTCTACCCCATCTTTTTCAACGTATAGCTACTATTTGACTGGACTAGTGGTTCTTACCCCGACAGCGATTGTTGCCTGATAATAAGGATCATGTGCGCCAAGTTTGGCTGAAATCGGTTCAGTAGTTTAGGAGAATATGTGGAACATACATAGATATATACATACACACATACACAGAGCCTGTTTTATAAAATGTAAGATATAAACTAAGATAAATTAATAACAAATGTTTTAACCCCTCGACCGTGCTCGACGAGCTGAGTTCGGGCTAGCAGTTGTCAACATTCGGGAGGCCGTTTCAAATGTGTTGAGACTTTTATGTCGGCCGCAATGGTCTCTTGACATTTTAATATATTTTTGACGATAGTAACAGTTAATGACGAAAAATATCGTGGATTATCTATGTCCACATGTTTGTACCAACCAACAACTAAGAATTGTATTTCCAGTTGACAATGCCTTTCCTACAAGGAGTATTTCTGGAACAAAATTTTGAAATATATTACTAAAGGAAAAAAATAAAATAAAATAAATACTGCCGGCCGTGGTGGCCGCCGAGACTGAGGCGCTTCAGTCACGGTCTGCACGGCCACTACGTTCGGGGGTTCGAATCCCCCCTCGGGCATGGATATTTGTGTCGTCCTAGTTCGTAAGTAGTTTGTAAGTTTAGGAACTGATGACCCCGTGGTTGAGTCCCATAAGCTTAACAAACATTTTTTTTTTTTAATACTAAGAAAGGCGATTTTAGTAAAAGTAATGTGCATGCATTTGCTCCTCTCGCAAAGTCTTTGAAACTAACAAATTAAAAGATAATAATAGAAAAATGTGCTTCTTTTCGCAGTACACACTTTTGCTGCAATAGCATAGAACTAATAGCAATGTAGAGAATAAGCGGGTAAGATGGCGACTTGAAGGTATATTATTTTTTTCTGGTTCTTACGTTGATATCAGATACTTCATTTAAGGAAAAACGATTGCTTAATGTATCTCCTTTATAATGAAGCTCATAAACATTTCGTAAGACTGAAGATTTCTTAGATAGTTCCATTTTTGTTGGTGATAGTACCATTCGTAGATTTACACTACAGGGAGGGTAAGAAGATGCAATGAGAATTTTATTGATGCTTATTTACTTATCAAAAGAGTCACAAGCGTAGCATTTCTCCTTTGCGTCCCAGTAACCCCATACACTGAGCAGGGCTTAGGTCATAAGCTTTTTTGTTGACATTGAGAAGTAAAGTAGCTCAAGGGAAGTTGAAATTCCTAGCGTTGTCTTATCAGGCTTTTCATTTTTTACATGCTCCATTACCTCTTTCATTGATTCCTTGCTCCAATCTGTCTACCTTATAAGCTTCATAATTCGTCATCTTAACCGCAGTCAACATATTAGATACAGACTTTAACATGCACAAAGACTTACACAATAAATTCATTAAACCGTAACTAAACCATCAGTAAATCCATAAGATTTAAGAGGAATCAAGTTATATTCATGCATGCAAAAGTATTTCTTGCATGAAACTTATTTAAACCAAAGGAAAAATTGTTACAAACAGAATCCACATCTGAGCCTCCGTTGTCAACAAAACAAACTGATCAAGCGCTTATAGTTAAACAAATATGCCTGCTGAACGTGCTAAGGAAGCAACAGCGTACTGCACGTAGCACCAGCTAATAATTTATCGGAGGAATTCAAAATTTGTTACCTTACCCAACCTTTCCCTACAATCGCAAAGAAGCACGCCTTAACATGTCAGATTACTAAGCGAAGCTTAAAATGGCACGAGGTTCGAGAAAAATTACAAGCTCAAGAGGTTAATCTACTGCCGAAACACCACTACTTACCTGTGCTTCTGAATAACAATGATAATCGACAAAATCACGAGTTATGAGTGTGCTGATTTATTTGCAGTGTCTGCAAATAGCAATGCTGCTAGTTGGGATGTCGTCATTCGACATCACAGCCGTGCTTATAGCGTGCCAGTCCTCGAAACGTCGCCAGTACACAGGTCTACAGTGGTAATGGCTGAAGCCTCGCCCAGTCTATCAGCTTAGGCAGCTGCCCGCTCCTCTGACTGTAAGAGCGACGTAGAACGAACGCCCCCTATGATACTTCGATGGATCGAAAATGTTCAAATGTTTGTTAAGCTTAAGGGACTTAACTGCGGGGTCATCAGTCCCTAAACTTACAAACTACTTATCAACTACCTTATACTAAGGACGGCACAAACATCCATGCCCGAGGGGGGATTCGAACCCCTGACCGTAGAGGCCGTGCAGACTGTGACTGGCGCGCCTCAGTCCCCTCGGCCACCGCGGCCGGCTCGATAGATCTCGCCGCCGTCGAGCCCTAAAGCCCGTTTTAAATGATCAACGAACTTGTAATAGATTGATAACAAGTTGCGTTAATGGCGGCCGTCTGTCGTTTCAACGGCCGCACTAGTACGATCGCGCAAGTATCGAAGCACGATAATTATAGCGATAAAGAAATGAGGCCCGTTCTAAATTCGGTACTTGTGGGTTCACTGCGCATGCGTGAGCTAGTAGCTGTCAGCTATACAGTCACCGCTCCAGTTAGTCCGCCATTTTCCTTCGTATTTACGTAACTTTTGCGTTTTATCGAAGTTTATGAACAGAATTTATTTCACAATGTATTTTTAATGGCGGCATTCATACTTTCCGTCACCGGACCGTCACATCACGTCAACGTCACGTTAAGCTTTCTCGAGAAGATTGTTTTGATTGAACAGACGTCTGCTGACATCGGAAGTTAACCTATATTCATATTATAGTCGACGATTTCACGGTTTGCATGCAAATTTGTCTTATTAATCTTTATTTTATTATTATACTTTGGTTTATCGGTAAATTGCAAATCTTTCATGAGTGTCCACTTAAATTGAGTGTCCGCTTAAAAGCAAGGTCGTATATTTGAAACCGAAAAATGGTTTATGTTTTGCAATATTATAACAGAAAAGACTGAAGCCAATTGTTTATTTGACTAATATTGTAATTTGATGACGCAATAGTCATTAAATAGCATTTTAAATGAAAAAGACAGTCCAAATGAAGGACAAAAATTCAGTTGTGCGTGACGTTATTAACAATGTCAGTGGGCAAAACGTAGTAGAAAAAGTAAACAAGGTATATTTATGCTCTTATAAATATTGTTTGATGTGTTCATATGTTTATTTTTTTCGCTTGAAAATAGATGTCAGTGATTTGAAATGTTGTTTCACTTCCCAGCACTTTACCACACTAGGTTGACCAAAAACATACATTGCAAAGTTTTCTTTGGCCATCAATAACATTTAGCGTTGTTTCCTCAATTCCAGTATTAAACTTTCTACATAACAGATCGACAGTCATAACCTCACTTTCAACACCGGGTATTACTCTCTGATTACCTTTACCGTCTAAACACGCTGCCACAAGATTTTGCATGAGTTTGTAGTTCAGGGCTAGTACGCTAGGAGCGCCTCAGTATTCTATTATCTATCTTGTTCACTTTTGTTCATCGTTTAAAAAGGGCTTTAGTTCAGTTCGTGCCTGCACTAGTGTAGTATCGACTCTTCGAAGGACGACATGAAATTGTTACTCGCCGTCTGCTACAAACCATCTCTTAGAAGAAATTTCATTTGAATTTCATAAGTTGTCCTTGTAAAGTCATAATCAAAGGAGGAACCATTTTGCTGAACCACAGAATCTCAAGAAAATTTCTATTTTCCAGTGTCTGTTCATACTTTTAATTTCTCCCCAGCCTTCCCGGCCTACCTTCTGTTTCCTATGCCCTAGCGCACACACACCAATGCCTATGAAATTCGGTGCTCTTCAGCACGGAGGACATGACACACCTAACGACCGTTGACTAATTTATAATTCATTGTGTCTCCATACAACAACATTGTAATACGAGGGTCATCCACAATAGTAAATTCCGTTTCTATTTCTATCCGCGGCAGCGCCACGATCCGAGCATCTGCGGCAGTTACTCTGACTCAAGGAGAAGGCATGTACGCTGTTTTCAGATCGCTGCTGCCGACTTGTGCTCTCTAGGGCTTCATTATCATGTCAGCCGCCTGTGAAATCAGATCTACGAAAATTAATCCAAAGTAAAGTCATCGGCACATCTGTGAGGTTTTCGGACAAAATGCTATAAGTGATTCAATGGTTAGAAGATGGGTCACACTGTTCAATGAATGACGTGATTAAGTGCACGATAAAGAACGAAGTGGACGCCCGTCTGTGCTTACTGATGAACTGGTTCACACAATTGAAGAGAAGATTAAGCACAACCGTAAGTTTTCACTTACTTCCCTTGCTATGGTAGTTCCGCAAATCTCACGATCACTAATTCATGAAATTGTTACTGAGAAACTGAAATTTAGAAAACTTTGCTCGTGTTGGATACCCAAAATTCTTACCGAACAACACAAAAAACAACGGATGGTCAGAGCACTTCAGTTTTTGACACGCTACAATGAAGTAGGCGATAGTTTTCTTTCTCGGATAGTCACTGGGGATGAAACTTGGGTATCGTACAACACCTCTGAAACAAAACGGCAATCAATGGAATAAAGGCACACTTCATCCCCAACAAACTTTGGGCCATACAAATCTTGACAACCACGAAAAGTCATGTGCACCTTTTTTGGGACAGAAAAGGGATTTTGATGATTGATTTCTTACCACGAGGCCAAACAATCAATGCACATGGTTACTGCGAGACCATTAAGAAATTACGTGCAATACGGAACAATCGCCGAGGATTTTTCCACGATAATGCCCGATTTCACATGACGAATGTGACCAAGAAACTCTTATGGAAATTTCACTGGAACATGTTTGATCACTTTCCGTACCTCATGGACCTTCCTCCTAGCGACTTTCATCTCTTCTTACACCTAAAATGTGTCCTTGGTTACTGCAATTCAGAGATGATGAACTAAAAGAATATGTTACCACATGGTTGAATACACAGGCGGCCACCTTCTACGAAGAAAGCACACAAAAACTTGTGCCACGCTACGACATGTGCCTACAAAAATTTCGGAAGCTACGTAGAAAAGTAGTTTAACAGTTGTAGATTTTTGTACAATAATTTTTTTTTCTGTATCCGTACAATTTTTTGTATACAACCAAACGGAACGTACTTTGTGAACATACCTCGTATATACGTAATCGCAGTGGATTTCGGACTGTTGTGTTGATATTGCGCGTCTCGTTGCCGCCTGAGGGTGCGTTGCAGCTGAGTTGCATTCAGCCGTCTGTTTCGATGAGCTGTTAATCGGAGATAAAGGTCATCTCTTGCTGATGTTATTCGTGGACAACCTTGGCCTTGCCTTCTTTTCTTTTAACGGTTCCTGTTGTTGTCATGGTCTTCAGTCCGGAGACTGGTTTGATGCAGCTCTCCACCCTACTCTATCCTGAACAAGCCTTTTCATCTCCTCATAAGAACGACAACCCACATCAACTTGAATCTGCTTACTATACGCGTCTCTTGGTCTCCCTCTGTGATTTGTACCCCACACACTTCCCTCCAAAGCTAAATTTACGATTCCTCGATGTCTAAGAATGTGTCCTACCAAGCGATCCCTTCTTTTAGTAAGGGTATGCCAAACATTACTTTTCTCACCAAGTCTATTAAGTATCTCTTCATTAGTTATGCGATCTACTCACCTAATCTTCAGCATTTTTCTGTAGCACCACATTTCAAAAGCCTGTATCCTCTACCTGTCCGCACTGCTTATCGTCCATGTTTCACTCCCGTACAAGGCAACAATCCACACAAATGCCTTCAGAATAGACTTCCTTACACTTAAATTAATATTCGATGTTAGCAAATTTCTCTTTTTCAAAAATGCTTTTCTTCCCATTGCCATTCTGCATGACCATCGCATGTTATTTTACTACCCAAGTAACAAAACTCATCTACCACCTTCATTGTTTCGTTACCTAATCTAATTGCTTCTGCATCACCCGATTTTCTAAGACCGCATTCCATTATTTTTGTTTTGCTCCTGTTAATGTTCATTTTATACGTTCTCTTCAACACACTGTCCATTCCATTTAACTGCTCTTCCAGGTCCTTTGCTGTCTCTGACAGAATTACAATGTCATCAGCAAAACGCAATGTTTTTATTTCTTCCCCCTTAACTTTAATCCCTATTCCAAATTTCTCCTAGCTTTCCTTCACCGCCTGCTCGATGTACAAATTGAATAGTATCGGAGAAAGGCTGCAACCCTGTCTTACTCCCTTCCCAACTAATGCTTCTCTTTCATGCCCTTCAAGTCTAATAACTGCGGTCTGGCTATTGAACAAGTTGTAAATAACTCTCCTTTCCCTGTATTTTACCCCTGCTGACTTCATAATTTGAAAGAGTGTATTCCAGTCAACATTGTCAAAAGCTTTCTCCAAATCTACAAAAGCTAAAAATTAGGTTTGTCTTTCCTTAATCTATCTTCTAAGATAAGACGTAAATGAGTATTGCCTCCCGGGTTCCTACGTTCCTCCTGAACCCAAACTGATCTTCCCCGAGGTCAGCTTCTACCAGCTTTTCCATTCTCCTGTAGATAATTCGTGTTAAAATTTTGCAACCATGACTTATCAAACTCCTATTGTCTGAAATGCGTCCAGCTCCTGGAAATTACACATTCGAATACTCCTATGGCTGTCCCACAGATTTCGGTAAATCACGTTGTTGTTACCTTTGTTACGTTGCACTAGCTGCTCACTACATTATCTGAACGCAACTACTTGTGTAATTCGTTTGGTAGAGTAAACACAAGTAAACACCAATTCCCTCTGCAGCAACTTTCTGCCATTACCACTATCATGGTTGCCGTAATGTTGTTGTCTCCACTCCGACAGAAAGACGTCGAACCATTTTAGTTCATTCCGCTGACGACAATACTTCAGAACCTAGATATATATCAACTGATGCCGAATTATTTTTACCATTGTACATACAGTGGGTTTGACACCAACCGTCAAACCCCTCTGGATTCGAATTAGTCCTAGTAAATGTAAAATGCAATACCTCCTAGAAATAAGTACATTATTCCGGATCAAATGGTAGCATTTGCACCTTCCAATTGCTACCGGAAGTGACTATGCAGATCGGAAGAGGGTTCTTCTTTTTCTTTTTTTTCTTTTTTTAAATTGAATTGTCTACATTTTTTCTTGATGTCTATTCTATGCCCAAAACGAATAAGGTTATTCAGCAATAAAATAAATAATAATAGAAAAACAGTTTTTCTAAATCGTCATTCTCCAGCCCAAGGCGCCTTCTGTAGTATGATGACCCATCTGCAAAGTAGCATGCATAGATTACCTGGTGAGATTAGATGCTAAAGCCAAATAAGTTAGGCGCGGTGGAGTAGCCGATCGGTCTAAGGCGCCTCGCCGCGGATCGCGCGGTTGTTTGCCGTCGGATGTTCGAGTCCTCCCTGGGGCATGGGTGTGAGTGTGTGTGTGTGTGTGTGTGTGTGTGTGTGTGTGTGTTGTCCTTGGGTTAGTTTACCTTACTTTAAGTAGTTGATTTGATTTGATTCTTTCAGGGAAGCCAAAACAGTCTTGGTCTAACCCGCCACTGCCCGCACCGACACTAAATTTATTGTGCGGTATCGCTCCCTGTATGTCTAGTAAAGCCAACCAATGCCCTTGAACAGTGCAAGGAGTCCCTTTACCAGTTCTTTATTAGACACAATTTTTTCGGGTCTGGTTGTCCCAAATGTTCTGTGCCTTTTACTCTCCAATGCAATGCATTCGAAGATCAGATGTGATGCAGTTTCATCACCGTCATCACAGAGCCTACATTTAGGGTCCTCTTCTGTTATTCCCATTGTATGTAGGTGTTTTTTGAAATTCCCATGGCCTGTCAGCAATCCAACCATGAGTCTAATCTCTCTCCTGTTCAGACCCAGGATTGCAGAGCTTCTTTTAAAACAAGGCTTTGGCATCATTACCTTGCCATGTTTTTGTTGATGGACTTTGGTCCAATATTCTACGTGCTGTCTTCTGAGCCAGTTACGTAGCTCCAATTTAATCATTGCCTTGGTGATTGTCAGGACAGGTTCCGGTCCAATAAATGGAGCCTCTGCCCCCATCATGGCTAATCTGTCGGCATGTTCGTTGCCACTGATCCCCGAGTGACCAGGGTTTACTCTATTGCTTTCCCCTAGCTCCACCAGAACCCTGTGACATTCTGCAACAATTTTAGAACTTGTTGTAGGAGCTGCCAGTGACTTTAAGTAGTTTGTAAGCTACGGACTGATGACCACGCAGTTTGGTCCGATAGATTTATAAACATTTGAACAAATAAGTTACACACATCTAGTCATGAAATATGTTGTTAAGATGCATACAGAGTATCCAGTAGTACCTTGAAATGCAAAGCAATCGACCGTGTAGTGATAATGGCTCAGGCGGCTTCTGAGTAGTGTACGGATACATAAATACGCATTCGAGATTTTAAGCTGGAGTGAGTCTGTTTAACAGTTGACACGTGCCTAAAGCATCTGCATTTTAGTACTAGAGGACCCGTGCGAATACTTCGCACCGTTAGTGGAATGACAAAAAAGTGGTGGGAAAAATGGAAATAAAGTTGAATGTTTACGCATAGCTTTCTTCAGAATCAACCAATGGAAGTGTTTCAAAGCGTAAATGAAAGCGCTTGATCCGCTGAGTGTTGTTAGGTCAAAAAGAACTGTTTACCTTAATTAGAACCAAAGATTCATACAACAAACAGATTAAATCATTCAGTGCAAGGACAGAAGGATACCGTCTTGGAATAAAAATAAAGTATGGAGAGACTTAATTCTGATACTTGATGACAAATCTGCGAATGAATACCTTTCTTTTAAAGAAAATGAAGGAAATCGGTCTGATAGAACGACCTGATCGAGTGACTTTAATCTACAGCAAGGACATCCCCATGAGAAATGTACAGAAGGAAATCGCGTTTGATTGTAGGAAAAGGAACGCGAGAGTTACGTAAATTCTGATACTTTATGACAATCTGTGGATGAATACCTTTCATTTAAAACAAAAATGAAGGAAATCGGTCGGGTATTTGGTCTGGCCGACTAACTTTAGTTTTCGTAGCTTCTTTTAATATATAAGATGAAAATCGCGCAAAATTCAGTGAATTGCGCTTTTCTGTATACCAAAGTTTCTTTCTCTGCGTCTCAAACTGTCGATGGGGGCAACATGAGCAAAGTCAATAATATCGCCAGATCTTATATCATGAACTAGTATATGAATGTGTCTGCGTTTATTAAGTAGTGACTGTATACAACCGCTATTACGAGCGTGTGATAGTAATCTGAAAAACACTTTCCGTGAACGAGGAAATCTTTGTGGGAAACGCTCTCGGAATAATCGTTCCGCTGCAGTAACAACAGAATCACTGTCCTAGCCAATGTTTGTAGAACTTATGGGACTTAACTACGGGGTCATCTGTCCCTAAGCTTACAAACTACTTATGAACTACTTACGAACTAAGACGACACAAATATCCATGCCCGAGGGGGGATTCGAATCCCCGACCGTAGTGGTCGTGCAGACCGTGACTGAAGCGCCTCAGTCCTCTCGGCCACCGCGGCCGGTACTGTCCTAGCATCGGAATCAGTAGATTCTTGGTTGGAATAAACCATGACTGGAATTGGAAATTAATGACAGTATCATACGAGTAGTGTACTAGCACTTGAAGAGCGATGAGTAATTTTCTTTTAAATCAAGGACTCGTTACCTGCAGAAGTTCACTTAGAAAGTCCATTACCGAGCGAGGTGGCGTAGTGGTAGCAGACTAGACTCGCATTCCGAAGGACATTGGTTCGAATCCACCTCCGGCCATCCAGATTTAGGTTGTCCATGATTTTCCTAAATCACTCTAGGCAAATGCCGGGATGGTTCCTTTCAAAGGGCACGGCCGATTTACTCCCCAATCCTTCCCCAAAAATCCGAGCGTAAGCTCCGTCTCTAATGACCACGCTGTCGACAGGGCGTTAATCACTAATCTTCCTTCCTTCCCAAAGTCTAATGGAAATGTTTCAGGCACGCTCAACTGGTGAACTAATAAAGTTCAGCTCACAAGCCAAGTGTGTGTTATGGGTCTGTACACCACTCAGAACCTATGTGACCCGTATCACTGCACGGTTAATTGCCTTGTGTTTCAAGGTACTGTTGGACACTCTGTACGCATCTTAATCAAATATTACCTTATTAGATCTGTGTAACTTATTTGAATTTAGTATCTAACCTCATTAAGTAATCTATGTGTGCGACTTCCCAGATGGAGCATCGCAATACAGAAGGCACTCTGGAGTGAATAATGACGATTTAGAAAAACTGTTTCTGAAAAAACATTCTCCGTTTTCAGCACAGGATCAAAATCAAGAAGTAAATGTATGCCATTCAGTTACAAAAATAACAATAATAAATAAAACGACATCCGGTCTGAATACCCCACTTACGGTCGCAGTCGAAAGTTGTAAATGCTTCATCCGACATAGTATACTTACTACTAGGAGGTATTGAATTTTACATTTCGCAAGACTCACACTATTTCAGAAAGTTTCACAAAGGGTGGACGGGTGGTCTTAACCACTTATACATATACATAAGGGGGTTGGAACTTAAATAGTGGCAACATTGCTGTGGAATCTACTATTGTCGCTGATAGCACACATTGTTGATCTACCTAGTTTACCTCCGAGCAAATGGACTCGCCCGTCCCACGTCACCGGCGTGCGCACAATCGAGGGAATCACAGTCACTTGTGAGGCATCGGTCTAATGTAACGGTGTCACTATGTTTTCCAAACAGGAACAACGGAGTTGGATCAAGACTGAACGGCCTGGACATGTGTTACGAAACTGCTCAGACGCCGGCCGCGGTGGCCGAGGGGACTGAGGCGCTCCAGTCACGGTCTGCACGGCCACTACGGTCGGGGGTACGAATCCCCCCTCGGGCATGGATATTTGTGCCGTCCTTAGAATAAGGTACTTTGTAACTTTAGGAACTGATGACCCCGTAGTTAAGTCCCATAAGCTTAACAAACATTTTGAAACTGTTCAGGCGCATTTGGAGCGCTATGAGCGCGAAGGAGAGGCTTTCTTACGCCGTATCGTAACGCTGATTGAGACATGGGCCACATCGTACGAGCCAAATCTGAAACGCCAAGTCAATGAATGGCGTCACTATGGGTCACCGCGAAAGTCGAAAGTGCGTCAGAGCCCCAGTATGATGAAAGTTATGGTAACGACTGTGATGGTGTTATTCTATATCATTACGTTCCGCCATGGCAAACTATCAGTGCACAGTATTACTGTTTGTTTTTGGAGCATCATCTGCGTTCGGCTTTGCAAAAGAAGCGGCAACACTTTCTGCGCAACCCACCCATCATTTTGCATGACAATGCGTGGGCGCATACGGCGCAAGCTGCTGTATTCGGTCGATGGGACTGGGATGTACTATACCATCCATCATACTCCTCGGAGTTAAGTCCTTGTGACTTTGATTTGATTTCGAAGATGAATGAACCATTTCGTGGCATTCGCTTCAGGACTGTTCTAGAGATTCGACAGACAGTAGACCGCTCCATTTGCACCATCAACAGAACAGGCTCTGATAACGATGTACTGCGCCTTCCACATACTGGCGACGAGTTCTACACAATGCTGGTGACTGTTTTGAAGGACAGTAACAGGTGCAAACATGTAAGGCTTTTATATCGGTTGTGAATAAATAGTTGCCACGATTTAAGTTTTATATATATATATATATATATATATATATATATATATATATATATATATTAGCTTGATTCCCGCTGCTTCGCCCGCGTAGACTGGATGGTCTGCATTATAATTTTTTTTAAATGCTTTCCTAATCAAATAGTTGAATTTCCAAAAATATCGAAACGCGTGTTTTTCACATTCCAATCAAAAATCTAAATCCGAAGTTTTGCATTTCTTACTTTAAAATTGCCTGAATAGCAACGAATTTTTAAATAATCAGTTCAACCACTATTTCACCACCTTAGGGATGGGAATATCGAAAAATCGTTATTGCCTACAGTGTAAGATATACAGTGTCTACGAATTTCAAGTTTCTATCGTCTGAAGATTCACTTTTCAACGCCGTTTTCTGTCTTTTATAAATTTCTTTCTTACACTTTGGCAGCTTTCATGGTAGATTTACTTTTCAGACTGCAATATGCACTTATTTTTCTTTATTCGTAGGCTTGTTGCAGAAAAGCAACTGAAGAATGTGCATCACGTTTCGCTGCGTATAATCTCTTTACTAGTATAGTGTCAAAAGTCATCGCTGGTCTTTTATATAAGCTGACGACTTTCAAACCACTATATCTTCTACCCGCTTATAGCCATCGACATGGAACTGCTATGGTGTACAACGGGAGACTTTGTACTACAACGGCACAGAGATCGTTCGTCTCCATTGTGTAATTTTTGCTGAAGAGCAAAATATTGACACACGCGCGAAGAATTTTATATAAGTCGGTAGCTTTCAATTCCCATATCTTTTCCACCCCCTTATCGTTATCAACCCTCTACCACCATAGAGCACAATGGGAGACAGATACCTACTACCACATACAAATCGTTTGAGATGTACAGTTTTGGTTGCAGAGTGAAATATAGGCACAAACACCACACGCCCACAAGTCGACCCGGCAATGCTTCGCAATTGCTAATATGTATCTACTCTTGCTTTGAAGGTCAAATGTGCAAAATTTTATCGCAATCGTACGAATGATATTGATATCCCAAAGAAAGGAGCTCTTTGAGTTTTCCACAAATTTTCCTATTTTCTGGCCAAATATTCCAAAGTTTTACTTCGTTCAAACCTTCCTCTCGCTTTGAACGTCGAATGTGCAAAGTTTTATCGCAATCAGATGAATGGTATTGATATTTCATAGAAAAATCTCTTTCTGTTGTTTCTGAATTTTCCAATTTTTCGGGAAACTTTACCAAATTTTTATTTCATAAGAACGTTACTCTTGCTTTGAACGTCAAATATGCAAAATTTTATCGCAATCAGACGAATGATATTGAGATCCCATTGGAATAAGCTCTTTCAGTTTTTCGCGAATTTTCAAATTTTCCGGGTAACTTTCCCAAAGTTTTAGTTCATAAGAACGTCCATCTTTCATTGAACGTCAAATGATCAAAATTTTATCACAATCGGATGAACGGTTCTCAACTTATAGTGTTGAGTACATTTAGAACACACTGAAAAAATAACTTGATTCGAATTTTGAAACTTTCCTTTTTAACTGTCCCTTTTTGATGTTGTTGTTGTTTTTTACTGCAAAATTTTACAAGACCATAATGAATAAAACAAAAAAAGAATTATCCCTCTCCATCGTGCGAATAGTCACTTACAGTGGTGAATTCAATCAAAAACAATTGAAAAACGCACTTTCAGTTGGTTTTTTTTTCGAATTTTCCGGTAGATTTTCCAAGCCGGCCTCGGTGGCCGCGAGGACTGAGGCGCTTCAGTCACGGTCTGCACGGCCACTACGGTCGGGGGTTTGAATCCCCCCTCGGGCATGGATATTTGTGCCGTCCTTAGTCTTAGTTAGTTCATAAGTAGTTTGTAAGTTTAGGGTCTGATGTCACCGTAGTTAAGTCCCATAGACTATACAAACATTTGAACATTTGCCGGCCGCGGTGGCCGAGGGGACTAAGGCGGTCCAGTCACGGTCTGCACGGCCACTACGCTCAGGGGTTCGGATCCCCCCTCGGGCATGGATATTTGTGCCGTCCTAGTTCGTAAGTAGTTTGTTAGTTTAGGGACTGATGACCCCGTAGTTAAGTCCCATCCGCTATACAAATATTTGAACATTTGATTTTCCAAAAACTTTGTTTTGAACAAACGTTGTCCTGTCAAGCCGTACTAAATTGATGCTCTTACAACCATGGGCAATTGATTTTTATTCACAGAAAAAAGTCTTTTTCGGTGTTTTTCCTACTTTCCAGGCGACTTTTCCAAATTTTTGTTTGATGCGAACCTTCCTCTCGCTTTCAACATGAAATGTACAAAATTTTATCGCAATTGAACGAACAGCATTGATAGCTCACTGGAAAAAGCTGTTTCAGTTTTTCCCGATTTTCCTCTTTTTCCGGACGACTTTTTTATATTTTACCACCGTTTAAACCTTCCCTGGACTTACACGAATATTTCAAGACTAAAATTAGCCAAATCGGCTCAGCCGTTCTCCAGTTTTAGCGAGACTAACGAACAGCAATTATATATATATATATATATATATATATATATATATATATATATATATATATATATATATATATATATATTTCTGGAGACGCGACATCACAAACATATGAGACTTGACAAAGTCTATACACACAGTGTACTTTGATTTCCTTTTCATGACGAAGTTCACGTGACAAATATAAGAATAAAAATAAGATGTAGCTGTCACAACAAAACGATACACATTGCACCCGCAGAAAAGTTCTATTCCGAATCTGTAGGTGTAGGTGTTGCTGCTTCTTCCGCGTCGGTGGGAGGGGGTGCTACTATTATTTCGGGGGCGCTGGGATCAGTAGGTGCGTTTATCATATCCGCCACGCTGGGGTGCTTGCGGAGAAGTGTCAGCAAGTTGCCAATTTCTTCACGCGTAAATCGCCTCACTTCTTCTCTCTCTTTTCTCCTATTGTCAGTGGCCTCCAGCTGAGCATCAGGAGGTATCGCCGTGATGATTGCGTCACGCAAGAACGTCGTGGCGTCGACCGCGCCTTCGGGAGGCAAACCTTTGGCAATTTCCCCTTGCACAAAGGCCAGTTGGCTTTCTTTCCGTTTTTGCCTGTAGTCCTCTATCTGCTCTTCCGTGGGGACCAAACCGTAGACTTCGCCGTGTATAAATGCGTCGAAACTTTCCTGCCGTCTTTGCGCCTCCTCTGCTTCGCGCATTTCCCTCATAATTGCTGCTTCTCGCTCTCTCTCCGTTATGCGTTCCATAACCACGCTGAACAGACTCTCCATCGCATCCGTCACCTTCTTCCACGCCGTCTTTCTAATCTTTTCCTTGATGGCGTCGATTAGTACCTTTCTGTCTATCAAAAACGCGGAATGCTCTGGTAGAGACTTCAGAGCGAAGGCGACAAACTTTTGAAATTCTTGCAAAATTTCGTCCACCTTTTCCTGCCACACCACGGCCTCCGACTTTCCTTTCATGATCTCCAACTTCTTGACGGCTAATTCCATTTCCTTTTGTTCGATTATCTTTTCGAACTTGCGCACAGTGGCATCATATTTCTCCCAGATCTTTCGTTTCTCGTCCTGGCAGATCTTCCTCTCCCGTGCTGCTATGTAGCATATGTTAGCCATGTTAGCAGTTTCCAAATCGTTCCGAAGTTTCTGGAGGGCGTGCATATGGTGCATATCAATCTCGTGGAACAAATCGATGGTTGCCTGCCGTATGTACCTGCAAAAATAAGTAACAACATTACACTCAAGTATTAATAAACACACCAGCATATTAAATAATGACTAAGTTAGAGTAAGGTGGAAAGAGTATATAGAGGGGCTCTACAAAGGAAATGAACTTCGAGACAATATTGTAGGAAGGGAAGAGGATGGAGATGATGATGAAATAGGAGATACTGTAGTGAGAGAAGAATTTGACAGAGCCCTGAAAGACCTAAGTCGAAACAAGGCCCCTGGAGTAGATGATATTCCCTCAGAGCTACTGAAGTCTCTGGGAGAACCAGCCATGACAAACCTGTTTCACCTGGTGTGTAAGATGTATGAGACAGGTGAAGTACTCTCAGACTAAGAAAAATGTTATAATCCCCATTACAAAGAAAGCAGGTGCAGACAGGTGTGAAAACTACAGAACCATCAGTTTAATAAGTCATGGTTGCAAAATATTAACACGAATTATATACAGAAGGATGGAAAAGCTGGTAGAAGCCGACCTCGGGGAGGATCAGTTTGGGTTCAGGAGAAATGTAGAAAGACGGGAGGCAATACTCACTTTACAGCTTATCTTAGAAGATAGATTAAGAAAAGGCAAACCTAAATTTCTAGCTTTTGTAGATATGGAGAAGGCTTTTGACAATGTTGATTGGAATAAACTCTTTCAAGTTGTGGAGCAAGCAGGAGTAAAATATATGGAGCGTAAGATTATTTACAACTTGTACAAAAACCAGACAGCGGTTGTCAGAGTTGAAGGGCATGAAAGGGATGCAGTGGTTGGAAAGGGAGTAAGACAGGGTTGTAGCCTTTCTCCAATGTTGTTCAATTTGTACATTGAACAAGCTATAAAGGAAAGCAAGGAGAAATTTGGTGAAGGAATAAAAGTTCAGGGGGAAGAATTAAAAACATTGCGTTTTGCCGACGACATAGTAATTCTGTCAGATACAGCAAAGGACCTGGAAGAGCAGTTGAACGGAATGGACAGTGTGTTGAAAGGTGCATATAAGATGAAGATTAAAAAAAGCAAAACTAGGGTAATGGAGTGCAGCGTAAGAAAATCAGGTGATGCTGAAGGAATTAGATTGGGAAACGAAGCAATAAAGGAGGTAGATGAGTTTTGTTACTTGGGCAGTAAAGTAAGAAATGATGGTCGCAGTACAGAGTATATAAAATGCAGAATGGCAATGGGTAGAAAAGCGTTCTCGAAAAAGAGAAATTTGTTAACATCGAATATTGATTTAAGCCTAAGGAAGTCCTTTCTGAAGGCATTTGTATGGAGTGTTGCCTTGTATGGGAGTGAGACATGGACGATAAACAGTGCGGACAGGAAGAGGATTGAGGCTTTTGAAATATGTTGGTACAGAAGAATGCTGAAGATTAGGTGGGTGGATCGCGTAACTAATGAGGAGGTACTGAACAGAATTGGGGAGAAAAGAAATTTCTGGCATACCTTGACTAAAAGAAGAGATAGATTGGTAGGACAAATTCTTAGACATCAAGGAATTGTGAATTTAGCGTTGGAGGGAAGTATGTGGGGTAAAAACCGCAGAGGAAGACCAAGAGATGGATACAGTAAGCAGATTCATACAGATGTAGGTTGCCGTTCTTACGAGGAGATGAAGAGGCTTGCTCTGGATAGGGTATTGTGGAGAGCTGCATCAAACCAGTCTCCGGACTGAAGACCACAACAACAACAAGTTAGAGTAAGAAAAGACGGGGTAAGAGAAATCATCAGCTCCTTTGTGTTTGCGTAAGGTTCTCGTAGGACACGTCTTTCTACAACACATGCTCAAGTATATAAAATAATGAATGCATCGATTTAAAGATAATGTCATTACACTCGTCTAATGCATTCATTTTAAATCAATGGAGACGAGTGTCTAACAGTAGCACATTTACCTCTGTTGCTGTGCTATGACTTTCGATCGCACACAGAAAAAACCCACTTCTGTAAAGAATGTTTAATGGTCCACATAACGTAAAATACTGCAGTATGAACCCCCATTTTCAACATCAGACGGCTTCTGAACACGCTTTCGTAGACTCAGCTATAATAATCAATTAATGATTGTTTTTAATAATTGCGAAATAATACATTTTGGAGCTACCACCCCGTGCAAAGACGCACTTGGCTAATATTAATCTAATCGGTATCAGGTATGTGATTCTTCAGTTTCTCCCGGCGTATTTGATAATCAAAATATCCACGGGTGTACTGCCGGTCTGTAGTGTCCAACGGGCACAATATTTCGGCGATTATACATGTCGCCATCTTCAGGTGAATAATTAAGAGTAAATCTAGCAAACGTAACGAAGTGACGAGCACGGCGGACAGAGCCCTCACATCGACGTCATCTCAGACGCCGTTGCAATCGGTCCCACTGCGCAGCCGCGGCGCGGGGCGCGGACTGCGGAGGGTTCGCTCCGCGGGCCGAGGGTATTTAAATCGCCCGCTACCGGGCTAGAACCCAGTTCCCTTCGAAGAGCCGTAGCTTGCGGATCTCCGTGCCGGCGCGTCTCCAGGAGTTAGGTCCGTCAGTTCACCTGATGATGGCGACATGTATGATCGCCGAAATATTGTGCCCGTTGCACACTACAGACCGGCAGTACAACCGTGAATATTTTGGGTATCAGGTATGTTAATCTTAGGATCACAGATCGCTGTCTATACAGCAATAGCGTACACTGTAAGCCGCGTGTGCATTGGGGCGCCATGCTGCGATATCCGCGGCCGTTCCCCGTCGGAGGTTCGAATCCCCCTCGAGCATGGATGTTTGTGCTGTCTTTAGTATAAGGTAGTTCATAAGTAGTTTGTAAGTTTAGGGTTTGATGACCCCGCAGTTAAGTCCCATAAGCTTGACAAACATTTGAATCGTACATTGTAAAGCGGCACAACCCAGAAAGCTGCTCACATAGGAAAATTTAAGAAATGTTAGCAATTTTGGAACATATCAGTTTATATAGTGCAAATTTCGGAAGTGATGGAGTTTATGACTAAATATTTCTGCATGGATAATGGGGAGTAGGCAATGAATGCAGCGTGCAAGATGAGCTTTTGAAAGCCTCACCATTAAAATGTTCAAACGTTTGTAATTCTTTGGGACCAAACTAAGTTTGTCATCAGTCCTTATACTTACAAACTACTTAAACTAAGTTATCCTAACCTAAGGACAACACACACATCCATGCCCGACGGAGGATTCGAACCTCCGACGCGGGAGGCCGCGTGATCCGTAACGTGGCGCTCCAGACCGCTTGGCTACTCCTGCGAGCCTCGCCATTACATCGAGTAGATGTACAGGGTGTTACAAAAAGGTACGGCCAAACTTTCAAGAAACATTCCTCACATACAAAGAAAGAAAATATGTTATGTGAACAAGTGTCCGGAAACGCTTAATTTCAGTGTTAGAGCTCATTTTATTACTACTCTTCAAATCACATTAATCATGGAATGGAAAGACACAGCAACAGAACGTACCAGCGTGACTTCAAACACTTTGTTACAGGAAATGTTCAAAATGTCCTCCGTTAGCGAGGATACATGCATCCACCCTCCGTCGCATAGAATCCCTGATGTGCTGATGCAGCCCGGGAGAATGGCGTATTGTATCACAGCCGTCCACAATACGAGCACGAAGAGTCTCTATATTTGGTACAGGGGTTGCGTAGACAAGAGCTTCCAAATGCTCCCATAAATGAAAGTCAAGACGGTTGAGGTCAGGAGAGCGTGGAGGCTATGGAATTTGTCCGCCTCAACCAACCCATCGGTCACCGAATCTGTTGAGAAGTTGTTGCTAATACTTACATCAAATAGGCATCTGCCAACTCCGCATTTGTAAACATTGCACTGACTGCAAAACCACGTTCGTGATGAACACTAACCAGTTGATGCTACGTACTGATGTGCTTGATGCTAGTACTGTAGAGCAATGAGTCACATGTCAACACAAGCACTGAAGTCAACATTACCTTCCTTCAATTTGGCCAACTGGTGGTGAATCGAGGAAGTACAGTACATACTAACGAAACAATAGGGTATTTTGACAATTGTCTGCACGAATATTTCAGTTTACATTTAAAGAGAAATACTAAAATGAGTCCTAACATAGAAATTAAGCGTTTCCGGACACATGTCCACATAACATATTTTCTTTCTTTGTATGTGAGGAATGTTTCCTGAAAGTTTGGCCGTACCTTTTTGAAACACCCTGTGTAATGAACGACTTCCGTTCGGAAGAAACTGAAATGGTGAACCTTAACAATAATTTTTATTTAAAAAAAAAAAAAGAGGATACCTGACTACGTGCAGTGAAATTTGATAGGTGCACCTCTTGAAGCCTTAGACAGCTTCCTAGAATACATACATTGCCGGTCAAAACGTAACACCCTCCGTGAAACTTCAGTACCGCCAGGGTATAATACGCGCATGTGCTTGTGGTGTTAATGATTCATACGTCGCAGTCATCGGCAATGAGATGATGCTCAGGAGACCTACATGCTCTCTATTTTGTCCTAGAACGTGGCAACTTTAAATGTGTTTCAAATGTTTGTAAATCTAAGGGACTTGACTGCTTGGTTATTAGTTCCTAGCTTGCAAACTACTTAAAGTAAGTTAAACTAATCTAACGACAACACACCATGCCCGAGGGAGGATTCGAACCTCCGACGCGGGATTCCGAGTGATCCGTAACGTGGCGCTTCAGACTGGTCGGCTACTCCCTCAAGTGGCAACTTTCCTGAGTTTAGAGGTGAATAGTATATTCAAAATTTTAGGCCACTCATATGACCCATCGAGTAATAAGGGCTCCGTTGAACAGATTCAGCCATTTTAACGTGACCTGTCGTGAGCCTAAGGTAAACTAGGTAGACATTCCGATGGAATGCTGCAGTTGCTGGGCACAGTATATGAATGGCGTGCCTCTGCTTTCGAGATTGATCTGTGTAACATTCCCACAACTGTAGACCAAATTCTGGACATCGTGGAGCTCAAACACATATCAAGATGGACTCATTGTGCGAGTAGCTGTGACAGACCGAACATGTAACAGGGGCAAAATATAGGTACGTGTTGCATCTGACGAGTAATCAGGGACCAATGGGGACGATCTGCTTGCAGCAAAGTTAATATCATGTGTGTCACTGGGCAGACTGACACCATGACTGAAGAGTGGAATTGGCGCTCTTTCGTCTTCTGGATGAGAGCAAGTCCTGCCTCTACATGAGTGGTGTATGTACTCATGTACATGAACTGCCAATTCTCAGGTTGACAGTCAACGCCAGAAAGCAAGTCAACAGTGGTAAGTCATAACCTCCGCCCGCCTCTCATTCGCCAATTTACACCAAGAGAAATAAACAATGAAAACACCAATGAAATGCCTCTATTCCCTCCAATCACTGGCTATAATACAAACACCAATATAGAACGTCTCCCCTACCACCAATATCCAATCATATTTCTATAACAGCTTCTCCCACTATAAGTACGAGCAATCAAATGTTCAAATGTTTGTAAAGCTTATGGGACTTAACTGCGGGGTCATCGTCCCTAAACTTACAAACTACTTATGAACTAACTTATACTAGAGACAACACAAACATCCATACCCGAGGGAGGATTGGAACCTCTGACGCGGGGGGGGCGCGCGATCCGCAACATGGCGCTCCAGACCGCTCGGCTACTCCCGCCCGGCTACCAGCAGTCCCTTGAATTCAGCAGTCAGCCAAACACCTTGACGAAGGCCACTTACAACTATGACCGAAACGTCAGAATTTTACATACTGACATTGCGACCAAACACCAAGAAGAATTTTTTTGACAGTAATCAAGTGCGACACTGTGTCGAGAATTTCGAAATGGCCGAACAAATGTGCACGATGAACAGCGGTTGACAGGTCCAGAATTCAGACCGACGACATCGTCCAATAACTTCGAAGCGATCGGCGTTTGACGATTAGTGGTCTGGCTATACAACTCCCAAATTTTGCTCGAGCCCACTTCACAGGCTTGTCAATGAAGAGCTTGCATATCTTGCATTTTGGAAACGACGTGCGAGCTGGGTCAATACAAAGAGCAATTAATGCATTGTGCACGACAATTCTTGGAGAGTTTATAGACAAGTTGGAGACAGTTTGTTTTCCCATATTGTTACGGGAGACGAGACGTAGATAGCGTACACCAACGCAGAATCAAAACAACAATCAATGCAGTGGCGCCATTCCGCTTCACCTAAACCAAAAGAGTGTAAGCATTCGTCGGACATGAATTGCAAAATGATGGCTACCATTAAAAGGGCGTCCTTTTGAACTAATTCATGGACCGTAGGACACCCATTCCAGCTGACAAGTACCGTAAAATGCTCACCAAAATGAAACGTAGATCCAAAATCGACACCGCGAAAATCTGTCTGGCATCATCCTCATGCACGACAACTAACGTTCGCATGCCGCTGCCAAAGCCGAAGAGAAGTTTTAAGACTTACGTTGGAAACTCCTTGACCGACCTCCGTACAATTCCCACATTGCACCAAGCGACCATTTCCTCTTCCTGCATTTGAAACGGTGGCTCGGGATACAACTATTTGAAACGGAGGATGAACTCAAGACGAGCGTTATCGACTGGTTTAGGTCCCAGGCGGCAGCCTTTTATGTCAGCGGTTAAAGAAGCTGGTGCAGCGTTGTAGAAAGTGTATAGAAGTGAACGGCGATTGTATGGAAAAGCGAATTAGATATGTAGTCACATGTTACTGTCGAAAAAACTTTGTCTTATGAGCGATTTTATTATGACCAAGAGGGACTTACTTTTGGAATACACCTCGTAGTTTGTTATTCTTGGAAAATTGTGTATATGGATAAGGGACACACTGAGTAGTACGACAGTGGATAGTAGCTTGGCTTCTTTGTGAATTTATTTGAAATTTTTTGTATTGCTTCAGTCTATCAAGACAGTGAAGTGGCATTGGCGGGAGAGACAAGAGTGAGTTAAAGGCTGTGGTGAGTGGGTATGTAGATGTCAATACCTTGGAGGAGGTTGGTAGAGGGTGGTTGTTAGAGAATGTCGGGATGGTTCCTTGAGAATGTGTGTAGTGCACACTATATATGAGAATAGTCTAGTGACAGAGTCTTGATAAACACATACAGTGAGGAGAAATGCACCAGCAGGTGCGGTTGATTGTGTCATTAATAGGACTGTGATGAAGGAAGGATGCTGTGAAACGGGCACACTTAACAGGTAGTTCATATATTTCAGCCTAAAGAGCAGTCCTGCATGTCAAACCCAACCGTAGGCTTTTTGGATATCAAGGGTGACAAACAAGGCGGTTATTCAGTTGATGAGACGTAAGACAATAGGTCAAGGAAAGGGAATCCTACGTTCTAAGCATTTGTGAATCTGGAGAAAGCTTTTGACAATGTTGACTGGAATACACTCTTTCAAATTCCGAAAGTAGCAGGGGTAAAATATAGGGAGAGAAGAGTTATATTCAACTTGTACAAAAACCAGACACCAATTATTAGAGTAGAATGGCATGAAAGGGCGGCAGTTGTTGGGAAGGGAGTAAGACAGGGTTGTAGCCTTTCCCGAATGTTGTTCTGTCAGTACATTGAGCAAGCTGTGAAGGAATGCCTGGAGAAATTTGCGGAGGGGATTAAAGTTCAGGGAGAAGAAATTAAAACTTTGCGGTTTACCTATGACATATTAATTCTGTCTCTGACAGAATTACCGACTTGGAAGAGCAATTAAATGGGATGGACAGTGTGTTGAACCGAAGATATAAAATGAACATTAAGTAGAGTAAAACGAGGTAATGGAATGTATTGTCAGAAAATCAGGCAATGCTGAAGAAATTAGATTAGGTAATGAGACGATAAAAATAGTAGATGAGTTTTGTTATTTGGGTAGCAATATAAATTCTGATGGCTGAAGTAAAGAAGATATAAAATGCAGAATGGCTATGGGAAGAGAAGCGTTTCTGAAGAAGCTAAATTAGTTGACATCCAATATTAGTTTAAATGTTAGGAAGTCCTTTCTGAAAGCATTTGTCTGGAGTGTAGCATTGTATGGGATATGGAGTTCAGACAAAAATATGATAGAAGCTTTCGAAATGTGGTTCTGTAGATTAATGATGAAGATTAGATGGGTAGATCACGTAACTAATGAGGAGGTGCTGAACAGAAATGGGGAGAATAGGAGTTTCTTGCGTATTGTGAGAGAAGGAATAGATTGGTAGGAGACATTCTGAGACTTCAAGAACTTGTCAACTTAGCATTAGAAGGAAGTGTATGGGGTAAAAATCGTAGAGGGTGACTGAAGGACGAATACGGTAAGCAGATTCAAAAGGTTGTAGGTTGCCGTACGTATGCTCAGATGAAAAGGCTTGCATAGGGCAAGGTAGCGCTGAGAGCTGCATCAAACCAGTCTGCAGACTGAAGATCACAACAACGGGACGTAAGGTTTGTGCGGTACTGAAACAGGAGTTATTGATGGCCCTACGACAGTTTCTGACGAAACTGATGGTCTCAGCGTCTACTCTTCCACGGGGTGAACCTTTATTGTTAATGTTATATTGTGCATCAGTGAAAAAACCCAAGTTGCACGCTCAATTCCTGTACCATGAAACCCTTGCCTGCAAACCTCATAGTCACAGCATTTCGAAATGCTAAGTCAAAAAGAGATGATACTTTGAATTATAACTGGTATAGGATGTGTTTTAAGCCATTTTCGAGGTTGCTCATAGTATGAATTAGGGGGATTCTCCTTTGAAGAGTCGAAGACGTGAAATAACACCATGTACTCTCGTTAAGTTAGTAACATGGAGAGTCCTTGTGTGTGATGATTGGGCATCCAGAAGTAACAGTATTGTAAGTTTGTTTGGTTGACCTGGGTAACACTACGCACTTCTTGAAGCACTTGGTAAGAATATCAGTGTTCATCCAGCCTTAGTCAATGCATTCTGCTCAACCACCCGCAAGAAGACCCAACTAACTTCTGCATCCTTTTCCTAGTGAGGGTCAGAGCTGAGGCATGTACTCACAATCAGCAGAAACGAATTCTCTCACTTTCAGTTTCTCCTACATCTGATGACGAAAGATCGCCGACTTGACGTTTTCCTCGTAGAACATTATCTTCGAATGCCCCGCTGGGTTGAGAAATATCCAAGCCTCGTTGAAATTAAAGATGCAATTTTGTGGACAACTTGTACTTGTCAACATTTCCTAGCAAAATCTAAAAAACCTGAAAACGTTTGCGTAATAGAACCCCATTGTTGGAGCACCAGGTGTAGCCGACGGCCTTGTAATGGTGAAGTAAGAAAATAATAAAAATTATTATTTTAAACACCCGAGATGTGCAGTCTTCGACCACCCTTTTCAATATTTTTTTCTTACTAGGCGGGTGCTTCAATTCGTTTTTCACTGCCAACCGAAAAATTAAAGCTCTCTGTTTTTCATATCTTTTAAATAACCACCAAGCTCAAACTTTTGCTAATTTGAGAAAACATAAATAAATTTACCATTTTTGTCATAAAATAATTTCATATTTGGAGGGGGTGGAATCCATTCAACCAATTAATTATTTAAGGACAACAGCCAAGATCGTTTTCAATTTTCATTACCGGTTTCGGCAGTTATGCCATCTTCGGATCTGTAAAAACACATGTAAAATCGTACTCAAAATGCTATTAAAAAAACGAGTCAGAGGGATACATGTCTTTAAATACATACACACTTTCCAAACCCACCTCTCATTTCATTCCTCACATTACATGCAAAAACCTTTAAAAACACACTTATCCGCCAATGATATTGTTGGTTTGTCACCATAAAAATAAAACATCGAAAGCCCCATGCTGTATGTATACAATTTCGTTGTTCTTGACATCAGGAAACCGGCTGCGGTGGCCGAGGGGACTAGGGCGCTCCAGTCACGGTCTGCATGGCCACTACGGGCGGGGGTTCGAATCCCCCCTCGGACATGGATATTTGTGCCGTCCTAGTTCGTAAGTAGTTCATAAGTAGTTTGTAAGTTTAGGGACTGATGACCCCGTAGTTAAGTCCCATAGACTATACAAACAAACAAACTGTGATGTTCTGTAGCGCCATCTGGTACCATATTGTGAGTTGGACAGCTAATTTCGTCAGTTTTGTTTTACTTTAGTGACCATATGACATTGCAGCATGAGGCTTTTGATATTTCATTTCTATGATGAACCAGCCAACAATGACGTTGGCGAACAAGTGTGTTTTTAAATGTTTTTATTAATGACTAGCTGAAAACTCTGAGTCACCCAGGTAGTTATCTTTCATCAGTACATCTCTCCTTCCATTTTCTCTCTCTGATCACCTACTGTTTTCTTCTCTCTCTGTTCGTCCATCTCCACTCCCTCTATTCAACAGCTCTTCCCCCCGTCTCATCCTGTCCTTTTCTATGTCCATTTCCTCCTCCCCTACCTCTGTTCTCGTTCTTTCACCTGTCTGTCAATCTCCCCTCTCTCATTCTCCTCCTCTACCCTCATTCTCCTCCGCTCTCTGTCCGTCTCCTCCTGTACCCAGTCTCTGTCCGTCTCCTTTTTCCCCTTTTCTGTCCGTCTCCTCCTCCACCTACTCACCTCCCTCCTATATACGAAAACATACATCTACGCACCAAGTTTCATGGTGACTGGTAGTAACATCCCCCATGGTAAATTCACTGGTTACATATTATAAAAATTTCATTCATGAAAACATATATTTATATGCTGACTTTATGTTAACCAGTCAAACAATTTGGATGTTTGTTGTAACGTACCCTCTGCCATGCACCTAGGAAGGATTACGAAAGGTAGTCCATATATTAATTCGGGGTATAAGTTATCTTCTTTCCACATTTCATTCAATTCCGCGTTCATTCATTCAATTTCAGCGTTAAGAGTAAAAATCGTATTAATCCACTTTAAGATACCCTCCCGCCTTGCACAGTACGGTTGCTTCCTAAAGGTAGCTCACACATTAAGTCAGGGTATAAGCTATCTGCATTCCACATTTCATTGAAATCCGTCTAGCTGTTTCAGCATGAAGAGAAACAAACGTATTAACCCATTGTAAAGTACCCTCCGTCATGGAGCGTACGTTGGCTTACGAAAGTAGCCCACGTGTTAATCAGGGTATAAGCTATCTCCATTCCAAATTTCATTCAAATCTGTCCATCCCTTTCAGCTTAAAGGAGTGGCAAAAATATTAATCCATTGTCAGGTACTCTCAGCACGCACCATATGATTGATGGTCGACGAAAGGTAGACCATATATTAATCAGGTACAAACTACCCCTGTTCCAAAGTTCATTCATATTCGTCATTTCAGCGTGAAGGAGTAAGAAACGATTAACTAACTGTGAAGCACCCTCCGCCATGCACCATACGAAGTTAATTTTAGTATGCCTATAACCTTCGCGCGAGAGTGCAAGCAATGAGTTTACAAAGTTTTATCGCAATCGGATGTACGGTATTGCCTTGCATAAAATACTAACAAAAAGACAAATAAACAAACATTAATTTTTCTATATTGGATGAAGGAATGTAATGAAAGGCGGGTTGGAAAATTGATGTATTTAAAGACATGTATATCTCTGACTTGTTTTATTGTAGCATTTTGAGTGCTATTTTAGATGTGTACTTACAGATCCGAAGATGATAGTTAAACTGCCGAAACCGGTAATCTAAATAAAAATTAAAGCGATCTTGGCTGTTTTCCTAAATAAATCCTTTTCTTGGCAATTTGAGTCTCATTTTGAAATGCATCCTAAACTGCTTTCTGAAGCGTTGTTTTACGATCGTTGAAGTAATAGCGGCTTTCCTAAAGTTACATTTCCTTTTTCACTGAGGGTTACGGAGTTCTCTTTACCCGAGCATGTCTTCGTTTTGGGACCCTAAAAATGGTCCATGCGGGTTTCTATCAAAGTGGGGAAATGTTATTCTTATAGTTATACAAATTTTTCAACCTGAAAATGCAGAATCACAACTCTTTGAACTCTCATAATCGCAAATTTTAAATATTTTAACCTTTCTATACTCAGTTGAAATAACTAAGACGCAATAATCTTGAAATGGGAGCTGTGAGACGGCCTTTTAAAAGCATTACGTATGGAACAATCCAAGGGAGAATGAGAGGAAGGAAGAAGAAAGAGGAAGGAAAATAATTACTTTAGCTGCACTGTTGTTGTTGTTGTGGTCTTCAGTCCGGAGACTGGTTTGATGCAGCTCTCCACAATACCCTATCCTGAGCATGCCTCTTCATCTCCACATAAGAACGGCAACCTACATCTGTCTGAATCTGCTTACTGTATCCATCTCTTGGTATTCCCCTGCGGTTTTTACTCCACACACTTCCCTCCAACGCTAAATTCACAATTCCTTGATGTCTAAGAATGTCTCCTACCAATCTATCCCTTCTTTTAGTCAAGGTATGCCAGAAATTTCTTTTCTCCCAAATTCTGTTCAGTACCTCCTCATTAGTTACGCGATCCACCCACCTTATCTTCAGCATTCTTCTGTAGCACCATATTTCAAAAGCCTCAATCCTCTTCCTGTCCGCACTGTTTATCGTCCATGTCTCAGTCCCATACAAGGCAACACTCCATACAAATGCCTTCAGAAAGTACTTCCTTAGGCTTAAATCAATATTCGATGTTAACAAATTTCTCTTTTTCAAGAACACTTTTCTACCCATTGCCATTCTGCATTTTATATACTCTGTACTGCGACCATCATTTGTTATTTTACTGCCCAAGTAACAAAACTCATCTACCTCCTTTATTGTTTCGTTACCTAATCTAATTCCTTCTGCAGCACCTGATTTTCTTAGACTGCACTCCATTACCCTAGTTTTGCTTTTTTTAATCTTCATCTTATATGCACCTTTCAACACACTGTCCATTCCGTTCAACTGCTCTTCCAGGTCCTTTGCTGTATCTGACAAAATTACTATGTCGTCGGCAAAACGCAATGTTTTTAATTCTTCACCCCGAACTTTAATTCCTTCTCCAAATTTCTCCTTGCTTTCCTTTACAGCTTGCTCGATGTACAAATTGAATAACAATGGAGAAAGACTACAACCCTGTCTTACTCCCTTTCCAACCACTGCATCCCTTTCATGCCCTTCAACTCTGACAACCGCTGTCTGGTTTTTGTACAAGTTGTAAATAACCTTACGTTCCCTATATTTTACTGCTGCTTGCTTCAGAACTTGAAAGTGTTTATTCCAATCAACGTTGTCAAAAGCCTTCTACAAATCTACAAAAGCTAGAAATGTAGGTTTGCCTTTTCTTAATCTATCTTCAAGAATAAGCCGTAAAGTGAGTATTGCCTCCCGTGTTCCTACATTTCTCCTGAACCCAAACTGATCTTCCCCGAGGTTGGCTTCTACCAGCTTTTCCATCCTTCTGTATAGAATTAGTGTTAATATTCTGCAACCATGACTTATTAATCTGATGGTTCTGTAGATTTCACACCTGTCTGCACCTGCTTTCTTTGGAATGGGGATGATAACATTTTTCTTAAAGTCTGAGGGTACTTCACCTGTCTCATACATCTTACACACCAGGTGAAACAATTTTGTCATGCCTGGTTCTCCCATAGACTTTAGCTACACTATGGCCAGTGATCTCAGTTATTAACACTCGTTAGACAACTGTAGTGCTTTGGATCTATGAAACCCGTGACGGTCTTGTATTGTTAGGTTAGCTACTCCGTACACATAGGTCGTCTTGTTTTTTTGAGCTTTGCGTCCTCTGAAAATAAGTTATTATCGATTGATTACTTCAGTAATTACATATTGGTGAAGTTTGTGTCACTTATGTTTGTTGAGAATTCATAGGAAAGGAAGTAGGGTCCGTGTCCATAGTTGAGTTATATTTCTATTCAGAAGCTGCTTTTCTGTCACATGTCATTCATCGAATTACGTTCACTGTTTTAGACGGTATTTCTTTTTTTTTTTTTCAGTTCTACACTTAGCTCTTTTTATACTGATTTCCGTTTGAGCTCATTGGATGTGCACGCTGTATGGAAAGTCTTGCTTATATCTGACACATCTAACCTATTGTTTCTACCACTTTATTTATTTGTCGGCAGCAGCGAAATTAATTCCTTAAATGCCATGTGGTTGAAACACTAGTTCCGAATAAATATTTAACTGAAGTATGCGTTTTGAACAATCCACTTTTTTTTTTTTGTTTCTACAAAAGCAACTAGAATAAACGAATAGAAATTTCATAATATTAAATGCTATGTAAGCACTTAGCACATAAAACTGGAGAGAATGTGACAGATATACGTTCACCAATATGTCGTCGAGTGACACAGTATTGTCTGCAGATTACCCTCTGCGCTCACTGAATAGCGACTATGGCATTGAAGTAAAACAATGGCGACAAGTGAAAATACATTCGGGATTCGAACTCAGGTCTCCCGCTGTGGCCAGTGGTGGCCTGAGCGTCTTTGCTATCCGAGATCGCCACATGTCCTCCTGATTCCCTCAAGATGGCTGTATCGTCCATGCCCTTTCATGAAATGTGTAAATGCGTAAGTGGCAGCGAGCCAAGTGTTCATTTTTCTGAACGGACAGACACCACATCAATCTATAAATCAACGGTACGTCGGCTTCTAATAAGTTCATATTAGACTTATAGCACTATCGGAAATTTTTCTGTGAATTTAGGGATGTTCTCTGTTTAGAAGACTGACATCTTGTACCCCTATTTTCACATATTTGACGATTGCTTTTGCGTACTTATCTTCAAATCATCTATAAAAGAACTATTCTCACTAGCAGCATAATGCAAAAGCCTGAAAATACTCTATCTGAGAAGTGTTAAAATGAATTTGTATACTAAAAAGTAAAAACTTGCTACCTGATGCATGACGGGACCTGGATCCATTCTGCCTCGACCTTGAGGTTAAGTACAGTTGAAAACACACAATGAAAAATGTCTAAACTCACTAAATTAAAGGGATTTGTGCCCGTTTTAACATTTGACGTCACAAAAACAAGACGTGGATAAAGAGTTTTCATTCTCTCTTCAGATAAACTGTTGTTAATATTACTATAGACACGCGATAAACAAGCGCAAAACGGGCACGACAATCAAAGGCAAACTGTTGTATAATGGCTTCTTACCATGTTTGCCATTTAGATAATTGTTTCTGGAAGTGATTCTCGAGAGCAACACTCCTAGTTCTGTTCTGCCCCGTGAATCCTTTATGCTCTGGCTTCCCTTACATACTATTTTACACACATTTATTCCCATCATTTTGAGTATAAAACTGTCGTCTATATAAGGCATCGTAGATTTGAGTCCTCAGCCTTATACGCGTGACGGATATATAGCCCCTCATCTTCAAGCTTATATTTTCTTGCTGACTTTTTAATTGTGAATTGTCTTTAGAGCAGACGCTACAATATTTGCCGTTTTCCTTGTAACGTCTTCAGTTCCCTCCGACAGGAGACATATTCATGGAACTGTGAGACAATAGCTACACGATACATACACAATGAGAATAATTAAAATCAACCAACATTAGAATGAACAATACTCACTGTAAGTATGCATGGAAGTCTGCCCGTTGGTTCGCTAAGCGATTCAGGCAATCCTCCTTGAAATGAGCTTCCAAAGCTTCTACGGTAGTGCTCATTCTATGCTCAAACTGATCTCTCAGCATTTTGTCCAGTTCTTCGCATTCCTTCTGAACTTTAAGGTCGCATGCTCTTTCAAATGATTTGACGACGCTGCTGACTGCAATCTGCAAAGCGAGAACAGTAGTTTCAAGCAGGTCAATATATGATCGGAATTTTTCGATGAATCTAATTTTTAGCCGAGGGGACTGAGGCGCTCCAGTCATGGTCTGCACGGCCACTACGGACGGGGGTTCGAATCCCCCCTCGGGCATGGATATTTGTGCCGTCCTTAGTATTAGCTAGTTCATAAGTAGTTTGTAAGTTTAGGGACTGATGACCCCGTAGTTAAGTCCCATAAGCTATACAAACATTTGAACATTTTCTAATTTTTATTTGTTGAAAATGTTTATAAATCTAAAAGATTTTACTGCTGCTGTTATCAGTGCCTAAGCTTACAAACTACTTCAACTAAGTTATGCTAAGGACAACACACACACACACACACCACACCCATGCCCGAGGGAGAACTTCCGACGACGAGCAACCGCGCGCTCTGCAGCAAGGCGCCTTACAGAGTTCGGTCACTCCATCGCGGCTTTATTTGTTCAATGATGCTCTACCTAGTTGAATAGTTGAGCCCTCAAAAATTATCGACAGCGACACTCGCTGCCGGACTAGTCATCTGAAGAAGACAGAAAGTCTCGTTCCCAGAAATTCATAAACGACTATGGAAACGGAAGACCAAAAGAGAACACTAAGTTAAAAAAAAGTTATTTCCCTAAGTTTTTCCAATCCAAATTTTAATAACTTGCGAACAAAAATATTTCTGTGCATATTTTTATACATAATGATTGCAAGAATATATAATTGTTAGAATTTTTTTTCTGTTTTTGGAAGGAAATTTGGGATAACTCCATAAGCTTTCATTGAACAGTATATCTGATGTCTGTTTGTGACGCCGTGCCATTTTAATTATATAAAAGCTGGTTTTATACCTTTGATTTCACGATTTGAGCAATTTAGCTCCTGACATTTGCAACAGTTTTGATGTAACTCGGTAAAATTTATATCATTCTGGAGAAGATACTCTTACTGGTTTCGAAACCTTAGTAAAGACCAATAAAATATTACCTATAACTGATTAGCAGTGTGCCTATTAATCTGAAGCTCTGTACAATAGCTGAGAACAGCCATGTTCAAGAGTGTAAAATTTGTTATTCTCTTCACAGGGAACGAAATAGGCATATTGAATATAAAAATTTGTGAACTGCTGAAGTATTTGTATTTCTATGACACACATTTGTTTCACAAAAATATGTTCTTCCAATAAATTTGACATATTTTTAATTATTTATTTTTCGTTTAAGTTATCGCACGATTTAAAGATGAGCTCTGTACCTTTAAAGAGTTCCCTAAGAATAACAGTAACACAATGTTTACACATTTACAGTTAATAATTTCATGATTTTTGGTACATAATGTTAAGCAGTATTCAAATGATTTTTGTTGAGAGAAGATTTTATGATGAAACCTAACCATAATTCGTAATGATCGTCATGTTTCTATTTTCTCACATTGTTTTGTCGTGTTTTTCTTATATCTTTTTGTTTGTATGTCGATCTATATGTTTTTCATGTATTATTTTCCTTACTAAATGAGCATGTATATTTTGTGTTAGGATTATATGAAAATACGGCATCAAACGATGTCTGCTGGAATGCAAAGTTGTACATGAAGATTCAGTGATTTTTTTTTTAATGATGAACAACCAATGAGTGAATGAGCGTAAATGGGGAACCATTAGTTGGGTAACTGAGATAAGGAATTGTAAAGATACTTGGAGAGTAAATGGATATTAATGCTGATTATTTTGTAATATTTTTATTATTACTTTATGTGTATTTGTGGATGATTTGTAACACACTTTGAAAGTTATTTTATTTTAAAGCTTAGACAACAGAAAAAGTAATAAAAGCCACCAGTGAAACTACCAACAATATGAGTGAATGAGTTTTGGATGGAACAGTGAATAAGGAAATTTTTTATATCCATGAGATGGGAAAGCAATCCCACCTTACATCCCTAAACTGTCCATTTTTTACTTATGACATGGTACTTCCTCGCAGCTATAAAACAAAAGAAACGAAAATAAGAACAGAAAATTTGTTTTTTGGTGTTACTCTGTATTGACCACACGCTAAAATTTTCATTAGGAGCTAGGAAGTGATGAGAGGCGTCAGGATTTCCCTGACCCTCCACTTCTCATTCTTAGATGTGCAAAGTTAATTAACGATTCAATACATTTAAGGACAGATCGAGCGCTTCTTTCTCCGATTTTATGTAAGAATAACAATAATGAGTGTGAAGTGAGATCAAAAATGTTTCAAATGTTCGTACAGCTTATGGGACTTAACTACGGGGTCATCAGTCCCTAAACTTACAAACTACTTATGAACTAACTAAGACTAAGGACGGCACAAATGTCCATGCCCGAGGGGGGATTCGAACCCCCGACCGTAGTGGCCGAGCAGACCGTGAGTGGAGCGCCTCAGTCCCCTCGGCCACCGCGGTCGGCTGAAGTGAGATTATCTTCTAGTCTTTCTCTGTTTATTGCCAATATGGGTTATGTAGAGGTTTGATGTTTTCTATATACCGATGAAACCATTTTCATGACAACTGGAAAGGATATAGAGAAACTGAAGAAACGTAGCAAAGCTAACCTACAACTATCCAATATCTGGTTTAAAGACAATGAATTACTGTCAATCAGAAAAACTGAAAACGTTATTTTTAGTTTATATAATACCAACTCTGTAAGTTAAATTCCTAGGCCTACACTTGGATTCTAAATTAACTTGTAACTTCTACACTGACACTGTATGCACTAAATTATCAAGAATCATACATATCATACATAAACTTAGGACACGAGTAAGTGAAAAGATGATGCTAAATTCCTACTATGCATTTATTCCACAGCCATATAGAATACTACAGTCTACTCTGGGTAAAAGAAGTTTTCTTGTGGCAGAAAAAGGCAGTTAGATGTGTGGCGGGTATCTTTAAACAAAGTGTATCCTATAGCCCACTTTTCACAAAATTAGATGTCATGACAGTCCCGTCATTATTTATACATTGTTTAGCTTTATATACAAAAGAAAGCCAAGAAAGCTACAATTAGGCAATCCCTTCTCTAGCACAATACGCGCTACAGAGGAAAGATTGACCAACCCTTGTGAAGACTAAGTAAAACCTACAACACTTCTACATACCTCAGATTACAACTTTTCAATGCTTTACCAGCAGAAACACACACTTCTACATTAAAAACCTTAAAAAGTTATGTACAAAACTGGCTTAAAAAGAAAGCATTGTATGACATTGAAGAATATTTTCAGTGTGCTAAAGACGATCTAAAATTCTAATTTACAGTCATTGTATGTTTGTAAACATAGTTACAACATCTTCAATGTTATTGTATATATCATTATTAATCAATGTGTCGCAAACTTTGTATACAGATCTAGTCTATATATTAACTTTACTATTGCTATTTGTACCATTATTATTATTCAATGTGTATCAAACTTTTAACATCAATAGCAAGTAAAATGCACGGAGATGGTGATTATTATTATTATTATTATTGCTTATGCAGACAGTCACTGTGGCGACGACTTGCAGTCAGGCCCCTACCCGTCGTATCGGAGAGTTGGGTTATGTCCCGAATTGAAGGACGCCGTTTGCAGGGACGTAAATTGTCTGCGCAAACTAAATTGACTCTCGGCGTTGTGATTGATGGGAGCGACCTTTAATGAGTAATGCCCTCAGCTGCCGAGCAGCAACTTAAGACTGCTCGGACAGTAAGAATATTGGCTTGCGATTTAAACTAAAAGGTGTTAGAGGCAACCAAAAGAAAACCGAAGAACAAAAGAAATTTTTGATAAGTAATTAGGGCTGTTATAAATGAATGTAGTTCCCTGTACTTTGTATTACGTTTCCTTCAAAAGACGCTAAATTTAATATAATGTATTCCGAAATGTAAGGTATTTTTCTAAAACAGAAGCGAAAAAGGCCAAATTGTTGTTGCAGGATATTTGCATGAAACTCAGAAAATAGCAGAAAGTCATTTTATATTAAAAATTACTTTCATTTGCCGTTTTACAATTACTGGCATTAGTTTTATGTGTCTTTTTTTATTATTTTCAGTATCTATTTATTTCACCAATGTGGGACCTCTGTTGGCAAGCGTAGGCTTACTGGAGCTCTATACGCAACCCCATAATGAACACCCCCATTTGCAGGGAAACGATGTTTTCCTCAGCACTTGATGTGACGTTGCTTACACTTTAACCTATGCAAGTATAGGTCTCAAGGACTCTGCATCCCAGTAGTTTGAAAAATTAGTGAAGTCGGTAATTCAAGTTTTATTGGAAATTAAGAATAGTGAAGTTAAACGAAGGTAAAGTCATGGTACATTGTACATGTAACATCTCTGTATATGATTTCCCACCTAATAGTCAATATTGTGCTTCACTTCAGTCAGTACTGAACGTGTCATTCTTCAGTATTTGATGATCAAAATATCCACGGGTGTACTGCCGGTCCATAGTGTCCAACGGGCACAATATTTCGTCGATCATACATGTCGCCATCATCAGGTGAACTGACGGATTGAGCTCCTGGAAACGCGCCGGCACGGAGATCCGCACGCTACGGCTGCTCGAAGGGAACTGGGTTCTAGCCCGGTAGCGGGCCATTTAAATACCCTCGGGCCGCGGAGCGACCCCTCCGCGGTCCGCGCCCCGCGCCGCGGCCGCACAGTGGAACCGATTGCGCAGGCGTCTGAGAAGACGTCGGTGTGAGGGCTCTGTCCGCCGTGGTCGTCACTTCATTACGTTTGCTAGATTTACTCTTTTAAGAAGTACTGAACGTGATTCTGAAATGCCTCTGACTCAGACCTTGAGAAAGATGGATTCAGTCATTTCATTATTGACGTGTAAATTTTATTTGGATGACACATCAATGTGGATGTATACCAATTTGCTATGTTAAAACTTGTTGCAGTAGCAGTGATGTAAAAAATTACGCCAGGTATGTAACTATGTAATTGTAGATAGATAACATTTTTTGCTATATATAATGCAGCTCATTTTGTAAAAAAACTTGATGTATTAGGTCCGAAGATGGCGTCTAGCACGCCGAAACCGGTCATGTAACTAAAAGTAAAAGAAGAAAGCGATCTTGGCTGAAAACCTGTTATTAAATATTTATTTAATATGTTAGAAAAATTCTAATTTTTAAATTCAATATAAGATATTTTTTAAATTCTTTTTGCATTTTCTGTTATTGATAGTCACAAAATTGGCATATCTTTCTAATGCCATCTTTACATAACTATGAATTGTCACTGTAATTGTGTGGACTTCCTGCTTAGTGTTAAGTTATCTGATGATGGCCTAAAAAGACGAAAACCGGTCCATAACGAACAAATTAATAAAAATATTGTGGAATATAAATAAAAGAATTCAAGGTTTTAATTATGACGAAACTAAAAAAGCTAAACAGTAGGTAACTGTATCTTATCACATTATTCCACGTTTGTTTTTAAGATCGCGACAGTTTGGAATTTAGCTGTAGCTGTGTATCATACATCAGATTAGATTAGATTAGCTGTTCGTTCAATAGAGCCGTACTGAGGACATCCTCGTGGATGTGGAAGTTGTGAAAATACATAATTTTGTTATTACAACTTGAAATAATAATACTAGTAGCATGAATACATAAAATACATCATTGGTTCTATTAAAAAATTCGTCAATGGAATAGAAGTAGTTGGCGACTAATAAGACTTTGATTCTTTTAAATAATTGTGCTTGAATGGGATTACCACATAGTTAAAAAACTATTCCTGTAGAAGTGTATATGGCCCTTCAATTAATGGTTTGCGTAGTTCACTTGGAGTTAATAAATAGTGTTCCGAAATTCCTACTCTCTGAAAGATTCGAGGATCCGAAAAAAGAAAAGCTGCTGACATGAGTAATATAGACTTAGATAACCTAGATGTTGAGTTGCGACTGAGATCATTTAATAAAAGGCAAGTATTCTGGCCCAGATTGCAAGCAATTTACATTCCTTCCAGAGACGGCAATATAACAGCTCCGTAATTATATACAATCATCGTTCCAGTAAACACCAGTGTCTAAACACTGACACAGTTTACATTAGTATTCAAGAAAGGAAATACTGGAATGGTAGTGTAATTCAATGAATTACTCCTGGTGTCGATTTTCAATAGGATTTTGCAGCATATACTGGCTTGCACATTACGCTCTTGTACAACATAACTTGCTTTTTATTCTCATTACATAATGAGACATTTAATCTAAAATTTATTCCATATTTCAAAACTACCAGAAGGCTTTTGACACCGTTCCTAACAAGCAATGTTTAATCAAATTGCGCGCCTACGAATTATGGTCTCGTTTATGTGAATGCATTCATGATTACCCATCAGAAAGATAACAGTTCACAAAAATAGACGGAAAATAATCTCTATATATAAAAGGAAGTGTCCCGATTGACTGACTGACGGTTGACTGACTGACTGACTCATCATCGCCCAGCCCAAACCACTGAAGATAGAAACTTGTAATTTGTGGAGGGTGTTGATCTTACTCTGTAGGCGTCATTTAAGAAGCGAGTTTTCGATATTCTGTCCGTAAGGGGGTGAAATAGGGGATGATACGTTTTTTTTGAAAATACGTAGCTATTTAGACAATTTTGAAGCTAGAACTAAAAAATTTCAGATTTTAATTCTGGGTTCGAATTTAAAAGACACGTGTTTCGGCATTTTTTGAAATTCGACAAATAAGGGGGTAAAATAGATGACGCAAAAATTCATTTTCAAAAATATGTTGCTTTTAACTCAAATTTTAAGCTACAACTACGAAACTTCGCATATGGAATCTTGGTCAGGATTAAAAATTCATGATTTTTACTATTTTTGGAAATTCAACAAGTAAGAGGGTTAAATAGAGGATCAAAAATTCTTTTTGAAAACACGTTGCTATTGATACAATTTTGAAGCTAGAGCTCCAAAAGTTGATATTTATATAGTTGGTTAGACGTTAAAAAATACGTGTTTCGGTATTTTTGGAAATTCAACCATCAACGGGGTACAATTGGAGAGAGGGTGTTTTTCGAAAAATGTTGCTATTTTGGCAATTTTGAAGTTAGAACTACAAATTTTCGGATTTAGATTCGGGATTAGAATTTAAAAGACACGTGTTACGGCATTTTTTGAAATTCAACCAGTAAGGGGGTAAAATAGAGGACGCAAAAATTGATTTTCAAAAATATGTTGCTGTTAACTCAAACTTTCAATCTATAACTACGAAACTTAGGTTATGGACTCTTGATCAGGATTAAAAAGACACGTGTTTTGGTATTTTTCGAAATTCAATAACTAAGAGGCTTAAAGAGGGGATCAAATATTCTTTTCGAAAACACATTGTTGTGAAGACAATTTTGAAGCTATAGCTACAAAAATTGGTATTTGCATTGTTCGTTAGAATTTTAAAAAATACGTGTTTCGGTATTTTTGGAAATACAACATCAAGTGGGTTAAATTGGAAAGGGGATGTTTTCAAAAATCTTTTGCTAATAAGGCAATTTTGAAGCTACAACCACAAAAATTGATACATGTTTTCTTGGTCAGAATTAAAAAGACAAGTGTTTCGTTATTTTCAGAAAATTAATCAATTAGGGGGTGAAATAGGGGATGAAACATTTTTTTGAAAATACGTTGCTATTAAGCCAATTTTGGTGCTGTTAACTCAAATTTCAAGCTATAATTACGAAACTTAAGATATGGATTCTTCGTCAGGATTAAAAAGAAACAAATGGTGCAGACCAAACAGCCTACTCATGCGAAGCAGCGGGGGCTCAGCTAGTAGAATGATAATTAGCCAAGGAAGTGTCATAAGTCTACTGTTGCTACTAATGTACTGGAAAGATAGAGGAGATAATTTAAGCAACCTCTTAGGTTGCTTGCACATGATGATTATGATATCTAGTGAAATCATCAGAAAATAAATACCAGTTACAAACATTCTAGACAAGGGATCTGCATGGTGGGTAAAGCAGCAGCTAATACGCCCGTATCACTGTTGTTTCAAATGTGAAAATATAACAACTAAACAGTAACACACCTACAACGCCCAGTTTGTTGAATCATACCTACATAGATTGTTGTTATACAAACCAAGCACGTTTCAAGACCACGAGTTAGTGGCACACGATTTTTAAAAGCGGGTATTGCAAATATTCCGGTTTTGTCTTAATTTACTCGTTTTACTGTACGCTAAGGTGGTGTCCGTCCCCCTTGACCGCTCCCTTATATACGTCCAGATAGCAAACTTCATTCATTCACAGAAGCCCAACTCTCAGACAATGAAGAAATTCAAAACTTCCTCAAGGAGCACGACGACTTCTCGCAAGTCTGTGAAATTTATAGAAATGGCAGCAGGACAGAACGCAAGGCCATCTTTCTCCTGTCTTAAGCTGTTAAAAGTATTGAGACGGACGACCTTTGTTTTCATCAAGTAGCTAAGTGGTTGGGGCATTCTGGTGCCAAAAAAGAAAGATAGATAGATAGATTCTTCCCGCTTATACAGAGTTCAATGTTCTGTCAAAAGCGACAGGTTTTTCTTAGTATTTTTGTACACCTTGAGCTAACAAAATCAGTGGCTTTATAAAGTAAGTCATCAGCAAAAATTTATATATTCAAATAAGCAATAATTGTTTTGTTTGGTAAACAATTTTGAAGACGTTATAGTAGGATAAAAAGCGCGAATTCTAAAATATAGCATTGACCAAAGTGGTGAACGAGTATTTTATGCGCGGAATATTACGCAGGGAATACGATAATATGTTGGCAGCTCCGGTCGGACTTTGGCAGGAGAAATGATAGCAGCAAAATTCGGCTTCAGACTACGGTAGGATAAATTACAGCAGCAACATTCTGGCAGGAGAAGTCATTGAAGCCACACCACGCTGGAACCAACTCTTTCTCTGTAGCAGCAACACTGACGCCTTCCATGCACAAGTTTGCAGTTATCTTGTTTGCACGCTAGCAGTTTCGGCGAAATGGATTGTAATAAAATTAGACCGTCTGCCAAACTATGTATTCACAAAGGATCACCATGACTGATTTTACAGGTCTCTTACAAGAGTAATTTCTTTTCGTCATCTCGACTTTAGTGATTGTATGCACACCATTAAGTTTATTGGCTAATATCAAATTTACTATGGAAATGGAGAAAGATGGCTGCCCGTTTTTTTGCTTGTACTCGTTCGTAGAAAAGCTGATAGCACATTAGGACATGCAGTATATCGAAAACCAACCCATACGAATCTGTATTTACATGCTAGTAGCTGCCATCACCCTTCACAAACCGTTGGTGTCCTTAAGACATTGGTGCACAGAGCACATTATATACCTGGCGATGAGAACTTGCAGGAAGAGCTCACACACCTGAGGAGCATTTCAAAGTGAATGGATATTCACAGCAACAGAATCACAGAGCATTCGGTGTGAATCCGAGAATGCAAGCACGTGACGTGGAAGAAGAAAACGAAAATAATACTTACAGATCAAGAGCCTTCTTACATTACGTGGGCGCTCTTTCGTCAAAGATAAGCCGCCTTCTTGACAAACACCGTGTTAAGGTTATCTTCCAGCCACCTGTGAAGATTGCAGCCTAATTGTGATAATTAATATATAGGCCAGACACCACGCACTGTCCACTAGATGCGTTGAACACAGAAGATATACTCGCCTATAACAGCCAGACAAGTCAGCTGTGGTTGAACATTGTATAGAAACTGGCCATTACATTAACTACAGTGATGTGAAGATTCTGACACCTATATCTTCGTTTTGGGATGCTATATTTGAGGAAGCTGTTGAAATTAGACTGGTCGACAACTTAATAAACAGAGATAAAGCTTATAATTTAGACAAAGCTTGGAATCTTGCACTGGGAGTACTGAAATTGCAGAGAAGACGTCAAGGTGTTGCAGCCGCCGAGCATATTCGATTAGTGAACACGGAAGCGCTTCCGCCACAGGGGGCGCACGCGTGTGAGTATTTCGATATGCGGTAAACCAACATCTGTGACGTGCACGCGCATTGCCGCCGCGATTAGGTTTATAAGGCCGCAACCGGCACCTCGTCGACAGTCTTGGACTCACTCTGAAGATGGCCGGACGGTACGCGGTCGAAATATCAGTGGAAGAAGTGAATTTTGCGCGCCTGCATTCCCAAAATTTAATGAACTATACATTCCGCCGCGAAAAGTTGAAAACGCACATGAAATTATTTGTTTTTCTCATAATGATTTATTTTGATGAACGCATTTTCGAAGCAAAGTGCCTCCTTTGGTCAAAGACGTTGTACCATTAGTGAACTTCCTACTGCATTGGTAGACTTGTTACCGCAACAAATATCCAGCCCCCCCCCCCTTAGCTTCATCCTGCGATTATTGCAACTGATATCATTCGTCAATATTGAGAAATGGAACAACACAATTATGTTTTTCGCTGGTGAATTTCGCCAGGACTAGTCTGCCAACAGTGTTCCTATGATGACTCGTGTGCATGTATACGATGATGCCACCTATCGTCCCCAAATCACAGGTTCCTGGCATATGTTTCACTGTTCAGGTAGACATTTCCAATTTTCATTTGTTTCACTCACATGCAGTTTTATTCGGTGTAACACTATTATCGACATCGGGTGAACAATGATTTTGGCATACTGCACGTGGGGTTAAATTATACCATCTTGTTTTTCTGCTGAATTAGTGTTTAGTGAAAATAAGGACACAGTTATTTGTGGAAGATAAAGCTGTAAACTATGTAACCTTATATATTAATGGAGTACTTACAAAAAGAAGTTTCTCGTATGTGTACGTCAGTTCGAGCTGTTTCTTCTCGCATAGTTCTTTCTCCTGTTTTCTGGCTTCTGCTACTGCAAGTTTCAACTTTTCCGCCTCTTCAGCGCGAATAGCTTTTTCCAGTTCGGTTAACTCTCTGCGGTGTTTAGCCAAGAGTTCATTTTCATATTTTGTTAAACATCCGCCACCAACCTCTGTGAATAAGGAAAACATGGTCATTATATAGCAGGCGAGGTACAAACTTCAAAAAATAATAATAAGTAAAAATTAAAATTTTCACCGTAATACCCAGGACAGATGGTCCCTGTGTCATTATTCGAAAGTGGGCTATGTACAGACAAAATATTTCCTTTGTTCTTACATCCATCGACATCAGCGACTCAGGTGCATTTAACACTGTACTACACCTACGCATATTATGTAAAATACAATCTAACGGATTACCAAACGAATTTTTTGATTGGATTCAGTTCTTGATAGAGCCAATGAAGCATGTTATCTAGGATGAACAGTGAACGGCAGAAAAGTAGTAACATGGTATGCGCCAAAGTAGTCTGCTGAATAGCCTGTCAAATGTTTGTTAAGCTTAAGGGACTTAACTGCGGGGTCATCAGTCCCTAAACTTACAAACTTATACTAAAGACGACACAAACATCCATGCCCGAGGGGAGATTCAAACCCCCGACCGTAGGGGCCGTGCAGACTGTGACTGACGCGCCGCAGTCCCCTCGACCATCGCGACCGGCAGCCTGTCAAACTACGGGGTCATCAGTCCCTAAACTTGCAAACTGTTTATGAACTACCTTATACTAAAGACGACACAAACATCCATGCCTAAGAGGGGATTCGAACCCCCGACGGGGGGCGGCCTCGCACATCGGAGCATAGCGCCTCAATGCGCTCGGCCGCTCAGCCGCGGCTCAATGACTCTGTAGTCAATTGACTTTAAACACTTAATTCTATTATATATAATGGTGAAATGTTGAGTGAAGAACCCAGAAAACCTGATGGGAGAAAGAATGAGTAAAATAGTCACATATTATTGAAATGTAATAGCATAACTTCTGAGCACGCTGTAATTGACTACAGTAGCAATAATCGTTCCCAACTGAATACTATTAAACGTCTTCGGCTGGTAAATGACACTAAACGCAGGAACAATTTTATTTAGTCCAGCACATAAACTTTGAAACTGACCGACGTTTTACTAACCTGTGTCCCACTATTTTGACTAATATAATGTGCTCTAATGGAGTAAGCCACATTTCAGTTCTCGCTTTCTTAGTAATAAGTCTGCTCTATGAAATTTATTTTCATAATTCACAATTACTATATTGGCCTGTTACCTACTGTTCTTGTGCAGACCATTAAAATCTTGAGATCTGATCTCAATTGCTGTCTTAACGGGATTCGAGGAATTTTGGCATCTTTTCTTTCTCTCCCTCACTCTCTCCCATCGTACTTCAATTTCATAATACAAGTAACATTGATATTATCTATTCTTAAGTAATTTTATCAAACCCCGGAAATTAATTACATTTTAATTAACTATTTAATATTCTTAATGCTATTTAAATTTATTTTACTATGGTGTCAGTTTTACCTTCTTATCTTTATTCTCAGTTTTTTTACGTAACTGTTTGGCTTACTCTTTCATTTAAAGTTAATATGCACTCATAAAATATATCCATGAATGTGACGTATTTTCTGTAGCTGTGCTGCAATTTTTTGTGTGCCTCAGTTGCTTCTGCCGCCTGGGGGTTGAACCCCGCGGTTAGTTGACCGTTTCCGAAGTGGAGTGGCCGAGCACTCTAAGTCACTTTGCTGCGGAGCGCGCCGCTTTTCACCGTTGGAGGTTCGAGTCCTCCCTCGGGCATATGTGTGTGTGTGTGTGTGTGTGTGTGTGTATGTGTGTGTGTTGTCCTAAGTAAGTTTAAGTAGTTTGTAATCTTAGTGACTGACGACCAACGTAAGTAAGTCCCTTAAATGTACAAACATTTAACATTTGAGTTGGCCATTAGCGCGTGCCAGAGCATTGCTCCAGAGCATTATCTGCTCGCTGCCTCTTTCACTTTTTACGTCTTTCTTTTACTAGATCCTTATGAGCTATCTATTACTTAGAGAGCAGACGTTCTCCACTAGACTTGAAAAGTTTATTGTAAGACCCTATTTCTCACGAAACTCAATGTACGTCTGATGTTGTAACAACCTTTCTTTGGTAAATTATACGTTATTCAGACTGGTACATCCTGTAACAAGTATATTTCCTTCAAATTAAACGATTTATGTAGTGGTCTTCCATCAACACCTTATACCAACGATATTAGTTCACCTTAATAACAAATAATACGAATAATTTCCCTTGCCAACATATTTAATTAACCGTTTATGCCTAAAACTCGTTTTTTTATGTGAGTATTTATCTACCCTCTACTGATCTATTAATATCTTATTCATATTCAGTGGCGAAATATTCATTGTCTACTGAATAACTTGTACATAACCTTTACCACTTAATAATCTCATAACACGTCTTTTTTACGTAGTGGCGGAATATTTATCGACCTCTGAATAAATTTCATCCATCTCTCAACAATTTGAGTTGTTTGCTCATGCTGGTTGCATATTCGATGAATCTATAGAATGACTTACCTTCTTTTCTGCGATCCCCTATTTCTTCTGATAATAATTATCAGATACACCCAATGCCATTATCTGATGTTTTATTTTTCGAGTACCTCTATGATTGTTTTTTCTTCATTTCTATTTTATGTCAACCACTGTTTTATGTTCCCCAGTACTTATCTCGATACAGCCTCTGTTGATGATGCTCTTGACGATATTTTTTATGTTGTCTCATTCTGTATTACTATTTTGTGTTTTGTTATATGGATATCGAAAGTTAAAGAAAACTAGAGTGATCACTACTCCAGACTAACACGAGTAGGATAGTATAACGTTGCTCGGTAACACTTAAAATGAAAATGAAGTTATATCACCAGGAACTCGGGACCCTGTGGACTGCATCCACTTGTTTTACAATCACAAAACCTCTGAGATTTGAAATTAACTACTGTAATCTCTATTTCAACGTATAATCACTTTACTCCTGATGCTGTATAAGAAGTTGATTTATTTATAAAATGTATCGATAGTCTCGTCTTAGGTATCAGTTCATTATGGCCTTGACTTAGCTTTTGTTTCCTCCTTGTTTTTGTTCTATATTGTGACTTGTGCTACCATTTCTTCTACGTCATGTCTTTTGTCGTTTGTGCATTACTTTCCTTGTTAGTTTCAGGAATTGAACTCTGAACAGCAAGTTAGTCATTACTGCCCCTGATCTACCACATACATACTGTACTTGATCTGTTACCCGTAAGCTTCCCGTGATGATCAGTCTTTTTAATGCAGCGTAACACGCGTGATCTTGTGTTAGTTCTGCACAGCCATCTGATGCCAGCAGGGTGACACAGATTTCTATAACTATTAGCTTTCCACCACGCTCAATACTACTACTTTAGCATGTTTGATGAAAATAGTCATGAAATCTATATCTATGAACCAATTACTCTTGAGTTTTCCCGACAAGCTTTCATTTCAAAAGAAAGAACGTCTACATATCATTGCACTTAGCGTCAAGTAAATCCCTGACGACTCTTAAATAAAATGGCTCTTTATACACCTTTTTACTCTGAAATCTCACTGTGTGTGAAATCTGACACTTCGCTGTTCCCTTTTCCTCCGTTATTATTAACTGCAAATGTCTTAACATTACTAACATAAAAAACAGTTTACTGAAGTTCCTTTGCTTGAATATTTCTTTATTGTGAGATATTAATACTTTATCTTCAAGACAAACTGATGTTTTCAATTAACTTTTACACACTTACAGCACATTCTTAGACTCTACACAAGGTAAAGTAGATGTTATGTCAAACTTGGGTCACAAGGAGAGTGGAAGGGCCGGGGAAAATTAAGGCGCCTTGTATTTAGCTCAAGACTGAAATATTATATTACTGTCTAAGGAGCTATAAATGATCCAATTATGCAATTAAGCAATTGATGTTCCCAGAACAGGATACTTACAATTAAACAATTATTGCCTTAAGATGGTGGTAGCAAATTTCTTAAACAACATCGCAGCCAAACTAATAATTTTACAAGTATTACAAGACTAATTAGCACTTACAATTGATAATGGTTGCTGTAATAAAGGGGGCACAAAATTTCTTAAACTTCGAAGTCAACCTTTCCACGAACAGTAATATTAACAGGCTGCATGCCGCGTATGAGGACTACAATGAATACCTTTTAAGATATTACATCCACAGTCTGAGTCAGACCCCAACCGACACATTAATTAAATCTTATTCAATAAATACTGAACATAATTGGAGAGAAAAGAAATTTCTAGCATACCTTGACTAAAATAAGGGATAGATTGGTAGGACACATTCCTAGACATCAAGGAACTGTTAATTTAGCGTTGGAGGGAAGTGTGTGGAGTAAAACCCGCAGAGGAAGACCAAGATATGGATACAGTAAGCAGATTCAGACAGATGTAGGTTGCCGTTCTTATGTGGAGATGAAGAGACTTGCTCAGGATAGGGTATTGTGGAGAGCTGCATCAAACCAGTCTCCGGACTGAAGATCACAACAACATTCAATAAATAATAGATGTGCCAAGACAAATATCAAATTAAGAGCCCGACAGATGGTGAAAGGGCATAAGACATATTCACGTGGCTTAAAATAACACACATGGAGATGGCTGGCCGGCGAGCGAGCAAATGGGATGAAGTGTCAATCCAAACACTAGTTAACAGGGCGTGGTGCGTAAACGTTTGTCCCCAACTTTCACATGAGAGGTACTCAGACGAAAGCCTTAAGCAAGATAGAACGAGGCTCTTAAACCACAGCTAAGAAACAAATGGCCTTGCCCGAACCGCAGACAAGAGAACTAACACCAAATAGATAAGAAACAGTTAGCAAAGAACAAGTTAGAAAAATCTCCTTGAATGGTCCTCGTGCGAACCGCACACAAAATAATACACCCCCCCCCCAAAAAAAAAGGCTACTGACGTTACTAAAGATGCTCAAATGTTTGTAAATCTGTCGGACTCAACTGCGTGGTTATTCCTGCAGACTTGTAGCCTCAGTCCCGCGAAAGTTCAAATCAAATGTTTGCTTAGCTTATGGGACTCGACTGCGGGGTCATCAGTCCCTAAACTTACAAACTACTTATGAACTAGCTACAACTAAGGACGGCACAAATATCCATGCCCGAGGGGGGATTCGGACCCCCGACCGTAGTGGCCGTGCAGACCGTGACTGGAGCGTCTCAGTCCCCTCGGCCACCGCGGCCGGCCCCGCGAAAGTTCACTAGTCTACTAGTCAGCTAAATGGATGCTGAATTTCACAAGGATAAGTAATCGTCCTTGAAGGTTGCGTGTTCATATAACGTCGGGGGTCACCAAAAATGTTGCGATAAGATGTATTTACTTAATCAGCAACATTTAATTAACGTATCACAAGTACAAAGATAAGAGACATACCTGTATAAACAAAAGAGTAATTATTTGAACAGAGTAATTATTTGAACAGAGATAATAAACATGCATCATCACTGACGCTGTGTAGCACAATAACTTTGTACACGTTGACAAGGCATTTAATTACATGGCACACATCACTTTGAAACCTTCAAACATAACGGATGACCCTGCTTCAATAAAACGAGGAAATAGAAGTGGGAAAGAAGCAACTTTCCCCATTAAGCTACCGTCAACTATCTAGAACAAGTTAAGAGTCAGCGTCACACAACAGCAATAGAAGAACCCCTAATCAGGCACAGAGGGGATAAATAACACTTGCAGAACACTTATCCTGAATATCCAAGCGTCGCGGCGGATTAGCCGCGAGTGCTGGGGCGCCGTGTTGCGGTGCGCGCGGCAGTTCGCCGTCGGGGGTTCGAATCTCCCCTCGGGCATGGATGTTTGTGTCGTCTTTAGTATAAGGTAGGTCATAAGTACTTTGTAAGTTTAGGGACTGATGACACCGCAGTTAAGTCCCATAAGCCTACAAACATTTGAACATTTTGAATATCCAAGTGGAGTCAGTGCAGGGGCTAGGTGATCAAATTCCTCGTCTCCCTTCTTTGCACGCACCGGTTAACATGCCAGTAACAAGGTAGTTGCCTTTCGCCCTATCCACCAAGGCACATTACAGCTGAGCCAGGGGCCTCGGCTCCAGATTGCTACGCACTGGTCATTGCCCACCAATCCCAAGAAAGGTAGCTGACTCCCGTTTCCTCGGGTTCATCACTCCCGTAGGTCAGGAGAGTTGCCAAGCCGGCCGCTAAGCTGTCATCACACGCACATGCCTGCACTCCACACAAATACGGCGTCGCTCCCGCCGGCCTAGTACAAGGCTTCCACTCCTTGCTCTGTCGTCCACAAACCAAGCGCGACTCCCCAAAACCGTCACGGCCCGCGCCAGCGATCCCACCCGACACAAGAAGTGAACAACAGAGGAACGAAATAACAAGCGTTATCAGCGGTGAAAGAAGGAAACAGAAACGATACAAACGCGCCACAAAACTTAGGCCAGGAGGAAGGTGCAAAGCGTCATTAAATTTACACCAATTACACGCGTTATCAACTACCGCACCGAAAGGCAAGGAATGCGAAATAAAGTGGTGGTGGGGGGCGGGGCTCTACAGATAAAAAACGAGCCGGCACAGCTCAGTAGGTTCATTTTTTAAAGATTCTCTGCTGTTAGGTACAGCTTCTGTCAAGGCATTTATTTTTAATTTTCCCTTTCTTTCATCCGCCTAATATAATTTGAGCTTTCCAAAAGAATCCTTTCCTCAGCCAAGTTTAATATTCGTTTTTAATAACAATTTTCAATACAGTTTACGATATGTTCCTGATTTCTAACGTGTTTTTGTTCCACAGACACCCAGTCTTCAGATCCTCATGACCATTAGACTTGTGGTTAAATCCGCCTTATGAAAGACACCTAGTTTTGTTTATATACCCAAACATGTTGCGACACTTATTTTTCCATCTTCCGTGGGTTATGGCTTTTATTTTCTACAATGCAAGTTACAGAATTTGGTTATACAGTGATTTGCACGAGATATTTAATTTGAAAACTTTGTTGGATATATTAGGCCTAATTTATTACGATACTTACATTGTCATTCGCAGTACTTGTATCTGCTTTAGTTGAGTAATGACAGGATTTCACAGCTCGTCATCTGCAAGCAGCAAGACGTTTTTATTTACGAAACTATTGTACATGCGCCTGGAAGTTATGAGGAAAGACAGATCTTTGTGGCTGTTTAGTGGCTTACTTATATTCGAGCTGTGGTGTTGCTGCTTGCTTGTTTGTGGCTTGTTCTTGACGTTATGTGATATTTAGTGAGCTTTTGTGGTAAACTGGCATTGTTTATATCGCCATTTCTCTTGTTGTGGTGGCTGTATCGTATTCACTTCTGTTCTGTGGTGCGTCTGTCATATGGCGAGCGAATTGTGAATAGTTTTGATCGTGGAAATGTTTTGTGTGTGTGTGTGTGTGTGTATTTGTGTGTGTTTTTAATTGCGCGCGCGCGCGAGTGTGTGTGTGTGTGTGTGTGTGTGTGTGTGTGTGGAGAGAGAGATATTTATTTCGTGTGTATGTGTGTGTGTGTGTGTGTGTGTGTGTGTGTGTGTGTGTGTGTGTGAAACGGAGAGAGAGAGTGAGAGGTAGAGAGAGAGAGAAGAGAGAGAGAGAAATATTGTGTGAATGTGGAGGAGGGAGCCTGTCAGACGTGATGTGGTGTTAGGATTTTTTTATATACTTCTTTTATGGTGTCAAAGTGGGTTTTGTTGCATAGTGATGTGTGTTCGTTAAGTACTTTCTTACCTTGGGCTATTGCTTTCAGGGTGTGATAGTTTTCCTCTATTGTTAATTGTTGGAATAAGCTGTTTCTGGTCTTGAGGATTTGTAGGTCAGTTTCTATGTTTGTCGGGGTATGATTCTGTTTCCTTTGACACCATAAAAGAAGTATATAAAAAAATCCCAACACCACATCGCGTCTGACACACTCCCTCCACACTCACACAATATTTCTCTCTCTCTCTCTCTCTCTCTCTCTCTCTCTCTCTCTCTCTCTCTCTCTCTCTCCGTTTCACACACACACACACACACACACACACACACACATACACATACATACATACACACGGAATATATATCTCACTCCACACACACACACAATAAAAGATACACACAAAATACACACTCACACAAAATTTCCAGGATCAAAACTATTCAAAATTCGCTCGGCACATAACAGACACACCACAGAACACAAGTGAATACGATATAGCCATTACAACAAGAGAAATGGCGACATAAACAGTGCCAGTTTACTACAAAAGCGCACTAAATATCACATAACATCAAGAACACGCCACAAACAAGCAAACAGCAACATCACAGCCCGAATGTAAGTAAGCCACGAAACAGCCACATAGTTATATTTTTCCACATAACTTCCAGGTGCATGTACAATAGTTTCGTAAATAAAAACGTCTTGTTGCTTGCAGATGACAAGCTGTAAAAACCTGTCATTCCTCAACGAAAGTAGATACAAATACGGCGAATGACAATGTACATATCGTAATAAATTAGGCCTAATATATCCAACAAAGTTTTCAAATAAAATAACTCGTCCAAATCACTACATAACCAAATTTTGTAACTTTCATTCTAGAAAATAAAAGCCATAACCCACGGAAGATGACACAATAAGTGCCGAAACATGTTTGAGTATATAAACAAAACCAGATGTCTTGCATAAGGAGCCGGCCGCGGTGGCCGAGGTGACTGAGGCGCTCCAGTCACGGTCAGCACGGCCACTACGGTCGGGGGTTTGAATCCCCCCTCGGGCATGGATATTTGTGCCGTCCTAGTTCGTAAGTAGTTGATAAGTAGTTTGTAAGTTTAGGGACTGATGACCCCGTAGTTAAGTCCCATAAGCTTAACAAACATTTTTTTCTTGCATAAGGCAGATTTAACTACAAGTCTCACACAGAAAGCACGGAAGATACAGGAGCTGCACCATCACAAGATGAACATCTTATGACCATTATAATTTTTATTAAGGACAATAACCAAGGTAGCGTGTAATTTCCTTTTAGATTACCGGTTTCAGAGAATTAAACTGCAATATTCGGATCTTTTATTCATACATCACATCAAATAAAATGTACAAAGCGCCTTTGACATTTATATAATGATATAGCCAACAATAATATTGACGAATAAATGTGCTTTTAAAATTTTTTGTTTGTGATATGATGTGTGAAGTAAAAGATCCGAATATAGCAGTTTAATCCCCAGAAACCGGTAATATAAGTGGCAATTATTCGCTATATTGGCTGTTGTCCTGAAATTGTTACCAACATTTACTGACGTATTTACAATTTTTAAAACCTTCTTTGATTAGAACTACCATCATGTAATTCAAAAACATTTAGATTTCACTCTTACAAGAACTTCGACTTGGACGACCTATCGTCATGTATCGCTGGTACATTTAATTTCAACATTATTTTCTCTACATCTGCCGACTTATCATTCACTCCGTTAGAAAAAAAAAGGATTCTCAAATTGATTCCGTATTTCTCGATTTCCAGAAGACTTTTGACACCGTACCTCATAAACGGCTTTTAATCAAAATGCGTGGTTATGGTATATCGCCCCAAATTTGCGACTGGATAGTGAATTTCCTGTCAGAGAGGACACAGTTCGTAGTAATCGATGGTAAGGCATAGACTAAAACAGCGGTGATGTCGGGCGTTCCACAGGGTAGTGTTATTGGTCCTCTGCTGTTCCTTATTTACATAAACGATTTGGGAGAACATCTGAGCAGCTCTCTTAGGTTGTTTGCAGATGACGCCGTCATTTACCGTCTAGTAAAATCATCTGAAGATCAAGACCAACTGCAGGGCGATCTGAATAAGATATCACTATGGTGTAAAAATTGGCAATTGACTCTAAATAATGCGAAGTGTGAAGTCGTTCACATGAGTACGAAAAGAAATCCGTTAAACTTTGTTTACAAGATAAATCAATTAAAAGTGAAGGCCGTAAACTCCACAAAATACCTAGATAATGTCGTGGGAAAGGCGAACCAGAGACTGCGTTTTATTGGCAGAAACCTTAAAAGATGCAACAGAACTACTAAAGAGACTGAATACACACGCTTGTTCCTCCTTTTTCGGAGTTCGATGAACCCTCTGCCAAGCACTTAAATGTGATTTGCAGAGTATCCCATGTAGGTGTAGATGTTCAACAAAATTGCTGAGGCATGCGCTGTACAGCTTGTCGTACTGTTGTTATAAAATCTAATAGTATTACTATGCTTTACGGCACAAGGTAGTCTGTGGGCGGGCTGGACAGTTGACTGGTCTCGGTGGTTGCTTCTAACGGACAGGGCTGGTTGGCCAGCCGTTACCACGGAGTCTGCAAATGCGCGGCCGCAGAAGCTACGATCGCTGTCCAATACCGTAATTTCCTCTTGCTGCAACATCCATGTCGAAGATGCAAAAGTTATTACTAAAGTAACGTCGTCTTCTATGCTTGATGTCAGTCCCTTGTTGTACATTCACATTTTAATATCCACTTGAGCTGTCACTACTTACAATAAGGTAAACTGTCACTCGTTGTCATAGAATATGACAATTTTTCCGAGATCACTACCACTGTTTTTCTCTACTGTTCACTGTATAATTACTACACTATGCTCTTTACACCTACTTCACTATGCATCCTATCCTAGAAGCTGTGCTACAAATTGTTACAGTCATAATATTTACTACTGAATTTAAATATTCAATGTTACGGCCATATATCTATCTCTATTCCTCATCCCCTACAAAGGAAGTATTTCATAAATGTTTGTTAAGCTTATGGGACTTAACTACGTGGTCATCAGCCCCTAAACTTACAAACTACTTATCAACTACCTTATACTAAGGACGGCACAAATATCCATGCCCGAGGGGGGATTCGAACCCCCGACCGTAGTGGCCGTGCAGACCGTGACCGAAGCGCCTCAGTCCCCTCGGCCACCGCGGCCAGCTGCAAAGGAAGTCATATTGAACACTCTTCATGCATTGGCAAGAGATGTCCCAGTCTCCAGGTGTGACAGAACAGTTGTCAATAGGAGACCGTTCCTAGAGATAAGCAAATCCATAACATTCTCGCAGTTATTTCTGAATGTCATTAATCTTGTATCTTCAGAGATGTGTTGCAATTGCTGCTGTGGAAGCGCTATATTTCTTGCTCGTACAGAAGTGGTGGAGGAGACAGTAATTGTGGTAATTGGGGGAAATCCTTCATAGAGTGTTATACGTACAGTCTGGAGTACGTCAAGGTCATTCCAGGAATGCTGACTCATTAAAGAGTCAGGGAGGGTCTCCCCCACCTTTCTGTGTCTCAGGTTACACAAGTACACTACATCCAATCAGAGCACTCTGACAAGGCCACTGGCTTCCACATGTCAAGGGTAGTGGAGGGAAGGTTCCCCCACATTTCTGTGTATCAGATCATACAACTACACTACATCCTATCAGAGCACTCTGACAAGGACACTGGCCTCCACAAGTCAAGGGGAGGGAGGGGAGGTTCCCCCACATTTCCTTGTTATCAGATTATACAACTACACTACCTCCAATCAGAACACTCTGACAAGGACACTGGCTTCCACATGTCAAGGGGAGGGGAGGGAAGGTTCCCCACTACCTTTCTGTGTATCAGATTACACAAGTACACTACATGTAAATCAGTCCACTCTGACAAGTTAACTGGCCTCCTCATTTCAAGGGGAGGGGAGGGGAGGTTCCCCCACATTTCTGTGTATCAGATCATACAACTACACTACATCAAATCAGAGCACTCTGACAAGGACACTGGCTTCTACATGTCAAGGGGAGGAGAGGAAAGGTTCCCCCAACTTATTGTGTATCAGATTACACAAATACACTATATCCAGTAAGTTCACTCAAACAAGGTCACTGTCTTTGCCATGCCAAGGGGAGGGCAGGTTCCCCAAATTTCTGTGTATCAGATTACACAAGTACACTACATCCAGTAAGTGCACTCTGACAAGGTCAATGGCTTTGTCATGTCAAGGGGAGGGGAGGTTCTCCCACCTTTCTGTGTATCAGATTATACAACTACACTACATCCGATCAGAGCACTCTGACAAGGACACTGGCTTCCACATGTCAAGGGGAGGGGAGGGAAGGTTCCCCACTACCTTTCTGCATATCAGATTACACAAGTACACTACATCCAATCAGTCCTCTCTGACAAGATCACTGGCCCACAAATTTCAAGGGGAGGGGATGGAGGTTTCCCACCTTTCTGTGTATCACATTATACAACTACACTACATCCAATCAGAGCACTTTGGCCAGGACACTGGCTTTCACGTGTCAAGGGTAGTGGAGGGAAGGTTCCCCCACATTTCTGTGTATCAGATCATACAACTACACTACATCCTGTCAGAGCACTCTGACAAGGACACTGGCTTCTACATGTCAAGGGGAGGAGAGGAAAGGTTCCCCCAACTTATTGTGTATCAGATTACACAAATACACTATATCCAGTAAGTTCACTCAAACAAGGTCACTGTCTTTGCCATGCCAAGGGGAGGGCAGGTTCCCCAAATTTCTGTGTATCAGATTACACAAGTACACTACATCCAGTAAGTGCACTCTGACAAGGTCAATGGCTTTGTCATGTCAAGGGGAGGGGAGGTTCCCCCACCTTTCTGTGTATCAGATTATACAACTACACTACATCCGATCAGAGCACTCTGACAAGGACACTAGCTTCCACATGTCAAGGGGAGGGGAGGGAAGGTTCCCCACTACCTTTCTGCATATCAGATTACACAAGTACACTACATCCAATCAGTCCTCTCTGACAAGATCACTGGCCCACAAATTTCAAGGGGAGGGGATGGAGGTTTCCCACCTTTCTGTGTATCACATTATACAACTACACTACATCCAATCAGAGCACTTTGGCCAGGACACTGGCTTTCACATGTCAAGGGGAGGGGAAGGAAGGTTCCCCCCATCTGCATTGGTATCAGATTACACAAGTACGATGAATCTTTTTCAAAACCAGAATTAGTTCCTGTTTGTTTGTTTGTTTTGTGGTTTTAGGGCGCACAACTTCTACGGTCATTAGCGCCCAGACAAGAACATAGATTCGCTAGATCTCAACAACAAAAAATTGGTGACTGCCAGAACATCAAGAAGAGGCTAAAAACGAAAGATAAAAGACAATTAAAAGGGTTAAATATCCTTCGATAAGTTGGCCAAGTTGATAAAACGCAAAACTCGAGCAGCTGCTCGTGTGTCATCAGCTAAAATTTCCTCCAGAGTAGACGGAAAGTGAAGAGCTACACGGAGATGATTAAAATGAACACAAGACAGTAAAACGTGTCGCACTGTCAGCAGTTCACCGCAGGAGCACAGCGGTGCAGGGTCGGCGGATAGCAAGTGAAGGTGGCTGAAACGGCAGTGACCGATCCGCAACCGGGCCAGGATGACCTCCTCCCGCCGAGAGGGGCGTGAGGAGGTCCTCCAAGCGGTCGGGATCGGTTTTACAGTTCTCAATTTATTGTTGTACAGTGAAAACCACGCACTGTGCCATGACGACACGATACTCCGGCGAAGAGCCCGTTGAACATCGTCCGATGGACGCAAAAGGTAGCCATGCGAGGCAAAAGAGCTGCGGCCTTGGCTGCTATGTCGGCGGTCTCATTCCCGGGCACACCCACGTGGCCAGGGACCCACAGGAAAGAAACGTGACAGCTGTCATCTGCTAGCAACTGGAGGGAGCGTTGGATCCGATACACGAGAGGATGGTTCGAGAAATGGTCCTTAAGACTCTGCAGGGCACTAAGGGAGTCCGAACATATGGCATAGAAAGGTTGGCGGTGACGGCAGGTATACAAAACGGCCTGGTGGAGGGCAAAAAGCTCAGCCGTGAAGTTCGAGCACCGGTCAGGGAGCTTGTATTGGAAACGGTTGTCCCCGATTATGAAGGCAGATCCGACACCGACAGTGCTCTTGGAACCAGTAGTGTAAATAAATATGGCATTATCGAACCGCGAACGGAGTTCGACAAACCTCGGGCGGTATACCAAATCCGGAGTGCTCTCTTTGGGAAGCGAACTAAGTTCAAGGTGAGTGTGAACCTGGGCCTGATGCCACGGTGGCAATGGGCTGTCGCTCAACCGAAAGGTGGAAGGAAGGGTAAAATCGAGCCGCTGTAAAAGGGCGGCGAAACCGAACTCCAGGTGGAAGCAAGGCAATCGCAGACAACTGATATTGGCGATCGAGTGAGTCGTCAAAAAATAATCGGTAAGATGGATGGTTGGGCATCGACCGCAAGCGGCATGCGTACCGACACAAGAGTATGTCACGCCGAGTGGTCAAGGGTAATACAGCAGCCTCGGCATACAGACTTTCAACAGGACTGGTATAAAATGCACCGGTTGCCAGACGTAATCCCCGATGGTGAATAGAGTTGAGACGGCGGAGAATCGACGACCGTGCAGAAGAGTATACAAGGCTTCCGTAGTCGAGCTTCGACTGAACAATGGCCTGGTAAAGGTGAAGCAGGTCGGTACGATTCGCTCCCCATGACGTGCCACTGAGGACACGAAGAACATTAAGGGATCGGGCACAACGGGCAGCCAAGTAGGACACGTGTGTGGACCAGCAAAGTTTACGATCCAATGTGCGGAGAATGCCCGCTCTCCAAAAGGTATCGTATGCCTTCTCCAAGTCGAAAAACACTGCTACTGTTTGACGCTTCTTTAGAAAGTTATTCATAATGACGGTCGACAACGTAATGAGGTGATCAGCAGCAGAGCGGTGTCGACGAAAACCGCATTGGATATTAGTCAGGAGGCGGCGAGATTCGAGGAGCCAGACCAACCGAGCGTTAACCATGCGTTCCATCACCTCACAGACGCAGCTCATCAGAGAAATAGGGCGATAGCTGGAAGGAAGATGTTTGTCCTTCCCTGGTTTGGGGATGGGAACAACTATGGCTTCACGCCAACTTGTGGGAACAAGACCTTCAGTCCATATGCGATTATAGGTGCTAAGTAGGAAACACTTGCCCGCAGGAGAGAGGTTCTTCAGCATCTCAATATGAATGGAATCGGGCCCGGGAGCAGAAGATCGGGACAGGGCGAGAGCACGGCCTAGCTCCTGCATGGTGAAGGCGACATTATAATTTTCACGATTAAAAGAGTGGAAAGAAGGCAGCCGTGCCTCCTCTACCTGTTTGCGAGGGAGAAAGGCAGGGTGGTAATGGGCAGAGCTCGAAACCTCCGCAAAGAAACGGCCCAATGCGTTGGAAACATCAGCGGGGTCCACGAGGACTGCGTTTTCCACGGTCAGGCCAGGAATCGGGGAGTGGACCTTGATGCCGGATAAACGGCGAAGGCCACCCCAAACAACCGTAGAGGGAGTAAAACGGTTAAAAGAACTAGTAAAAGCAGTCCAGCGAGCTTTTTTGCTGTCGTTTATCATACGACGACATTGCGCCCACATTCGTTTATAATTTATGCATTTCTCCAAAGTTGGGTGGCGGCGGAAGGTGCGTAAAGCACGGCGCCAAGCTCTAAGCGCGTCGCGACAGGCTGCAGTCCACCAAGGGACCGGAACACGACTTGGAGAAGAGGATGTACGAGGTATGGAATGTTCGGCAGCGGTGAGAATAACCTCTGTGAGGTATTCGACCTGACTGTCACAGCTGGGAAAATTCTGATCGTGAAAAACAGCCATGGAAGTATAAAGCCCCCAGTCGGCCTTAGAAATGTTCCAACTGGTGGGACGAGGAGATGGGGAATGATGCAGGAAGCGGATGATACAAGGGAAATGGTCACTCGAGTACGTGTCAGAAAGTGCACACCACTCAAACCGACCGGCAAGCTGAGGAGTGCATATCGCAAGGTCTATGTGGGAGTAAGTATGAGTTGTGTCAGAAAGGAAGGTCGGTGCACCAGTGTTGAGGCAGACAATATTGAGGTGTTGGAGAAGGTCCACCAAAAGGGAGCCTCTCGGACAAGGTGCCGGAGAGCCCCATAGGGGGTGGTGGGCATTGAAGTCGCCTACCAACACGAAAGGTGAAGGGAGCTGGTCGACGAGGTGTAGCACATCTGCCCTAGTAAGGGCAGATGACGATGGCGAATAGATATTACAGAGGGAAAAGGTAAATGTAGATAGAGTGATGCGGACGGCAACTGCCTGTAGGTGAGTATGCAATGTAATGGGATGGTAATAGACGTCGTCTCGAATGAACATCAGAACCCCACCATGGGCTGTGGTACCTTCCACAGGTGGCAGGTCGAAACTCACAGAGGTGTAGTGGGAAAAGTCTGCACGATCACTTGGACGCAACTTAGTTTCTTGGAGACAGACTAGAAGCGGGCAGTGCAATCGAAGGAGTAGTTTTAACTCCTCCCGATTAGAACGAATGCCGCGAATATTCCATTGAAGGAGCGCTATGATAAGAAATGAGGATAAAAACGAACAAGCAAGCGGGGTCACCTCGACGGCCGCTGAGGACCGGATTTCGAGGGAGCACTGCTATCGCTGTCTAGGGGCAAAGGGTCGTGGTCCATAGGATCGACCGACGCGCCTGCCACCTCCCTGAGTTGATCAGGAGGGGCAGTTTCCACCGCCGGTAAAGGGCCGGGTGCCCGGCAGACAGAGCGTCCCGGTGAAACAGAAGACGGCCGAGGCCGGCAACTGGTGGGCGGCGTGACGGATGGGTCACGCCTCGGCGGGGAAGGTGAGGAACTCTTTTTCTTGTTGGCTCTTCTGGAAGAGTGACGGTGAGAAGAGGCAGTTGACGGTTGGGAAGCCTGAGAACGCAGAAAATCCTCACGGACGGGTTCCTTTTTCAAAGTCCGGGCATCTTGTTTAGGTGCCCGCGGTTTACTAGAGGTTGACGAAGACTGAACTTTAGAAGCAGCAGGAGGAAGCGGGGACGTGGAACTGGCAATCTTCAGGCTGGCGGATCGCACAACTGTGTCAGCGAAGGTAAAATCACAGGTCTGGGTACTTGAATCCTTAGTAGGTCGAGTGGAGGTGAGGACCTTACTGTATGTGCCCGCTGGGAGGACAGCGGGCTTTCGACTCGCCAACAACTTTCGAGCGGCAGATGTTGATACCTTTTCCGTAACCCGAATTTGCTGGATGACCTTTTCATCCTTGTATATAGGGCAGTCTCGAGAGGAAGCTGCATGGTCACCGTTGCAGTTAAGGCAGTGAGGGGACGGAGGTGGGCAATCCCCCACATGGGCGTCCCTACCACAAGTGACATATTTTGCTGCATTTGGGCAAGATTGACGGGTATGGTTGTACCTGTGGCATTGGAAACAGCGCGTTGGGTTTGGTATATAAGGGCGGACAGAGATAACTTCGTACCCTGCTTTGACCTTCGACGGGAGTTCAACTCTGTCGAACGTCAAAAACACAGTATGAGTCGGTGTCAGCTGGTTATCTACCTTTTTCAAAACCCTATGCACGGCTGTGACACCCTGATCGGACATGTAGGTTTGTATGTCTTCGTCAGACAACCCGTCAAGGGATCTCGTGAAGACTCCCCTCCGTGACGAGTTGAGTGTGCGATGCGCTTCTACCTTGACAGGAAACGTGTGTAACAACGTAGTCCGGATTAGTTTCTGGGCTTGGAAGGCACTGTCCGCTTCCAGTAACAATGTGCCATTGCGCTGACGCGAACAGGTTTCAACAGGGCCAGCAATTGCATCAACACCTTTCTGAATGACGAAAGGATTTACAGAATTGAAATCTTTTCCGTCGGTGCGAGAGACAACAAGAAATTTCGGTAGATTAGGCAGAGTCTTCTTTTGCTGAGGCGAATCTATCTTTCGTTTCTGGGTCAACGTCACTGAAGAAGAGAAGGGAGTCCTTGTGGAAGTGTCCCCCATGATTACCGGCGTCTCCGATGGCGCGCTCCTTCCTAGTGGGGGCCCTCTCCGAGGGCTTACCCGCCTTAAGTGATTGTTCACACCTCAGGTCACACATCCCGAGAACTGACGGAGGGACCAATCGGCATGTTCGGAAGGTACCAGCTCGGGTAATCACCCCTCCCTGGGCCTGGCCTTTACCAGGGGGTACGTACGTGCCCTACTTGTCTACCTGGGGCGGGAAATTACGCGTTACCCCGTCACCTGCTACGCATGATAATGCGTGGGTTGGCCTTCAGACACGCACAGGGAGGAAAGAAGAAGAATAGAGGAAGTGAAGAGAAAGAAGGAAAGAAGTGTCTCAAACGCCGAGGCGGGGACTAATGAGGAGGAGAAGAAGGCTAGGAGAGTACAAGGAGAGAAAGACAGAAACAAATGGTAAGAAAGGAAGGAACCCAGCAATAAGAGAAACGACAACAAGAAACCACCTTAACTCACGAAATACGACCGTCTCCGGGCGAAGGCATAAACCGGGAGAGGAAAGTGAAGCAGCCTGGGGCAGAAGAAAGGCTGCTCCGGCTCGGGGGGCCCTGCGCGCCACACACGTACCCACAAAAGAACTGTGGGCCTCCTGGGGGGAGAATTAGTTCCAAACACTATTTTAACTTCCTGTAAAGAATGACGTAGTTCTTCTTGTGGTACAGGATTGAGTGTTGTAAGCATTTTTTTCCCTTTGTGATGTTTTTTAGCGGACCGAACAGATAGAAGTCACAGGGTGACATAATTGGGCTGTAGGGTGTATGCTCACGCTGCTTCCACTTGAACTTGGCCAGTACACTTTGTGTGACCCTGGAGACGTGTGGACGCGCGTTATCATGAAGCAGAATCACTTCCCACGCCGTGTAGCCAAAAGGGGTGTCTCACAGTAGACGTCACTGTTAATGGTTTTTCCATGCTCGAGGATTTTCGATTAGTATTGGAGCTCGGACGATGAAAAAACTGATGAGAATCACCTTGTTTGCAGAGGGCACAGCATTGAACTGTTTAGGAGAATGTGACGACGCATGTTTCGCGTCCCTACATGTCAGACTATGTTATTCGAAAGCGACATATTCAAATTTCAACCGGTTTGGCTGTTAAGACGTTTCGTACCTTTTCATTTGAACACCCCTCGTATAAATGCAACATTTCAGTTATCTTTATTGCTCATGAAAACAGAAAAAAACAAGTTATACGAAAATAACCTAAACATTCTAATTTTGTTCCAGATTGCAGCATATTCCAGTACGCCTAATTCATGACGAGACGGCCTCTTGTACTGAGGTGGCTTAAAGTCCACTAGATAATCAATGAACCATTGTATATAGTGTTCCACTCTTCGACAACGATTCGGAATTGACCTTCTTGGCAAGGCAGACCTACAGTCAACGCAAGCAGTGTACTTCATTCCTGGTGTTATGATTTAATCCTCCATCTCTTTGGCACTGCTCATACGTGGTTGTTTACATCTTTGTGTGGGTTGACTGTCATCTATGGACAATCCAAAGAACTGTATTCTTGAGACCTTGGAACCAGGGTGATGCAACACTCCTCTTGACCTGTGTATAAGGTTGGATGATGCCAGGGCGGCTGCGCGTACGTCACGGCACGTGATTAAGAGCAGTCCTGAACCAACGCAATCGCTAACTGACTGGCTGGCCGCACAGCCCACTGTTTCATAACAGCCAGCCAGTCAGTAAGCGATCGCGTTGGTTCAGATCTACTCTACCTGTCTTGACTATGGAATGATGATGTGCTGTCACCTCGCAACAAGAGGGCGACAATTTACACCGTGAAAGGACTCCATACTTCAGCGTTAGCCACAAATTCGGGACGATAAACAAGAACTACTCGTGAGAGAGGTGATACTTGAATAACAGGACACTCTTATGTAAAGCCTCAGAGACGACTCATCTGGATAGACCCTGAGATAATACGCTTTTACAGACACTCGGGGCAGACTTCTAAAGTAGGCGCCAGTGCAGACTGACTGCAGTACGGGAGGCAGTTACAATTTACGGAGGGCCAAGTTGCGGTCCTTGCAGTCTCACACCAACTACAGAACGGTATGTTATGCAACATGCGGCAACAGCAAAATGCGGCTGACTAGGTGCACTTCGTAAATACATTCGACTAGTCGTTTTGCCCATCAAAAAGAATTACTTCGTTCGTTTCCAAACAAATGCTTTGACTCACAGTAGACGTTTATGTAATTTGTTGCAGAATGAAGATAGGAAGAGGTAAGACCGTGTACGAGTCCCCTTTTTTATAAACCACCGACAAAACTTCGATTTGGCCATTAATTTCATTAAATGAACATCCTTTGTTTCAATCATGTTTTCTATTCATTTTGTGGATGTATAATAATTTTGCTGCCGCGAAGTGGTCGAGAGCATTGAGGGCTACGCTACGATGCGCGAGGCCGTTCCCCGTCGGGCGTTCAAATCCACCCTCAGCCATGGATGTTAGTGCTGTCTTTAGTATAAGTTCGTTCATAAGTAGTTTGTAATTCAGGGACTGATGACCCCGCAGTTAAGTCCCATAAGCTTTACAAACATTAAAAAAATTATAATGATATACCCATATAAATTAAAAAATAAGTAAGGTACATATCTTACTCCGTAGTTTCCTTCCGTTACAATGACATATTTCTACCCGTCAGAGTCAAGACTACGTTGGTAATGACCTACTCAAGATTTCGTGGTAGAAACTAAAAATAATTTTAAAAAACAGATACCTAATTAACGTCCGTTTTGCGTAATAAATAAATCAGCACACACTGCTGAAGAGAGGTATCTGCTGTGAACTAGAATACACCATGACACATTAGGTTTTACAAGACAGATGACTTCGTTCTTTTATAATCATTCTTATCTTATATCAACTCGACAGCAATGTGTTGATAAATTTATAGAACTTACGGTGTTTCGAAGTGATGACAACATAACATCATAAAAACCGTTAATGGTAAACAGTAGAAAAATATTCTACAGATAACTATAATTTTTGAAGGCAGTAGCTGCAAAAAAAAAATGCTTGAGGATACTTACCTAGTATGCCAGCATGTGTCACTGCCCTGCTGGTTAGTGGAACCCTGAGAGCGAACTCCCTCACTGAACCACCGCTGTCATCCAACGTGAGACATGCATGTGGGCCTTGTCCCGGAGGAACTAGAGCAAGGTACTGTTGTGCAGTGTAGTCCAAAGTCCCGAAGAATGTTTTGGCCAACTGAGAACCAAGGTGGTACCGAACTTCTGATTCTTTTGGCACATCTCTATTTTTCAATAGCTCTCTCCTTATTGCATTCTTTATTTCTTGATTTACTGAAACGAAAAAAGTTCATTTACGTAAAAAGGAGTACATTATGTTAATATTAGATACCTATCATTTTCATTTTTGTGTATCATCATCGTATTACAGCTGACTGATGATCAGTAATGTAATAGAAAAATGAAACTTAGCATAAATTGCTAAAGATTGGGAATCTGGTGGAACGAATAAATAAAAACTGGTACCTGCAGTCAAATTTAACAAGTATTTTTATTCAATAGTATTACGTAATAATTTAAAAATAAACAAATTGTCAGCATATTCCTTTTAGCTACTGATTAATCCCATGAAACCAAATAGGACATTTATGACTACCTACATCTATTTCTCCTGCATAAAGAGTGAGTATCTGTAACATATGCTTATCGGGGCGACGGTTTGTATAGTTATAGTATTTCCAGCCAGTGAAAAGATTTAGAAAGGGCATAATCCCCGTCAGTGTTTGATGGTGTTACAGGGTGTTTCAGGAGAAATAGTAAATATTTAGGCGCTGGTAGTACAGAAGAATTGAAATAAAAATGCTGTATAACCATGGGTCAAATTTTTATTGAATACTAGCTGTAAACCCGGAGTTGCCCGGGTGTTTATTTATCCTCGTAGGCTACATCCCCTTCCCTCCCTTCTCTGCATCCGTCTCTTTCTCTCTCATCTCTCTGTTCGTTTTTACCTTTCTCTCTCTCGGCAGTTTTTTGCAAAGTACCCTCTGTCAAGTACAATACAAACATTTATGTACCCAGTGATCTTCTCATAAAGATTACAGCAAAACTATGCATTTTGTAAAATTCCGTAAGTTAAATACCCTCCACCGGGCAACGAACGAAATTTTTTTTTATACAGTCAGTGACAATTTTCTCGTTTTTAAGGTACAGTGTGCAAAATTTCATCAATATCGGAACAAAACTATTTCTAAGCAATAGAAACGCAGAGTCACATTGAAAAACGCACTTTGTTGATCTCAAACATTTCAGTTTTATTTCATACAACCCTTGTTCTCAGAATAATGAAAACAACAAAAAAAGGATCTGTGAAATCGGTCGAGCCGTTCTCAAGTTATGGCGCGACCAAGGTATTTAAGGATCCATTTTTATGTTGCAAAGTACCCTCCCCATGCACCGTATGAAACTTAAGGTAGACGGTAACCATCCTCTTGTTTTGAAGGTGTTTTGCGGAATTTAGTTAAGATCGGAATGACACTGTAGATTTTGTGAGTCTGTGGGAGACGTATGCTCCGCCATGCACCTATCACAAAATACATTCTTAGCTGACGTTTTCGTCCTATAAACTACACTCCTGCCAAATTTCAGCTTCATAGATGAAGTAGTTTACGAGATTTCGTGTTTAGTCAGTAAGTGAGTGTCATTTCGCTTTTATGTAGACAGAAATTAAGAAAACAGATTGCTTAATTTTGGATGCAAGATAATTAAGGGAGACTTGCAGACAAAAATAAATAGTAACATGCAAATCTGTAATGCTAACTTTGATATAAGGTCATGACTGACGCGACAGTTTTACGGCATCTACATCGAAACTGTTGTGAGCGGTAGATTTCTTTTCGTTTCATCATTTTGTGGAGGGGTCAGTTTCAAAACGCTTCATAAACATCCGAAATTACATGCAAACGTTGTTTCAGGTCCGTAACTACTCCCATTTTCCAATAATTGGCGCATAAATCTGGGTATTCTCACACGATGGCCTCTCATTGTTTATGGCGTCATATCTCCTGAGCTATGTGTCGTGCTCTTTTGTTTTTAGGTCACGGATCTTCGAGGGCGTACGGTGAACAGTTCACCAAAGTTTCATTGCAATCGAATGAATGGTTTATGAACACATAGAGGACATACAGACAAACATTCATATTTATATAGAGAGATAGTGATACAGCTGTTCGTATTTGACCCAATCAAACTTAAACAAGGCAACTGAGGACATTTTCACAGATTCTTCCACCAGTTCTTGGTGGAATAGCATCATATTGGATTAAAAATCCCAGTTTTATATGTTCTAAAAGTTTATTTTTATTTGTTAACCGGATTCCATCTTACAAAGCTATATTCAAACTGATTACGAAATTTTGATTACCAAGTTTCTCTTTCGAATGCGAAAATATATAGTTGGCTCCCATCTACATAGGGAGAAATGGTTATCATAAAGCAGTTAGAATTATTAGAGCTCAAAAGACGTGATTTATATGTTATTTCCTCGTGGTCGGTATTTAAAAAAAAATGGTCTGAACGTGATTCTATGAACCCTCTGCTAGGCACTTCATTATGAACTGCAAAGTACACTTGTAAATTACAAGAGGCGCCTGAAAAGTTCGGTGAATGGTCCCATATTTTACAAACCACGCTGGCGAGGATGAGGTTCCTGCGCATACACATTGAAAGGCATGGCAACAAGTGCCCCCTATCGTCCAAAGCACAGCAGTGAAGTGGTAGTAGAGCTCGTGCAAGAATTCGTGGCCCCTTCTTTGTCGAGTTGCGTGCTGAGCGAGTGCATTCTTTTGTTTTGGAGGAGCGGCCGCCTCAGTTCAACACCACCTAGAAGACATGGCCTCACAACTGGCTGTGCCTACGTCACACTTATAGGCCGCGGCCGCCAGCTCACTGGCTGGCCGCTGGGGCACGCCCACCGACGCGTAGCGTCCGGCCAGTCAGATGGCGGCCGTGATCTGTAAGTGTGACGTAGGCACAGCCAGTTGTGAGGCCATGTCTCCTAGGTGGTGTTGCTCAGTTGCGAGTTGCTTACTGGTCGTGGGGCGCAGTTGATAGCCGACTGACAGACAAACGAAAGGGTCAGCAGGCAACAGGCAACTGAGCCAGCTGGCCCTTAGAAACAAAGTAATGAACTCACCCTGCGCACAACTCTAAAATGCGGTTCTGGACACAGGTGTCGACTTCTTGCGCGAGCTGTACACGCTGCGACCCAGTTAACAGGATCAGTGTCAAAAAAGTCTGTAAATCTATCGGACCAAACTGTGGTCATCAGTCCGTAGCTTACAAACTACTTAAACCTAGGTAAACTAACCTAAGGACAAACACACACACACCCATGCTCCAGGGAGGACTCGAACCTCCACGGCGAGCAACCGCGCGCTCCGCAGCGAGACGCTTTAGACCGCTCGGCTACTCCACCGCGGCGGATCAGATCATTGCAACATGGAGCGCAAAATGAGGCAACGTGTAATCATCAGTTTTGTTTCAAATTAGGCAAAACAGCCACGGATACCCATAGGATGCCAGTGCAAGTGTATGATGTTGAAGCAGTGAGCAAAAAGTGTGTGTTCTAGTGATCTACACGCTTTAGAGACAGAAAGGAAGGTGTAGAGGATGAGCAGGTCGACTGTCCACAATCACAGTCCTAAACAATATTGGACAAGTGTGATGGATGCTGTCGGATGATCAGCAGCTGTCTTTGAGAATGAGCCCTGAAACATTTACACTTCACTACGGTTTCGGAGTTCCAAAGACGTGTGACCTCAGTGTTTCAGGCGATTCCACAAGAAGCATTTGCTGACAGTTTCCAACAGCTGTAAACTCATGTCACAAGTGTATTGTAGCCAATGGCGATTACTTTGAAGGCCAGTAAAGGATTTTGTTTGTAACTCTTTTTTCCTATATTTCCTGAGACCATTCACCGAACTTCTCAGATGCACCTTGTAGATGCAGATGTCTGTTACCACTTTCTAATTGAGACACCAGAGATACGACCTGCAGCCAAATTTCTCTGGAAAAATCACACGATTTCAGTGTGGAATACGTAAAGAAGAGCCTCAAGACTTGTTCCTTAGTTGTAATGTTCATATTCTTAAAATTGAGAAAGTTCTATTACTAATAAAATTCATTGGAATAATAAGAAGTAAAACAAATGTTATATGGCATTCATTTCAGCGCCATAATCAATTCCAAGAACTATAGATTGAATCTGATGAAGAAACTGAAAAAACATCTATCTTAGTCTACTGTCCAAAAAGGTACAGACGAATCCAAAGGAGAGGGGGGAGCGTTATGGAGCTACAACTCACATTCAGGACTCAACCTGTTTCTTCTTAATCTCAAAAGTAGAGAGACTGATCATTCCGATTTAACAGTTAGAAAACTGTTTGTCGCTGGATAAGTACAATAAAATATGTATTATGATTAAAAATTTCATTGAATTGTGATTGAAGTTCTTTGTTTATATTTATGTAAAACTTTATTTTACAGGTAAGACTCACTCTTGAACAACTACTTATTCGGACAAAATATGAAACTCCATATGTATCACTTAAATACCAGAAGAAACCAGAAATTTTTATCTATTGTTTATCAGAAGTACTATGTACATTTTATTTCATATTACACTCATTTGTTTTCTCTTTGTTCCAGTTTCATCTGTTGCGATCATAGTAAATAAAAATACGCTCACATCTAAAACTGTTTACCTTGTTACTGAGAGCACAAAGCACTAGCAAGAATGTTGTTTCGAGCTTGATGGTAACGTAGTACACATAAAGTATCCTGCACAGCAATATAACATGGTGTGCTGCAGTTGTACTTCACTGGTTAATTGACTTCTCATGTCTTTGGTATGGAACCAAAGAGATAATAAAGATCACATTTCCATGCTCAGGTGTTGCTGTTCTCCAAAAATACATCAAGATGAAAACTTAATTCTGAGTTAAGATCGTAGGTGGAGTTAATACTTTGGAAATTATGGGTATATTTCCATAATTTTTCTGCAACCATTGGTATTCTTTTTCAAAGTCCAGCGGAGGCTATATCTATTCGTAATGCCCAAAGAAAAACAGTAATTGACTCTGGTATCAGTTTAGAAATGTACGTAGTGAGTTCCGCCTCAAACTTTCATAGGGAACACGGTCAGCCTCGCCAGCTCTTTTACATATAGTCACTACATGCGCATTCAACAACATAGCCCACGACTTCTGTCTAGTAGCTAAACTGCTAACTCGCTGTACCCCAAACTGAGTCGCACATGTATCTCTCCCCACCTCGCTCCTCTGAGCTGCATTCTGTCGGTATTTAGCACTTGTGACACCCCTGGGCAAGAAAAAACAATCTCTTCTTGCCCCCCTCCTACAGTGTTATCAGTGTTTGCTTAACATGTATTCATTTTTTTTATTATTGTGTTATACTCTCACATGACATCTTGCAAGCCATGGATGAAGGGCAACAGGCAAATTGTGTTTCACGCGACTTCAAAAAGGCGTTTGATGCAGTGCCACACTGCAGACTGCTAACGAAGATACGAGCATATGGAATAGGTTCACAGATTTGTGACTGGCTGGAGGACTTCCTAAGTAATAGAACGCAGTACGTTGTTCTTGACGGTGAGTGTTCATCAGAGACGAGTGTATCGTCAGGCATGAGTAGTAGTGTAAAGCCGCATGGGCTACTCTAGTGCACCCTGACCGTTCCCGCCGCCACCTAAAGCTCTGTATCCCTATACAGAGCTTTAGCCGCCACCCCCCTCCACTCCCAGGCACTTGCCCGATGTACTGTTACGCCCCCCACCCCTCTGCACTCGAACAATATCGCGCTTAAGGATGATTGTCATCAAACATGTAATTGCAGTTAGACAATGACGCTCTTCAGGACGAAATAAAATAACAAGTAACATTATCTAAACAGCCGCCTCCCCAACTGACCACTTGGGCCACTATCACCCCCGTTCGCTCCCAGGCCATCCACCACCACTCCCTATTTTTGTTAATCCTAATTTGCATAACAGTTTAATTTACGCATTAAGAATTAGAACATTTCCTATGAAATTTACTTATCAATTTAACAGCAACTTGAGGGCAGCCGCCACCGGCGCCGCCTCTACCTCCATCCAACCGACAGTCCTAAAGATTGCTGCCCTCAAGCGATCTGGGCCAGGACCCAAACCAGCCCCCCCCCCCCCCGCCACCCCACCAATTTTTTTTTTTTTTTTTTTTTTTTTAAAGTTACTATTTATCGACGTACAAGTTGTATTACACCAACATTGGAAAAAAGCAGCCAATTATTGAGTACTTTGGACAGTACAATTACCTGGAATAACATCGAACATGTACCTGTGAGTTTCGTAAATAAATTGACCCCGTCCGTCACCAAGCCATTCATCACCTCTTCCAGTTACTAACTGCGACATCCTAAGTTTTAATTAGAACATTATGTCGGTACATACAGTTTAATATATCGAACCTTAAGGACAACTCGCAACTTTGCAGGTAAATATAGACACAGCACAAAGAAATTCTGTGTAATTATTAAAAAACAAACATTTAGGACTAATGTTCCTTCTGTCGGATATCGATCGCCCCCTAAGGCGCCTAGGCAAAATTAATGTATCTCTTTGCATAAACAATGCGTGCAACAGTCTACAGAGATGTTTAAAAACAATGGTGCACATTAGAATGTAATGGTACCCAACAGCACAAACTTGTGTGTCAAGCACAACACATGTGTAACACAATTACCTTAAACAATTTCTCGCGATATACACTGCGGAAACAGTACAAACTATCTTCATTTTGAAATATAAAAACGCCTAGCAATAACGCAGTTCGATCTCCAATGCGATCACAAACACACAGTGTTCTCCTGGCAGGTTACATAAAACAATCTATAAACATATGCTAAATGTTTAAACAAAATATCATAACGTTTTATTATTTAAAGTATTCTCTCTCCAAGCTGTTCGCTTCGACTACGCACACAACAGCTGACAGATGTGTTTAATAATACCACACATTAGATAATAAACAGGATGTAACCTAACGAACACCACAAACTTGTGTAGGCCTATCCATCTTAACAAATACTCTTTCGATGTCCAGATTATTAAAAACACGTCTTCGAACACTCCAACTTACACACATGGCATTTTACCGAACATGACGAGAGCCCACTCCGTCACTCAAATGCCATTATACCTGGAAAGACTGCGTCTAAATATAGATCCGCAAGTGATGTTATCAGTCTTCCTGGCTGGACTCAGGCAGAAAGCCAGAGAATGCATTAACACACAACCTGCTCTTCTAGACCACACTTCCAAGGAATTTCTGAATAGAATATTAAATTTTACATTTATTTTTGCAAATAAGCAGTCCACTGTTTCTATATGTTTAAACTAAACGAAAACCTATTCCACAAAGATAGTTCCTTAGGTCATTGTAGCACTGTCTCCCAACCAGTATTTCGACAGGTAAGTGTGTGGTCTTCCTGTAATCCACTTAATATCCAGTTCTCAACCTTCCGAGAATTTGGGTAATTTTACCTCTTATTTCCCTTATAAAACAATTGCTACAGCGGTACACATCTTCTTGCATTTACCCATATAAATATACAAAGGGAATCTATCGACCATACTCTGTTCCAGTACAAACGATTCTTTACAAAATTTATTTGACCCAAGACAAACTTGCAAATACCGATAACTGAGTACTCCAGAAGACATTAAAATTGTTCTTTCTCTACGTTTAAACAAAACTAAACCCTAAAAAACAACGGTATTTCCTTGGAGAGATACAATAAACAATAAAAATGCACGAAATAATTTAAGATCAGCAGTTTACCGATTTTCGACCGTCTACACTAATACCTTTTTTTTTCTCGAAAGAACTAACCTAACAACATTATTCTTCGAAATGACACTCGCCAATACAACAACCACGGAATCAAGAGGACATAACGGTAATACTTTACCTGCCCAATGGACCACAATTACAACAGATTTTAAGTTCTGTAGAGCAAGATCGATCAGCCCTTTACCCAAAATATAAACAAAAATTTCTTACCCCAAACACAAATCAAGCTCCTTGCCTGTGATTGCTTTTTTCATTCCACTAAACCTAACAAGGATTTTTTTTAAATCGATAATAACAAGTAGCTGTCTACCACAAATGACGATGCCTTCTATATTAACTAGAACGCTAACCTACACTCCGCAACACCTGGTCATTAAAAGAACATGGTGTGTCTACACTTTTTTTTGTTACAGTATAACTGTGTACGTGCAATGCAATGATCACAAACAAATATCACACCCCAACGCCTGCATACATCAATCATCATATATCTGCACATTTTTCTGATTACCATGCAAACTCAATGTACCAATCAACTAACCCTTAAGACCGCAAACGTCTATCTGGACAGAGGAGTTCGCTAGTTTTATGGACACACCAGTCAATTTTCGGTGTTGTCATTAACCCAGCAAACAATTTGCAAAAAACAAGACAACTGCTCTCTAAGGAATTTGTTAGCCGAAGCCACATGGATTGGATTGACACACATCACAGGGCTGTACTTTGTAAATATTGGCTATCCTCATTTAAACAGTATTCTGATCTAGTCTGTAAGTGTATATTGTAGCCACCAACCCGGTAATGCCAAACGAAGAGGTAAAAGTATCCCACAAACGCCTGCTGCAAAATTGATAATGCGACTACCGATAATTTTATTCACACCAGAACTCATGATTCGACAAATAAATTTTTTTTTTACTCGGCTATTTGTCGTCAATCACATTAAACTGTCGATTCCAACCGCCCTACCAATGTCCACAATCACGTTTCTGTTACCTATACAAGCTCCTCCCAGGCGAAAGTAATGGGCGAATATTAGCTATTCGTACATGCCCAGTTTGTTAAAAATCCCAGCGAAACCGCATAGGATGCCCAAACCCAGTAGATAAAAGTCACCTACACGAAGCTGTTGTATAGATGGGAGCTCCTCCATTACAACATTTAGTTTAACATAGGCTAGCCCCACTTTATAAGGTACAGCCAAATGATTTGCATATTTCCTCGATATGTTCTCCGGTGTTTCCTTGCCGAGTCTCTCCAGTATTCCGAGTGCTCTCACAACGCTGCCGCCAGGTAGGAGAAATGGTAACTTCGACTTGTCTCTATGGTTTGCAATGACGAACTTGCTGAATTTACTACACATGTATAAGTTAAAAGATCAGCAATAATTTTCCATCACAAACATCTATGCTACATAAATGATACCAGTCGTAAATTAAACACCACTGACATACGATCAAACATGCAATACTTGGTAATGTACACAGCGCAAAGTTCTTTACTACCACAACAACATAATCCTAAATCGACTTTCTTAGAGCTCTGTCGCAACACATCATCCACATCTGGAAACAGACACTGCATCGCATATTTTAGAGTATTTCAAACACTTTTTACTTAAATTCTATCCCAAATAGCCTGCGACACTCTTTGTAACAACAACCATGTCCAATGCAATGACCGAACTACAGCACAGAATCTAACCATGACAGCTCTTTTTACTGAAGTTCTAAACTAATCAGCATGCAACAATCTCGGTATCTCTGCGTTGTTGGTGGATCCCTCGTGAACCTCTGACCGATTGATCATGCATCTTTTTGCATTGCATACTCCACCACACAGTATTTCTGAAACGTTTTCTATCAGTCTCTAGACCACATACCTCGTACATTTAACAATCACTCGAGCACAAACAGTCATCGTATCCCCGCTTCTAACAAATCAATACACACCCAATTACTCCAGATCAACACCAAGCTATTTTCTTATATATATATATATATATATATATATATATATATATATATATATATATATATATATAAAGGCTAAACAAATGATTAAACACGCACCCCACCGAAGGCAACTACCCAGCTTCAAATCACCTAACCATAGGGTTTATTGTAATCGATGCTTCTCGACCGAAGAACAATAATTTACCACCGCCAGCGTCTCCACTACTCTACCAAGAGGCGTCCATTCGTTAACACTACTAAAAGACGTGCTAAATACACCATAGCCCTAACACTTAACCATACTACTAATCATCAATAAGGAGTCCGCAAATGTAGAACACCTCTAGGTTACAACGAACTGTATGACTAAACAGATCAAAATTGGTATTTCGCACAAGCGAAGATACATTGTACACACCAGATTACGAATATACGAGACCTAATTTTATGAAAATTGAATATTACATTGCTTCTATCAACAGCTATAAGAATAAAAAACGAACGATTTGTCACAGCTATACCGTCGCTCTTAACGCTCCATCAACACACAATAAAGATCATCTCTACAGGTCATAAAGAGACATCCGCGAACAATCGTATTACCGCCAAATATTGCAACACTTCTACGGACCATTTCCTCGCAGGTGACACAAACGAGGCATTTACCCTATGAGATGACTACAACAGCCGTTATAACTTGCATTATGAAATTATAGTTAATGATAACCTATTTTACACACACACACACACAAACAAACAAAAAGTCAGATGAGCGCTAAATTGCAATGTAAAGTCAAAGTCAAGTCCATACACTAATGTATCGCACAACATCGATTTAAACGAATGCTTGTTTAGCTGTAGACTAGATCAGCACAGAAGTACATCTCCGATAACTGACCAACTAACAGATACTCTACCAATCGAAGCACTGCTCTTCTGATACATAACCTGTCTTCCGGTATTTTCTCCTAGATCCATAGATCTGTAAAACTGAAATGTTCTACACGAAAAGCTATAAATCATAAAAAATAGCTGTTGCAGATGCAAACTATAACATATTTTAGATAACCACATAGGCGTTGGAGGGTTCCTCAGCGCACTTAATCCTCGTACAGATCTTATGATCTACAGCAAACACCTCTAAGGGTGGTCTATGTACATCGCAAAAGAGTAAAAGGGTCTTCCCACACAGGGAAGAAACCTAGGATTCGTCTAATTCGATTCCTACATCACGAAAAAGGTACTGCGCTACAACAGCTTACAACACATCAGATCCAACTCTAAACCTTTTTTAGGACAAAACGACCCACAGATCTATGATTTTTCACATCAAAACCATAGGCTTAGCACACCCACATCTAACCCTTTTAGGACAAAACGAACCGTAACATAGTTGGCTGTTGAGATCGATTTCGAAAGGCATTTCATTACGCAAAGCTGTATGAGGTGCATTTCGTTCCACAGTGTGTTGCTAACTACTGAATACGGTGCCCGCGACATCTGCGCGTATATTTGGTTCCTTAATTGGTTGGCTTATAGTTCGTACGGCTACTGTCTTATCGGATGAACGCTTCCTCTTCCGGCCGCGATGGCCGAGGGGACTAATGCGCTCCAGTCATGGTCTGCACGGTCTGCACGGCCCCTCCGGCATGGATATTTGTGCCGTCCTAGTTTGTAAGTTTAGGGACTGATGATCCCGTAGTTAAATCCCATAGACTATACAAACATTTGAACATTTGAGCTTCCTCTTCGGCTTATAGTTTGTGGAGTCGAATCCATGTTTAAGGGTCGTTGAATTCATGCCGGTCAATTAAGATCACTTAACATCTGCGTAACTTAGTCCTGTGTTTCCAGTTGGTAAGTGTTATTCCGTGCTTTGGTATGGCCGATATACCATACTGTTCGCTGCCCAAATTTCAGTGTTGGTTAAGATCTAAACTGTCATAGAAAATATTTCTGCATACTGTGTCTGTAGTAAAAAAACTATAAAGTGCAGAGGGATGCGAGAAACTGTTTCATTCTCGCTGAGTGTTAGTACTGTTTTTGTTGCTTTATTCATTCGCGTATTGTCGTGTATTTCATCTTTGATACGACAGTCATTTCATTCGTATCTACCCTTCTTGGACTTGTAAACGAACGTATGTTTGTCTCAAAATTTGTCTTAAATCATCAGTATGGTGTAAAAAATTAGCAAATGACGCTAAATAATGAGAAGTGTGAAGTCGTCCACATGAGTACGAAAAGAAATCCGTTAAACTTTGTTTACAAGATAAATCAATCGAATGTGAAGGCCATAAACTCCACTAAATGCCTAGGAATTACTATTACATGAGACTTAAACTGGGAAGAACACGTAGATAATGTCGTAGGAAAGGCGAACCAGAGACTGCGTTTTATTGGTAGAACTCTGAAAAGCTGTAACAGAATTACTAAAGAGACTGCATACACTACGCTTGTCCGTCTTCATTTGGAGTATTGCTGCCCAGTGTGGGATCCTTATCAAGTGGATTTGATGGAAGCCATCGTAAGAGTCCAAAGAAGGGCAGCTCGTTATGTATTGTCATGTTACAGTGGAGACCCCGTCACGGAAATGATACAGGATGTGGTATGGGAATCATTACAACAACGGCGGTTATCAAAAATGTTCAAATGTTTGTTAAGATAAGGGGACTTATCAGTCCCTAAACTTACAAACTACCTATGAACTACTTACGAACTAGAACGGCACAAATATCCATGCCCGATGGGGGATTCGAACCCCCGACCGTAGTGGTCGTGCAGACCGTGACTGTAGCGCCTCAGTCCCCTCGGCCACCGCGGCCGGCCGGCGGTTATCGCTGCGACGTGGTCTATTTACAAAACTCCAATCGCCAACATTCTCCTCCGAAGGCAAAAATATATCTTTGATTCCCACCTACTTAGGTAGAAACGATCATCAGAATAAAATACGAGAAATCAGAGCTCGAACGGAGAGATTCAGATGTTCTTTCTTCCTGCGCACTATTCGAGAATGGAATGGTAGACGAATAGTATAAAGGTGGTTCGATGAACCCTCTGCCAGGCACTTAAATGTGATTTGCAGAGTATCCCATTTAGATGTAGATATAAGTCTTATTCTATATTGTATCCCTGTACTGCTGAGCCAAGCAAGTGTCGTTCCATACGCTGCCGAAATGCTCACAGACTCGTAACAACTTGGTTTCTTCATATGTTTATGTAAGTTTCACTATTTACTTTTATCTTACTGTTGGATTCTGCTTGCATTCTTAATCGAACTGGAACGATGTTCTGTTGCTTAAACGATTACTGAGGCTAGTTGGATAGATCAAGAGTTACTAAATAATATGCATCGCAACTGACATAAATACATCGTAAGTAGGCAACGCTAGAAATGGGAGCTAGGTTTCAATATCAGGGCGTAAGTTTACAATTCGTGTCGTCGCGTAGCGTTGGGTTTCAGATGTTGGCTACGGCCACTGCATGTGATCAGCCAATCACGTTATAGTGTACGGCAACCAATTAAATTCGTTGATTTATATTCGGGCAATATTCTGAGTAGACAAGGGTACATCGAGAACCTGTCAACCATAGAGCAGGAACAGCATTAATTATTTACTTCATGGTCAGCGCAAAAAGGTAATCATCTATTCCCAATAAATGAGGTCAATTTATATAAGGTAAAACAAACTGGCCGCGGCGGATTAGACGTGCGCACTGGGGCGCCATGCTGCGGTGCGCGCGGCTGTTCGGCGTCGGGGGTTTGAGTCCCTCCTCGCACATAGGTGTTTGTGTTGTCCTTAGGTTAGTTTACCTTAATTTAAGTAGTTTGTAAGCTACGGACTAATAACCACGCAGTTGAGTCCGATAGATTTACAGACATTTGAACATTTGAAAACAAACTGTTAGATCTGTGTAGTGACTGGTTCTCGATGTAGTTTTCCGGTAAAACTTTACGACGCTTCTCGCCGGGTTCCCGTGCTTATGTTGGCAACAGATAAACAATGAAGTATAGAATTGCGTTAATATTTTTCTTGCGCTACAGGGTAAGTGTATTGCTGCTCGTTTCACTCGCAGCAAAATTAATACTGTACCTGCCCTATGGTTGACAGGTTCTAGTATGTACCCTTGTCCGTTCAGAAAAAAATAATTTTCGCGTTAATTGAAGTTGTCAAGACAAAACATTTATTGGTCATCTGAGTTGCTGCCATTAAACATTGGTGCCAACATAACCACTGGAGCCCAGCGAGAAGCGTCGTTCAATTTAACTAGATTTCCGATTCGCCTTGTAGTAGCAATTTCTATTGGCAAATAAATTCTGTAGACCTCTATATTGATGTTTTGCATACAGGTATCATTCGGATGTTGATCTACATAGGATTCAGAGTTAAATTTACATTTCGTTTCTGCAATGGAGTTTCAGCGGAAGATCACGACGAAAAACGTTTCTTTGTAGCGTAAGTTTACAAAACAGTTGTTACGTGCTAATATCTGATTGTCTGTCACTGTCCTTGCTACGATTGGTCGACTGTGGCAGCTGCCAACATCTGAACCATAAACATACTAAAAATACTCGACACTATACCGCGACACCAATTATAAACTTCTACAAATGTCAGTCATCTTCAGTTTACTCCATCGCAATTGATTTACTTTGAATGGACACCTTAGATGCGCTATACGCCACGGATAACACAGATGCAAATCACAGCAATCTTACTATTCGTTGTGCACGGCAAGGTGTAAACAAAAGTCGCCACAGTTCTTATATACTAGTTAGTAGCGACGATATTCAGAAATCACAGGGCATTTACCTGTTGAGCTTTTCATGATGCATCAAATTCTAGTGTAGTACTGCCTTGAAAAATTTAAGAAATTATTTCACTTAAATTTGATATGAGTTGTTCACAAGTTGAATTTTCAAAGATAATAATTACATATCCACTAACTGAATTTTTCCAGCGATATTAATACATTACTTATTTCTCAAAGATAAATAGATATCCGAAACTATCTGTGATGAAATGTACAACTGAGGTACAACGCTTTGACAGGATATGAGGATCCTGTAAAGCATCATAGTGTTCAGAAACATTACAGTCTTGTCCTTTTTGGTAATTACAAAGTAACAAGAAAATGGCCGATATTGTTGTTCTTCTCCTCATCAAGAACTTGTAAACTTCGTAGATTTACTCGTTCATACATGATAAAGGCGACTAAAATACGAAGCAGTCTTAAACCAGCTGAAAAAAAATCCCCCTGTCAGAGAACAAAAAGTGAAATATGTTACTCTTTAAAAGACTCTGACAGAAAAATGAGGAACCAAATGTTTCAGTCCTCATTCCGTTTTCCTCGCCAAAAATTATTGCTTGCGAATTTTATTCGTGCTCTTGTAACACAGAACAAGCTAAATCCTTTTATCCAGTTTACCTCTGTAAATAATTTTTCATACACAGCGTCTCCTTTTCCCAACGGCGCGTCAATCGGGGGACGGGGGGAGGCAGTAGGGGCAGTTCCCCCCCCCCCCCCCTACTTCAAACTTTCGAGGGACCATATTCACTTGGTTTTATTTCATCTTTAGGCAGAACCATGAATAAACTATGCTGCCGTCAGTAATTATGGGTCAGTATTTTTGATGGCAGCCATTTTTGCCTTTAACTGAAGCATCTACATTTATATCTACATACATACTCCACAATTCACCGTAAGGTGCGTGGCGGAGGGTACACTGTACCACTACTAGGCATTTCCTTTCCTATTCCACTCCCAAATAGAACGAGGAAAAAAAGAATGCCTATATGCCTCCGTACGAGCCCTAATTTCTCTTATCTTGTCTTTGTGATCTTTACGCGAAATGTAAGTAGGCGGCAGCAAGATCGTACTACACTCAGCTTCAAATTCCGGCCCTCTAAATTTACTCAACAGAAATTCACGAAAACGACGTCGTCTTTCTTCCATCGATCCCCAATTGAGTTGCCGGAGCATTTCCGTGACAACTCGCGCATTGGTCGAACTTACCGGTAACAAATCTAGCTGCTCGTCTCTGAACCGCCTCTATTTCCTTCTTCAAACCGATCTGCTGCGGGTCCCAAACACTTGAGCAATACTCAAGACGTGGTCGTACAAGCGTTTTATACGCGGTCTCCTTTACAGGTGAAGTACATCTTCCCAAAATTCTCCCAATAAACCGAAGTCGGCTGTCCGCCTTACTCACAACTGTCCTTACATGTTCGTTCCATTTCATATCGCTCTGCATTGTTACGCCTAGATATTTGAACGACGCGACAGCATCAAGAAGCTCACTACTAATGCTGTATTCGAACATTATAGGATTGTTTTTTCTACTCATGCGCATCACTTTACATTTTTCTACATTGAGTGCTAGCTGCCATTCTTCGCACCAACTAGAAATTTTTTCTAAGTCATCCTGTATGCTGTTAGTCAGTTACAGACGACACCCTCCCATACACCACAGCATCATCATCAAACAGCCGCAAATTACAACTTACTTTGTCCATCAGATCATTTACATAGATAGAAAATAATAGCGGTCCTGTCACACTCCCCTGGGGCACGCCTGACGATACACTCGTCTCTGATGATCACTCGCCGTCGAGAACAACGTACTGCGTTCTATTACTTAGGATGTCTTCCAGCCAGTCACAAATCTGTGAACCTATTCCATAAGCTCGTATCTTCGTTAGCAGTCTGCAGTCTGGCACCGCGTCGAACGCCTTCTTGAAGTCGAGAAAAACACAATCCGCCTGTTGCCCTTCATCCATGGCTCGCAAGATGTCATGTGAGAAAAGGGCAAGCTGAGTTTCACATGAACGATGTTTCCTAAACCCGTGCTGATTCATGTAAAGAAGCTTTTCCGTTTCAAGGAAATTTACTATATTCGAACTGAGAATATGCTCTAAAATTCTACATGAAACTGATGTCAACGATATTGGCCTGTAATTGTATGGGTCAGTTCTCTTTCCTTTCTTATACACGGGAGTCACCTGCGCTTTTTTTCAATCACTAGGAACTTTGCGCTGAATTAAAGATTCGCGATAAATTCAAGCTAAGTAGGGGGCCAATAACGCAGAATAGTGTTTGTAAAACCGAACTGGTATTCCATCCGGACCTGCAGACTTTTTCGTATTTAGCTCTCTCAGCTGCTTCTCTACACCGGAAATACCTATTGCTATGTCCCCCATTCGGAATTAGTACGTTGATCAAATGATGGTACATTTGTGCGTGAAATATTTCTTAAAGGTTAAATTTAGAACTTCAGCTTTCCGTTTGCTTTCTTCTATTACTGCCCTGGAATGATCAACGAGTGACTGAACAGTGGGCTTTGACCCGCTTATCGATTTTACATAGGACCAGAATTTTTTCGGGCTCTCGGAAAGATCTTTAGCTAAGGTATGGCTGTGATAATTATTGTATGCTTCGCGCATCGATTTTTATAGACGCACGAATCTCTACTAACTTTTGCCTGTCATCATTTGCGTGTTCTTTTTTGAATCGAGAGTGCAACAGTCTTTGTTTCTCATCAGCTTTCTAACATTATTATTATACCATGGTGGATCTTTTCCATCCTTAATCGTCTTTACTGGCACATATTTCTCTAACCCTTTATTAACAATGCACTTAAATTTAGTCCACAATTCCTCTACATCCATAGTCCCGGAATTAAACGATGCCCATTCATTTTCTAAATGCGATCGTAACATTTGCTTATCGGCTCTTCCCAACAAAAACACGCTCCTAGCTTTCTTGATTGGTTTATGAACATCTAGTAACAACTACTGCCTTCTGTTCTCTCGCCTCCTCTCCAGTCCTGGAATTGACACTGTAAAAGACGAAGTAAGTAAATAGGTTTTATTGCCCCCCCCCCTCCCTCTAAAGAAATACTTGGTACGCCACTGTCCTTAACCTCCCTACATACGTCTATCTTCCAATGTCTCCTTTTTCTCACCTTGTCACTTTCTACTGTGTCCCTCCATTGTTACATCTTCATCCCTCTCGACAACTGAGAGATTTATACGAGATAAGTAAACAAAAGACGGGGCTGACCCCGCGTAGTACACAAAACTGGTCACGTCAATGTGGCAGAATTAAAGAAAAAAGCATACCAAATTCAAACAGACTCAAAATCCCGAAGATTGTCAATCGTTTGCATAAATGCGAGAAGCTTATAATAGTTCCCACATCGAAACTTTGTCTCGTAATTTTGTAGTAAATCTTAAGAAATTCTTGCCATATACAAAGTACTGCGATGGTCGCAGTACAGAGGATATAAAATGCAGAATGGCAATGGGAAGAAAAGCATTTTTGAAAAAGAGAAATTTGCTAACATCGAATATTAATTTAAGTGTAAGGAAGTCTTTTCTGAAGGCATTTGTGTGGAGTGTTGCCTTGTATGGGAGTGAGACATGGACGATAAACAGTGCGGACAGGAAGAGAATAGTGGCTTTTGAAATGTGGTGCTACAGAAGAATGCTGAAGATTAGGTGGGTAGATCGCATAACTAATGAAGAGGTACTGAACAGAATTGGTGAGAAAAGGAATTTTTGGCATATCCTAACTAAAAGAAGGGATCGCTTGATAGGACACATTCTTAGACGTCGAGGAATGTAAATTTAGCATTTGAGGGAAGTGTGTGGGGTAAAAATCGCAGAGGGAGGCCAAGAGACGCGTATAGTAAGCAGATTCAAGTGGATATGGGTTGCCGTTCTTATGAGGAGATGAAAAGGCTTGCTCAGGATAGAGTAGGGTGGAGAGCTGCATCAAACCAGTCTCCGGACTGAAGACCATAACAACAACACAAAGTACAATAACCGTTGCTAATAATTTAGAAGTAAATACTCTAGGAGTAATAAATCAACTTAAATCACTTAACAAAGCAAGTCTTCCGGTCCAGATTATATGCCAGTTAGGTTCCTTTCACAGTACAGTATGCTGATACAACAAAATGTTCAAATGTTTGTATAGTCTATGGGACTTAAACTACGGGGTCATCAGTCCCTAAACGTACAAACTACTTATGAACTACTTACGAACTAGGACAGCACAAATATCCATGCCCGAGGGGGGATTCGAACACCCGACCGTAGTGGCCGTGCAGACCGTGACTGGAGCGCCTCAGTCTCCTCGGCCACCGCGGTCGGCCTGATACAACAGCTTCATCCCAAGTTATCATCATGTACAGCCTCTCACCTTGCGAAAGATCCATACCAAAGACTGGATGGTTGCAGAGGTCACTCCATTATTCAAGAAAGACAATAAAAATTATCTGCAAACTTTCAGGGCCACGGCGGATTAGCCGTGCGCATTGAGGCGCCGTGCTGCGGTGCGCGCGGCCGTTCTCCGTCGGGGGTTCGAATCCCCCTTCGAGCATGGGTGTTTGTGTTGTCCTTAGGTTAGTTTACCTTAATTTAAGCAGTTTGTAAGCTACGGACTGATGACCACGCAGTTGAGTCCGATAGATTTAGAAACATTTGAATTTTGAATTTGAAACTTTCAGATCCATATCATTGACATAAATTTGCAGCAGTACTTCTAGTCAACAATCTCGAAGAGAACTAACTATTGACACACAGTCAACACGGCTTCAAAAAGTATCACTCTTGTCAAACACAACTGGCACTTTACTCACATGATGTGATAACTGCTATCGACAACGGATCTCAAATCAATTCCATATTTCTAAATTTCCGGAAGGCTTTAGACATTGTATCTCACAAACACCTTCTAATCAGATTGGATGCTTATGAAATATCGTCTCGGTTGTGTGATTGGTTTCGTGATTTGCTGTCGTAAAGAACACAGTACGTAGTAATTGACTTAAAATCATCGAGTAAAACAGAAGTGATACCTGTCGTTTCCCAGAGAAGTGTTATAGGGCTCCTATTGTTCATTTTATTTACAAACTATTCAGGATACAATCTGAGCAGCTCTCGTAGACTGTTCGCAGTTGATTCTGTCGATGAGTAAAGTCACCAGGAGATCAAAAGAACTGCAAAACGATGTAGATATCTGCATGATACAAAAACTGTCGATTGCCCCTAAATAATGAAAAGTTTGAAAACATCCATATGGGCACTAAGAGAAAGTCGTTAAACTTCATTTACACGATAAATCAATCAAATCAAAAGGCCGTAAATTCAACTAAATACCAAGAAATTACAATTATGAACATCTTTAATTGGAAAGAACACAAAGAAAAAATGTCGTGGGAAAGGCGAAGCAAACGCTACGTTTTATTGTCAAAACAATTAGAAGATGCAACTTTCTACTAAAGAAACCGTCTGCACTACAGTTGTCTCTCCTATTTCTAGTATTTATGCACATTGTAGATCCGCGCCATAGGAGGATATACAAAAAGTTCTCAGAGAAGAACAGCTCGTTTTGCAAAACTCGTGATACAGTGTAGAGAGTGTCACGGATATGATGCACGAGTTGTGCGGCAAATTCTGGTTGGGTGGCATGTGCCATTCTATGGCAATACATTTATTTGTAACACTTTGCTAAGAACTTCGTCTAATTTCTCGATAATTAATTTACTGGCAATCATTTTGCCTCTTTTGCGCACGTTTATACTGTGGATTGTATGCAGGTCCCTATCTATATTACTAACATTTATTATGCTTACTAGCATAATAGTAAGCATATTACTATGCTTCGCAATAGTGCTTCGCAACGGTTGTTGAAGGAGGGCCTGTGTGTATCATGGTTTTTTATGGTTCTGTACCTCATTCACTAAAAATAGAATCCTTGTCGGATCGCTCTGTCAATAAACTCAGTTGTCCTAGCCAAGATGACAAATGTAAGTAAAAGTCATTGTCTGAAACAATGTAACTTCATAAAGTTTTTGATACAAAAAGTGAAATCTGACAAAATATGCAAAGAAGTGTCGTTAAATATTTAACACACAAAGCGAAATCCGTAACACGATGTTCAATGTTTGTTGGTATTCGTAGACATAAGATTGCTTAATTCTGTCACAGACGTTCGCCTCCTTGTTGTATTACCCCATACTTATTATGCAGCAGCGGTGTTTATTAGTTCTTTGTTGCACTACAGCGCCTCTATCTCTTGTTTGCTGAACTATGTAATCCATACTTCAAGCATAACCTACATCTAAAACAATTTCCCTTATTCCACTTTTATGAAACGAAGTTGCTCCATGCAAATCCATGAAGTAGTTTAGGAGATCAGGTGTTTGTAATAGATGAACAGACAGTTACTGTAAACACTTAAGATGATGATGTAGGGGAAAATGGAGGAATGGCGGTAGGTTAAGCAGTAATGTTTTTATTACTGCTTAAGAAAACCTCATGCAGAAATACACACTCTTAAACTGAAGCTATATATGTACACTTCTGTATGTTAAATTATAAAATAGAATTGATAACATCTTAACATATAAAAATATAGAAATCAGACTACCTACATGTACCAGCATTCCCCAAGCTGTGGGGGTAATGCCAGTAGGCTTGACTCCATGTATTTTAAATGGGTAAAATACTTTTCAATATATTTTCAAGGAAACATAAGGTTATTGAATATTGTTGAAGGTGATTAAAGACTAAAACTCTTTTTATTAAATCACCATTAAAAAAAGTCTAATTTAAAGATCAATACTAAACATAACACAAATTAAATTATTTCAGTTTTGTATTAAGCATTTATGGATATCCTTAAGTCGTATCTATCAGTCTTACAGGTTTAACGATATTATTACAACTTATTATTTTAATTAACACGTATGATATCATAGAATCAAAATAAAATGGAACAAAATACTATAAAAGTCATTAAGTAGGCTACCTAAGGCACCTATCACACTGAAAACCTTCTGGAGAATCAGCAGCACTACACAGAGAATGTATCCATATTCCACAGCTGGTACATCGAAACCATTCCTCCCCATCCTGTCCAAACTCTCCACATACAAAACAGATGTTTTCATTTTCCACACCTGGCAAATCATCCATCTCATCATCGTCACATAATCGATTTTCATCAATGGATCCATCTTCATTAGAGTCTGGAGACATTTCTTTAATATGTCTACGTGTAGACACTGCTTTTTTTTCTTTTTGATGCACTCTTTCTGCACTTTTCTCTGTTCACACTTAGGTGTGCCTTTCAATAGCTCCTTTAAACGTGTTTCAGTAATAGATTTTTCTTTCTTCAGGTCCCTCATTGATTTCTTTTCGGCAGCCAATTGAAGTTCAACTTTTCTTGGTGTGGAGGTCAGTATCTCTGACTTATGTTTTTGTCTTTGTTTTCTGGGCTTTGCCTTTGTGCCACTGGTAGAGGGAACTGGTATCAGGTCTTCAAAAGTCACTGAATTACTGGAATCCTTGCATTCATTTCATCCTGCAGCATCTTGGTTTGGCTCATCAGTGTTCTTTGGGCCAGACGAATCAGTGTGTTCAACACCTGCATCACCATTCTCAATTACTGGAATGGACAAATTTCGTGCTTCTTCAAATATGTCTGCAGCACAAAAGTTGTCATCAGTGAATACATTTGGAGTCAGTGGATAAAGTCCTGTAGCTTTAAACCCAGTTACAGCCACTGCAATCGTTGCAACTCTAGAATAAGCCCGATTAAACAGCCCTGCTAAATCATAAGGAGTAATTCTCACAAGCTTGTGATTTTTCATGTATAGGTCACACTCCCTTTTAAAAGTTCCTTTCAAAGTTGAATAGAAAGTGACACCCAGAGGTTGGAGTCTGTGTGAGCAGTGGGGTGGTAAGGAGACCATAGTAACCCCATTACTTTTATATAATGTATATGACTTCAGAGTGGTGTGACTGTTGTGATTTTCTAGTACCAACAATACAGGATTTTCAAGGCTTGCTTTGGAGTGACAGATAAAATGCTTCAACCAAGTAATGAACAACTCTTCATTGGTCCAACTTTTTGGTGAGCATTCATATATAGCACAAGGTGGGCCATCTTTTTTTAGCAAGGGGCTCATCTTTTTCCATGGATAAATATACATTGGACGAATAAAATTTCCTGCTGCACTCATAGAACATATTGCAGTCACTAACTTTCCCCTCTCCCAGCTGGTCACTGAGCCTACCCTTTTCTTGCGTTTAGTGGCAACTATTGTTCCAGGGTCTTGTACAGTTGTGATACCAGTTCCCTCTGTGTTGTATATGCGATCTGGTGAGTAATCAGTTGCAGAAAATTTTTTTTTCCAAGTTTTCAAAGTATTTTTTCACATCATCACAGTTAAAACCAGTAATTCTGTTAATTCTAGTAGATTCGGGTTTTCTAATGCTGGTGGTAGGATTTCGTTTCAAAAACCCATCGAACCGGTCTTTTCCCGCCAAACGCACATTTTTAGAAAACCTGTGTACTATGTTGTTGTTTTTTTTCAGCAAATTCATTGCCTTCCTGTGCAGACAAACCATAAAAAAGTCTGATAACAACTTTATTCTGTTAGCAAGCGCTTCCTCTTGTTGTTGGCTGAATGTGGAATTACGCCCCAAGTGAAGTTTAGATGCCTTGTTTTTCTTCCTGAGTTCTTGTAGAGTGCTAAATGGAATACTGAATACCCTGCTTGCTGCACTTATAGAATTCCGCAATAAAATTCAATGCATTTTAAGTGCTTCTTCACACCAACTCCCTCGATTTGTGGTTCTATTCCATGTTCTTGGCATCTGTAACAGGGCCAATGTGGATAGTTAAAATAAGGCATGTTTTTAATGCAATTGAAAATAACCATTACCCCATTGCTAACTAATGGGGCTACCCGTTTTGCATGGTTTGCGAAAATCGTCCTTAAAGGTTATAAACAACTAAGCTACTTGCATAATACAATAAATTGAACACTAGTAAATGGAACACTAGTATTCATGGAAATGATGTTGTAAAGAAATTATAATACAAATGGTACTTTCAGTTACTAGAAAACACATGAATATTAGCGTTCAAACACACAAAAATGTTCCGCTATCACAACTGCACAACAGATGCCACTGCAAATGGCGTCGCTTGAGAAGTTAGTTCACCATATGGCCACGCAGAGCGCAGCACCAGCCAGAACGTCGCTGGATACAAATGAAAGCTGAAAATCTAACGGGGCTACCTCCCTACCGGGACTTCCACAATCTCCCCTATCTTTTTTCCGTGATCTGATTTTTATGATATCATGCCTATATGTTGCCCCAATCTTAGCTCAAATCTCCTGTGAAAACTGCATGAAAATGTGTCAGTAGTTTTCTTTTTATTAATACGTTTGCGAAACGTGTTAGGCACATCTTCACAAATATGATGTAGCTTACATCATACATCTGTTATATTCGTCTTTTAAAACATTTATTTCATGATCATTCATATCTCTGGACAATGGGCTGAGGCATGGAAAGCTGAAATAAAAGTATTTCCTTAAGGAAGTTGAAATATCACTGAAAACGATTATTATTCTTAAGATTGGCTCTCTTTCCGTTAGATGCGCTACTGTCGCTCCAAGCGTGAGACTTAAACTTCCATAGCAGTTGTACATATACGTTAGACTGTGATATCAGTATGTAAATATATGGATTAAACACGGCGAGGATTGTATCAGTTTTATATTGAATACATTGAATCGTATTTCGTAGAACATAGCAACCAAGAAAACGATTTTCAGAAATATGTAAATTTGAAAAGTCAAAGAGTAAGTAGTATTTTTAAAGGGGAATAATCCGATCGCTGTCCCGAACTTCACACGAACACCCGCAGCGTTATCTATTATTTCTTTGCTGCATTACGCCGTTCTTTCCAATCATGATATACACCTAAAACTTCAAATTACGATATCTTTTACTTTCCTGATCTGATTTTGATAAAATGAATCCTATATGTTGTCCCAGGATATTCTCTATTTATGTGTGATACCCCCATGAATGTTCATTTAGTACTTTTGGAGATTAATCTCTACGAATAGACACATGCGATTGCTTTCAGAGAAATGTTTAAATTGTGATATCTGATCCTATTTTGTGAAATGAAGCGTTTCTGTAACCGCAAGATACACTGACGTTTCCTGTGGAACCTCCCTGAAAATTCGTCTATTAGTTTTGGAGATGAAAGAGAGAGATAGACATGACGGTTGTCGATGGAAATCGTTAAGTTGTGATGTTGTTCTTTCCGTGATCCGATTTTTATAAAACTAAGTCTATACGTTGTCCCAAGGTACGCTGAAGTTACCCCATGCGAATTCGTGAAGTAGTTTTGGAGACGTAGTTCCTAATAGATGAACAGACAGATACGACGGTCTATGAAAACACTTCGTAATTCTATTTGGATGAAATCATGCCTAAATCCTGAACCAATCTTCGTTAATGTTTCCTGTGAAAACCGCATGAAAATTCGTCCAGTAGTTTTGAAGATTGAGGCGAACAGCGACAGGCCTATATTTACAGATTTATTATTATTAGTGTAGATATGTTGTACAATTGTAAAATTTTGCAGGAATATATTGATTTGTATAATTGCTGTATATCGATAAAATCTGTTGTGAATATTGTTAGTAGTAAAGAAGTAATAGATTAAAATGTGATGCTTGATGGGGCCGTTTGCTATGAACGTTACGCTTTACGTCCTCATATCTCATGAACTACGTGTCGTACTGTGATAAAATTTCGAAAGTACATTCAGCTTTACGTGTGTATTCTGTCTGCAAAATTTCCTGCGAGTACAATTGGTAGTATAGAAATTATAAATTGTAACGTTTTACCGAATGGCATAGTTTCGCTCCATGAAAAGCGGAAAAGTAGGAAGCGAAAAACTTTTTTCCTTTCATTATTTTGATGTGGTTGTCTGCGAGAAAAAGTTTAATAAAAGTTTGAAATTATGTTTAAAGTTTCTTGCAAGTCGCGAAGTACTGTCATTCTCATATAGTGTATTTTTAAAGTCTGGTTGCATTATGTAGCAGTTTTTGCGATTCCTATTGTCTATGATGTTATATCTCCAGAACCATGTGTCGTATGTGGTTCATACTCCTACAGCAATTGTTATCTCACGTAAGGAATATGTGTACCAAATAAAGTTGAAATCGGTCCAGTGGTTTAGGAGAAAATGTGCAGTATTGTCGTTTGACGCAGCCGTTTTGCGCGCATCTCATTGTTTATGACGTCAAATCTCCTTGCGTATATGTCGTAGGTGATTCTTACTCCGACAGCGATTGTTGCATGATATTAAGGAACATGTGTACCAAGTTTGGTTGAAATCGGTCCAGTAGTTTAGGAGGATATGTGGAACATACATACACACATACAGCCTATTTTATAAGATGTAAGATTGCGTGCACTTTCGAGTACAGAGCAGACTGTTCAATTAGATAATGTCTCTATGTGGTGTAAACTACTTATTACTTTTGTGCCATTAAACGTATGACGTGTCACTTTCATTTGCCTGGTGACGTCTCTTCTTTTTTTTCCCGCGTCGTTTTGTGGTTCTGCTTCTTTTCTCTTCTTTGGTTGTTCTCTTGGGTCAGTCTCTTGTAAGATGTTTCAAGGACTGTACTGTCGTTACACTGAATAGGCCTAATTTACGTTCAATTACGTGCTTTTTTAAACTCTTTCACAGAGGAAGATCGCACTATATTTCCATCTCAAATCATCGTACAAACAGTAACATGACAGATATAGAAATAAATGACAAACGGATTGAAAAGCAACTGAAATCGCTCAACAGAGGAAAGGCCATTGAACCTGATTGAGTACCAGTTGTATCCTGCGAAAAGTATGCCAAGGAACTTTCCCCTTCTAGCTCCAGTGATGGTCTATCATACCTCCGAGAATCCGACAAAAACACACAACGGAGAGACAGAACACTGCCATCGTTATCCAACTCTTATTACATATATTCTATACACCACTCCCACCTTACAGAAATTATCCATAGTACCAACAGCCTACAATATTATTAACCATCCAGACCAAGTTACCTTAAAATTGTATAATAGAAACTATAATGTAATCATATCATCGACTACGGCTGCATCGGCGCACATCGATAACACTGCGGAAACGGTATAAGGTATATTAAGATGCCAACAAACAATTTGTAAGGATCATCTACATGCACCACCTAAAAGGGTCTGTCAACAGCAGAAGATTCCTAGCACAACCAATAACACAAATATTTTCAGAAGTATGAAAAATTTAAAATGCAACAGACAACCTACAGCGGTATCACTCAGGTATGCCGAAGCGTGTTTTCGCGGTCAGAATGAGGAACAGCGCTCTGATTGCGGCGCCGTTCTCAATGCCAGAGAAGAAGCGACTGGGCGACTGTGACGAATACTGACAGCCACGGATGCTAGAATAGACGATAGAGGTTAACCGCCGGATGCACAGTCGTATCACAGAATATGGAGTATACAGAAAGGAAACTCCCACTGCAGTCTGTCGTCCAAAATTTAGTGCGCATGTCCGGAATCGGCCATCTTGAAAAGAAGTAAATGCGTGGTCACTCCCTACTCTGTGGTGTGGTAATGCGCCGTCCTTGTTTGTTAATTGTGTATTTTAACTGCCTGAATCGCATAAAAGTAAACAGGTATATGGTGCAGTGAAAAGAGAGAACTGTGTGTCAGTAGTTGGAGCTGTTCCGTTTTTATTATGAGCAGCAATAAAATAAAAGGCGGCCGATGGTGTTCAGCACCTAATTGCCACAATAATTCGAATACAAATAAGGATATAAGCTTCGTCACCTTCCCAAAAGATGATGAATGGTAAGTGAACTTGCTAAATGTGTAGTAAAAGTTAAATGTTATCAGTTTCGAATGAGAGCAATGTGTGAATAATTATTAAAAGTAGCCTTGCTTCTTCTGTTGACGATAACTTTCGCTGTTGCTGTAGTAAAAGTTAAATGTTATTAGTTTCGAATGAGAGTAATGTGTGCATAATTATTAAAAGTAGCCTTGCTTCTTCGCTTGACGATAACTCTCGCTGTTTCTGTTGCTGTAGCATCGAAATGTTGAACTACATTTATATTTTATAAGTTTAACGTCGCAGGGAATAATATAAAATGAAAGACAAAGAATAGTGCGTAAGTAGCTGGACTCAACATTTTGCGCGTGCGTTCCCTTTTCCTGTTGCCCACATAGGCGAAACATTACAGAAATTTTTAAGGCTCACCTTCACATAATTTGATGCAAACGGTAAAATTTTACTAACGGCAACGGAGGCGCAGTGCTAATGTTGTCGACGACCGTTGATCCTCTTACAAGGGGAGGTCAGCAATCGGGACCCGGCGATTTCGCCCAAATTGCGTGTATAGAAGGAGATTGGTCTCCACATAACGTGCCTCCTTAGGAAAGGAGGAAATGCTCTCGAAAGGTTTTCAAGTAGTACTGTACATCTTATTTAGCAATATGTTCGTGACTAATGACGTAGCATAATGGTCAAGCGCATTACTTGCGCAGCAGGCGCCCTGTGATCAATCTCAGGAGCTTCCAATTTTTTTTTTTTTTTTTTTTTTTTTTTTTTTTTTTTTTTTTTTTTTTTTTTTTTTTTTTTTTTTAGGCTACGCCTTTAATTCAGGAACAGAGCGCTGAATAACAAAAAAACATGTACAGTGCTATCGGAAAAACTTTCGAGAGCGTTTCCTCCTTTCCTAAGGCCCACTCAGGCGAAATATTTCAGCTTGTTATGTGGAGATCCACCTCCTTCTACACACGTAACTTGGGCGAAATCGGCGGATCCCGACTGCCGACCTCCCTTTGTTAGGATATTCATACAAATGGAATAAGGGGAATAATCTTGCTGTTCTTGCTCTTAGGTTGGTAGTTTCTTGTATCTACCTTTCTCGGGTCGGTAAAGTAATTGTCCTCGTAAAGCGAACATTATGTTGCCAACATCAAAACATTACTCCTCCACTGCCGTAAGTAAAACTGAACCAGTCAAATCGATGACACTCATCCTGCCTCCTCCCCTTGTTCTATGCTGCTTAGGCAGGTAAAATTTTACTTACGGCAGTGGAGGCATAGTGTGCTAATGTTGGCAACGAATGCTCTTAGGATACGGTACTCAAATAGATTAAGGGGAATAATTATTTTCTGCTGTTCCTGCTCTATGGTTGACAGATTTTTCTATATGCCCTTCTACAATCTTTAAATTAATTATCCTCCTAAAGCAAATACAACTTTTCCAACATTAAAACGTAACTACATCACTGCCATAAGTAAAATATAATATATAGGTATGTTTTAAAGGCAATATTTATCTCCAGTGCTAAGAAATGGTCTGTGAATTCAAGGAGAGCTGATTTGCTAAAAAGGATGCAAAATCCTTCAATAAAAACTGCAGAATATCTAGTGTGCACTTTGAAGAAATAATGTTTGCTAACTTTTTGAAAAACCAATTAAACCCGATGCTTTACCAACATATTCCGAATCCACCAAAGTCAGTATCACTAAAAAGGAAATCACCTTCGGAAAGGACCAGTGGAATGCGTCCAGGCCCTAAGAAGGCTAAGTCTGACATACTGTTAAATCTGATGCATATAACATATGTTTTGTGGTGCTAATCCAGAATATATTTGTAAAGCAAAATTCATTACCACCCACTGAAACTAATACTTCTGTGAGGTACAAATGGTGTGTAATGTTCTAGTAAATGCATATTGACAAGGAAGACTAAGAGGAAAATGAACACTTTTTCCTTTGCTATAACTGAAACAATGTGTGCCACAATATGACAAGTACAGAGTTTATTATGTAGTTTTAAATGTTCAAATGTTTGTACAGCTTATGGGACTTAACTACGGGGTCATCAGTCCCTAAACTTACAAAATACTTATGAACTACTTACGAACTAGGACGGCACAAATATCCATGCCCGAGGGGGGATTCGAACCCCCGACCGTAGTGGCCGTGCAGACCGTGACTGGAGCGCCTCAGTCCCCTCGGCCGCCGCGACCGGCATGTAGTTTTATGTTTTCGCTACCTGTCCTTCACTTGTGTGTAATTGAACAGTTTTATATATGCCCAGACGTCATTAGTTCTGTGTAATCAAGTTGTACTGCTAAGTCTGACTCAATATTTTGTGCAAATTCCTTTGTGTCAAATAAAACTTGGCAGTTGTAAAGTCACTTTTTTGTTTATAACTAATTTCCCAAACATAACTTCGTGTTACTTGGGATTTTCCTATAGATAAAAACCAAATAAAACGATCATTAATTCCATCGTACATTTTCGTAGTTGTATTAAAATTAAGGCCTACTTTTCTTTCGTTGGATTACAATTAGGTGCAAGAACAGGGCGCAAAATAGAGGAGAGCATAATAAAAAGCCGTTTCTTTTCGTAAAAGTTGGTGATATCAGATGCAGTTCGTAAAAAGTCCATTTCCAGCCAAAGTACTAAATGGCTATAGTTCCGAGTTTACTGCTTTTCAATATGGCGTCGAGCGCAACGCTTGGTAACATACAGATCAAAGGCATCGCCCCCAGGTTTCCCTTCTCTATGCTCCCTATTCTGTTGTCATATGTCGTGCCACTAACGTCACCAGGACACCAGCACAGTTTTCCCGCGCGACCATAGCGTTGCTATTATGAGTGTATCTCCACACAAACGGTTTCCCACTGGCTCTTTATAGTTTGTGTATGTATGAAGTAGTTGTAAGTGATAAGTGATGGCTTATTAGTGACGACGGTGTGTTGTGCTGTTGCGCGTAGTACGAACCACAGTAAACAGAAGAATGCGATATTTCACAGATTTCAGAGAGATAAAGCGGTAAGGTTAAAGTGGATAAACGCATGTAAGCGATTAGATGCTCTCGACTCTGACACTGGTCGTGTATGTTCAGAACATTTTAAAGAGTCTGATTATGTTCGAGACTTGAAAAATGAACTTTTAAACCTTCCATTGAAACGTATATTAAAGGCAGGTGCGGTCCCTACTTAGATGCTGCCGAAGTGCATCGACATAGTCAAGACAGGTTCTTCTGAATGCCTTGAAGTCAGAACAGAAAGGCGGAACAACCAAAAAGAAGTACAAATTTTATTGTTAACAACAAATGACAAGGATGACAGCGTGAATTGCATAAACAATTCCGTTGAGGAAATCAGTAGGTGTATTATTTCCGAAACCCCCTCAGCGGGTACTTCCGTTGACAATGATGGAATAATTGTAGCTGAATTCACTAAAGAAGTTGACCATTTAAGAAGTGAGAACAATAAACTAATACATGAAATAATTATTTACTTCGACATGTACACAACATTCATACCCAGCAACATATGATCTAAAATGAATATTACGCAAAGTCTACGCAATGCGTCTTTACCTCTACAAAATCGTAACATTTTCTGCAACCATTTAGTTCATTTATACAGCAGAAAAAAAGTATGCAGAATAATTAAAAAATTCAGTCCTTCATCGAGCGAAGATGTCAAGCTTGTAAGATGTAAAAATATCAAATTTTTTTTACCAAAAAGTTTTCTTGCAATCGTTTGATAAGTTTTTCGAGGCAGCCATTCGTGTCAGCTCTGGTCAGCAGGTGACATCACAGAGCACGGCCTGGCCTCCCCACCTGCACGTGACCCCTACCGTCTATTCTAGTATCCGTGCTGACAGCCGTATGGTGGCGACCGGAGTGTTCAAATAGTGCTCCCTAAGCATACCGCGATACTAGGCACACGTTTTTCGAGTATGTACGCTAGATGTACTTGTTAAATAGGGATGCGTAATAATAAATAAAGCCTGGCAAGTGTGTATCTCTCTCAGAGGTGGGGATGTGGATGAGTTCTCCCAATCGATGCCCTGAGAGGAGTGTCTCTGCAGGTATGTGGTGTCTTTTGTGCAAGCATCAGGGCGTGGTGCAGCTGTCAGCATCTTCGCCAACATTTCTGCACTGTAGTGGGGGTATATCTGCAAGGAAACAGGCGGGTCCGGTATGCGAGAGTGTCCATTCTACTGCTGGTGTGGCCGCGTGTGTGTGGTTCTCTACCTGCTGTCGCCGCTCGCCTTACCACAGATGGCAGTGTGTGACGGTTCCAGAGGAGCTGTGTGTTTACTTGGTGCACTGTTGATGTTACAATGTGCATGTCATGTGGGATTGTGCGTGTGTGTGTGTGTGTGTGTGTGTGTGTGCATGTATGTGTGTGTGTGTGTGTGTGTGTGTGTGTGTGTGTGTGTGTGTGTGTATGTGTGTGCATGTTCATGTGTATGGATCTCTTGCGACCACATACGATGTCTCACGATTGTCTCTAGGATCAAACTGACTGAGATTTCGTTAAGTTTGTTTGTTAAGTTTGTTAAGCTTAAGGGACTTAACTACGGGGTCATCAGTCCCTAAACTTACAAACTACTTATGAACTACTTACGAACTAGGACGGCACAAATATCCATGCCCGAGGGGGGATTCGAACCCCCGACCGTAGTGGCCGTGCTGACCGTGACTGGAGCGCCTCAGTCACCTCGGCCACCGCGGCCGGCACTGAGATTTCTGCCAGTTTAATAGTGGGGGAGGGGAACCACGTGATCTAGCAGTCATTTCAAGTCCGGAGGACGTTTGGACAGCTCTGCTATAAACAAAATTTAATGTAGTAATGTAAAATTACCTCGAACCCATTCTGATGGCTGGATGGTGGTCGGCGGGGAGAGGGGGGGGGGAGGAGTACAAAGAGCTATAACTTTCGTAAAAAAAATAGACGAGTTCAAATAACAAAAAATTCTATGGAGGAGATTGTATTACAAATTGTATTTCAATAAGTACAAGTAGCTATAACGCTCGTAAAAATAATAATTACACGAGTTTTGAGGGAAAGAATTGCATTCATTCATTTAATATTAAGTATGATTTGATATGCAAATTAAATAATCAGGGTGGTGTGTTGCGGACAAATCCGTATCTGTTGGGGGTGGCAGTTGGGCAATTGAGCATCTCTTGGAGGTGGACAAGTTAGGAAATTGTTAATACATATTAATAGGATGCTGCAGTTAATTCGATATGCAAATTAGAAATAAAAATTAATCAGGTGTGGTGGTGGGGGGAGTGGGGCGGTGGGGAGTCTGGGAGCTGTGGTCTCTCAAGCTGGTGTTGTTTAGAAGATTCAAACTCTTGTGTTGAGTGCAGTATCATGGTTAATGTTATCAGTTAAAAGACGAGTCTTGACAGGCCAGAGGAGCAGGCCCCCAAAACGACAGGGGTGGTGAGGGAAGAAAGTCCACATCTGCTCGACGTGGCATCTCTCAGGGGTCGACAAATGTGGACCTGTAGGAGGTTTTCCCCAGTCCTCTGAAGTTGTTATTGTTGAACAACATTTCAGACTCTCGCTAAGAGTAATATCATCTTTGATGTAAATCATCCTTAGGAAGACCATTGTCCAAGGGTGGAGGTGTGAGGGTGGAAACCAGGTAAGTGGACACCAAACCGCCGTCATCTTGAATTTTGTGGTAGGCACCCATGGGGTGCAGTAGGTTTTCCCCGGCCACCATCTTAGCTGCCAATCACCTGGAGTATGCCGCACAAGCAGCAACTACTCAAAGGCTACCTCATCTCAAAGTAATGCAAAAATAAACAGTATACTTTTGTTAACCCTCGAGCGGTCGCACTGGCGCACGGAGTGCGCCATAGTTAAATAAACATTGTTTTCGTTATGTTGGTAACAATTCAGACGTTTGGAACTCTAGCTATTCCTCCACTGTTATCCTCACTATTGTTGTGTACAGTCTGGTAATTGTCGGTGCTCAAGAAAATTCTTAACAGGACAATTTGTGAAACGTTGTCATAACTGGCAGTGCGCCGTGCGACTGGTCATGTAAGTATTTTTTTTACTTTCTCAAACGTAGTGTTATATTTCAGTTACATTATTCCTATGGGCGGTTCATGAGAATATGCTTGATATTGCGTTAGATTATAATGCCACGAAGGGGGACATTGATACAGTCGACCAGATGTGCGGCACATATTCTGTGGCTCGTATTACGAGAAGCTGGCCCTTGGTAATCTTTTTCGCTCTAATGGACATTGCAGGCATCAACGCCCAGATCCTATTTTATTCAAATGAACAAAATCATAAGGTATCAAGAAGGATTTTTCTAAAGATCTAGGCTTGTGATCTCACGAAAGCACATGTAGTAGAAAGGGCCAAAATTCCAAGCCTTCCTAAGTATATAACGTCGTTCCTTCAAAGATACCAGACAACATCTGAGCAACTTGTGCAGCCTTCTTCTAACACACGACGAGGTGTATTATTTGTGGAAGAGCCGAGAATGTTAACACAACAATAAAGTGTGATTCAGGTAAGAGTTTTGTTTGCTGGAAACATGAGATTATTAGTTACTCGTGTGAAAAGTGACATGTTGCAACTACAGACTCAGAAGACTAGAGATATTACACTTGACCTCTCTGAAATTACTGACTTGGGCTGTCTGTAAGCTGTTACAACAACATTTCAGTAGACATTCAGTACGAACATATTTGTTTTCAAAGCTGATAGTAAAACATAATCTTTTGTCAGTGAAATTGTATGATTGAAATTCGTGGATTTTCATCTACGTTTATAATAAGTGCCATTAACTGTCAAATTAATTAATGAACCATTTCTTTTTGTAATGACAGTGATGTATATACATATTTCTTGACTAGACGTGTAGTATTTGGAATTGTAGTGTCGAAATAAATTCGTATTAATTAGCCAAAAATGTGTAATATTTCGATACTATTAATACCTGAGTGAGTGATAGTACATCAACCTTTCAGAAAATTAACTATAAACATTAGTACTGTCATGAGTTCATGTGAAAAGTGCAATAGAACTGATTCAATGTACGTGGCGCACTCAGTGCGCCACGCGACCGCTCCTGCACCGTGAAAATGCGCGACTGCTCGAGGGTTAATTGCCTTACTACAGTTAATGATAACAATAACTAAAATCTGGGTGAAGTAGAAGCACTTTCAGAAGTTTTGGAAAACAAATATTAAAAATTCCAAAATTAAATTTTGAGATCCTACTGGGTGATTTTAATGGATTAATAAGGAGGTAAAAACTTCTATAAGAATAGTAGGAGACTATCCAGCTCATAAAAGAATGAACAAAAATAGGATGAGACTAACCATTGTGAGACATTTCAGTTGAAGTTAATGGCAACTTTCTTCACAAAAATTGCCAAGAAAGGTGAAACAGAGATATCTCCGAATCCAATGCTCAAGGACTTCCAGTGAGATCATGTGGCTACTTCTAAAAGCAACATTAAACAAATCATTAGTGTAAAAGTAATACAAAAGAGATAATTCTATTATTATCATTACCTGACTAATATTAAACTGAAATTTCTCCCTAAACAAAAGCAAATCAGACGGGGAAAATTGATTAAATACAACACAGACTTGCTCAAGATCTCAAAGAAGGGAATAAAACATTTTCAAGAAGAAATTACAATGTCTAAATATGGTAAATGGGAAGAATTATCCATTTAAATCAACAAGACAGTGAAGAATGTTTTTGAATCAACATAAATGGAGTATAAAATTTGTTGACATGAAACCTGTGAATAGTTAGTTGCAGAAAGAACAAAAGAGTGGGAAAATTGTAAATATTCTGGAAGGATTGAACATCTTGACAAATTAAAAATGCAAAGGAAAAAAACACAAGAATAATAAAGAGTGCTACACTATCTTTTGAGAAATCAGAACTTCTTGAAAAAAAATGCCACGTTAAAAACAGATCCCAGAATTTCTATCAGATATTTAAAAATCACCTATATAGCTACCAGGCTCGTTTTGTATGGTATTGTGTTACAAATGTTTCTGTATTGTAATGAGGCTACACTGTAATCTTAAAATACACTTGATGTGACCAATATTGCCCCAAACAGTGACCAAAGGATCAGTAAATAAATAAATAAAGTATTTGCTTCAGAGATGAAAGTAGTAAAATAGGCCTAAACAATACTCTGAATTGTGAAATACTAAAATAGTGCTTTGAAAAATTTTTGAACTGTGAAGAACTGAACTGTAAATTTCCAGATCTTCATTAAAACATAGGAGAAGATCTGCCAGCTACATCTGGAGAAAGTAAAGACGCAATAAGTACCCTGAAACACTAAAACGTCAGTGGATAAGACTCAATTACAGCTGAACTCATAAAATGAGCTCAACAAAAATTACAGAGCTTGAGATCATGTTTGAAGAAATGCAAAACATTAGAAAGTGGCTCTAATCCATCCTTTGCGCAAGAAAGATGATAAGGAGGATGTAAATAACTACAGAGGTAAATATTTGTTGCTAGTGGGCTATAAATCATTTTCAACAATATTACTAAATAAAATAGAAGCAACGCCTGGTAGCCATTTGGGAGAATATTAGCATGACCTAAAAAGGGCAGATCTTCTTCAGAACAGATTTTCAACCTCAAACCCATTCTCTGTCATAGACTTAGAAACTCCAAAGACATAGTTGTAACTTGGATACATTTTAAAAAGGCACTTGATTTGGTTGATAGAGAACACTAGATAAACCGATTCGAGATTTTGGCATTAAAACAAAACTTGCAGACCTAATTCATGAATTGCTCACACACACAAAATCGAAAGTAAAGTTTTGGAGTAAAATATCTAAGGCATTTGACATACAGACAGGTGTAAGGCCTGATAGCCTGTTTCCACTCCTCTTCAACTGCCTCCTAGAGGAAATAGTAAGAGAATGGAAACATAAACTGTCACCACTAAGACTTGGGACTAAGGAAAAAGGTATTAAAATTCACTGTCTAGTATTTGCAGATGATGTTTCCATTAATGCTGAAAACTTATCAAATGCAGAAATACAAATCACTCTCCTAGAAGAAACAGCCAACACAGCATGTCTAAGAATTTCAGTAGAAAAAGATAAACGAAGTTTATGAGAAACATAAAAAAAATTCTCCAGTATCCTAGTAAAAGACATTGTGCAGATAAAGAGGATAAATAAATTTAAATATTTTGGAGAAACTAATCAAGAAAATTAGTTAGAAAAATTAGCTGTAAAAGAAACAGTATCTAAAACATAGCATATGGGATAATGAGGACCATTTGCAACAAACGGTCTATGTCTAAAAATTTTAAAATACAGCAGTACAACACAGTAGTGAAACCAGAATGTTGTAATACAATTAAATGTTTGTTTTTTAATTATAAACTGAACAAACTTGAGGTTCTGGGTAGAAAATTCATTCGAAAAATACAGAGTTATGGAAATTAAGACGTTTATCACAATATATAAATAGCTATTTTGGACATTTATACAGAATGAACTCTAAGAGGTAAACCAGACTACTTATAAAATAGCTCTGGAACAAGAAGCCAACAATAGCTTGGTTTCAAAAAGTTAGGAACAATTTGAAAAGAAATAACATAAGTGAAAAAGAAGCAACAGAAAGAGAACTTTTTAAGAAGAAAGTGTTGAAACTGGAAGGATTCCAAGGCAGGAGGGAGAAGAAGACAGAGAGTAAATGGTGTGAGGAGAGAAAAAGGATACTTTGTGAAAAGATGAAGGAATACTGGGGGAAAAGAAAGGAGAACAAAGGAAAAGCATAGGAAACGGTAGATGCCCCAAATGGAGAAAGAAAGAAGAAGTTGAAATTAAAGTTTATATATGTGCCTACTGGGTTAAGTTACTGTAACATTCAAGTTCATGAAATTGAAACTTATAACAGGGCTTTATTCATTTTGTTTTAATTAGGTTCAAAGTGAGGTCAAAATTTTTCAGATTATGCAGTGCACTGCATTAAACACTTCGATCATTTTCTGTCGAATTTTTACTAGTTTCTGAATTACACTGAAGGGCCATAAAACTAGGATAGGCACTTTAATGGAAACACTCAGAGGACAGCACTGCAGTAGGCAATGCCTATATATAGAACAACGGGTGTCTGACGCAGGAGTTAGATCAATTATTGCTGTTAAAAGGGCAGGTGAGGGTGGAAACCAGGCAAGTGGCCACCAAACCGCCGCCATCTTGAAATTTGTGTTAGGTTTTCCCTGGCCGCAATCTTAGCTGTCAATATCCTGGAGTATGCCCCGCAAACAGTAACTACTGAAAGCCTACCTCATCTCAAAGTGACATGCAAAAATAAACAATATACTTTTGTTAATTGCCCTACTCCAGCTAATGATAATAATAACTATTTAAGTGAGTTTGAACGTGACGTTATAGTCGACGCACAACAGAAGGGATGCAGCAACTCCAAGGTGCACAATGAATATTGGAAATGCGGTAAAACATCAAACCTCTGGCATAGCTTAGATCGGAAAAAGATCCTGTAAGAATGGGACCAATGGCAACTGAACAAATTCGTTCAACATGATAAAAGTGGAACCCTTTCACACATTGTTGCAGATTTCAATGCTGGACCATCATCAAGTGTCAGAATGCAAACCATCCAACGAAACATCATGGATATCTTGTACCCTTACTGACTGCATGAGACAAAACTTCACACCTCACCTGGGCCTATCAGTGCTGACACTGGACTGTTGATGACTGGAAACACGTTGCCTGCCGTAATGAGTGTCATTATCAGTGGTATCGAGCAGATGGCCGAGTATGGTATGGAGATAACCTCATGAATCTATAGAACATACATGTCAGCAAGGGACTGTTCAAGTAGGTGGACGCTCTGTAGTGGTGTGGGGCGCATGCAGTTGGTGTTATATGAGACCCCTGATATATTTGTATACGACTCTGACAGGTAAAATGTACACGCTGATCACCTACATACATTTGTGTCCATTGTTCATTCCAACTGACTTGGGCAATGCCAGCAGGAAAATGCAAAATCCCACACTTCCACAATTGTTACAGAGTGTTACCAGACAACATCAAATGTCTGACAGATAGCTAACCAGCATGAGTGACAACCCCTTCTACTTAGTAGATGAATTTTTACGTAGAAATAAGTAGTCTTCCAACTCCATGAACCACAGACATTGCCGAGGTGGGGTGGCTTGCTTGTCTCATTGATGCAGATAGCTGTACTGTAGGTGCAACCACAGCGGGGGGATATCTGTGGAGGGGCCAGACAATCATGTGGTTCCTAAAGATGGAATCAGTAGTTACAGGGGCAACAGTCTGGATGATTGACTGAGCTGGCCTTTTAACATCAGCTAACATGGCTTTGCTATGCAGCTACTGCCAACGGCTGAAAGCAAGGGAAACTACAGCCGTTTCTTTTCCTGAGGACATGCAGCCCTACTGTATGAGCATATGATGATGGCGTCTTCTTGGGTAAAATATTCCGGAGGTAAAATAGTCCTCCATTCGGATCTCCAGGTGGGGACTACTCAGGACGAAGTCATAAGCATAACAGGCATTCTACAGATCGGAGTATGGAATGATCTAACCCTTAATCGCATAGGTAAGTTAGAAAATTTGAAAAGAGAAATGGATAGGTTAAAGTTAGATATGGTAGGGATTGGTGAAGTTCGGTGGCAGGATGAACAGGATTTCTGGTCAGGTGAGTACAAGGTTGCAAATACAAAATCAGTTGGTAACGCAGGAATAGGTCTGCTAATGAATAAGAAAATAGAAATGCGGGTAAGTTACTATGAACAGCATAGTGATCGCATTATTGCAGCAAAGATAGACAAAAAACTAATAGCAACCACAGTAGTGCAATTTTATATGCCAACTAGCTCGGCCGATGATGAGGATATCGAAGGTATGTATGAGGAGATAAAAGAAATCGTTCAGAAAATTAAGGGAGACGAAAACTTGATTGTGATGGGGGACTGGAACTCGGTAGTATAAAGGGAAGAGAAGGATATTTAGTAGGGAATATGGACTGGGAAAAAGGAATGAAAGAGGAGATCGCTTGTGGAATTTTGTGCAGAGCACAATTTAATGATCAGCAACACTAGGTTTAAGCATCATGAAAGAAGGCTGTATATGTGGAAGACACCAGGAGACACTGGAAGGTACCAGATTGGCTTTATAATGGTAAGGAATAGATTTAGAAACCAGGTTTTAAACTGTATGACATATCCCGGGGCAGATATAGACTCTGACCACAACTTACTGGTTATGAACTGTAGATTAAAACTTAAGAGACTGCAGAAAGGTAGAAAAGTTAGCAGATGGAACCTGGACAAATTGAAGAAACCAGAGGTGGCTGAGAGTGTCAGAGAAGACATTAAGCAAGGATTGGCGGCAATAGGGGAAAGTAATACAGTAGACAAAGAAATGGGTAGGTCTGAGACATAAAGGAGTGAAGGCCGCAGAGGATCATAAAGGCAATAGGACAAGGCTTAATAGAAATACCTGGATAACCACAGTCTAAAATAACCAGAGTCACGACACTCCCACAGATTCTTGTTATATGCTGCAACAGCAGCGCTCCAAGTGGCCGGAAAGCTACATTTCTGAATATGATATGGGATCAGTGGGAATAGTGTCAGGTATATTGATTTTAACATACTGTTTATATTAGGAAACGTATGTAGTGCCATACATATAGGAAATAATTTTAAAATAGCTCAACATTTCTCTTCCTTAGGTTTCCTAAGATCTCTCAAGGTACGAAACGTTACCTTACACTACAGTTTCTTTACAATTATCTTGTAACATACAGGCTTTAACTGAATAATTTCATTTTCGATTAAAAATTTAAAAAAAATGGCTCGAAAGCACCGGAAGACCTGATCTTTAGCAGAGAGATGCTTTCTACACAGAAACGTTAAGATTTCTTTCGGTAAAACTTTACGACGCTTCTCGCCTGGCTTAAGTACTTAATTTTGGCAACAGATGAACAATGAAGTATAGGATTGCCAGAACTGCTTTAATATTTTTCACGAGCTACAGAGTAAATGTTATTGCTGCTTGTTTCACTTGCAACAGAATTAATACTGCATCTGCTCTATGGGTGACATGTTCTTGTATGAACCCTTGTCTATTCAGAAAAACATAATTTTCGTTTTAATTGAAGTTGTCAAGACAAAGCCTTTTATTGGTTATCTGAGTTGCTGCCATTTACAACATAACCACTGGAGCCCAGCGAGAACCGTTGTACAATTTAACTTTTCTTTCCAGTAAAATCGGTAGAATGTGGGAAAAATATGTAGAATGCAATAACTATAGCATTTAACGTACCAAATCACCTACCACAGTTGGAGCTGGAGCAAAAACATCAGAGAGGTGGCAATAAAACGACAAAAGCAATCAAACTGTTATCCAACAAAGAACACCCCAATTCTATAATTGTTGCTACATATGAACCACAGACAGCAAAAATCATGAAAACATTGGCTTTTAAAGCCAAAGTAATAACACTCAAAAGATTATGCACGCATGAGAAAGATGAGTGAGGTGTAAAAATGTGGGATCCTTAGACATTGATACACATCAAAAAACTGCCTGTCATAGTAAGAAAAGACCATATTAGAAATTTACTATTCTCTTCTGTTTATATTCTACCTACTTTCAGCGAAATAAATTGCAAATACGCACATATTAGTAAGTATTTGTTCATGACAAAGTTGTTCTTTATACCACTGAATCAGTTAAATTCGGCTGTTTTTACTTTAATTTCTGTATTATGTATATCTCTTGATATTTTACTAATGATTATAATGCAAAAATTATACTAACTATTTCGTTAATTACATAAAAACAATTATAAACAAACATCACTACTTCGAAATTAATTGGTAAAGAAGAAAATATAAAAATTCAGCAAGTGAAGCCGGAAAAAGACAGTACAAACGTCTAAAAAATGAGATTGACAGGAAGTGTACACTGGCTAAGCAGGAGTGGCTAGATTACAAATGCAGAACTGTATAAGAATGTGTAACTAGGGGAAAGATAGATCTGAAAATTACAGAACTATCAGTTTAATAAGACATAGTTCCAAAATACTAACATGGATTATTTACAGACGAATGGAAAAACTTGTGGAATCCGACATTGGAGAAGATCAGTTTCGGTATAGGAGAAATGTAGGAATAGGGGAGGCAATACCCACATTACGACTTATCTTAGAAGAAAGGCTAAGGAAAGGCAAACCTACATTTTTAGTATTTGTAGATTTGGAGAAAGCTTTTGACAATGTCGACTGGAATACTCTCTTTCACACTCTAAAGGTAGCTGGGGTAAAATATAGGGAGCAAAGAGTTATATTCAACCTATACAAAAACCAGACAGCAGTTATTAGAGTCGAAGAGCGAGAAAGGAAAGCAGAGATTGGTAAGGGAGTAAGACGGGGTTGTGGCCTTTCCTCAACGTTGTTCAATCTATACATTGAGCAAGTAGTGAAGGTATGCAAGGAGAAATTTGGAGAGGGAATTTAAGTTCAGGGAGAAGAAATAAAAAACTGTACAGTTTGCTGATGACATAGTAATTTTGTCAGACATTGCAGAGGATCTTGAAGAGCAATTGAATAGAATGGACAGTGTATTGAACGGAACATATAAATGAACATTACCAAGCGTAAAATGAGGGTAATGGATATAATGTCAGAAAATAAGCCGATGCTGAAGGACACACCAGATGTATTGGCCGTTAATGTTTTATTTTTAAAAAAAACACAGATCGATTTCAATCACCTAGTGATGGGTAGTAAAATAACTTCTGATGGCCAAAGTAGAGAAGATATAAAATGCAGAATTGCTATGGGAAAAAAAGTATTTTGAAAAGCAGAACTTGTTAATATCCAATATTAACCCAGATGATCCTGACATCCTTCCAGAAGGATGCTGTTTCGTTGTTGTTTTTTTTTACATTTAATGTAAATTGTATCCTTTTGGCAAAAAAGCACTTTTTTCAACATCTGACTGTCACTTGCATTTCGATCACTGACATGCATATACTGACAATCATTGTTTTAGCACGTTATTCTGTGTTAGTCACATTTGAAGAAAGGGATTCAGAAGCAACGTATGAGTTAACTCATGATTTTGGGTGTGTAAGTACTTACACATCAATTTTATATTTATTATTCAGAAACAAATGGATGGCTTTACAATTAAAATGTCATATCTAATATGTAATGTAAGTGTTTTCATGTTTACTTGGTTCCAAAAGGACGGCATATTATGCCGAGACTAAGGGTTCAATTCGTGTAAAATCACTGTTGCAGCATTTGAACGATCTATTACAGATGTAATAAACTATCTTTTAAACCAGAAGTAACCGAAAAAAATCAGGAACAATTTAAATGTTAGGATGTCCTTTCTGAAAGCATTTGTTTGGATTGTAGCATTGTATGGTAGTGAAACGTGGACGATAAGGAGTTCAGGCAAAAAGATGATGGAATCTTTCGAAATGTGGTGCTACAGAAGAATGATGAGAATTAGATAGGTAGATCGCGTAACTAATGATGAGGTGCTTAACCGAATTAGGGAGAAAAGGAGTTTCTGGAATATCCTGACTAAGAGAAGGGATATATTGATGGGACACATTCTGAGGCACCGAAGACTCATCAATTTAGCATTAGAAGGAAGTGAGTGGGGTAAAAATTGTGGAGGGAGACCGAGGGCCGAATACAGTAAGCCGATTCAAAAGTATTTTCAGGTGAAGAGACTTGCACTGGATTAGGGTAGCTTGGAGAGCTGCATCAAACCACTCCGCAAAGTGAAGACCAGAACACAACAACAGTAGTTTTACCAAATAAATAAATAAATGAATAATGAAAAATAAAAATCTATGTCATGTAATGTTACCTTTTACTAAATTGAAACATTACACATCATTATGAAATTTCCTATGCATGATCTATGGAACAAGTATTAATCAAACCTAGTGACTCCAGAAATACTCTTCTGAGATTAAACACCTCCGCTGGTCACCGAACCCCCCAGCAATGACCATTATAGGGCATATCTGCAATGACTTGCATCATTCAAATGCACCCACTCAAGCAGAAATTTGGATAGCACTGAAGCATGTCAAGAATGGGAGGACCAGATAATAAAACATCTGAATGTTGAAAACAGACTTGGACACAAATTTAGAGTTATTGTGCATCCTCTTAGTGAAGATATGGAAAGAGGACAAAGTGCCAACAGACTGGGAACGAGGTATTATCGTGAAAATACCCCCCCCCAAAAAAAGTAGATTTTACTAACTGTAACAACTGATGGGACATTACACTGATGTCAGTACTAAGTAAGGATTATTTTAAATCGCATTAAGGATCCTGTGGAAGCTCAACTGAAGAGGCGGATTTTATAGAACGTTGAAGCTGTGTAGACCTTATCAATACTCTCCTAATTATTCTAGAGCAAAGTGCGGAGTGGCAACACACTCTCTACCTTACCTTCATTGACTGTGAAAAGGCTTTCGACTCTGCCAATCGAAGAGTCATGTGGGATACACTTGCAAAGTATGACATCTCAACGAAGATCATTAACATCATCAAGGATGTGTATCAGGACTATGAATGTCAATGGAAAACTGACATAGCCTTTTCAAGTTAATTCGGGGGTACAACAAAGGTGTATTCTTTCGCCAACATTATTTCTTTTGGTTTTGGATCATGTGATGAAGAGATTGGTGAGGGGAGTTGTGCAATAGGGGATACGGAATATGTTCGAAGATCTAGATTTCGCAGGCGACATCTGCTTAATGACACAGAGATCGAGAATTCGAAGAGAAAGTGGCCAGATTACGGAGTGAGGGAGAAGCTGCAGGTGTCAAGATAAATGTTCGCGAAACCAAAGAAATGCAGATAAACTCGACCATCATGACTAGGCTGGCCATTAATGGAGAGAATGTAGGACTGGTCCAATCTTTCCTCTATCTCGGAAGTATGTTCACGGCTAGAGAAGGTGTTGTGGAGTACGTCCGTAGTCGCATCCGCAAAGCAAATGGTGCATTTTTACAGTTGTACCCAGTTTGGAGAAATAGAAGCATCTCAAAGAAAACTAAACTCCGACTGTTCAATAGCAATGTGAAGGTACTTCTGATGTATGGTTGTGAAACTTGTAAAGTGACTAACCACATAAAATACCAGCTCCAATTTTTTATTAACGGTTGTCTCCAGCATATTTTATACGTGAGATGGTTAAATATAATGACAAAGGAAGATCTTTGGAGAGAGACAAATTAGCAACAATCAATAAATAAATGAAGGAAAGAAAATAGAAATGGATTGGGCATACATTGAGCCTCATAGAGCTGTTGAAAAGGTGGCGTTGGTCTGGGACCCTCGAGGAGTTAGAAAACGCAGTCGACTCAGACATACCTGGAAAATAACGGTCAAGAGAGAAGCTGCAGAGGATGGGAAAACCTGGAGTGAAGTGAAGCAACTTGCTGGAAATCGTATCAGGTGAAGATATTTTGTTTTAGCCCTACGTTCGAGAGGGAACGATAGAAATTAAGATTGAAGAAATATAAGATTGTATCATGCTGTTCATAAAAGATCTCCTCCCCCTCTTTCTCATATGGATTTAAGGAGAACCCTGCATGATGGATGGTGTCAGCTCCTTCCAGTACCACTATTTCAGATCAGATTAGTTGTTCGTTCCATAGATCCATGTTGAGCATTATAGAAATTAGTCAGGTTCATGCCATGTTGTGGCACTTCTGCGTACTCCCAGGGGTTCTAAGCGATATTAAACATGTGTATTAGTTTCTTTAGCTCTTCAATGTATAAAGGCAGTTAGTAAATTTATAAAAGTAATTAGGAAATTCATAACAAAGATACAATATTTAGGACACGAATAATGATAATACCCTAAATCAAAGTACTTTTCAGATGTTTGTAATTCTTATGGGACGAAACTACTTTGCTCAAAAGTCCCTAGAGTTACAAACTACTTAAACTAAGTTAAACTAACTTAAGGACAACACACACATCCATACCCGAGGGAAGATTTGAACCCCCGATTTGGGAGGCCGCGTAATCTGTCATGTGGCGCCCCAGACCACTCATCTACTCCCACACGGCAAAGTACTTTTCGCTGACAACTGAAACATCATAAACTACTGTATTTATTTGCAGAAGTGAATTGCATGTCATATTGTTTTTAGTTTAATATCTTCGTATTTTAATACTGTGCATGCAACATGTAGGCCTATAGGTTGCTTTTTTTCAGTATTCATCATCATTTGATCCATACAACAAAAGTACTGTCCAAAGTTTAAAATATGCTATATAGAAATGAAAGTGCCAGAGAAGAAATGCATACTGTATTATTGATCCATTTGGAAACGTTTACAACTCAATATAGTCGCCTGATACTGACATTCCAGGAAAAAGGTACTTATAGCATCTGTTTTTAGTGGAAAAAAAGTGATTGTAATTCAAATATGAATAATGTATTAACGGAAAATAACAGTATATATCAGTGCAATGTGCCGCTAAAACTAATAACTTTTGACTTCCTTTCAAGTTTATTTCAAACAAAATGAATAAAAGCTATGTTTAAACTAATATAGTTCCAGTTAGCAAAACAACGCTGCACTATCTTTACCCAATCGGTAAATAATCCCTCGGTGTCGTAGTATGTAATAACATTCGAATGCTAGTTGAAAAGACACATGATGAGAAGGAATAATTTTTCATGTTAACCGTAATACTGTAATTAATGCTGTTCCTGCTATATGATTGATAGGTTCTTGTATGTACTCTTGTCCAGTAAGAAAATTAATTATCCTAGCGAAGCGAAGATTTAGTCGCCAACATTTAACTCACTACACGACCGATGCTCTAAGTAAAATTTAACGGACCTTTTTCTACGAAATCGAGTACTTGTATCACTGAACTACACTCAATAGCTTTCAAATGTTTACTGTGATGTGAGTTATGTCGCTTTCTTATTAAGACGAGTGTTGGTTTAAAGTCAATATATGGCGATAGGGACCGTCCTGTGTGCCTTTCTATATGATTTCATGAAGCCAATCAACATGCAAAGCCTCTCCGAAGCGATGGGCAGTTCGAAGTTTCCTATCTCTCAAAGAATGTCTTTGTTAAAAACACTGTCAGTCGTCAGAGATATTTGGCGTGCGTAGTCATGGATAGTAGAAGTAAATAAACAAATCAGTGTGTATACAATATTGAAATATAATAAATGTCATTGTGATTTAAACGTCAATGTAATGGTGATAGCAAGTTGTTTTTTAGCAGCTGCCTCGAAACAGAAGGTAGTCATTTATAAAACGTTTCCAAATAGCACTATAAACTGTCAGAAATATATTTCTTTCTAACGTAAAATGTATTGAATAGCATTTGACGTAATTCATAAATAACATCAGTACCAAACCAGCGGTAACTCCGTTCTAGAACGGTCTCACCAATCAGCTTTCTAGTACATCGAAATAATTCAAACCGTCAATGATCGAATGCATCATTTTGTAGTAATATCGTTAACTGATACTGTATCATTGAAATTTGATAAACCTTCCGTTAACATATTTACTTACCAAATAATATGATCCATTGTTCTCTTCGATGAACAGTCAAATGGATTGTACATGTAATAACCAGAACCCTTAAATGTTTAATACATGTAACGAATATGTAGCGACCCCCAGCATAAGACAAATGATGATGGTCTTGCAGTACCAACCATCTGATTTTATTGTCAAAAGTTATTTCACTTGATTCTTTACAGATAATAATTTTTTTTTAGTTATTTGTTGTCCGGTTTTACAATGTAATTTAGTTTACATTTTCAAGTACCCCAAGATTATACATTACAATATTTATATTAATATTATTACATTATTATTTGTTAGACATTATTTTATTTTCATTCACCATTTTTCTCTATCTGCCCATAAATTTTCTTCTATGTATTCCTTTTCCGGGTAGACGCATAAATTTCTTGCCTCCATGTAGTTGGTGGTTACCCTTTCTTCTTTCTCCCTGGTGGCTCCCACTCCATTATTCTTTGTGGTAGTCTTTCCTTTGACATACTTTTTGTATGCCCTTAACATAAAAGTTGTTTTCCTTCTATAATTGATTTTTAATGTCCATTTTCTTCCTAATTTTTTCCCACTTTGATATTCCTGCAGATTGTATCCAAAAGGTCTTCTCTGTTACCATCAACCTCTTTTCTATGTGCAATTTAAGTGTCCATACTTCTGATCAATATGTCATGATGCTTCTAATGATTGTATTGAAGATTTTTCTTTTTGTTTTCTTTCTTACCTGTTGATCCCATAAGAAACCATTTAATGTTCCAATTTAGTGCATTTATTCTTGCATTAATTTCCTTGTCTTGTTTGCCATCTTGTGTGATGATTGCTCCTAGGTATTTGTATTCTTCAGTGTGTTTAATTGTGCCCATTCCTCCTTCCAGTGTTAAGTCTTGGTTTGGTAAAACTGCAGAGTCTGTTGACTGTGTTTTTAGCATGTCTTGTATGTTGGCAACTGTAAATAGATCATTTCTGAACCGGAGATTAAGGCGCTACGCGCCCTCACACACTTAAAAACCTTCTTGTTTAACCTATACCTAACCTAACTTTAACTTAGAATGATCACTGTTTCGTACAGATCACAAAATAAATAAAACGTATACCTACTCTATGGTTGACTGTTGTGGTATTGCCAACATTTGCGAAGCATGCGCAACAGACTCTGCAGTTTAGCCCTTGGTTTATGGCTCCTGTTATCATGTATTTTGTTTTATTTTTGTTGACCTGAAGCCCCGATTTTTATATTCCTGTATTAATTTCCTTGTAATGTGTTCTATGTCATCTTTATTCTGTGTCAAAATTAACTGGTCATCAGCCAGTTGTAAGGAGTATATAGTGATATCATTTACAGGGATTCCCATGTTTTTGCATTTTCTTTTCCAATTTTCTAGTGTGTATTCGGTATATATTTTATAAAGTTTTGGTGACAAAGAGCATCCCTGACATAATCCTTTTGTTACTTTAAATCCAGGTGAGAAATATTTTTGTATTTTTATTCTTTCCGTTGAGTTCTCCCAAAAGTTCTGAATTGCTTTAATTATGATAAGACTAACGTTATTTGCTTTTAATGCTTTCCACAAGTTACATAATGGTATATTATCATATGATTTTTCTATATCAACAAAAGCTAAATGAAGTGGTTGATTTCAAACTGTTTTCTTTTCTATTTTTTACTGTAAGTAAAATACATTATCTATAGTTGATCTCCCTGCTCTGAATCCAGCCTGCTCTTCACCCTCCATCCCCTTAAATTCCATTTCTGAAAAATGTTTTATAATTCTTCCATAAAGTCTGCTAAATACCTTCCTCTGTAGTTTTTGCAGCATCCGCTAGTTTTGGTCTACCCTGGTATTTTATTTCCCCGGTGCCCACTATATCTACTGAGCATTTCCCTATCTGCCATGTAAGGAGGTACCTGATGGGAGACTAGCAACTCCACACAGGTATATATCATAATATTGAGATATTTTATAAATGGTATAGAGTCCATTAAAAGTGTCGTTATATGGTTCTACATGTATATAGTATTGTGAAGGGTATACTCATATTGTCTAACGTTATATGGTTCTACATGTATATAGTATTTTGAAGGGTTTGACTCATTTTGTCTAATGTTAGTTTCTTCTTTCACATTGTTTTGTACAAATGACTTCATGCAGTTCGTTGAATAAGAAGTATATACTTTTTAATTTATTTTGGAATGTATCATGGCAGTTGTAATTACCGTATTTACCTGAATATAAGACAACCCCCCGTTTTTAAGACACACTTCGGGACTTTTATCTATTTTTAACATTAACTAATGAAAATTACAAACTAAGAAAAACTTTAGAAAGGGCCATCTGCACACTTACCTGGAAGTGTATGTTGGTAACAACTGCTGTGATTGATGATGACAAAACTGCTGATTTGTCGCCAAAAGCGATGTTTCAGTATCAAATATTGGATTTTTACATATCAGGTAATACACTTTACCAAAACTAGGAGAAGTGAAATAAACAAATGGTTAAATTTTACATACGGCATTGATGGCATAGTGTTCTAAAGTTGAGAATTAATTATTTGTGTTATGAGGTTAATTAATTAAATGATCAGGTAAGGGTCCATACAATAACCTGTCAATCGTAGAACACAAAGAGCAATATTCATTTCATTGTCAACACAAAAGATTAGCTACCTCAATTTATGTGATTTATGTTTTTTGAAGAACATTCAAAGGTCATTGCTATCAGCACACAACGCCACCTCTAACATAAGTAAAATTTCCCCAAACAAAAATACAGTAGAACCTCGTTTATACGCTTTTCGGGGGACTTCAGTGAAATGGTGTAAAATGCAGGAAAATGTAAAACGCAGGAAACAATGTTTTAAATGGTAAAATATGCTACTGGATCAGCATTGCATTTTCGTAGTTTGTGTGTGATATATGTACATAATAGACATCTAAATATTTGCCAGGGAGTTGATTATACAATAAAGGTTAGTAAAATTTTTACTATTTTAAGCACCAGGCAAAACTGGTAATTTTATGGGAAGTAGAAATTTTTTACATAATTTCATTCATTATAATCGAGGATGCCACTGCTGGGCTATAACACATCTTCAAAATTACATGAACTGCTTCGATAGATATCGTTTGGACGCTGCTGCCAGGCTATGTAACACATCTTCAAAATTACTGCCTTTTACCGGAATTAATTATTTACATAGTAAAACTCCTACAGTTCTGTCCTTTTTGTATTTTTTGATGTTTCACATGACAATATTAGAGAATTTATTCGCGTTCTCGAGTACAAACGTATGCATAAGTATTTTTGTGACGTTTGCATAGGATCGGCATCTCTCACAATTATCGCTTTTTATAGGTTGTGGGTATTATGATACCCAACTTTCACATATAAAGTTCTTTATTAATCAGAAATACGTATCACAAAAACAACGCAACTATTTATTCTCACTTCAACAAAGCAACTGGTTCTGATTGTTTGAGTACACGCCAGCCGCTCTGGCAAAGAAGCTAGCGGAAAGACGAACTACACTGCCACAAATCAGTGTTATTCTCTCGTCAACAAACCGTGTGAGTACACGCCAGGCGCTCTGCCAAAGAAGCTGGTGAAAAGAAGAACTACATTGCCACAAACCGACGCGTCGTAAAGTCAACAACGAAAAGCGAAATATACATTTTAATAAACGCAAAGTGTCAAGAAACTCGAATGCGAATAATTTTTAAGCACTATACTTTAAGGGAAAAGCTATGCTAGTGTCAATTTATGTACATTACGTCATTTTTCTTCACAAACATGCTTTTAAAAAGTGTAAAACGCAGGAAAAGCGTAAATATGTTAATGCAAAAAGAGGGAGAATTAACATTGTAAACATAGAAAATTCGACGGGACCGACAAAAAGTGGTGTAAATGGCGTGAAAACGTAAAAACCGAGAATGTAAAAACGAGGTTTTACTGTATTGGTTTACCTTAGCCCATTTATTTATATTTTGTTTTTCCTTACTTTTGGAGAGACAATAATTTTGATCATAATCATCCCTTAAATCACTCAAGTAAATAATCACTAGTATCACTCAATATGTAGTTTTAATCGTCATCATCATCACTAGAATCACTGTCTTCATTGGCAGATCTTTTGTCTTGGCATTCCACCCACAACACATTGTCTTGCAGAGCCATCCATTGCATTTGAAATGCAGCACTTCTTGAATCCTTTCTTGGTAGATTCACTTGAAATTCTACTCTGAGCTGTGAGGATCGACTGCCCCAGCATGGTTATTGAGGGTTGGGGTGTTTTTTTTTTTTTTTTTAAGTTTCCCCCCTGGAGTGAGTGAATGCTCTCCTTGAAGAAGCCACTCGCTGTATAGATTTCGCAGGTGGTCTTTGAATAGCTTATTTACCACAACATCCATTACTTGTAGTTGTGATGTCATACAACCAGATATTACCACTAAGTCAGTGTTGCCCTTTCCAATTTCATCTTTTACTTTCCTTGTGAGATGACCCGTGAATGAATTAAGCACCAACATTTTCCGTTTAATGATGAGCCTGCTACCCTATTCCACACAACTTTTATCCAGTCCACCATTAAATCTTTGGTCATCCAACCCGTCTCCTGGCAGCAGAAGATAATTCCTGCAGGCAGTTTTTCTTTAGGAATTGTCTTGCGGCGAAGAATCACATATGGGGGGAGGGGGGGGGGAGCTTCCTTCCATCTGCTAGTACTCCCAGCATCACACTTATCCCCGTCTTTTCATTCCCCAAAGTCCTTATGGGAACACTTTTAGCGCCCTTGGCATCGACAATAACATTTACTGGTGTCTGTTCGGCATTGTTTATGTGTCCCAGCAGATAATCATGTCGCTTCCTCAAATTTATGATAAGCTGCTGAATTCGAGTAACTTCTCATTGTATGCCATTGGTAGTCGCTGAGCAATTGTAGTTCTTCACCGTAATGCAAGGCCTGCCCTCTTCATCATTAGCACCCAACAGTCAGTGCTCACCTTAAAGTGAGCATCGCACACAGTGCTTTCATGAGGATGACTTCATATGTAATTGGAAAGCCTTCATCACATTTCTCTCGCACATACTGCAGAACCTGTTTCTCAAGTTCATCGAACCTAACCCCCATAGGTCCTCTGAGCAATCTTTAGTTTATCCTTCATCTGCAACCACCTTTGAACATTCGCTTCAGTCACACCGTATTTTCTTGCCGCTGCACAGTTGTTACTGGCCTTCGCTTTGTGTGCGGGAACCAGATGCGATTTCGTAGATCCGTGCTTTTCGACCTAAACTCAACTGCTGGTTGCATCCATTATTAAATTCTCACACGAGGACAATAACAACACGACGGCAGAAATATTCATGAACTCAATGCGATTACGAAAGAAAACAATATGGCTGAATGCGAACAGAAACTGGTCGTAAACTGACAGCAAAGAATTTCAAAGAGAGTACACTTAGTCTTGGCTCAGTGTGTAGGCAAAATCTTGATGTCTTTGTTTCTGAATCTAAAACAGTTCTGTAGCTGTGTTGTTTTCGTATTTATAATTGTGTATTAAGAAAGTAAGCAGTTGAAATGATATATCCCACTAAACATTTTTTTAAAGTGTGGTTACTAATACAGTTTATTGATGCACTAGCCGGAAATGCTATTTTGTTATATAGAGCCCTTACCTAATTAGTTATATACAATAAAAATTTTGACCTAAGCTAATCTGTGAATATAAGATGACCCCCTATTTTTCGATTGACAAATCTGGGAAATTAACTCGTCTTAAAATCAAGTAAATATGATATATGAGCACAGAAATAATAGAATTGGCATAATTGAAGACTGCTTTGACCAATGACATATCTGAGTCTGAGTGAAGATCTCTCGGGCCTGCAGCCGGATGGATTGATCGTTGTGGAATGAATTTTTGACAGAGTAACATGCCATCATCATCAGGTTACTTCCGCTGACCGGCGGTTGTGCTATATATACCTGTGGTCACCCCCCCCCCCTCCACTGACCGGGTGTGCAGACTGCAGGATGCTGCGGTGGTGGGGGTAGCTCCTACTCTGGACTCGAGTGGCAGACCTCAGTTTGCGCTCTGCCTTTGTCATGCTCAGTGGTCTGGTTACACTGCAATCGAAGAAATTTTAGTGCCGGATTCCACGCTTGCCTTAGTTGAAATCCACTGTCCTTGTTTATGATACTCTCGCGTAGTCGGATTTTGATGGCCTCCTTATATAGACAGTCCCAGTATTGTGATGTGTTGTGTAGAACATCTGTGTCTTCATATTTCATCTTGTGTTTTATTTCCAAGCAATGTTCAGCAATTGCTGATTTTGTGGGCTGTTGGAGTTCAGTGTGGCACTTATGCTCTGTGCACCTTTCTTCAATTGTTTGAATGGTTTGGTCAACATACGCTTTCCCGCACTCGCATGGAATGTAATAAACTCCCAATTTACGGAGTCCCAGATCGGCCTTCGCTGTCCCTCATAGGGATTTAATCTTCGCCAGCAGGCGGTATGCACATTTGATGTTGTGTCGTCGTAAGATTCTGCCGATTTTTCCAGATACCTTGCCTGTGTATGGAATGTAGACAATCTTTGCTGGTGGATCCTCCTCGGGTGTTGGCTGTGCTGTGCTCTTATGTTTGAAAGCATGTCGGATTTGTCGATTCCTATACCCATTTTTCTGGAATACTTCCTTGAGATGGTCAAGTTCTGGTTTCAGGCTTTCTTTGGCGGAGATCACACGAGCTCTGTGGACCAGCGTATTTAGAACCCCTTCCCTTTGGGACGGCTGATGACAGCTAGAGGCTTAGGGGTACTTGTCCATGTGGGTTTTCTTCCGATTGTTCGTCTGGTGTTCTGTGAACCAGAACATCCAAGAAAGGTAGCTGACCGTTTTATTCCACTTCCATTGTACATTGAATCTGGCTGTGTATGGAATTCAGATGTTGCAAGAACACCTAAAATTCATCTATCCTGTGAGGCCAAATGACGAATGTGTTGTCGACATATCTGTAGAAAATCGTCGGTTTTAGTGCTGCACTGTCTAGTGCCTTGTCCTCAAATTCCTCCATGTACATGTTGGCAATCACGGGTGAAAGGTGACTGCTCATGGGCACGCCATCAGTCTGTTCATAGTAATCCCCATCAAAAAGAAAATAGGTTGATGTGAGCATGAAATTAAATACTTTCATGGAGGAGGGCCCAAATTTCTTCTCTATGAGTTCTAGCAACTCCTTCAGTGGAACCCTGGTGAAAAGGAAAACAACATCGAAACTGACCATGAGATCTGAGGTGGACAGTCTGAAATGCCGTATAACATTTCACACTATTATAAAGCAGCCAGAGAAAATTTTATTGAAACACTAATCATACATACATGTAGGATTTTGAAAAGCCTTTCACATTGTTTCTCTTTACTTATTTTAAATTTTAGATATATAGGAATTAGAATAAAAACCCCTGCCAGTCACAATTAAAGATTGTTTAAACACGACCAGTTTTGGGCTGCTGCCCATCATCAAGTGTTTATCATTCAGATCAGTGTGTAGTTTTATGGTGGAGTTGATTGTTTGAAAATAAATTACGTGGTATTAATTACAGTAAAAAGATCTGCAGGTGGCAAGGTGCCACATACAAAAACATTATTTTGCTTATATGTAAATTTAGCATCTAAATCACAACGTCCAAATGTTGCACGTAATTTATTTGGACAATGATGACTTTGATGCTAACCTAGAGTTAGGAAGCACTTTGCTACAACTTCCCTCCTGTAAATATAAATAGTGATCTTAATACTACAGTGGGCATAATATTAATACGCAATTCCACCTGTCTGCTTTGACCCATGACATCATCAAAATGTTGGAAAACTCATATATGGGATAATATCTTAATAGTTATGTATTGTAGATATAAATAATCTCTGGTTATCCTCATAAATTACAACAACAGAATGTACATCGATTGCAGGCTTACCCCAAAAATTCGTACCTTTGCGACTCACTTGAGAAAAAATAAACCTCTCTGTTAACCTATACCTTACTATCATAGTGAAACTACAGATTACTTTTTAAACATGAAATATTAATCCATGTTCTGATTGTAAAAACACTTGTGTGGGCTACAGGTATAGCCCACAGATTTCAACAAGAATGTATTTGGGTGTCTTTGAGTTGTATTAACCAGCATGATTCTAGTATTTGTCACCTGTTTGTACATATTTTTGCAGTTAGATATCTCTTATTGTGCATATTTCATTGGATTTTGAGTTATATAAATACTAAATAGCTTTCAGCCATTATAGCCTTTGTCAGACGGAGAAAAATTCACACACACACACACACACGCACACACACACACACACACACACACACACACACACACACACACACACACACACACGACCACCGTCTCCAGCCACAATAGCCGTGTTTAGAGCCGTCTATGTGGTGAGTAGCAACCTAGCCTTCTCAAAAATAATATTGTTATGTACTGTTTTTATGGCATTGATAGTTGTACTCCAGTGTTAAAGCAGTCATGTTGGGTTCACAAAGGTAGGCATAGTTATAGTCCAGTCTGAAAATATGAGGAGTCATCTTGTCTGGTCATTAAATGGAGATTGCTGTTTTGCTGGTTCCAAAACAAAAGTGACAGTATACACTTTGTCTGGATTTGAAGAAACAATGCATTGTGCAAATTAAATTCTGCATAAACAAGTGAGAGAGACGTTCATTACCTGCCAGAACTCAGTTAAAATTTGCAACAAATCTCACAAAACTCACCAAATAATGCTGCTGTCACATTTAATGCTCCTAGTGATTTTGAAGTTCACTACAGATCACTTATAATACTAATGAACACTCACTGACTTACAGAATGCATGAGATAGAAGCACAAAAGAAGCCTTAATTCAACCACTGTCATTCATAGCTCCCAACTACAGGAGAATGAATATCATTATTGTTCTTTCTTTTCTTGAAATCTTGTAAAATGGCGGAATGTAGTACTTTTGTCATGAGTATACATCTTCTGAAAATATCTTTGAAGACATATTTTTCTTATTTTTTTATGGGCATCTGATGCTAACAACGTTTTTGAAAATTTTGTTACAGATTACAAGAAAATTCTTGCGTGGCAAATTTATTGATTCTTTGAGAATACATGTTAAAGGTGGTGGCGGTGGTAATGGTCTTCCGAAATATGGTGGTGTTGGTGGCAAAGGAGGAGATGTCTATGCTATAGCAAAAGAAGGTAATTAAATTAAGAAACAATATAATGCTGAAATACTGGCCCTACTTTATATAAACCTTCATATTCTTCCAGCATATTTCATAGTAATTAAGGGTCTTCTGCCGTAACCATTTATTTCCTTTTACTAATATTTTGTCTGTATCATTCAGCCATTGTTGGAGTAATTCAGAAGACTGGAAGACTGTCGGCAGAGTGTTCCTGTCCATCTTCTACACTGTCTGAATGTATCAAATTGACAGCAAAGATGTATAAATCTGTAGTGCTCTCTTTGGAGATTATATATGATATTAATCTGTGATTAACTTTGTCACTAGAGAAGTATAAAGGTGTAATGCCATCTGTGGAGAGACTATGTAATCACACTCTTGGTTGACATTGCCATTGTCTTTAATTGTGTATAATTTCGAGCACCAGATTCCAAATTTTACCAAGAATAAAATCATCAACCCGAGTAATTAAATTTCTCACCAGCCAAATTGTGATGGCTTCTAAAAGGTAAAGCAGTCAACAATCCGAAGATTGGTTTGAACACCACAGTGCTTTACTAGGCATGGTCCTGCTTGGAGGTGGTATGCCGTTGCCTTCCTCCGACCTTCGAACTGACTTACCCAGCCAGTTATAGGGGGACCTACAGTTTATTGTGGGTTTCGAACCATGGTGCTACTCAGTATTTTTCACGTGAGCAATACTGCCAGAGGTGAAGGAAGTGGAAAGTGACAGATAAAAATCCCAGCACCTGGCATGGATCGAACCCGGAACCTCCAGATTTGTAGTCCGCCACTCTACCACTGTGCAACCGAGGCTGATGGCTTCTATAAAAACTAAATCCCAGAAGGATGATACAGACAATAAATTTGAAATCCGGTGCTCACAATTATACACAGAGACAATGGCAATGTCAACCAAGAGTGGGATTACATATACTCTCCATGCAGCTTTGTACTTCTCTGGCATCGAAGTTAAGCACAGATTAATATCATATATAATCTCCATGGCCTACAGACTTATACATCTTTGCCATCGATCTGCTACACTTATACAGTGTAGAAGGTGGATGGAAACATTCTTCTGAAAGTTTTCTAGTCTTCGCAATTTCTCCAGTGATGGCTGAACGATATACAGTCAAAATATTAGCAAAATGAAATAAATGGCTACAGTTGAGTACCCACAATTTTAATTATTATGGGCCATACTTGTAGAGTAAGTGAAAACAGTTGATGTGTATATCATGTTCCAGTCATATAGAATGTATGTGGCTTAGACCAGACTTAAGGAATAAATTTTCTTTTATGAATTTATCAATTGTTTCAGTTTACTTCGCCACTTCGCAGTGCACTCCTCTACGCCTCCATAGGTCTGCTACAACTTGATGTTTCTAATTACAGACCTTCAGTTTATTTTTACAATGGCCACCTTCACTGCATTGCCAATCTACGGGTTTTATCGAAAATACGGTGGTCAAAATCACGCGACTACATGTCCCACATTTTAACATCCATGTTTTTTATCCTGAAAGACAACCATTTGATTTTGGACTTGGACCCATGTATTTGGCCCCATAGAATTTTAACCAATTGACGGATGAAACCAACTAGAATGTTGGGACTCAGTAGCGAATTATGACGAGAGAATAAAAAGTTTAACACCTGAAGATGCGTCTCTACTGACGCGAAACCAGTTGTGGACCTGTACATAAAAGGATCTCAATAAAAACAGCTGAAGCGGCTCCAGAATTTATTGATTGTTTCATAAGAGGACATTTCTATTTCAATTTCCAAAATAGTTTCTTTTATTATATAGTCATACAATCTATTTTTTAAAACAATTGATAAATTCAAAAAAGGAAATGTATTTACTCAGCTGCAGATGCCCCAATTATAAAATAACTTGTTAAGGAATAAATTATAATAACATGTCCGAAGAAAAGAATTTGGTTATATGTAAGGTGTATGTATGGACACAGAAAGTAAATAGTGTTACATTAAAATTTGTTTTTATTTCTTTAGGTATAAGTTTGAAAGATGTACTGAAACAACACCCCACAAAGCGCATTTCTGCTGCTTCAGGAGAAAATAGTCTACGTAGCAGTATTCTTGGGAAGCCTGGTGAAGATAAAGTTATAGAAGTTCCACCAGGTATTACCGTTATTGATGAACACCAAAGAACAATAGGTATGTTTTACATTTTATTGAAATTGAAACTATTATTATGAAAATAGTAGAGTTATAACAAACATAAAGTTGGTGCAATTATTAAGCATGGAAACCAAGAGGGGGTGACACTGGCACACCTGTCTTGGAAAAAATTACACACAGAGAATAATGCAGTAAAATATTGTTATATTTACATAATAAAATATTTCTGTGCAAGCATTTGGGACAGTTACAATGTGAACGGAAACTTGAGGTAACAAGGCTGTTATTCTAAACATTTTAACACATTTCAGTGAATCCATGTCCTTCTTCACTCTTTTTCTGTGAACACTGAGCATGCACAAGCTCCTGATCCTTCTGCCTCCCATTGTATACTAATTTAGCTTCTTGACACATCATAATTTACTAAAGAAACATTGTAATATACATTGTATTGGGATAGTCAGCCCATCTTGATTGGGCTATTTAAAACTGTTTGGCCTAATCAATCAAGTCTCTGTCCTTCATGGATTTATTTAATAATTTGAGCGAGACTAATCACGTGTTGCCAACAGTGCCCATACTGCTACAGGAGAGTGTCTACCAGCCACTTGAAAATCATTTAGTGTCTCATGGAAGCTGTTCCTCACTTGGTGTGAAAATAGTTTGTTGTTTTTTGTTCACATTTTCCAGATTGAGGAGTTTCGGTTTTTTTAAATTATTTCTTTGATGACTGCACAATTCAACACATCAAAAGCTATTAGTATGCTGGAAACACTATTGCAATAATGAAATGTGAAGACAGTCTGAAATTAAGCTCTATGTGCCAGAAATAGTCTGCAGTAAAGTACATGAAATTTACTTTTTTCAGTATTAGTTTGCATAAGTGCTTCCTCAAATTGCCAAAAATCGGCAATTATTGATTCACAGACCTGTTCTTGCAGGTGAGATTTGTGACTGAATTCAGTTGGGAATGATGTTATGCACTATTGTCCATGCTACATTGAATGACAATGCTACACATGACACTAGAAGGGAATGAAAGCAGACTCAATTCATAAAGTAAGGCCTTTATTGTTTCTTCTTCTTCTTCTTCTTCTTCTTCTTCTTCTCTCTCTCTCTCTCTCTCTCTCTCTCTCTCTCTCTCTCTCTCTCTCTCTCTCTCTCTTTTTAATGTATATGAAAAAACCAATAAATATTGGATAAAACAGTATGTTCTCTGCAGTTCAGCAACTGGAGTCATGCTAAACTGTGATGTGTACACAGATTCTACAGTTAATCTTGACAACATTATCTGGGGTCTTGTATACAGGTTATGTTCAGAGTACTATGGCACAGGACACTGTATCTACATGAATAGGAGCTACCTCACACCCTCTCTCTTCTGACTCCACTCCAGAGCTTATGGAGCTGGATCTCAACCTGGGGCACAATTCTCACTCCAAAACTGAACCACCGCCTACTTCAGTAACTCCACCTCAGCAGAAAGAAAATGTGAAGGTGCTACCTCCATAATTGATGGCTCCCATATTACAGTGGAACCTGAATAGTTTCAGGACCCACATAGCAGACCTAAAACAGCTAGCACAGACACGTCCCCTATGCTTGTGTTTATAAGAAACCCACTTCAAAGCTTCGGACACCCCTGTACTCAGGTGCTATACCATCTACCGTAAGGACGACCTTACTAGTGAGAGGGGCAAAGGAGGTGTTGCAGTTTCTTTCAGTGACACATATCGCTCCTCGGCAATTCCCTTGGTTACTGAACTTCAATTCGTGGCAGTGGAAGTTCATGTGGGTTTGAGGATCACAGTTTGTTCCTTATATTTACATCCCCACACTCTGAGACTCTCTCCAGTCTCATAAAGCAGTTCCCCTGCCCATATCTTCTACTGGGAGACTTTAATGCCCACAATGTGTTAGGGGACTCCAACTCTGCTTGTCTAAGTGGTCTTTGTAGAGTGCCTCGAGATGTTACAGGAATGCTGCATGCTTAACAAGGGCAATCCCACACATTTTTGTGTTGCCTCAGGGATGTTCTCAGCCATTGACCTTTCTTTCTGCTCTCCAGCTCTTGCAGACTCTACTCACTCGGAAGCCAAAGATGCCTTGCATTACTGAGCTCTGTTAACTGCTTCACTTGTTCCACAAAAGTATGGGAAGCCATCATGAGGATTTCTGGTAAAGGCAGTCATTTACCTATAACATATATGCTGAAACAGGGGTGTTTACAAACAACACCTGGAGATAACACCCAAACGATGGCATTTTGAAAATACTACTGCCATGGCTAGCCAGAGTCTGGTGTTCCAGCAATATCGTCTGACCATTGAGAGGGGCAAGTTGGACTTCAGGTCTAACAATACTGAGTCCTCCAACTGCCCTTTCTCCATGTGGGACCTGAAATCTGCTCTGTCTATGTCTCATGATACTGCCCCTGGCTAGGACAGTATACAGTACATTATGCTTCCGCACGACACCTGTCTGGAGAATCAAAGGAAATCCTCCTTGAATATTTTAATTGCATATGGCAGTCTGGAGATTTCCCCAACTTAAACCAGGGGAGGGCCAAACGCTTCCTAGTACATACCTGCCAACTCTCCCGATTTAGGTGGGAATCTCCTGATTTTTCACTTTTTCTTCTGCCTCCTGATTTTTCCTTTTTTTCTCCTGATTTTTAGCTTTTATCCCGAAACCTAAGATATTTTTTTTTATATCCGACAGTTTTTTTGGTCAATCGTATAAAGTCCTTTGCTCATTTATCAGTTTAATCCATATACATATTGAAATTCATAGAAATTTCGAGTCGTGCGATACTTGTATATCGATTTCTGCTCTTTCCCGCATATTTCCCAATACTGACGTGCTGTTTTGGTGTTGTACTCTTTTTGAATGTGATATTTTCTCACTGTCCGTAAGTGAAGTACCTTGAGTGGTTTTTTATAATTGATGAAAACCTTTCGAGTGGATAGTTATGAGTGTTAGTTCCATATTATATGAATTGCAGAAAGACAACTTTCATGTAAACGCCTATTTTACGTGATTGTGGGATTTTTATTCAACTGTGTGAGTTCCAATATTTTTGAAGCAGTTTTCGTAACAAATTTTATGCACAAAAAAGGCAGGAAACATCTCTTACCCTTTTTTTCCATTCTTTCTTACTTTTAATTTGCTAATAGAAGTGAAAGTGATTGTCTGATACATGCCAAGCAGTTAATGGCATTGTTTATTTTTGTGCACAATTTATGTAACAACTGCAATGACCATGTAGGTCACTTATTTTGTAAAATGTCCCCCCAAAAAATATAGCACAAAAATACAGCTGGACACTTTGTTTTATTTCAAATATCAAAGTATGTAGACTGGCTGCAAATAAAGATTATATAAATGTACATGTGGGTTATTGCAAGAGCTTCTAATTTTATTTTCTATTTTTTTGTTTTATTTTCCTTATAATTTTTAGCTATTATAAAATGGTGTTGTGAGATCATACAAAAAAATTAAAATAATTTATTTTCAGGTTTATACTAAAATGAGTTGCAGTTTTTGATAGTACATATTTCCTGATTTTCTGAAGAATCTCCCTATTTTTTTAAACTTGATCTCCTGATTTTTTATGTTTTGAAGTTTGTCAGGTATGCTAGTAGTTATCGGAGTGTCACCCTACCAAGCTGTATAGGAAAGACCCTGGAACGAATGGTCAATTGCCGCCTGGTCTGGATGTTAGAGACCAGGAAGTTGCTTAGCAGCTCTCAGTGCAGTTTCAGGAGATACTGCTCCACTGTTGACAACTGGCGCTGTTAAGAGTTTGCTATCCAGCAGGCATTCCTACGTAAGCAGCACTGTATCGGGATCTTCTTCGGCATCAGTAAGGTGTACGACACTACTTGGCGATGCCTTATTCTACAGCAGCTTCGTCAATGGGGCTTCTGTGGCCACCTCCCCATTTTTCTACAATCAATCCTTCCTATGTAATCGATTTTTTTAAGGTACTGAGCTGCTGGTGCCATGTTCTCAAACCGCTGTGACTCTTCATTTGCAAATGACAGTGCAGAGGCCGGAGGAGTGGGCTGCAAAGATAGGTTTTCAGTTTTCTGCTGATAAATGTGTGTGTGTGTGTGTGTCCATTTTATTCGTGCTCGTGGTATTTTTAATTTTCCTGATCTGCAACTGGGTGGCACCATTCTCCCTTTTAAAGAATCAATGAGGTTTCTGGGCCTCATTTTCAACTCCAAACATTCGTGGCTCCCACACTTGAGGGGTCTGAAAACCAGGGCCCAAAAGGTGCTGAACATTTTAAAATGCCTTAGCCACAGGTTATGGGGAGGAGATAGGGCACATCTGCTCGAGTTTTATAGGGCTTTCGTACGGTCATGGCTTGATTATGGATGCACAGTCTGTGGATCAGTGAGACCTTTATATCTGAAACCATTGATGCCGTTCACCCTGAGGGATTAGGCTTACAAGACTAGGCGCATCCCCAGTCTCTGTGCTGAGGCTGGCAAACCTCTGCTCACTGTCCGGCGGCAACTCCTCATGGTGTGTCAAACCAGTAAGATTCTTGGTAATCCATATTCTCCAGCTTATCAAACTGTTGTTCGCCCTGCTATGTTGCGCCTGTTCTCCAATCGCTTACAAGCAACCGAGCCAGTTGGGATCTGCATGCAGCAAGTGCTGAAGTCATTTGGTGTAGTTCAAGTATGGCCGCAAATCCAGGGTTTTAACCACCTGCCACCCTGGCTACTGCAGAGGCCCAGAGTAATTTTAGATTTAGTGCAGTACGGCAGAAGCTGCACCCCTGCCAGTGTTCTTACCTCATTATTCTATACAATTTTAACAAAGCACTGTGACTTTGTAGCTGAATTCACAGATGGGTCTAAACAAGGGGATTCTGTTGCTTGGTCTGTTGTTTTTCCTGATTGGATCACCAAGATCCGACTTCCGCTAGAGTTTAGACTTTGATGCAGAACTTCATACTATTCTGTGGGCAGTGCAGCAGATGAGATGTGTAGAAAGTTTTAAATTACTTGTTTGCTTAGACTCACAGAGTGCCCTTTAATCCCTTCAAACCCACCGGGTAAAGTAGTCCAGAACATTCAGGACGCCCTGTCCCACCTACAAGATCTGTGGAAGGTGGTGTCTTTCTGTTCAGTCCCAGGTCATATGGGTATTCGAGGGAATGAAAGGGCAGACAGCAGCGAAAGAGGTATTTTGTGCAAGTACAATATCTCAGTGTCCTAGTCCTTTGCATTCCCTTGCATTCTCTAGCAAGACTGTTGAGGAACAGAGTCATCTGTTGATGGAAGGATGAGTGGCAGGAAATAATGAACAACAAGTTGCGAGTCATGAAGTCCACCACACAGCCGTGGCGCACATGCTTCCTACAGCACAGACAGGATGAAGTCCTCCTCACTTGTCTTCGTATAGGTCGCTGTCCCATGACACAAGGCTTCTTGCTCCAGCACGAAGATCCTCCTTGGTGTGGTGCTTGCAATGTACTGTTCACTGTATATCACATTTTAGTTGAATGTGTTTTATTTCAGATCAAAGGACGGCAGCTCTTTTGACAGAACATCTGCCCTCTATTAATGGCAGGTAAACTGGAGGAACATTTGACTGTACAAAATCTGTTCATTGAGTAAAGCTTCTGGCTTTATGCCAGACATGAAATAGCCTGTAATATATTCAATTTTAAATAATTAATTGCTCAGCAGCATTCTTAGAAGTGTAATGACCTTTTATTCTGATTTCAGGTCAGCTGGACAGTGATGGTGAGAAACTGCTCCTTGCAAGAGGTGGTGCCGGTGGTGCCCCGCATTCTCAGTTCCTGGGCAGAAAGGGCCAAGCATATTCTGTCACTCTAGATTTAAAAATTATTGCAGATGTTGGTCTTGTAGGCTTTCCAAATGCAGGGAAATCATCCCTGTTACGAGCTATTTCTAAAGCGAAGCCAAAAGTGGCCTCTTATCCCTGTAAGAACCAAACTATACTATCTTTACTCCATATGTATACAATGCACCTATATGCTGCTCTAATTAGTCATCAGTGCATGTGTCTAATATAAAAATATTTTCTAGTGTTGTATGTAGCTATTAAAATTAATCTTTCTTTTTAATTTTTTTTTTTAATTGTAAGAGTATTAGAAAAAGACCTTTTTTACTGTGGTTTTTATAGGCTTCTTTTTTCAACAAATTCATGTTGTTATTCCTGCAGCACTACATTATATTTGCTACTTTGTCCGCATTTAGATTCCTTGTCCAACAAGATAAGAAACCACATATGATATATTTTGCCCATCTTTATAGTCTGCCCTGTCACACTACTGCAATTTGTCTGTCCACAATCAAAAATTTAGCAGTATGGACCAAATTTTCACATCCATTAAATCTCCAAAGCTGTATAGCTAATTTCACTGGAAAATTTAATGTTTAAGCCTCCCAGGAGGATTAATTCTTTTCTGGGTACTTGTGTGGTGTGCATGGCTTCATGAGCTATAACTCTTTCTCCTGCCCCTCAGGGGCTCATTATCACTTGTTGTGTACAGGGCTTGGCAAACCAGGGGCCCTGAGCAGGGGCCGCTGTGCACCAACAGTCCTCTACACTGTAAGGTGTGTGTGTGTGTGGGGGGGGGGGGGGGGCAGGGCATGCGTGTACCTCAGCACCCACCATATGGCATGACAATGGAACATTGTATGTTACATGAGCCCTAGAATCTTTGCTTAACCACCCGGGTCACGAGGTGATGTATGGCTGTTGAGGTGGAACAATCACTAATGGGCAACCTCTGGGGACCACCCGCACCTCATTTGTACACAGCTTATGCAGAAATGTTGGACTCTGTCTGGATGGACCATTTTCTCTAGCTACTCATGGAAACACTGAGAGGAACCAGAAGTCAAGTGAATTGTCTCTAAGCATGGCAGGACAAAGTTCTGTGTGACGACATACAACCCTAGCTCATTTTCTTCCCTTTCTACACCATGGGAGAAATATGGGGCCCTCAACCGATTTGTGCCATACAAACCCCAATACCTTGTATGGACACAGTGTGAAGGAGAAGCTGTTCTTTGTAGAGAACCTCAGAGGCAAGTTTGGGAAAGTGGTGTCAATGTATAAGGTGTGAAAATGGTCTGTCTTGATACAAACAATATCCACTGCCCAGTCACATGATTACTTGCCTGTGACAAGCTGGTTGATGTTCCTGACAGTATCACACAAGTTGCACGAAACATAGAGCGATGAGGTGTTCACTTCATCCAGATATATATAAGGGACCGAAAGATCACAGGTTTGCCACTGGTGGCAGTGCCTTCAGCATTAAGGATCCTTGACCCTGTTCTCCACAGTGGTGTTTGACTAGCAACAGGTGTTTTCCGCACAAGCCCGGTCAAGCCTCCTTTTTGATGCTGGGAGTCTCTTCTGTGACATTCCACCAGAAACAGCTGCTTGCTTCATACATTGCCTGTGTTGATGCCTTACCCCACCACTTTAATTACACACTTCTTTTTCTAGCTGGTGCACTCCCTTCCCTACCACAGCAGCCCAGATTAGGTCCCCAATCGTGGTTGATGTTCCTTTCCTTCTTTCTTCACTGTTAGTCCAGATCATGAAGATGTCATCCAGAATTTCCTCTCCAACCTCAACTCCTTTGGTCCCATCAAATTCACCTGGTCCTATTCCAAATCCCATGCCACGTTCCTCGATGTTGACCTCCATCTGTCCAACGGCCAACTTCACACATCCGTCCACATCAAACCTACCAACAAACAACAGTACCTCCATTATGACAGCTGCCATCCATTCCATATCAAATGTTCCCTTCCCTACAGCTTAGGTCTTCGTGGCAAAAGAGTTTGCTCCAGTCCCGAATCCCTGAACCAGTACACCAATAACCTAATAACAGCTTTCACATCCCGCAGCTATCCTCCTGATCTGGTTCAGAAGCAAATTACCAGAGCCACCTCCTCATTCCTCCAAATCCAGAACCTTCCACTGAAGAATCCCAAAAGTGCCCCTTTTGTCACCGGATACTTTCCGGGACTGGAGCGGACTCTGAATGTGGCTCTCCAGCAGGGATACGACTTCCTTAAATCCTGCCCCGAAATGAGATCCATCCTTAATGACATCCTTCCCACTCCACCAAGAGTGTCTTTCCATAGCCCACCTAACCTTCGTAACCTCCTAGTCCATCCCTATGAAACCCCCAAACCACCTTCCCTACCCTCTGGCTCCTACCCATGCAACCGCCCCCGTTGTAAAACCTGTCCTATTCACCCTTCCACCACCACTTACTCCAGTCCAGTAACCCGGAAGGTGTACACGATCAAGGGCAGAGCCACTTGCGATAGCCCACATGATTTACCAACTAACATGCCTGCACTGTGAAGCGTTCTATGTGGGAATGACCAGCAACAAACTGTCCATTCACATGAACGGTCACAGGCAGACAGTGTTTGTTGGTAATGAGGATCACCCTGTGGCTAAACATGTCTTGGTGCACGGCCAGCACATCTTGGCGCAGTGTTACACCGTCCGGGTTATCTGGATACTTCCCACCGACACCAACCTTTCAGAACTCCGGAGATGGGAACTTGCCCTTCAGCATATTCTCTCCTCCCGTTGCCCACCTGGTCTCAATCTCCGCTAACTCAAATTCCCGCCCACCATCTTTAGCACCTTTGCCTTGGTTCTGTGGACAGAGCCTCTGCCTCAATTGGTATCTCTGTCCAACTTCTTTGCTTTTTACAAATGTCTGTCTAGGTGTGTTTGCGTTTCGATATGTCTGAGTGTGTGTGTATTTGTTTACCTTCCTTTTTTTCCCCTAAGGTAAGTCCTTCCACTCCTGGGATTGGAATGACTCCTTTTCCACTTCCTTAAAACCCATATCCTTCCCTTTTTCCTCCCCTTTTTTCCTCTTTTTCCTGAAGAAGCTGCCAGTGGTGGCGAAAGCTTGTATGTGTGTTTGTGTGTGACTTTCTATATATATATATATATATATATATAGACCAAACACACACAAAAATACACAAACATTCGAGCTTTCGCCACCAGTGGTGGCTTCTTCGGGAAAAAGAGCGAGGAAGGAGAGGAGAAAGGGAAGGATACGGGTTTTAAGGAAGTGGAAAAGGAGCCATTCCAATCCCAGGAGTGGAAGGACTTACCTTAGGGGACAAAAAGGAAGGTAAACAAATACACACACACACACACACACACACACACACACACACATATCCACATCCAAACACACCTAGGCAGACATTTGTAGAAACCAAAGAAGTTGGGCAGAGATACCACTTCAGGCAGAGGCTCTGTCCACAGAACCGAGGCAAAGATGTTAAAGATGGCGGGCGGGAATTAGAATTTAGCGGAGGTTGAGACCAGGTGGGCAACGGGAAGAGAGAATGTGTTGAAGGGCAAGTTCCCATCTCCGGAGTTCTGAAAGATTGGTGTTGGTGGGAAGTATCCAGATAACCCGGACGGTGTAACACTGTGCCAAGATGCGCTGGCCGTGCACCAAGGCATGTTTAGCCACAGGGTGATCCTCATTACCAACAAACACTGTCTGCCTGTGACCGTTCATGCGAATGGACAGTTTGTTGCTGGTCATTCCCACATAGAACGCTTCACAGTGCAGGCATGTCAGTTGGTAAATCACGTGGGTGCTATTGCAAGTGGCTCTGCCCTTGATCATGTACACCTTCCGGGTTACGGGACTGGAGTAAGTGGTGGTGGAAGGGTGCATAGGTCAGGTTTTACAACGGGGGCGGTTACAAGGGTAGGAGCCAGAGGGTAGGGAAGGTGGTTTGGGGATTTCATATGGATGGACTAGGAGGTTATGGAGGTTAGGTGGGCGGCGGAAAGACACTCTCGGTGGAGTGGGAAGGATGTCATGAAAGATGGATCTCATTTCGGGGCAGGATTTAAGGAAGTCGTATCCTTGCTGGAGAGCCACATTCAGAGTCCGCTCCAGTCCCGGAAAGTATCCGGTGACAAGAGGGGCACTTCTGGGGTTCTTCTGTGGAAGGTTCTGAATTTGGGGGGATGAGGTTGTGGCTCTGGAAATTTGTTTCTGTACCAGATCAGGAGGATAGCCGTGGGATGTGAAAGCTGTTATTATACACACATCTCATGGGCCTGTAGTTTGTTATAGTTTTATGCCTAGATATTGTATGGAGTGTTGTCTTGAATAAAAAATGTAGTTCGTGACATTTTTTGGTAAACACATCAATATATTATACTTTTAAAATGAATACGTAGCAAGACGTCTGAACCCATTGAAAGTAGACATAAGACTAGATAAGTGATACATCATCTAATTGACCATCATGTGTTTTGAAAACATTTGCTAATCATTCAAAGTTTGTTTTCCATTACTATAACACAAAACTGCTCCTCTGACACATCAAAAAAATTAATTTTCCTGGAATTATATAATACAGATTGAGAAAATACCAAATATTTAGAAATTCTCATGTTAAAATTATAAAATAAAATAAATAAAAAATTATTCCTTTCCTCCCCTGGTATATCAACCTTCTACTTCATGGTAACATCACACTTCATAGGAACAGGGAGTATGATGTAGGTGGTGATCTGCAAAGGATAGCCAATCTGGTGGCACAAATGTGCATTTTGTGTAGTTCTTTCAGCATCATGATAGGCCTTGTCTTAATACAGCCGTCATCGTATTAACATGAGACTTGAGGAGACGCTGATGACAGAGGATATAGATCACATTGTTGTGCTGCCAATTGAGACCATCCAAAGATTGTATTTCACTAAGCACAGTCTGCACCTCAATAGCTATGGGAAGGGGAGGTTGACAAAGCTCGTAGGATACTGTAGTAGGCGGTGGGAGTGTCAGTCATGGAAAAATTCCTGTAGGAGTTGGTGTTAGAGATGCACCCTTTTTAGACTGAAGACATATGATAGGTATTCCGGTTTAAAGGAAGTGCCTCTAACAAAGGAACCACTTTCTACAAAGTTTAAGAATCTAAGTAATAAGGCAATTACTATATTTCATCAAAATATACAAGGTATCAGAGAAAAAACTAATGAACGGCTAATGGATATGGACTCGAACATAATTGGCATTTCAGAGCATTTTTTTAAATGATGTGATAATTCAGTGACTTCCTGTGCCAGGGTACAGGTTAGCTGCCTTCTTGTCAAGGAGCTCCTTGCAGTGTGGGGGAGTGGCCATGTATGTTAAGAACAATATTCCATTTCAGTTCATTGACGTTTCAAAACACTGCTCATAGAAGATATTTTAATGTTGTGCAGGAGTTATTGATGTTAGTGGAACTAAACTACTAAGTGTTGTTATTTATACGCCTCCTCACTCAGATTTTAAAATGAGTTGGTTCTGGGTTCACTCTGTAGGAAGTATAAAAAATTTGTTGTATGTGAAAATTTCAACATTAATTGTGTAAGTGATAGCTCAAGAAAAAGGCTGCTGTTAGATCTCTCCATTAACAGAGGCCTCCATTAACAGAATAGTAATTGGTATTTCAGACGATGATGCACAAATTGTAACTCTAAAATGTCTTTGTGCTCAAACAAACGTTAAATATATTTCAACAATGGAAAATCCAATAGGAATACCAATAATGGAGGATAGGTAACATCTCACTGTAAAGAGGCTCACTGAGTTGCTGACAGATACGAAAATAGATAATCACATCCACACAACTTAATTTTCAGCCATGGCCTTCATCAGAAAAAGAAACACATACATTCACGCAATCATTCAGACAACTATACGCACACAACTATGTCCAGTAACAAAAGCTAGACTGTGAGTGATGTGGGGAGTGGAGGGGGAAGGATTCTGGGTAAAGGTGGGGAGGGAAAGTTCCGAATTGCATGATGGATTTTAAAGGCAGGAATTTGAATTGCGGCATGAATACAGTTAAGGGAAGAGGCAGGAAAGGATAAAAGGAAGGTGTAGAGGAGTAGGGGGGGAGGAGATTTGAAATGATAGGAATAATAAGGAGAAATAAAAATAGGAAAAATAAAGTTGGGAAAAAAGGAAAAAATAAAGTTGAGGGGAAAAAAGGAAAAAAAATAAAGTTAGGAAAGACAGGAAACAATAATAAAAAATAAAAATAAAAGTACTAAATTAGGGGGATATTGTAAGTGGTAATACAAAGTTATAAGGAAGATATGGATACAGGATTAAGGGGAGGGAAAGAAGGGGGGAAGGAGATGTTACGCATAGGGTACAGGGATGGGAAGTTGTCTTAGGTTGAGGCCAGGATGGTTGCGGGACTATAGAATGTGTTGAAGGGACAACTCCCATATGCACATTTCAGAAGAGCTGATGGTGGAAGGGAGGATTCAAATGGCTTGGGTAGTGAAGCAGCCTTTGAAATCCAGAGTGCTGTACTCAGCTGCATGCTATGCCACAGGGTGGTCTATCTTGTTTCTTGCCACCATTTAGCGGTGGCCGTTCATTATGACGGACAGCTGGTTTGTCATCATACCACTATAAAATGTTGTGCAATGATTGCAGCAGAATTGGTATATCACATGGCTGCTTTAACAGGTGGAACGACCTCTGATGGGGTAGGATAAGCCTGTGACAGCACTGAAATAGGAAGTGCTGGGTGGGTGCATTGGGCAGGTTTTGCATCGGGGTCTTCCACAGGGATATGTTCCCTGTGATAAGGGGTTGGGGTTGGGAGTGGCATCGGTGGATTAGGATGTTGTGGAGGTTGGCTGGGAGACGGAACACCACTTTAGGAGGGGCCAGAAGGATCTTGGGTAGGATGTCTCTCATTTCAGGGCATGATGACAGATAATCAAAGCCCTGGCGAAGGATGTGACTGAGTTGTTCCAGTATTGCGTGACAAGGACACTCCATTGTGACTGATTACTGGGGTAGGGGGGAGGTTTGGTGGTGTGTGGGAATCTGTTTGCGGACTAGGTCAGGAGGGTAATGTCTGTCTGTGAAGGCCTTTGTGAGGCCTTCGGCATAGTGGGTAAGGGACTTCTCATCACTGCAAATTCGCAGTCCACCGGTGGCTAGGCTGTATGGGACGGATTAATATAATTATAAAGCTAATCAAGTTGCAATTGACACCTTTTTAAACCTAATTAATGAACAAGAATGGCAGGATTTTATAGTATCGATAATATAGATGATAAATATAATGCTTTCCTCAACATTTCTCACATAGTTTGAAAGTTGCTTTCTGCTAGAATGCTGTAAACAGGGTAGTTCCAGTAACAGGCAGCCTGGGTGGCTGACAGACGGGATAAGAGTATCATGTAGAATAAAGTGGTGAATTGTATCAAAATGTTAAACGCAGTCAGAATGAAGCTGCAGTAGCTCATTACAAACAGTACTGTAAGGTTCAAAAATGTCATTAAAAAGGCAAAAAGTATGTGACATGCAAAAAGAATACTGAACTCTCAGGATAAAATTAAAATCATTTCGTCAGTCGAGGGAAGTGTCTGCTCATCAACACCAGGTAGTGGATATAAAGTTAGTGCAGAGTAGAAATGTTTCTGTTCTGATAAGTTAGATATACATACAGTATTTAATAATCACTTCTGAATTTAACAGGTGAACCAAACATAATCATAGTTTCTACCGGTAATCGTATGACATTGTTAGAAAATAGCTTTCCGGGGTGTTACCTGAAATAGTCCTTCATGATACTTACAAAGGGGAGGCAAAGGGCTCTTGTGGATATGATGGGGTATCTAGCAGAATTCTTAAGTACTGGTGTCCATATGTTAGCCCAGTACTTGGCCATATTTGTAATTGTACCTTTCAGAATGGTCAGTTTCCTGACAGATTAAAGTACTCAGTAGTGAAACCACTTTATAAAAAAGGAGAAAGCAACAATGTAGACAATTATAGACCTATTTATATATCATTGTTTTTATTTTTTTCTGAAGTTATTGAAAAGTCTGTACATACAATGTTAATTGATCATTTCAGTTCACATAATTTGTTGTCAAATGTTCAGTTGCATTTCAGAAGTGGTTTAATGACTGAAAATGCTATATTTTCATTTCTCTGTGAGACACTTGATGGATTAAATAAAAGACTACAAACATTAGGCATCTTCTTTGATTTAACAAAGGGGTTTGATTGGTCACAAAAGTTGGAACAATATGGAATAAGAGGAGTAGCTCACAACTGGTTCACGTCTTACTTTAATAACAGGCAGCAGAAGGTAATTCTCTGCATTGTTGAAAATGGCTTTGACATGCAGTCACAATGGGACACAGTTAAGTGTGGGGTGTTCCAGAGGTCTGTTCTGGGACTGCTGGTGTTTCTTATTTATATAAATGATATGCATTAGAGTATATAGACACAGTATCAAATAATGCAGTTCAGTAGATAAGTTTATGCCTTGTAGAAAATAAATTGACTCTAAACCACAGTAAAAGTCAGTTTTTGCAAATTCTAACACACAATTTAACAAAAGCTGACATTTTGATTACACATAATGGGCAAATGATAAGTGAGACTGAACAGTTCAAATTTCTAGGTATTCAGATAGATAGTAAGCTGTCATGGAAAGCCCATTATAGGATTTTTTAATTTTTTTTTTTTTTTTCAGAAACTAAATTCTTCTTTATTTACCATTAGAACACTACCTGAAATAAGTGCTTTTCAACATGAAAAGTAGTGAACTATGCTTTCTTTCATTCATTTATCACGTATGGCTTTATTTTTTGCAGTAACTCTACTGATTCAAAGGGGATATTTTTGACTCGGAAACGGGCAATTTGAGCAATATATGGTGCAAGTTCGTGAATGTCGAGTCGACCCCTTTTCAGTAGTCTGGGAATTCTGACATTTGCATCACAATACGTATTTTCTTGAATGTTGTTTGTTGTTAACAATATCAGCTTATACCCACAAATTAGCAACTTTCACTTTGTGAATATTAGATAGAAATCAAACATTACATTTGGATCACACACCCTTGACTCTTGTGCAGAAAGGCATGCAGTATTCTGCAGCATCTATTTTCAATAAGGTGCCACAAGAACTCAAGAATCTTAGTACTAAACCCATGCACTTTCAAATCCAAGTTCAAGAGTTACCTCATAGCTCACTCCTTTTATTCTGTCGAGAGACTCCTGTAAAAATTTAAAAAATAAGCTAATTCCTTGTATTCCTTATTGACTGCTTTTTACTTAGGCTTAAGATTTTCAAGTGCATGGACTACATTTAAGTTTTTCTATTGCCATTAGGCTTAAGATTTTCAAGTGCATGGACTACATTTAAGTTTTTCTGTTGCCATTCTTGTGTTAAAATTTCATATACTTACTTGTTCCATGACCATGCAGTCTTGCTCCTCAGGTGTATCCCACAGAACAAAAAAACATATTATTATTATTATTATTATTATTATTATTATTATTATCATGATGATGATGATGATGATCATGGTTAATGCAAGGCCACCTTCTTCATCAAGAGGACCCATCCAAATGTCACTTTGGCACTGTCTTGTCAGTGTTCCACATTCTGTTGTTATGTCTCCTTTTCCTCATTTAGCCTCCTTGTGGCAGTCTTTCAGTCTACCTGCTGCACATCCTTTAATTTTTGGTGATGATGCTTCTGTGGCTGACTGTGTTGTATGTTATATTCAGAAAGTTGGTTTTATCATTCCATTTAATGATGATTAACTTAGCATGTTCTCAGGTTCTCATCCCTCCAACAATTTTGATTCCCACATTTATGTTATCTGCCCTGCTTCTGACTGTAGGTATTTAGTATGTGCAGAGTGGCTCACTCGTCATCTGTTATTCTTGTTCTCAGCCAGCCTCGGTGACCTGCTATAATTGTTTAAGTTGGCCACTTGCTGTATATTTTCTCTGTTTTCCCTCTTCCGTGTTGTCAGTGTGTCATTCCTTTGTGCTCTGTACACCTTAGGGGTTTTCCCTCTATGTGCTGAGCATTAGAATTTTACTAAGTCCAGTCTTTTGCTGTGGTGTCTCAGTTAGGAACAGGGGACTGATGAACTTGCTCATTACACCTCTTAAAAATCCCCAAGCAACAACCTTATTTCTCCTCCACTGTATTCTCTTCATTGTATCCCATTCTTTCCATTCTAGCTCCCCGTTCCATCCCCTCCCCCCTTTTTGTCAGTTTGTGGGCTAGATGATGATGATGATTGTGTGGCATTTTTGGCCATTAGACCCCATCTGTGATCGTGTTTGGTCTGCCTGGTGCAAGTCTTTAGGTGACACCACATGGGCAACTTGTGCCTCAATATGGGCTAGAATTGACCTGTGGTTTTTCTACACCTGTGTTAAGAGGTGAGAAAGGGAATCACATAGTGATACTTCAATTTTGCCCAATCACATGTTGATGTAATGCTAAGAATGATTCATCATTTGAAAATTAACTGATCTTACTATAGATAAGAACTTTTTGTTCATAATGCATAGATGGAGAAGTAGTGATAGCATTATAATTTTTTGTGGCCTTGGATTATTGGACTGGTGATCCTGCTGTGTCATTGTTATTGTGCCCTCCCTCTGATGAACTAACCCATCCACTGCGATGTTTCATTGATTTTTAAGTGTATAATGTTTATTGCAGCAATATTTCTATAATATTTTTTCTTTCATTTCTAGTCACAACTTTGAGGCCAGAGATTGGAATTATTGAATATCCAGACAGGAGGCAGATTAGTGTTGCAGACTTACCTGGACTTATTGAGGGTGCTCATGCAAATGTGGGACTAGGCCATAATTTTCTTAAACATGTGGAACGCACTCGTCTCCTAGTACTTGTTGCTGATGTGCAAGGATTTCAACTGAGTCCAAAGCATAGGTATCACACGTGTCTTGATACTGTAGTACTTCTTCATAAGGTAAGATATATACATGTAAGAGCATATTATTTGCCTATTAATAAAAGTTTGTATATGATTTAAGTTGTTAGAAAATCCAAGAGTGCATTTAACATTGTTATGTTTAAAGATAGATTTATGTGAGGGATTACTGCTCGCAATGTTCTTTGATAGTTACTAGGTGGTAAGAAGGTGACAAGCGGTTTTGTGTAGGTGCTTAGTTTGCAAATTGTTTAAACTGATTTTGACAACCCCATTATAACTGCTTAATTTTATCAATTTCCTTCGTTATTTATTTTTCTTGTACCCTATTAATCATACTTTTAACAATGGAAAATCCGATAGGAATATCAATCATGAAGGATAGGTAACAACTCACCGTACAGAGGCTCGCTGAGCTGCTAACACACACAAAAATAGATAATCACATTCACCCAAATTAAATTCTCAGCCATGGCCTTCGTAAGAAAAAGAAACACATACATTCATGCAATCAGCCAGACAACTAAACACACAACTGTCATGTCTGGCCACTCCAGCAATACTAATCTACATATAGTACAATTTAGCAGAACTAACATTTATATTCACTCTGGCTAGTATTTTAGATTGGGTATTATTAATCTGATGTGATCCAAGAATAATGTATCCCATTGAAATAAGTGTACAAGATACTGTATTATATTTACTGCACTGAAAAGAAAATATATCACAGGGAAAAAACTTCTATTGTCAACAACAAAAATACTTTCTCTCAACAACTTGTTAGATCTTGGTCCCACAGTGTTACAGATGTTGTATACTGACTTTATTATAATTGGTTTTTCGATAACACTGTTACATTTTTTTTTTTTTTTTTTCATTTAATTATGCACTAGATATATCGTTCAGCACTATAGCTGGGGTCATATAAGAAGACGTTTCCGCGCATAGAGGTGGAGTGATAGGCGAAGCAGGGAGGGGAGGAGCTATGGCCAAGCGCTAACAGTTGCACCTGTGGAAGAAACATTGTGTAACTCATGGCCAGCCTCATGCCTACAGAATGAACATTATTGGCTGTCATTGCGATAATGTAGGAGAATGCACAGAACAGCTGAAATCTGGGCTGCCTTCATAGGTGACGCCGACTATAGTGCCATCATCAGGTCTTTAGTATATAGAGGCTTTAACTGCTTGTATTCATGTGTGGCTTTGAGTTGTAGACACAGACCCAGAGCCAGTTTGTGTGGTGTGTGTCTAAGTAATATCCCAACATCTTTGCTACTGTAAAATGTACTCTCTCTGCCCTATCATTGGCTTGTGAATGTAGACAGCTAGTTCTCAACTTCTTCACATTTAGTAGTTTACACAATTCCTTCAACAAATCAGCCATGAAGTTGGACCCCCTGGTCTGTCACTGTCATCTCAGGTACCCCAAACTTCAAAATACAATTACTGATGAATGCCTGTTAGGAGTCTAATGGAGCTACAGCTTCTGGTAACCTTTTTAAAGGTGCCCTCTGTTGACATAAATCTGCTCTTTTGTACATTGAATACAGTTCCATACATACTGGTTTACATCTGTTTTCCTTGTTGACCACCAATACCTCTCTGCAATTATCCTTTTAGTAGATCTACACCCTCTGTTACCTGACAACACATGATCATGCATTTCCTGTAGCACTTTTTCTCTGAATTTGGCTGGCACAACTGCCCTGGGATGTAATTTAATTTCTCTACACAATAAACTGTCATATATCTTAAACTGAGATTTCCCCACCAATTTCTCACACTCCTCATCCCCTTTTTGAGCCATTTGCAAATCATCAACCTCATTTCCCACTACTTCCAGTACTGGGACTTTCCCACTTCATCCATTAGCTCTGCCATGCTTCTTATCCAGTTTATGTATCACATCAAACTTGGTTAACTGACTGCCCAACTTCTCAACCTAGTTGTGATAGATCTTTCAACCCTAACAACCACCGTAATGCTGGGTGGTCCGTTACAACTTGGAATTACATTATACTATAGATTAAGTTGCCGAATAGTTTCTTTCCATCAAATTCATTTGTCTACATGTGTAAGTAACTGGTTGCTCTACACCATCAATTTCTTTACTTAGACAGTGTCCTACATGAGTGACAAAAGTGAGTTACAGCACGAAACAGCTTCAAGCAACAAATCTCAACAGCATGTATGGTAACGGGTCTTTTCTACATCAGTGACATCTGCTGTGCCGCGTGACAGATGCGACAACGAGCAACATTTGAGATTCAAACCTGCTTGAATCTTGTCACTGTTGCACGCGCAAGAAAGTGTCGAGAATTGTCTGCTTGCAGAGGTTATAAAGGATGTCCCAAAAATTCTTCTGTATTTTTACTTTGGGAGATAGTTTGATTTATACCGTAATGAACGTGATTTGAACAATTACTCGCATTTGTGTGCTTTGTGCATTTGCAGTAATAACAAATGTACTCGAGAGAGAGGGGGGGGGAGGGAGATTGTAAATTACGTTTCTGAGTAAAATATCATGATATAATGTTTCAGTAGGAATTTAATGTGTCTGGTAGATCTACAGTGGGATGTGTGTGTTTGCAATGAAGATGAAAGCTTTAAAAAATAATTTGTGGTGCTTTGTAAAGAGAATACATAAAACTTTGCACAAATAACAGGTGAAAGGATTGTAGTTATAGGAATTAAAATATAAGATGAAACAGAAAGTGAACCAGTGACCACAAAAGTTACACTATGGTAGCCCATATTGCTACCCGTACTCTATGCTGACTAATAGCAAACCTGTCCTGAATATAAATGATTTACTGTTGTCTTCCAATGCGACTTATTATGTACTTCAGTTGTTGATGGTTTGTAATCACAAAAACTCATAGTCAAAAGTATATGTACTTGTCATTGTATTTTTGTAGAATTTGGCTGGTGATCTTCATTGTCTATTTTTGCATTTGAAGTTATGAATGAATTAGTCCGCAAACATTCCTCGCTTTGTAAATTTATTGCATAGCACTCTTTTTACTCCTTATTTCCTGAAGTAAATAAAACTTTATAGTGTTATTCTGGAGCCATCATTATTCTACGGTTTACAGGTACCAAATTTTAGAAACAGCTGATCAGTTCTAGTAGCCATCTTGTAACGAGAAGCTGTCGCGCTCACGTAGGATACTCAGCCATGTTGCTTAATGTCGCCACTTATAGCTGCAGGTCACGTAGCTGGATGGCACATGTTGTCACTTGCTTTTGTCACTCACCTAGGACATGGCCTTAAGATACAGTGTAAACCGTAGTTGGATGAGTCACATGACAATATAAATTCTTTACTGAAATCTGGATATATACTAAAAGTGGGCTTTTTGTCAAAGGTGTTTTTTTTTTAACGTAAGTTCACCTGTTGTCCAGAAAAACGTATAACACAGTAGTGTTAATGGTCTGGCTATATCAGCAAAGCCCCTGATGAAATCCCGAGTAATGATTGTTACTCTTTTTGCACAACCTTGTACAGGTAATTCACGCACGGCTGTTACTAACCTAGGATCACTTGCTTATTATGTGGCCAAAATACATAACTTCTTGTAATACAATATTCCATTCTTGTGTTCTTAACACTAAATTAGCAGCTGTTAATCTCAAAAACACTTCCCTTACTCATTGCAAATGCTGATCCATATCACTTGAAAACGCTATTATATAATCGAGGTGAATGATAAATTGTTGAGGTTTGAGACACCCCTTTGGAACATACCAGGTGCATTTTTCAAACCAAATGGCATCCTTCTATGTTGATAATGACCTCACAGCAAATAAAATGCTGTTTTTGGCTGATCTTCTGGAAAAACTTCCAACTGATGGTAACCATTTTTTAAATCCACAGTCAAAACATGCCTGCATTGGCTCAGATTGTCTAAGATTTCAGGGATATTAGACATGGGATAAGAATCCATTACTGGTTGTGCATTCAAGTTTTGATAGTCACAGTGAAACATTTATTTCTTAGAACCATCTGGTGACTTTTTTAGGCACCACCTCAGTTCTTGTACCCTATGTATTATTACTCTCTTATCAATTATCAATAAACTCCTCTAGTTACAAATTGTAAGTGTTATGGGTCTCTATAAGGTTTGTGATATATGGGTGCTGCATCTTCAGTTGGTATTCAATGCTGTGTTATTTTTGTAGCTGGCAATGGACCGTGTGAACAAAACAAATCTTTAAACTCAGTCAATAAATCACCCACACACTTCCTGTCATCATAGTATAAATGCTTGACCATTGTTCATATCACTGTTTCAGTGGTGCTTGGTGACTGTGAATCACTCCCCTTGTGTTCCAGTCTTCGCTTTCATGATCTCCATATTTGTAATTAACATGTTGGCTTCCACTTCTCCCAGAATCCATGTGAAGCAGTTCATACAGTTTGATTCATCATCACATTTGTAGTCCATCTGAATCATAGGAACTTTAAAAATAAAATTTTTGGTGGGAAAATGGGGCATGTGAGTTACCTCTTAGTTGGCATACAGAGTAGTAATTTCAGCTCAGACACCAACTACTAGATAACTCAGTGTCAACAGTTGCCAGCTTGATTATTTTGAAACATGTTTGTGTCGGTATTTATTCAGTCTTCGTTGTAGATGCTTCTTGACATTTATCTGTGTTCAATTTTCCTCATAATAATAAGAGGAAACTGTGTTACATAGAACTAGAATGGCTAGCTAACATGAATGAATTAAACTGGAATGGTTTATGGGTGAATTCTCAGATGATGGAAGTCTCTACAAACCATCTTCGTGTGAGCACTCAAGTGAGGATTCAGATGCAGAGATGCAGACAACAGCGAATGTGATGAAGATTATGAGCAGTTTGGTCCAATAGCAGTGATGAGTGGAGTGACATTCCTCAAGATCCACCAGTGTCTGTGTTCAATGAGAAGATGAGGTTGGAATTAGACTTACAAAATTTTGGTATCATTGCAAGGCATTTGAGTTGGAAGGATACAGATGTTGTGGAATTGAAAGTATTTTTAGGGCTGTTGCTGCACATGGGCCCTTGTTGTTTTCCATCAATAGAACATTACTGGAGTACAAGTAAGAACAGAGTTCAGCATTTCTGAGACAACTCACTGCAGTCTCTCTCCAAAATTAGACCAGTTTTGGACCATTTCTGTGCTGTCGCACAAGTATGAAGTGCGCCCCACGTACTTTCGCCGCGCGCCGCCATGCACGCACGGCGCAGCATTTTTACGACGTCAGCCATGAGCGCCCTCTGCTGCAACTCCGCTCGTGGTCACGACTGCTGCATCGTGCTCTTGGGACTGAGATAGGAACCAGTTAACACTTAGGAATCAGCTAGGCACCAGTTAAGATTTGGCTATCGGATAGGTACTAGGAATCATCAGTAGGCAGGCCTCTATCTAATCTATGTATCAGCATTCTGCAGTCAAGAACTATGTAAAAGTTAAGTATTACTAAGTCTCTATGAAATATATATCTCGTTCTAATTTACTCTAGTGTTTCTAGTTTCTGCTGTCCCACTGGCTGGTCACCTCCGTACCTGCACACGCGTGCATCCTTTATTCCTGTGTCGGTCTCTTTCTACTCGGCCACTGACACCTATGACAACCAGCAGAAACGAGACACAAAAATTTCAATAACATCATGAGCAATAATTACATTCCAGACAAGAATCTCTGCATAGATTAATCAATGGTTTTGTGGCGCAGTCATCTGTTTTTCGACAGTATATCAAGAACAAAAGTATGATGCAAAACTTTATGAACTTTGTGAATCTAATGGAGTTGTACTCAAAATAAAAATCTACTGTGGCAAGTCAGAGTAGAAGGCCGAAATTGTTCATGCATCTGCAGTAGTTTTACACCTTATAGAAGCTTTCTTGAACAAAGGATATTTACTTCATATAGACAATTTTTATAATTCTGTATCACTTAAAAAACTGCTGTCGACTTACAAAACCTATGTGAGTGGGACACTACATAACAACAGAAAGGAAAACCCAAAATCAGTAGTTACTATGAAGCTGAAGAAAGGTCAGATGGTATGGAAAAGAAATGACAATGTTGTTCAAAAATGGAAGGACAAAAGGGATGTTCTGACCATTTATAATATGCATTATGCTGGAATGGTGGAAGTTAGCAATCAAAATGGCAAAATTGCCTTGAAACAAAGCATTGTCAGAGACTACGACAATGGCATAGCAGGCGATCAGTCACATCAGATGCTGTCTTATTATTCAGCATTATAAAAAAACTGTTAGGTGACCAAAAAGTTTGCTCTACACACGATAGAAATTTATCTGCACAATGGCCGTTCTTTCTACAATAAGACAGCATGAATGGGTATCAAGTCTCTAGCTTTTAGAGAACACTTTATTCAGGCATTGATTAGGGATAAGATGCCAGATACCCAAAAGAAAATCAGGTCAGATTATTTAGAGGCAATACTTCCCACAGAGAGAAAACTGCAGTCAGTTAAGCCATTCAGTGTGCACACAACAAAAGAAACTCCGTGGATCTCAATATTTTTGTACTGTTTGTGCAGAATAATGCTTCAAGACGTAAATCACCAATTAAAAAAAATATTTCATTAGTGAGTTAACTCGTAGTTGGTAGCTGGCATGTTAACAAACCCTTTGTTATTTTCATGGATGGCTTTGACACGAAGAAATCATATAGCCTACTAGTACTGGTAGCACTGCTTCACCATCTAACTCCTGTACATGTACTATTCTTTTCTTTTCTTTTATACAACACCTTCACGATCACACAAAACTCTAGTTGGCAAACTTGATTTTACACTTACCCAAAGTGACTTCCCAGTACCCTGGGGTATACAATTATGTAAATCAAGCTTTAGTGTAATTGGTTCATTGTGTGTAACTAATTCCCTCAAAACATTGCTACACTGGCAACAGTTTCTCTCAGATGAAAAAATTATCCATTAAGTTCCACTCTACATTGCCGAAAGTCAATTTTAGCTTAATGCTGACAGAGTAAATCTAACCTTAGAATAATGTCATATCCTTCACTCCCTTGTAGCATAATTTCTACACACTGATTAAACTGAGGTGTCCCAGGCAGAAATGCACATCTACTGATCTCAGTGGTCTGACATCCCTGTCCCCTGCACCACTCAACCTATACCATGGCAGTTTCTATTGCTTATGTTTCACCAGTCTCTCACTGGTGGCTGACGCATGCACCCCTGTGTCTAATAATAGTCTGCATTTTATTCCTTCCACTACTCCTTGGACCACACAATCTACCTCTGCATACAAACAACTTGTAGCATTCAATTTAACAGGAAATGACCTTGGGTGGATATCGGGTTCCCTTTGCTGTTTAATGTGCAATTAAAATTTGACCTTACAACTATCTTCTTATTACAATCGCTTCACTGATTGCACCCCTTGCAACTTTACCCTGGATTTAGAAACAATACTTCCTAATGTTCTCTAATCGAACACAACCATAACATTTTATATTCAACCCTTTTGTCTGCACTCCTGTCACTGCACCATGAGACTCACTGCTCAGTAGTAACCCTCTTAAAAATGTGTCCAAAGCTCTTCGTTCTGCTTCTCTTAAAGTTTACTTGATTTAATGCAGCATCCTGTTCCAACTCATATGTGCGTCCATTAATCTTCTGAATTCTCCCTGCAAATTCCTCTATTGTCTCACCCACCATTCCTTTTATTTCCAACATCAACTGCTCCATATAGTGTCTGGCACTGTTTTGCAACATTTGCCTCTCAATCAAAGCTTGCTTAAATTCCCTCTGAGTCTCTGTACGCCCTGTGGGCGCTTTTACTTCTCCTATCAACCATAGTATTGCTACCCTTAATAAGTCTACATCTGACCAACCCTTGCTATCAGCTACAATTCTCAAATCAGCCTAACTTGACTTACCAGAAAAATGAGTAATCAAACTTGCAGCTGGCTGGCCGCAGCAGTCTGCAGCACGCCAGTCACAGTCTGCATGGCCCCTGCGGTTGGGGGTTTGAATCCCTCCTCGGGCATGGATGTCATCTTTAGTATAAGGTAGTTCATAAGTAGTTTGTAAGTTTAGAGACTGATGACCCCGCAGTTAAGTCTCTTAAGCTTAACAAACATTTGAAACTTGCAGCTATTAGATTTGCTGCCAATCTATCACATACACCTGCATTATGTCCTTCTAATTGCATGATCCTTTCCCACAGTATAGGAATTGCATCCTACTCAGGTCCAACCTGTGTCTCTGACTCTGCCATAGCTATGCTTTCATACTTAGTCATACTAAAAAAATCTATTTCCTCTTGTGAAACAGTACTCATGTAAATCCTCCACACTGTTTTGCCATTATATGACTGCAACTATTGATACCAGGTGCAGATTTGCCTGACATTCCCAACAAAGTATATCGGACAGGTATGAAGCATTCCTAGCAACCATTTACTACATGAAATGTCCATACCACCAAAGGAATCATCAAAGAAACTCAGCCATACACACTACCTTCCATCATAAAGCAATCGATAATAAACTTTTTACTCACCCTGGGCTGTAGGTTCGAGCTTCGCGGTGAAAAGACAATGCGTGTTCATCTGTGACACCAAAGTAGAAGGTGTTGGGGAACAGGATTGCATGGACGCCGGACATACACACCTCCTGGTACCAGTAAAACAGATTTATTAATTCCTCTGCTGCAGCATTCCTCCAATGCCTGACAGCAATCTCTTACCCGCAAATGCCTAACTCAGTGAGTCAGGTGACACAAGGAACGATGGCCTTGCCGAGACATCACTGCTGCAGTCTCTGGCAGTGCCTGATAATGCTGACTACTGCAAAAATGGTGGTGGCTTAGACCAGCACTGCAGTGCCCCCATCCTTAGGACACAGCAACATCAAATAGCATAATGCACCGGCAGATAACGGTACAGTACATGCATCATTCTGATGCAACAACTGATGACACCCTCATAGTTTCAGACCCACCAGTACTTATACCACTTTCCCCAGAGTGTGTATATCTCTTGCTTTTATTTTTAGTTATGTTGCAAGACTAAAGTATGTAGTTGCCTGCCTTGCACAGTTGGGTAAGCTATTTCCACACCTGACAGCAACACACCTTGCTACCATCTGGCATTAACTGCTGCTTCACCTCTGCCATTTATGATCCACTACACTCTGTAACTGTAAACTCTAAATATGCTGTAGCAACCATCTTGTCGCAAAATGGCCTTATGCTATGTCACAAGGAAAGGAGTAGTGAGTTAAATGTGCAGATAATGAGTTTGGTAAAAATGTCTACGAAAAGCCTATAATCTCAAGGAGATGGCTCTCAAGGTGGAAGAATTGCTAGTAGGCATCCCCTGTGGAACCTGCCAGACCTCAGTTGTACAGGGTGGATACTATTTTGAAATTATTTATGATAACATTAACAGAGGCGAAAAAGACATACAGTTACTTCCAACCTGATGGAGCAACTGCCTGTACGGTCAGCCAGAGCTTGGAGCACATTTACACCTAGCAGAGGTCAGCCTGGTAGCAGCCCTAGCTGGGTAGGTCACTAGATCTATTATTGCAAGATTGCTTTTGTGTGGGGAGCCCTCAAGTCCAAGTATATTGCGACACCCCCTCATAGTTTTCAAAATCTGCAGCAGGACATTCTGAATGAGATTGCAACAATTCCAATAGTCCAGATTCAATCTGCCTTCAGCAGTGTGCTGACCAGGGACTAAAAGTGCCAAGAGAAAACAATAGCAGGTGTTATGTAGGTTTTCCTCATTGATGGACTCAGTAGAGCAGTTATGCATTTAACTATGCCATACTTTGTTGCTTCCATATTGCTGACTATGGCCTGCAGTGGGATCACCTGTTTGAGGACCTTTGGCAGGCCTTACATTTGTGTTGGAGCAGCAGCTCTCAGTCAAAGTTTCTTAGCAGATTTCACATTGAAAGTGCAACAAAGAAATTCAATGGTTTTTTCTATGGAAACAACTTGCTGGATATTATTCTTCTTTCCTGTATACTGCATCAGTGAGAAGTTCATAAATTTTCTGTGTATATTTTGAGCACAGGAGGAACACCATGTCGTTCTCTTTGCTAGTAGGCAGAATTATCAAATCTGGATCATCATTTAACTTGCAGATAGCTGCTCTCCCCATGTTTGAAATGCTTTTTGTCAGTGGGATGCCCCTGTTGAGCACACATCACATTTCAGAGCATATTCCTCTGACCTCGATGACAGATAGAGGGTAGGTAGCCAGTGTTTAGACAAGTTACATTTAGACAGCAGCAGGAAGAAAAAGAGGAGTACAGATCACTAGCAAGCATACCATTTGCCAGTAATGTCTTAAGAAAAATCACCAGACTCATGTGACAGAATGTCAGATGCGCATTTTGTCCACCCCTTACAGTCTTGACAGTACTAGGTTCAGTAAAGGATGATCTATGCCTTTGCAAAGCATAATTCTTCCAAACCCTTGAAAAATGGCAAGACATGCTGTTACGCATGCTGGACAGTATTCCACACTGAAATACAACAGACCACAAAATCAACTGTGACCAACCATAAAATAAAAACTAACCATACTATAGATTGAGACAAAATGCAAGAAACATAAGACAGTCACTTATCTGTCAATGCATGACGAAAGATGCCATTGAAATTATCGCCCAAGACAGTCTTAATTATCAAAGGTAGCAGCCTACAACATCTACATACATACATACTCCGCAATCCACCCAAAGGTGTGTGGCAGAGGGTACTCAGTACCACTACTAGTTACTTGCTTTCGTGTACCACTCCCATATAGAACACGGGAAAAATGAATGCTTGTATACATCCATACAAGCCCTAATCTCTCTGATCTTATCTTTGTGGTGTTTTAAGTGAAATGTATGTTGGCACCAGTAGAATCGTTCTGCAGTCCACCTCAAATTTTAGCCCTCTAAATTTCTTCATGAGTGTTTCTCGAAAAAAAACATCATCTTTCCTCCAGCAGCTCCCATCTGAGTTCCCACAGCATTTCAGTAACACTTGCACATTGATCAAATCTACCAGTTATAAAACTGGCTTCCCACCTCTGAACTGCCTTTATGTCTACAACTGAGTAAAGCACAGAACCAAGAAAAAGTAACACATTTTTAATCACCCCTGCCCCTCCAACAACAGTGTGGAGAATTGGAACAATTACTTTGTTGGAAGTGATAGTTATTTCACTTTTTAGTTGTTAAATACTGACCAGCAATTTGGTGTCAAACAGTTGACTGTATGGTATACCTCCAAGATGTACAAATACAAAATAATTAAAAGTGATGAACATTATTTTTAGCCACAATGCTGCCAACAGTGATCTTGTGGAGTTTATTTACAAAAAATTTGAAAAGCTATTACTGTCTGACTGACGAAGGTATAGCAACAAACTAAATATATATTTCAAGATTGCTTTTGAGGAGGATAGGTTGCTTACTCACCACAGAGACATCTGATGCACCACAGAAAGGCACAAATAATAGAATATAACATTAAAGCTTATGGCCAGTTAGGCCTTCAACAGTTAGAGAGACAGATATTCACACAGACACTACCACCATCTCCAGCCACTGTGGCCGATCTGCAGTACCCAGCATGGCCTAGGTGAGAGCAACCAGTGTTGGGGCTGAGGAGGTAGCAAGGAGAGGGAAGCAGGAGGATGAGGGGGGGGATGCGCAACAGCGGAATACCACTGTAGGCAGATGGGGAGGATATTGGGTAGGATATTCTCATTTTAGGGCAGGATGAAAGATAGTCAAAACCCTGGCAGTGAATGTGGTTTAACTGCCCCAACACCTCAACACCATCTCCATTCACTTTGCCTGGTCCTACTCAACCCAACAAGCCACCTTCCTCGATGTTGACCTATTTCTCAAACATGGCCTTTTATCAGTCCCTCCATCCACATCAAACCTACCAACCATTAAAAATACCTCCATTTGGACAGCTGCCACCAATTCCACACCAGAAAGTCCCTTCCATAAAGCCTAACCACATGTGGTCTTCGCATCTGCAGTGACAAGCATTCGTTCTCCAAATATGCCAAATGCCTCACTGAGGCCTTCACTGACTGCAATTATCCTCCAAACCTTGTCCAGGCCTTGTCTCATGGGCCCTATCTGTCCAGTCACCAACCAGCTCCCCCACACCCACCGTCCAGCCACAAAGGAGCACCCCTCTTGTGACCAAGTATCATCCAGGTCTGGAGCAGTAAAACCACATTCTCCGCCAGGGTTTCAACTACCTTTCATTTTGCCCTAAAATGATAAATACCCTACCCAATATCCTCCCCTATACAGTGGTATTCCACCGCCCACCAAACCTATGTAATAACCTTGTCCATCCCTACTCCCAACCCTTTACCCCATGGTTCATATCCCTGTGATAGACCTAGATGGAAAACCTGTCCTATCCACCATCCCAACACCACCTACTCCAGTCCTTTCACAGGCATTTCCTATCGCATAAAATGCAGGTCAACCTGTGAAAGCAGTCATGTTATCCTACAAACTGAGCTGAAACCACTGTGCAGCTTTCTATGTGGGCATGACCAGCACCCAACTGTCTGTTCGAACGAATGGCCATCGTCAAACTGTGGCCAAGAGACAGCTAGTCCACCATGTTGCAGAGCATGTAGTGCTGCATAGTGTGACTCACTTCAATGACTGCTACATAGCCTGTGCCATGTGGATCCTCTCCACAAACACCAGCTTTTCTGAATTGCGCAGATGGGAACTGTTCCTATAATATATCCTACGCTCCTGCAATCCCCCAGGTCTAAACCTTCACTAGTTCCTGCCTCTACCACCCTTCCCTTGCTTTCCCTGCCCACACTCTATCCTTATAATCGTCTTCAACCCCGCCACACATTTCAATCCCTTCCTTCCACACTGTCCGTCAGATTGCACTGGCGTATTCCCCCACCCATGCCATGCATCCCCCCCTTTCTCTCCTGCTTCTCTCTCATTACCACCTCCTCACCCCCACCACTGTTTGCTGTCGCCTAGGCCATGCTGGGTACCACAGATTGGCCACAGCGGTCGGAGACAGTGGTCGTGTCTGTGTGAATGTGTGCATGTTTGTTTCTCTCTAACCAATGAAGGCCTAAATGTCTCAAAGCTCTAATGTTATATTCTGTTATTTGTGCCTTTCTGTGGCTCATCGGATGTCTCTGTGGTGAGTAAGCAACCTGTCCTTCTCAAAAATATTGTTGAATCCTTCCTGGAATGTCAAGTATTGTTTTCTGTGTTATACTATCTATTTATGCTTCTATATGTCTGTCAATATCCTTGTTACAGGAGTTGGAACTCTATGATGATAACTTGCTAGATAAGCCAGCTATATTGCTTGTAAACAAGATGGATACAAAAGGTGCTGAAGAAATGTTTGCAGCTATCAAGGATAAGTTGCATCACTTATCAGGTACACAGTTTTTACTTATTTTCTTGATTAAAATTTTTACAACTGAAGCAAACATAACTTTTTATTCTCCTTGCAATATTGTAAAATCATTCACTAGAATACTTGTTTGTCCCTTAAAGTACAATGACAGAATCTTTGAGTTTTTACACGTTAGAACTGTTTCCAGATTTTTGACACATTTAATTTAAGAAGTCAGTTGTATTCATGACACATCTGTGTATAAGAAGTTATTACCATATAAAAATTATACTAATTACAGCTTGTTGTGGAGGTTCTCTGTCTCTTCTAAGACAAGAGGTACAAACTGTTTAAAGTTTCAACTTTTTTTAAAAAAATGTGACTTCTATGTCATTATTAAGTAAAGGCTCCTGGAGTAGATGATATCCTTGGAAGAGCTAAACATGGCAAAACTGATCCATCTGGAGTACAAAATGTATGAGATGGGGTAAATACACTCGTACTTCAAAAAGGATGTAATAACCACACTTCCAAAAACAAAGCACTTACAGTCAGGTGCATTTTTTTTAATATCAATATACTAAGTCCTGGTTGGAAAATACTAACACTATTTAGAGACAAATGGAAAAACTGGTAGAATCTGACCTTGGGGATGATCAATTTGGATTAGGAGGAACATGTGGGACAATACTCACCATACAACATAGTTTAGAAGATAGCTAAAAACCAAATAATCTGAGAGGCCCAATTGTAGCTGGTAACTGCATCCCTATTGAAAGAATTTAGGCCCTAATTGACCAACACCTTCAACCAGTTCTCTGTAATCTATCCTCTTACATCAAGGATGCTACCCACTATTTTCACCATTTCTCCCCATACCCAACCCTTTAGACCTGGATCCTTATTCATCACAGTTGACTCCACCTCCCTGTATACCAACCTCCCTCACTCCCATGGTCTTGCATCTCTCAAACACTACCACTCCCAACATCCCTCAGAATGCAAACCTGATATCTCATTCCTTATAACCCTCACTAACTTTATCCAAACAAACAACTACTTTTCCTTTCAGGAAAGGTATAAAATCAGATCTTTTGCACACCCATGGGAACCAGCATGGCACCCTCCTATGCCAACCTGTTTATGGGTCATGTGAAGGAAACCGTCCTATCTTTGAAAACCTTAAACTTCTTGGCTGGTTCAGATTCATTGACGAAAGCTACATCGACAGTTCTGTCCACATTAAATCTCTCACCATCAAAGCCACTTATATCTTGACGCTTGTCATCTCTTTCACATCAAAAAATTCCATTCCTTCAGCCTTAGACATTCATGGACAACGTATCTCCTGTCGAGAACTCTCTTACTCTGCATGTTGAAGGTCTTACAAAGGCCTTCACCGTTGGACACTACTGCCAAGTCTACTCCACAAATTTCCCATGTCATATCCCCACACACTCCACATCCTCTGTACATCCCCAATAACCAGCTACAAAAGAATGCCCTCCCCCCTCCCTTTCACCCAATGTCACCAAGGACTAGAACAATTATACAACATCCTTCATCAAGGCTTTGATTTTCTGTCAACATGCCCAGAAATAAGACAAAATCTGTCCAAGATCCTCCCCACTGCTACTAAAATTGTGTTCTGTCACTCACCCAACCTCCATAATATCTAGTTCACCCCTTTGCCACCCCCAACTCCAGCCCCTTAGGACAAGGATATCATCACTGCGGAAGATCCCATTGAATGATTTACCCAGCCCACCCATCCAGCACTTCCTATTTGAGTCTTGTCACAGGCTTAATCTGCCCCATCAAAGACCAGGCCACCTGTGAAAGCACCCAAATAATGTACTAACTGTGCTGCAGTCACTGCAAAGCTTTTTATATTGGCAGGACCATTAACCAGCTGTTCAATACAATGAATACCCACTTATAAAATGTGCCCAAAATCAAGGTAGACCATCATGCATGCAGCCGAGTATGTTTGATTCCAGTGGCTGCTTCACAAAATGGGTCATCTGGATTCTCCCTCCCACTAACTGCTTTTCTGGACTGCACTGATGGAAGTTATCCTTACAGTACATTGTCCAGTCCCAAAATAATCCAGGCTTCAACCTACAGTAGCCTATTTTCCCCACACAACAGTTACTGTCACCCTCATCCTCTATCCTACACATCTTCCATTTCTTAATTCTTTTATGTCTCTATGTGCCTTCTTTATTTGTCTGTCAGGGCTCAATATACATCTTTCCAGTGAGTTGCATACTATCCTTGTTATATTGTTGAATTTCAACCTGAACTTTACAGTGTTAAAATTTGAGGTCAGGAGTTCCTGGAGTCCAAAACACATTCTTCATATTTGTTACCTTGCAAGGGATAACTGCTGAATCCTATGCATATCTTCTGGATGAAAAATTACACCAGAAGAAACCTGGATTGAAAGAAAATAAATCAAGACAAGCACCAATTTTATTATTATTATAATTACTTAAGTGTCAGGGGGCCCAAAGTACAGGTTGTTTAGGACAGTCTCACTCAATTCATTAAATTGACATCCTCTGATTTGTTCATATTCTTATACCTGAAAAAATTGTAACAAAATAACTGGATCAGAAAAGAGCTCTGGATGAGTATTTTGTAAAATTTTCAAAAAGGGCCACATGTTATTTAAGTAATGCCTGTTTTCTTAAACAAAAAGTCCAAGTTTGTACAATGAGAAGGAAAAAGATTGCCTGACTCAAATAATTTGAGTCCAAGAACAGAGTATTGCACCTGCCTGAGTTCAAAAGTGCCAGTGTTCCGAACCCTATCAGTCTGTGGAGCTTCAGCTTGGATTGACCCTGGCAAATAGAAGCAGTATAATAGTTAGGATACAGTATATGTTGAGATTCATTGCAATTTAATTCATCATATCATTTCTTTTGAAAATTGATACTTTAGCATGTAGAAACGGTTGAAGTATAAGAACTCCGCATCTGTAAAATTATGATGATGATGATGATGATGATGATGAGTGTTTCACATCTGCTTCCAGTGATGGAGTGGTTAGGCTGACAGTGTATGAATGTAATTGATGCTTATTTTAATTGATGTTTACTTTTGCCCATGCAGGTAATATTTTAAGCCTTAATTCACGACAAAATGCAGTTATAGGCGTTTCTAGGTTCCACATACTTCCAAAAGATTCCATTTTATAATACTCTCATCTTCAAACAAAAAAGGCAAATGGTCATATTAAAAATGGATGTATTTATTTGTAATTACTTCAACCACCATCTGACGTCTCTAGTTTTCAGCATATTTTTCTAAAAGTCCTTATGTGTGGTTTATACCAGCGAGTGGATGTTTCCAGTGTAATATTCGTTCTTCGGTAAAAATAAAGGCACTTCTCTGGGTCTGCATCCTTAGTCAAATATTATGCATAGCCCCACCAAGTTGTGGATAACACTGTGCGAAAAATGTGGATTGTGACCTGTCTCTGCCACTACACCATCTGCCATATTTGGATTTCATGAAGGGTGTGCCACTGGTTGACACCCAAGGCAAAACACAGTGTTTTGTGTCTGTCAAACTGTTCATTGGGGCCTGCACAGTAAACAGAAGAGGACATCAGCATTAGAGTCCTGCTTTGTGGGTTTGTAATAGAGTTCATAAGTGAAGTTACTAAGAAATTATGCCCAATGCAAAGCCATTGTTGTTCTATCCAGAAATGAGGGCCAAATGATAACCCAAAGGCTTGTGGTCTGTAATCAGATGAAACTTGCTATCATAGGTAGACACAAAATTTCCGTACATACACCCTAAACAACATATCTCTCTATCCGAGTGTAATTTCCATGTGCTGAGTTGAAAAACTTGGATCAAAAGTTTTAGGTTATTCTATACCACCACTAAATTTATGTGATAGAACAGTATCCAAACCACAATTTGACACATATGTAGCAAGTGTTAAAAGTTCGCCAGCACGGAATGTTGGTAAACAAGGAGTCGACCAGAGGCAATTTTTAAGTTGTGCAAAAGTGTTTTGACACAGCTTTGACCACAACAACTGAATGCCCTTTTTACATAATTGGTAAAGTGAATGAGAAAGTGAAGCCACATTTGCAATAAACTTCACTTGATAATTCACTTTGCCAACAAATAATTGCAATTGAGAACCTAAGGCACTGGTTATTAGTAGTGGCAGTCTCATACTCTTTTGTGTGTGTGTGAGAGAGAGAGAGAGAGAGAGAGAGAGAGAGAGAGAGAGAGATCTTCTTTATTTTATTCAAGATGTGGCTCAAATACTTGTATCTTGATTTGAAGAAACTACATATGTTGAGAAGACGACATAGACCATGAGCTGGCAGCCACTCAAACAACAGTTCTAAGTATATTCACAGAATATATGACATCAACTGCGATTGGGCAAAGCCGAAAATGTGTACCCAGCTGGGATTCGAACCCGGGTCTCCTGATTTCTAGGCAGTTGCGCTGACCCCTAAACCACTGGGGACACAGCGATCACCGCACCTGCAAGGACTACCTAAGCACGCCTCCCCTCAGATACAAATTCCCAGCTTCGCCCTGCCCACAGTACTCGTAGTTATGAAATTAATTCCCGTAAGAGTAAGGGCTTCAAACTTGCCCACCGCTCCCCACTAACGGTAGGATCATTGCCCATCACCGGCATATTATATATATTTATATATATATATATACATGTGGCGTCTGTTCCGAAAGAATATATGACATCAACTGCGATTGGGCAAAGCCGAAAATGTGTACCCAGCCAGGATTCAAACCCGGGTCTCCTGTTTTCTAGGCAGTTGCGCTTGAAAGCAGGAGACCCGGGTTCGAATCCCGGCTGGGTACACATTTTCGGCTTTGCCCAATCACAGTTGATGTCATATATTCTGTGAATATTAAATAATAACAACTGCAGGATCAGAAGTGACATCTGTTCTTTCGGAACAGACACCACATGTGTGTGTGTGTGTGTCTATATATATATATATATATATATATATATATATATATATATATATATATATATATATATATATATTATGAGGAAAAATTCCTAAAAGGAAAAATATACGTAAAAAATAGATGAAGTACACTTACCAGGCGAAAGGGCACAGGCAGTAATAGCAACAAATAAACACACAGACACACACACACACACAAAAATGCTAGCTTTCGCAGCCTAGCTGCTTCATCAGGCAGAAGGGAAGGACTTCTAACTTCTTTGATTTCTACAGTTCTACAGTATGTCTGCCTAAGTGTACTTGTGTCTGTGTAAATGTGTGGGTGTATGTGCATTTATTTACCTTCCATTCTTTCCCCCAAGGTAAGTCTTTCCTGTCCCGGGATTGGAATGGCTCCTTACCCCCTTCCTTAAAACCCTCATCATTTCCTTTTCCCCTCTCCTTCCCTTCTGCCTGATGAAGCAGCTAGGCTGCGAAAGCTAGCATTTTTGTGTGTGTGTGTGTGTCTGTGTGTTTATTTGTTGCTATTACTGCCTGTGCCCTTTCGCCTGGTAAGTGTACTCCATCTATTTTTTACGTATATATATATATATGTCTGCCTAAGTGTGTTTGGATGTGGATAGGTGTGAGTGTGTGTTTATTTGTTTACCTTCCTTTTTGTCCCCTAAGGTAAGTCCTTCCACTCCTGGGATTGGAATAGCTCCTTTTCCACTTCCTTAAAACCCGTATCCTTCCCTTTCTCCTCTCCTTCCTCCCTCTTTTTCCCGAAGAAGCCACCACTGGTGGCGAAAGCTCGAATGGTTGTGTGTTTTTGTGTGTGTTTAGTGTTCCTATCGACCAGCCTGTACTTTAGGTAAGTCAAAAATCTTTATTTTATACCATTTATATATATATATATATATATATATATATATATATATATATTATAGAGGAAAAATTCCTAACAGGAAAAAAATATACGTAAAAAATAGATGAAGAACACTTACCAGGCGAAGGGGCACAGGCAGTAATAGCAACAAATAAACACACAGACACACACACACTCAAAAATGCTAGCTTTCGCAGCCTAGCTGCTTCATCAGGCAGAAGGGAAGGAGAGGGAAAAGGAAATGATGAGGGATTTAAGGAAGGGGGTAAGGAGCCATTCCAATCCCGGGACAGGAAAGACTTACCTTGGGGGAAAAAATGGAAGGTAAATAAATGCACATACACCCACACATTTACACAGACACAAGTACACTTAGGCAGACATACTGTAGAACTGTCTAAGTGTACTTGTGTCTGTGTAAATGTGTGGGTGTATGTGCATTTATTTACCTTCCATTTTTTCCCCCAAGGTAAGTCTTTCCTGTCCCGGGATTGGAATGGCTCCTTACCCCCTTCCTTAAATCCCTCATCATTTCCTTTTCCCTCTCCTTCCCTTCTGCCTGATGAAGCAGCTAGGCTGCGAAAGAGCATTTTTGAGTGTGTGTGTGTCTGTGTGTTTATTTGTTGCTATTACTGCCTGTGCCTATATATATATATATATATATAGAAGAGAGATGACTTACCAAAAGACCGGCTCGTCGATAGAAACGAATAAAATAACACACAAACACACATACTAGCTTTTGCCACCACTGGCAGCTTCGTCAGGAAAAAGAGGAAAAAAAAGGGAGGCGAAAGAATATATATTATATATATATATAATATGCCGGTGACGGGCAATGATCCTATCGTTAGTGGGGAGCGGTGGGCAAGTTTGAAGCCCTTACTCTTACGGGAATTAGTTTCATAACTATGAGTGGTTATATAGTCAGATGGATGTATTCTAATGCAGGGGCATTTCAACTTTAGTGCTGCAATGGGACATGTCTGATCCAGTGTGGGGAGTATGTGGAAAAATAGTGTAAGGTCATAAAATAGTTTATATATTTGTAATGACTTGTATGTATCTTATTTAGGCTAATAAAAAAATGGGGACAATGACTTTATGATTTGTCCTCGTATATAATTTCAAGCAAAAGTTGATTAAACAACAGTGTGTGGTTTTGTAAACACCTTTGTCCTCAGTTTTACAGAAAATGGTATCTGTATTTACAAGCTTGTTATTAACTACTGCTGCAGAATCAGAATCATCTAAAACTTTTTTATTCTGCCCATTCACAAATTAACACTATTTGAAATACTGCCAATGAAGGTACTGTCCTCACAGATTCAACAACTGGAGCAGTCTCTATCATACCTCAAGCACCAAAGATCCTAAATTATTTACCCATTTATTTTCTTCGGAGACTTCAATTCGTAATCAAGGTTTGATTTGCAATAATAAAGAGGGGACAAAGAGATGGATAGAGAAAGGGCAGAGGAGGAATTGGGTGAAAAAAGGGAAGAAGAGATCATGAATGTGAGAAGGGGAGAGAGATTAGGATGTATAACCAATTCAAATGTATATTTAGCAGTTGCATAGCATTTTTGGATTCATTAGTATATTACAAATGTCAAAGTTTTTCACACTGAAGGAACTAGAATGATCCATAATCTGCTGTACACTATATAGTGTAGGGTACTGAGCAGTAGACTTTGCCACAATCTGAAAGTTGGTACATGAATGTTTGTTTTTTTAGAGAAACTTTTTATACTGTGTAAGCCATCATATGGTGCACAGCAAAGGGTACATTACAACAGACTTCTGGACCATTTCTGTGATAACCATGAAAGTTGGCTCATATATATATTTTAAATTAAAATTCAAACAGTCTATGTCACTGTATATAATTCAATTGGTACAGATAACCAGTTTTACATTCAAATAAAGACCCCTTTCAGATACTGTGCACCACTGTGGTCAAAGCAAGTGTTGTGGCTACAGTTGACATTTGTGTAGCCACGATACGTGCTCCATCCACCATCACTGCGTACCACTGTGGTGCACAGTTTCTGAAAAGGATCTTTATTTGACTTAAACTGGTCATCTGTTTAAATTAAGTGATATATTGCATTCTAGAATGTTTTTAAATGTAATTTTAATTTTCCATTAAGAACTATTTTTCCCCTTAAAGTTATATTTATTTTTCATGGAGAAAGTTTCTTTAAGAAAGCACCATACTGTAAGAAAGCAGGAGATGGAATGAGAGAGGGGAGAGTAGTTTGAAAGAAAGAAGGGGGACGTGAAAAGAAGGAGGGAAAGTAGGTATTGGACTAAAATGATTCTATCATCATTTGCATAATGAAGAGAAGAAAGGAGATAGAAAGGGGGGATGGATAGAGGGGGACAGGAAGAGGACAGTGTAGATAAAGAGAGGAGGAGGAAATGGACATAGAGCCACAAAGTCATGAAATTATTTATTCACTTTTCTGCCACATTTTATAATTTGGTAGACTGTCACATAAAATTATTTTTCCTAAAGAGTAAACATGTGAGTTGAAAGAAACGTGAGTTGTGTTACCGTTTCCCTTTGTCTCAAATCTGTTATAGTTCTAAGAAAGAACATGATGCATATCCAAACATACTAAGTTTTGGCAACAACAACAAAAAATCTTTTTACTGTAATGTTCAATTGTAGAAAAACAGGTCTTGCCTGAGAAAAAGATTAAGAAGATAATCTTCAGGCTACTTTCAAATTCATTACAAAACTGCCTAGATTATCATGTTTCTTAGGTGTTTAGTCTGTTATAGTATTACTGCAGTCAAAATAATTTTGTTTGTGTGATTACTTCATTAATACCAGAATAGAACATCATTATTTGTCATATTTAATCTACTGAACTTTTTAACAGATGTGGAAGAATTAAAAGGAGATAATTTCCCAAGAAGAGTGCTGGAGTTTCATGATGTCATTCCTGTGTCTGTAAAGCATGATGCTCTAAGTGCACAAAAAGTCAAAGAACGAATTAGAGATGTTCTTGACTTCCAAGCTGAATTATTAACGGAAGAGAATGAAGGGTCTGTCCTTCAAAATATACAAACACAAAACAAGGAATTTGCAGTGAAGATGGTGTGATAACCTGCGAGGTATTTTGTAAATGTATTTATGTAATCATTGTTTATATTGACTGAATACAAACTGTCTAAAAAATTACTTTTAGAGTTTTTTTTTCTTTCTTCCTGTTTTCCCCAAAATAAATGAATTACCCACAACTATTGATGATTACTACCTGCAATACAGTTGCATTGGGGCAAGATTTATATAGAAGTCATTTGTGTTTGTAATCATCTCTCAGATTTCCAGTGGGTCATCATTATTTTTGTATTTATGACAAGCACAGTGTTAATATTCTGAATACCATATTTGCCGACTTATATGACACACTTTTTTCCGACAAAAATTGGTCCAAAAACTGGGTGCTTCTTATACACTGGTTGCCAGTTAAGGTAGGTACCTAAAATTGTAAAATGTAAACATTTACAGCCAGAAATGTCCATATTGTTAAAATTGAACTACCACGGCATAATAGCCCAGAATATTTTAACAATAAGATACCTACAAATTCCATTTCTTTTTAAGGTATTTGAAAAAATTGTTTAAAATGCAGGAAATGATGTTTTCAGCGGGAAATTTTGCTTGTACTACCCTGGACTCGAACAACTAAATTGCATCCTTTTCCAAGGTATTGATTTTCTGTCCTCATGCACAGAAATGAGAGACATCCTGTCCAAGATCCTTCCCACCTCTCCTAAAGTGGTGTTCTGTCGCACTCCCAACCTCCATAATATCCTAGTCCATCCCTAAGCCACACTGAAACCCAGCCCACTGCCACTGGGATATGCAGCGGAGCATATGCTTGATTTCAATTGTTGCTTCACAACCTGGGCCATCTAGATCCTCCAACCCACCACCACTTTTTCTGAACTGCACAGATGGGAGTTTTTCTTACAGTACATTCTCTGATCTCAAAATTATCCGAGCCTCAACCAATAATAACACCCTCTTTTTTTTTCATACCCAATAGTTCCCATTCTCTCTCTCTCTCTCTCTCTCTCTCTCTCTCTCTCTCTCTCTCTCTCTCTCTCTCTGTGTGTGTGTGTGTGTGTGTGTGTGTGTGTGTGTGTGTGTGTGTGTCATTTACTCACTGCTTTAATGTTCCCACTTATTTTTACAGTAATAGCCCATGAATATCATAAAATATGGAGACTTGTGCAATATACTGTACTAAATAAAAATTAGATTGAAATTTAGTCTGAAATTGGTAATTTCGCAAATGTGCTGCATAGCGCGTCTTCAACGTCCAAACGATATATATCGAAGCAGTTAAGTATCGAAACTATATGTATTGAACATGCGAATGTTATATTTTTTATGAATATGTGGTGATTTTAAAGGATGTGGTTAGACAGGAACTTAAGAGTACAGCTTTCTGGGTAAATTACAAGAAAGCTTTCATTTAAAGTAGCTCGGTCTGAATTGATATATATCAAATGTAAAACTATAAATCAATTTAGAGTTTTTGAACCATTGATTTGGACACTATGTGTCGTCACCTAACCTTCTTCAGGCTACACTACAGATAACTTTTTTAAAAGTGAAAGTTAGGTCAGGTGTAGGACAAACAAGAATATACATTTTTTTTCTTTTTTAAGTATGTGAGGGCAGCATGCGAATCTTCGGTTTAGAAACATATCATTTTGAAACGTATTGATTCAATATATATTGTTTGGAGGTTGAAACATTGCTGTAGCCACTCTATGCAGCACATCTACGATATTACCCTGATGAAATGTACGATTTCATTTACGAAAACAAAGTTTTGTGCAAATTTTTTAAAATAATTATTCGCTCTTCGAGCCTTATTAATTTACTGAGTGGACAAGGGTAACAGTAATGTGTTCAGTCCACTTAAGTTGTGAACTGATAAGCATTCCAAGAAATTTTGTTGTTGTTACACTTTCAATATGTTCTTCTTTTACTTTTAGATTGTTAGTGATGGGTTTTCTGTTTATATGGAAAGTGATGCTGTTGTTTTTATTTATTTATTTGTTTATTTATCTTTTTACATTGAGGGTTAATTTGCTATTTTCTATCCATTTACACACATGCCTGATTGTATCCTCAGCTTTAGAATTGAGTTTATTTGGTGATTCATCTCTGATTAGTGTATTACTGTCAGCAGCAAACAGTAATTGTGCCTAGAGGGTGTATACTTTGGTTCTGCCCCCATGCAGTGGGCCATCAGTAGTGTACAAATGGGCTACCATTTCTGTTCTAAACTCAGTTTCCAACAAGTCAAGGCATTTAATTTACTTACCTGAAGATGGCAGCCAGTTTGTCTGCCGAAATATTCTGTCAAGATGACGACATTATCTGGCTGCAGACCTGAGAAGAATATCATTAGATGTTATGCAGGGGAAGCCTATGCAACCACTGTCCAATAGCTCACCTACACTTATTTTGAAAGTCCCATAAACCCAACTACAGGATTGAGTGTACATCTAAAATGTTGCAGAGATGTGCTGAGGTGACCTTGCCTTGTGGTCTGTAGTTCTGACAAAGCTAAGAACCCTCTCCCCCTTCTCTTCTGCAAATAAAACTCTTTTTTGCTTATTTCTTTTTAACTACATTTTGCATAAATTTAAGAATTCTGTAAGTGGGTTAATAAAAATGATGCATATTCACTGTCCAGTAAGATTTAATACACAAAATATGCGGGTTAAAAATTTAGGATACTGACTTGGGAAAGAAAGTTACAATTTTTGTTTGTTTTAGCACTTCATTTGCAATAGAATAGCGAAACACTATCTAATGCATAAGTAAAGCGTACATTCAGTCCTCTCACAATACTATATGCTTTAGAAATGCAGCCAATGATTAATGGCAGAATATTATTGTGTATGTAAAAGTTTCACTTACAAAGATGAACAAGAGCTTAAGTGCCTAACAGCTCCCATAATATTGTTAATCAGTCACAGAAGGCTTGACCTTAAATTATTTTTTATTTACACAGCACATTATACCAATCAAAACTTGGTAGCAGCAAATGTACAAGTATCACAGTCAAAATATATAAAAAATGAAATCGAAATACTGAAACATTTGAACTGTTTCAGAGTGTTGAAATAAATTTAATGACAAAGTGGGAAATTTATTTGATGAAAGTGAAAGGACACTAATTTTCTGACATAGAGCGTTTGTGTGTGTGTGTGAGAGAGAGAGAGAGAGAGAGAGAGAGAGAGAGAGTTTTTTCTTTTGACAAAATGAATATCGATGGAAGTGTAACATTTGATGAAGTGGAGGACTGTGTTGTAGGCCCACATACCAATGTACTTGTTATGGTTCATGAACTTGTTGAGGATGGAAACAGCCGATATTTTATGACTTTGACATTCAAATGACAGTGGCTTTGTCTAAATTCGATAGTGTCCTCGCTGCATAAATGTAGGTTATCATGTTGTCAGGGCCAGCCTTAGACATGTGCAAACAATGCAGTTGCACAGGGCCCCACACGAAACATTAGAACACAATTCTAAAATTGTAATACATAATTTTGTTTCTGAAATTACTTGTAATGTAATAATTCAAGTATATACGCATTGTGCCATGACTATGGCTTCTGGAGTACATCTCAGATTTAGAAAATTAAGCCTGTATCAGAGTAGAAGGAACAGTGGGTTATGATACTCATGTGCTACCAGTACAGTAATATCCAGAGTGAACACATGACTATCGCTAATGCTTAAATTAAGAGGTATGCGATTCATTCTTTATCAGAGACACTCCGCATCCTTTGTACCCATTGTTCAGCTTCAGCTGAGATGCGCAGTGCTCCCTGCTACACTCACCTTGAATAGTTGAATGGGATGATAAGGCAGTTGGCACAAGACACAGCTGCTGCAGCAAGTTTTTCTCGCCTGTCTGGTGCGCCTTAATATGAGCACCCAACTCGTTACACTGCTATGACATAGCGACGTACTACCTCAGGCATGCCCGAGGGAAATGGTAAATGAAATGATTGTATGACTTTTATTGGCTGGGATATTCCCATCACATTTCGTCCACCTACTGTGAGTTGTTTGACTGACCCCACTTCAGTGACTGGCATGTCAACGATGGTGAAATAATGATGACAACAAACCCCCAGTCCCTTGCCGGGAATCAAATCTGGGTCTCTTGCATTGATGGTCAGTGACACTGCCATTGAGCTATGGAGGTGGACAGAGAAATAGGAAAATTAGATGCATACATTTATTGGCCTTCTGAAATTTATTTTCTTATTACTATTTCTGAAGCAGCATCTCGCAAGGACGACTGTCCTCTCTGGCCATATTGTCACCAGAACATGATGTGGTTTCGAAATTGAGTTTTGAAGATATTATAGATGAATTTGGTACTCATAAAGCAAGGGAAAAATGTTTTGCATCAAGTGAGTAAACAAGAAGACCCTTAGTGTTCATAACCTACAACTAATTTAATTTCTTATAAATGCCCAGCATGTTATCAAGTACTGAAAACAAATGGTTTAAAGCCAACTCATTGTCATTAAACTTTGAAAAGACGCACTACATGCAGTTCAGAACATGTAAGAGATTTCCTGACAGCATATGCATTAAATATGAAGAAGAGCAGATAGAAGAGGTTGACAGAATTAAATTCCTGGGATTACAGCTTGATAATAAATTTAGTTGGGAGGAGCACACCACAGAACTGCAGAAACGACTCAACAAATCTGTATTTTCAATACGAGTGTTATCAGACATAGGAGACATAAAAATAACAAAGCTTGCATACTTTGCTTACTTTCATTCCTTAATGTCATATGGTATAATATTTTGGGGTAACTCTTCAAGTCAGTCAAAAGTCTTCAGAGTCCAAAAACGTGTAATACGTATTATTTGTGGAGTAAATTCACGGACGTCTTGTAGAAGCCTCTTCAAAGAACTGGGTATATTAACTACTGCCTCTCAGTATATTTATTCCTTAATGAAATTTGTCATAAATAATATATCCCTTTTCCCAACAAACAGCTCAGTTCATACATACAATACTAGAAATAAAAATGATCTACACAAGGATTTAAAAGCACTTACTTTAGTTCAAAAAGGGGTCCACTACTCAGGAACACACATTTTCAATAATTTACCATCAAGTATAAAAAACTTAGCTACAAATAAAGATCAGTTTAAGAGGAACCTAAAAGACTTTCTAGTGGCCAACTCCTTCTACTCCATTAGTGAATTTCTAAATTGTACCAAATGATGCATGCACTCATACTATATTAGTATTATTATATTATCACAAAAAAAACTTAAAAAATTATGTATCTGTATTTATATTATAAGTGTATGTATTTATATTATTAGTATTATTTTTAATTCAACTTGTAAATTTTGTTTCTTGACATGTTCCACATCCACGAGGATCCCCTCAATATGGATCTACGGAACAAATAAATAATCTAATCTATCTAATCTAGCATATATCCTGAACAAAACTTGTGAACCTTTTTTGATTTTGAATTTCATTACATTGGGAGGATTGTAATAGCTAAGTAATCTTTTGTTATTAACATTTTACTAACTTTCATACTTATTAAGAGTCCTTCTCAGGTTAATTATGTCTCTATTATAACAGTAGGTCTGCTGTAGTAGTCTTTATAATATAGGTAGTAAGTCAATGATGAAACTTTTAATTCTTTTGAATGTGACAAATTTCTACTGGAAAGGAGGATGCGGGAGAGCCCCAAGGGGAAGTTTCGCACGGGGCTCTATGCAAGCTAGGGCCAGCTTTGCATGTTGTTGCAGTGGTTTCTGATCTTGGGCAGAAAAATCAATGTGTCTGGAATGAACTGCATATTGATCATGTTAAATTGATGTTTCCTGCACCAATAGACACCCACAAAAAAGGGTATATAAGTATTTTCAGATGTACCTCACTTATAGAGATTACATTGAAACCATTTTCTTGATGGCATAGAGCTTTCCAAAGGGAAACTAATTACAAAAGAACCATATGAGAAACTGATTCATTAGACAAGATGAAAATTAAAATGTGCCTCAAAGTGCAACAGTTCCATGTTACTGTCAAAGGTAGAGATTGCCAACATTTACGTCTTTCTCTGCAGCTATTCTCAAAAACAACTGCTAAGGCAATTTGATATTTGTTCCAGAATAAGATCAAACAGCAGACTTCTTCCAACTTGTCAATGATTCATTTCACATTCTGAATTCTCACAGAAGTGTCAACAAAAAGACATTAGTAAGAGCCTATGGAACAAATGAGCAGCTCCAGAAAACAATTCTCAGTAAAATGTATTTGTGCTGTGAAACAACGAAGATGGACAACCAAAGCCAGCTGTTACCATTTCAGAAAGGACTCTTTAATGTTGATTAATTCTTTATTTTACCTTCAAAATGTTCAAATATTTTTTTTAATTTATGGGACTTAACTTGTTAACATCCAATATTAATTTAAATGTTAGGAAGTCCTTTCTGAAAGCATTTGTCTGGAGTGTAGCATTGTATGGGAGTGAAACGTGGACAATAAGGAGTTCAGATAAAAAGATGATAGAAGCTTTTGAAATATGATGCTACAGATGAATGATGAAAATCGGATGGGTAGATCACGTAACTAATGAAGAGGTGCTTAATCAAATTGGGGAGAAAAGGAGTATCTGGCATATACTAACTAAGAGAAGGGATAGATTGGTTGGACACATTCTGAGACTTCAAGGAATTGTCAATTTAGCATTAGAAGGAAGCGTTTGGGGTAAAAATCGTAGAGGGAGACCGAGGGACGAATATAGTAAGCAGATTCAAAAGGATGTAGGTTGCCGAACGTATTCTCAGATGAAGAGACTTGCACAGGACAGGGTAGCGTGGAGGGCTGCATGAAACCAGTCTGCAGACTGAAGACCACAACAACAACTACTTTTGAGGTTATCAATTCCTAGGCTTAGAAACTTCTGAAACTACACACACACACACACACACACACCAAAGCAACTGGGAGCAACTGCACCTTAGAGCGCTCAGCCATTCCACTGTGGCTATTTTACCTTCATTCACTAGGCATTAAGTATATTTTAATAGATCAAAGGTATCGGCTTTTTTTTATCAACACCTTACCCCTTAAGAAGTAAACCATCGGCTGCACTTGTTGCTTCTGGGAAAGAATGCCCAAGACATCCTACTGTTGAACACTTCATCTGTGAGAGATGAAGAAGACTCTCAACAATTCCTATCATCTAGTTTGCTTTGTGGAATTTTGCCTTACATGTCTGAAGTAATGGCCATGTTAGATGGGGAAGCAGAAATCCAGGACATTAGTTTTGGTTGTTAGGATGCTGCACAGTCTGCTGTGACAGACATTGAATCCCCAGCTGAAGGATGTGCTGCGAAATAGCCACTTCAATCGGAACATTGTCGAATGAACTACTTTACCCTCCTCCAAGGGCGGATTCAGGGGGGGGGGGGGGGGCACTGGGGCACGTGCCCCTCTTCAGATGGCCCGATGAAAAATGAGAGAGAGAGAAAGGGGGGGGGGGGTGAGAGAGAGAGAGAGAGAGAGAGAGAGAGAGAGAGAGAGAGATGCTGAAGAATGGAGGGAGAGAAAGAATCTTAGCATTACAATAATTAACTTTTACTTACGGCCAACATGTAATTGTGAGATTAAAAATGCAAAATCCCTGTAATAACATAATTTGACTTTTTGTGTTATGTTTTCATTTAATTGCTGCTTGCTCCTTTTTTTCAGTAATTTACGATAAAAATAAATAAAAGTTGTTTATTGTTTCATGATTGCTTGGGAGATAAATGAGGTACTGTGTAAGTTTTACTCATATGTAAATAAAATTGAAGGATTTAACTATGTAAAAATATTGAATTTCAAGTGCTGCATTCAGGCTGGCGCATTCAGATGTTTTCGGCAAATGGTTTATCTAATTCTTTTCTAAACAGTAATAAATGGTACTCCCACCCATTATAAACAGTTTTATTTCAAGCTACACGTTTCGATTTTCCAGTTATTGGAGCAAATTATAAATTTCAACGGCATTTTTCCACACATCAGGTACAAATGATTTGCATGGTAGTAGAAATTCTTGAAACACAGTCAAGTGTAGTCTTCAGAATCAAATTTTCACTCTGCAGTAGAGTGTGCACTGATTGTAACTTCCTGGCATGTTAAAATGGTGTGCTGTACCCGGGATTCGAACCTGTGATTTTTTACTTTCGTGGGCAAGCAGAATACGGTACCGTCTGAACTATGCCGACACGCTTCACAGCCCATTGTCACAACTTTATTTTGCTTGTTCCTCACCTTCTATTTTCAATACTTCTCAGAAGTCATCCTGCGAACCTTGCAGGACTAGCACTCCTGGAAGAAAGGATGTGGTAGAGACATGGCTTAGTCACAGCCTAAGGGATGTTTCCAGAATGAGGAGTGCTAGTCCTGAAAGGTTTACATGAGAACTTCTGTGAAGTTTCAAAAGTAGGAGGCGAGGTACTGGCAGAAGTGAAGTTTTGTGGGCGGACCTTGAAGCTTGCCAGGATAGCTCAGATGGTAGAGTGTTTGTCTGCGAAAGGCAAAGGTCCCAGGTTTGAATCCCATTTCTGGCTCACAATTTCAATCTGTCAGGAAGTTTCAAGTGTAATTGTTTTTTACCGCGAAAGCTTTCTTGAAAAAACTTATCTTGTTTTGCATAGCAACTTTAAGGAGAATGAAGAAGAAATTGATTCAGTACAGCGCAAATACAGGAAATCTGATTTAAGGCTTTGAGAGAATATCAAACTTAGCGCAACATACTCGTATTTACTGGCTGTAATTTGATTACAGTAATTTGACGATTCGTGCATTGGCTGTTGGCAGCGAGCAGAAGGCAGCGGCGCATTGTTGGAAACGTTACCCGCAACAACGTGTGCATTAATATTTCGTGTCTAGGGGCAGCGTAACTTTGGCAGCAATCCGAAATAAATTGATGTCTTTCAATTGGTGCAGATTTTTTGTGCTGGTGACATCACCAGGTAATCGTCTTCATTTGTCAAATTAATATGCTTCCATCTAATTACCAATGCACTACTACTTTCGACGCACTGTGGCGTCATTCTCAAGTTCCTATGATTAAAAAAATATTACAATGATTCAACCACGTTAAACAGTGAAAAGTTTAATAGTTTATCAAACCATGTGCGCCGCACGGACATGGCTGTGTGATCTGGGGTGCAACGTCGTGGACTACGTGGCCACTGACACCAGAAGTTCGAGTCCTCCCTCAGGCATGGGTGTGTGTGTGTGTGTGTGTGTGTGTGTGTGTGTGTGTGTGTGTGTGTGTGTTGTCCTTACAATAAGTAAAAGTAGATTGTAAGACTAGAGATCGATGACCTTTGCAGTTTGGTGCCTTAGGATTACAAACAGTTGAACATTTTTGGAAACAATATGTACTACGTGTTTGCATAGAAATTAAGTCATTTGCCTTGTTTACTATATACAAAACATTTTTCAATAATATTGTACAATTGTCTGAATTTTCAAATTGTCAGTTTTATACTCCAATTATTCCAAAGTTGTAAATATGTAGAGAAACCTATGCCAATTCCGCATGGCATCCTCTGTATAGGGATTCGCATATACCCACTTAACGAAGCTCAGAATCAGTTACATACCAGTATTGAATTAAATTCAGAGCCTGAATGCCCAGTGTTCACCTGTTGGCAAATGTGTCATCCTTTATGATGATGAAGGATGAAACAAGTGTGCCCACAGCTGAACACAGGGCATTCACGCTCTAAATTCTCTGTTTCTTTCTTTTTTTTTTCTTCGTGCATGCGCAAGTGTGTGTGTGGGGGGGGGGGGGGTAAATTTAGAAAAATTACACTGTTTAATGTGATTGAATCACCGTAATATTTTTGTGATCATAGTCATTTGAAAATGATGCCATAGTGCGCATAAACTAATAGTGCATTGGTAGGTAGATAGAAGTAAATTAAAAAGTTTTTTTCTAAGAAGCAACTGTGGCTTTGGAACGTATTTAGAGTGTATCCTATAGCAGTTATATGACACAATAGCTGTAATAAAATTTATTTTATATATAAAATAGGAATTGGATGACTTACCCAGAGCACAGGCCCATCGACAGATACAAATAAAATCACACACATACAAACTTTCGCTACCGCTGGTAGCTTCTTCAGAAAAAGAGGAAGTAAGGAGGGGGGGGGGGGATGATACGGGTTCTAAGGAAGTGGAAAAGGAGTCATTCCAATCCCAGCAGTGGAAGGACTTACCTTAAGGGGATAAAAGGAAAGCCGCGGTGGAGTAGCCGAGCGGTCTACAGCGTATCGCTGTGGAGCGCGCGGTTGCTCGCCGTGGAGGTTCGAGTCCTTCCTGGAGCATGGGTGTGTGTGTTTGTCCATAGGTTAGTTTACCTAGGTTTAAGTAGTTTGTAAGCTACGGACTGATGACCACGCAGTTTGGTCCGATAGATTTACAAACATTTGAACATTTTATAATAGGAAAGGCAAACAAGCATTCACACACATACACACGCTAACACAACAAGGTAGACATTTGTAGAAAGCCAATATATATATATAGGTGTGTGTTTTTAGTATCACAAAGCCCTTAAGCACATGTTCACTCTCCTCAGGCTCGTGCCCCCCCCCCCCCCCCCCAACCAGAAAAACATCTATATCCTCCAAAGCGCCTCGCATGATATGGGCAGATAAAATTTCTATCACGAGTGGATGCGACAGATCTCAGAGTTTGAGCTACTGTTCAACGAGATTAACGGAAGTGGCACGCCTTCAAAAAGAAAAAAAATATTTCTAAGAGATTAGCCGACGTAATTTCGCAGAAATATACTCACTTGTCACCGGAAGCTATTAAAATACTCTTATGGACCCGGATTTTTTTTTTTTTTTTTTTTAGAATGCGCTAATTCAACGTGAAGCCAAAGAGCCGCGGCAGAATGGCCATGCGCACTAAAAGCCGTTCGCCAACGGAGGTTCGAGTACTCCCTCGGGCTTGGGTGTTTGTGTTGTCCTTAGCATACGTTAGTGTATCTAGTAGTTATGTTCCTTAGATTCACAAACATTTGAACATTTTTTGAAGCTGATGAGAAAGACAGTGGCGGCATCACAGAAGCAAAATTCGCGTCAATGGCATTCATCGGCTGTCGGGAGGATTTAATAAGGTATGGCAGGAAAGACAGCACTGGCATTATACGGATTGGAGCAAGGAATGTTAGATCCCTTTATCGGGTAGGGAAGCTAGAAAAAAAGAGAAATGAATAGGTTGAAGTTAGATATAGTGGGTATTAGTGAAGTTCGGTGGAAAGAGTGACGGAATTTCTGGTTAGGTGAGTACAGGATTATAAACACAAAATCAGTTGGGGGTATTACAGAGTAGGTCTGACGATGAATAAGAAAATAGGAATGCAGGTAAACTACTATGAGCGTAGTCAAGGTAGATTCGAAGCCAACACTGACGACAGTAGTACAGGTTTATATGCCAACTTCAGCAGCTCTGCCAATGATGAGGAGATCGAAGAAAGGAAATTATTCAGACAATAAGGGAGAGGAAAACTTAATTGTTATGGGAGACTGGAATTCGGAAGTTTCTTTGTATAGTCTATGGGACTTAACTACGGGGTCATCAGTCCCTAAACTTACAAACTACTTATGAACTAACTAAGACTAAGGACTGCACAAATATCCATGCCTGAGGGGGGATTAAAACCCCCGGCCATAGTGGCCGTGCAGACCGTGACTGAAGCGCCTCAGTCCCCTCGGCCACCGCGGCCGGCAATTCGGAATTAGGACAAGGCAGGGAAGGGAAGATAGTACGTGAATATGAAAGGGCAAAAGGAACGAATGAGGAAGCCATCTGGTAGAATTTTGCACGGGACATAATTTAGTTATAACAAACACCGGGTTTAAGAATCACGAAAGAAGGTTGTATACGTGGAAGAGATCAGGAGACTCCGGGAGATACCAGATAGATTTTATAATGGTAAGACATAGATTTTGGAACCAGGTTTGAAACTGTAAGTCATCCCCAGGGGCAGATATAAACTCTGACCATAAATTATTGGTCATGAATTGTAGGTTGAAACTGAAAAAACTGCAGAAAGGTAGGAAAATAAGGAGATGGGACCTGGATAAACTGAAGGAACCTGAAGTTCTTGAGAATTTCAGAGGGAACTTTGGGCAACAATTGACAGAAATGGGGGAAAATAAAACAGTAGAGGAGGTATGGGTAACATTGAGAGATGAAATAGTGAAGGCAGCAGAGGACAAAATAGGTAGGAAGGCAAGACCTACAAAAAATCCTTGGATATCACAGGACATACTAAATTTAATCGATTAAAGGAGAAAATATATTAGAATGCAGTAAATGAAACATGCAAAATGGAGTACAGACGACTAAGAAATGAGATTGATAGGAAGTGCAAAATAGCAAAGCAGGAGTGGCTAGAAGGCAAATGCAAGGATGTAGAAGAATGTATAAATAGGGGAAAATAGATACAGCCTACAGGAAAATAAAAGAGATATTTGGAGATAAGAAAAACAGCTCTATGAATATCAAGAACACACATGGAAAACCAGTTATCAGCAAAGCGGGGAAAGCTGAAAGGCGGAAAGAGTGTATATAGAGGCTCTACGAAGGAAATAAACTTAGAGGCAATATTGTAGGAAGGGAAGAAGAAGTAGATGAAGATGAAATAGGAGATACTATATTGAGAGATGAATTTGACAGAGCACTGAAAGACCTAAGTCCAAACAAGGCCCCTGGAGTAGATGACATTCCCTCAGAGCTACTGAAGTCTCTGGGAGAACCAGCCATGACAAAACTGTTTCACCTGGTGTGTAAGATGTATGAGACAGGCGAAGTACCCTCAGACTCAAAGGAAAATGTTATAATCCCATTCCAAAGCAAGTATGCTCAGACAGGTGTGAAAACTACAGAACCATCAGTTTAATAAGTCATGGCTGCAAAATATTAACACGAATTATTTACAGAAGGATGGAAAAAACTGGTAGAAGCCGACATCGGGGAAGATCAGTTTGGGTTCAGGAGAAATGTATGAACTCGAGAGGCTTACGACTTTACGGCTTATCCTAGAAGATAGATTAAGAAAAGGCAAATCTACATATCTAGCTTTTGTAGATTTGGAGAAGGCTTTTGACAATGTTGATTGGAATAAACTCTTTGAAGTTCTGAGACAAACAGGAGTAACGTATAGGGAGCATAAGGTAGTTCACAACTTGTACAAAAACCAGACAGCGGTTGTCTCAGAGTTGAAGGGCATGAAAGGGATGCAGTGGTTGGGAAGGGAGTAAGACAGGGTTGTAGCCTTTCTCTAATGTTATTCAATTTGTACATTGAGCAAGCTATAAAGGAAAGTAAGGAGAAATTTGGAGAAGGAATTAAAGTTCAGGGTGAAGAATTAAAAACATTGCATTTTGCCGACAACATAGTAATTCTGTGAGAGACAGCAAAGTACCTGGAAGAGTAGTTGAACGGAATGGACAGTGTGCTGAAAGGTGCATATCAGATGAAAATTAACAAGATCAAAACTAGGGTAATGGAGTGCAGTGCAAGAAAATCAGGTGAATCAGAAAGAATTAAATTAGTTAACAAAACAATAAAGGAGGTAAATGAGTTTTGTTACTTGGACAGTAAAATAACAAATGATGGTCGCAGTGCAGAGGATATAAAATGCAGAATGGCAATGGGTAGAAAAGCGTTCTTGCAAAAGAGGAATTTGTTAACATCGAATACTCATTTAAGCCTAAGGCAGTCCTTTCTGAAGGCATTTGTGTGGAGTGTTGCCTTGTATGGGAGTGAAACATGGGCGATAAACAGTGCGGACAGGAAGAGAATAGAGGCTTTTGAAACGTGGTGCTACAGAAGAATGCTGAAGATTAGGTGGGTGGATCGCGTAACTAATGAGGAGGTATCGAACAGAATTGGGTAGTAAAGGAATTTCTGGCATACCTTGACTAAAAGAAGGGATCGATTGGTAGGACACATTCTTAGACATCAAGGAAATGTGAATGTAGCGTTGGAGGGAAAGTGTGTGGGGTAAAAACCACAGAAGAAGACCAAGAGATGGATACAGTAAGCAGATTCAGGCAGATGTAGGTTGCCGTTCTTATGTGAAGTTGAAGAGGCTTGCCTAGGATAGGGTATCGTGGAGAGCTGCATCAAACTAGTCTCCGGACTGAAGACCACAACAACAATGGTACTGGGTATGTAACTGCAATAAGCGATGTGTAAACAGTTGACTTTTGTGTGTTTAGAAGTGTTGTTTGAGACGGCCCAGCACCGCTTCGCGCCCCTTGCTCGCAGTTCTGCTTCGCGCGGCCAACGGGAATCTCGCCGGCCACGTCTGCTTCGCTGCTGACGTCATTTCAACGGCCAGTAGCAGGTCGTTTCGCTTCGGGGCCCAACGAAAGCTTGATCGCATCGCTCGACAAAAGGGCGCGGTTAAAAAGACCGTACCACGTTAATCAAAGGTTAACGTATTTGAACGAATCTTCCTTCTTTCCTTCCCCCCTCCTTTCTGAACGCGATTTTATATTGTAGGCTACTAGCTGAAAACCCGGCGTTTTCCGGATATTTATTTATTCCAGCCTTGAGCTTCTCTCTTTCTATTTCCTCATTTCTAAAAATATATTTATGGGAGAATATATCTTACGTAATGCACAAAATTATAAGTGCAGTACCGGTATCCAAACGAGAAAGGAAGTAATCGAAATACAAATGATATATAACATTAATACATTCATTTAATCCAAAACTTGAATATAAATAATATTTCTTGTTACTTGTCCAGGTACAATATGAATAAAGTCTTTGGTGAGCCCACCCCTGAGCAAGTGATAAAAAATTGTCTGTCCGAGAAAGATGCATATGTCATATCCACTCCGCAGTATTGCATAGTGTGTCCTGTGATTTATTAATCGTAATAGAAAATGCAAGTCTCACTGGAAACTGTAGTCTCTTGAAGTTAAATAGTGTCGCGTTGAAATGAACTTCGAAGGCAACTGAACACAGCACTTATACTGAAAGCAGGCTTATTCAAATGTTCGTATAGCTTACGGGGTCATCAGTCCCTAAACTTACAAACTACTTAGGAACTAGCTGACACTAAGGACGGCACAAAATTCATGCCCGAGGGGGGATTCGAACCCCCGACCGTAGTGGCCGTGCAGACCGTGACTAACACGCCTCAGTTCCCTCGGCCACCGCAGGTTTATTACGAACTTCACACGCAGCACTGACTGCCTATCAGGGAGAGTGCTCTGTTATTTATACGCAGACAGAATGACCAGAAATTAGAAGAATAGTTAATATAAGAAACAAGCAGAATTTACAAGTGAACATTAAGAAGCATGTAGAACATTCTGGAAATTTTAATTACAAAGAAATAAAGTTTTGCCAGTGGACGGACTTGAACCGACGACCTTCAGCACCGTAGTCCGTGACGCTATCCCTTGCGCCACGCCGCCAGGTGCTTAACGCGCGTCTCGCGGCTATATTAGATCTGTCAGCAATAACGTGTACTCGTTGGTCGTTGGATGTACTCCTGTTCCATTCTCTTCATTTCCTTCTAGCTCTATAGAAGTCTATTGCTTTCGCCTGCAGCCGTGTGCGCTTCACAGTTCAAAGTTGGTTCAAATTTGTCTACAGTTGTCATCTTTCAGGAATTGCCTTAAGCTAACTGGAATACATGAGTGTCTTCGTAGTAAATACATGAATGTATTAAAACGTGGTGCATGATGTAAAGGGTTTACCCATCGCAGTATATATGATCTCATATTGATTGAATTATATGTTGTACAATTCTATAAGTTGACAGATATATATTCATTTGTATAAGTAGTGTTTGGCGGTAAAATCTGTTCCGAATACAGTTAGTAGAAAATTTTCAAATGTTTGTAAATCTAAGAGACTTAATTAACTACGTTGGTCATCGTCCCTAAGCTTACAAACTACTTACACACTAACGTAAAGTAACTTATGATAAGGACAACACAAACACCCATACCCGAGGGAGGACTCGAACCCCCGACGGCGAACAGCCGCACGCACCGCAGCAGGGCGCCTCAGTGCGCACGGCTATTCAGCCGCTGTGTGTCCTCATCTACATCTACATACATACTCCGCAATTCACCGTAAGGTGCGTGGCGGAGGGTACACTGTACCACTACTAGGCATTTCCTTTCCTATTCCACTCCCAAATTGAACGAGGAAAAAAAGAATGCCTATATGCCTCCGTACGAGCCCTAATTTCTCTTATCTTCTCTTTGTGATCTTTACGCGAAATGTAAGTAGGCGGCAGCAAGATCGTACTACACTCAGCTTCAAATTCCGGCCCTCTAAATTTACTTAACAGAAATTCACGAAAAGAGCGTCGTCTTTCTTCCAGCGATCCCCAATTGAGTTGCCGGAGCATTTCCGTGACACTCGCGCATTGGTCGAACCTACCGGTAACAAATCTAGCTGCTCGCCTCTGAACCGCCTCTATGTCTTCTTTCAAACCGATCTGCTGCGGGTCCCAAATACTTGAGCAATACTCAAGACGTGGTCGAACAAGCGTTTTATACGCGGTCTCTTTTACAGGTGAAGTACATCTTCCCAAAATTCTCCCAATAAACCGAAGTCGGCTGTCTGCCTTACTCACAACTGTCCTTACATGCTCGTTCCATTTCATATCGCTCTGCAATGTTACGCCTAGATATTTGAACGACGCGACCGCACCAAGAAGCTCACTACTGATGCTGTATACGAAAATTATAGGATTGTTTTTTCTACTCATGCGCATCACCTTACATTTTTCTACATTGAGAGCTAGCTGCCATTCTTCGCACCAACTAGAGATTTTGTCTAAGTCAACCTGTATGCTATTACAGTCAGTTACAGACGACACCCTCCCATACACCACAGCATCATCAGCAAACAGCCGCAAATTACAACTTACTCTGTCCATCAGATCATTTATATAGATATAAAATAATAGCGGTCCTATCACACTCCCCTGGGGCACGCCTGACGATACACTCGTCTCTGATGAACACTCGCCGTCGAGAACAACGTACTGCGTTCTATTACTTAGGAAGTCTTCCAGCCAGTCACAAATCTGAGAACCTATTCCATAAGCTCGCATTTTCGTTAGGAGTCTGCAGTGTGGCACCGTGTCGAACGCCTTTTTGAAGTCGAGAAAAACACAATCCGCCTGTTGCCCTTCGTCCATGGCTCGCAAGATGTCATGTGAGAAAAGGGCAAGCTGAGTTTCACATGAACGATGTTTCCTAAACCCGTGCTGATTCATGGAAAGAAGCTTTTCCGTTTCAAGGAAATTTACTATATTCGAACTGAGAATATGCTCCAAAATTCTACATGAAACCGATGTCAACGATATTGGCCTGTAATTGTATGGGTCAGTTCTCTTTCCTTTCTTATACACGGGAGTCACCTGCGCTTTTTTCCAATCACTAGGAACTTTGCGCTGAGTTAAAGATTCGCTGTAAATGCAAGCTAAGTAGGGGGCCAATGTCGCAGAATAGTCTTTGTAAAACCGAACTGGTATTCCATCCGGACCAGCAGACTTTTTCGTATTTAGCTCTCTCAGCTGCTTCTCTACACCGGAAATACCTATTGCTATGTCCCCCATTTCGGAATTAGTACGTTGATCAAATGATGGTATATTTGTGCGGTCCTCCTGCGTGAAAGATTTCTTAAAGGTTAAATTTAGAACTTCAGCTTTCCGTTTGCTTTCTTCTATTACTGCCCCGGAATGATCAACTAGTGACTGGACAGTGGGCTTTGACCCGCTTATCGATTTTACATAGGACCAGAATTTTTTCGGGTTCTCGGAAAGATCTTTTGCTAAGGTATGGCTGTGATAATTATTGTATGCTTCACGCATCGATCTTTTTATAGACGCACGAATCTCTACTAACTTTTGCCTGTCACCATTTGCGTGTTCTTTTTTGAATCGAGAATGCAACAGCCTTTGCTTTCTCAGCAGCTTTCTAACATTATTATTATACCACGGTGGATCTTTTCCATCCTTAATCGTCTTTACTGGCACACATTTCTCTAACCCTTCATTAACAATGCATTTAAATTTAGTCCACAATTCCTCTACATCCATAGTCCCAGAATTAAACGATGCCCATTCATTTTCTAAGTGCGATCGTAACATTTGCTTGTCGGCTTTTCCCAACAAAAACACGCTCCTAGCCTTCTTGACTGGTTTATGAACTTTGGTCACCATCGACGCTATGACGATGTCATGATCACTAATTCCTGTCTCTACACAGACATCGTTAATAAGGTCAGGCCTGTTTGTGGCTATAAGGTCTAGAATATTTCCATTGCGCGTGGGTTGCCGGTTTAACTGCTCAAGACAGTTTTCGGAGAATGTGTCCAAAAGTAGCTCGCAAGACTGCTTGTCTGTACCGCCTGAAATGTAACTAGCGAGGTCCCAATCTATACTCTTAAGGTTGAAGTCACCTCCGACAAATATTGCATGGCCCGGATACCTATGCACTACCTGGTGTAGACTGTCCTTGAATGATTCTAAAACTGCTACAGCAGCACTGGGGGGCCGGTAAAAACACCCAACTATTAACTTTACTTCTTTTAGACCTGTTATGCGTGCCCAGATAACTTCACAGTTACTTTCAACCTCGATCTCAGTAGAAACAATATCTTTGTCCACAGCGATGATCACTCCTCCTCCAGTTGTATCAGATCTATCTTTCCGATATACATTCCACGCTTCGCTAAATATTTCTGAACTTGCCACATCATCAGTTAGCCAGCTTTCGGTGCCTAAAACTATCTGAGCGCAATAACTTCCATGCAGCGCTACAAATTCGGGAACTTTGTTTCTAATACTTTGTAAGTTCGCGGCTAATATTTTTATGTTCGAATTTTTATTCCGAACGTGGCCTGAATTCGCTGTTTGAATGCTGACAGTCGAGTGCTCATCAGAGTTAGCGCCTAGCCTAAAAAAAACCCATGTGCACTCCACAAGTACTCTGCTACCCGAGTAGCCGCTTCCTTAGTGTAGTGCACCCCTGATCTATCTAGGGGCACCCTACAATTCCCCACCCGATAACGCAGATCCAGAAATCTGCAGCCATGACTGTCACAGAGTCGGCGAAGCCTCTGGTTCAGACCCTCCACTCGGCTCCAAACCAAAGGACCCCGATCAACCCTGGGAACAATGCTGCAAATCGACAGCTCTGCTTGCACCCCGCGTGCGAAGGCAGCAGCCTTCACCAATTCCGCCAGCCGCTCGTAGGACCTGAGGATGTCCTCAGAACCCAAGCGACAAGCGTCATTGGTGCCGTCGTGAGCCACGACTTGCAGTCGACTGCACCCCGCACCCTCGATAGCCGCCGGCAAGGCCGCCTCCACATCTCGGATGAGGCCCCCCGGCAAACACACCGAGTGCACGTTGGAATTCCTTCCAGATCTGGACGCTATCTGCCTAAGGGGCTCCATCACGCGCCTGACATTGGAGCTCCCAATAACTAATAATCCCCTCCCCCCGTGCACCTGCTCGGACCCTGCTGAAGGAGTAGCCACACTTTCACTCACAGGACGAACGGGCGCGGACGGACGTCCAGCCTCCACATTGGCCTTCCGCCTCGAGCGACGCGAACGCCGTACAACCCGCCACTCCCCTTGCGGAGAAGGCGGCTCGACGACGTCCGGTACACCTGAAGGTGCCTCGGTAGCAGGGACAGAGAGCGTATCGCGAGACACCTGAGGTGTCCCACTCGACGAACCAGACTCCCCACCATCGCTGCACCCCGAGACAGCAGCCTGAAGACGGCTGACCGTAGCCAACAGCACGCTCAGCTGCTCGCGAACCGCGGCCAACTCCTCCTGCGTCCGCACACAGCAGGCACACATCCTATCCATCCTATCGATACAATTAACAGCAATTAACAACTTTAAAGAAGCCTAGTACTCTAATGAAGGCGGCTGGCTGCTGACTTAACTGTGGTCAGTGGTAACTACACTGTCGAATCAACGAAACTGAGTCCGGCAGCTGGCACTGAACTGACTGATAACGAGCTTAATAACGGTCTCTGACTTGTTTTGAAATACACCGGTCAAAGACGAAGACTAAACAACGGTATTTATCAAATTCGAGAGAATAAACAATTAAAAGAGAAGTACAAACGAAATCTGCAAGTACGCGGGAATAAACCTCTTAAAACAGTACTACCGAAAATGAACTAGACTGGCAAATTAAATTTGACACAAATTAAATTCAGATACTTAGCGCTGTTTACGATGTGGCACTGGTGACAGCTGGCACTGGACTCTCCTCATATGTCGTTAACTGTTTGTCGGTCGTGCTGTGTTACAATTTCGGAAGTACATTCAGCTGTATGTGTGTATAATGTTCGTAAGCCGGCCGCGGTGGCCGAGGGTACTGAGGAGCTTTAGTCACGGTCTGCACGGCCACTACGGTTGGGGGTTCGAATCCTCCCTCGGGCATGGATATTTGTGCCGTCCTTAGTCTTAGCTAGTTCATAAGTAGTTTGTAAGTTTAGGCACTGATGACCCCGTAGTTAAGTCCCATAAGTTCTACAAACATAAAATTAAAAAAAAAAAAAAGGGTCCGTATAATTTTTAGTATAGAAATTATAAATTGTATCGTCGTAACAAATTTCGTAGTTTTTCTCCATGGTATGGTTGTCTGCGAGAAAAATTATAATAAGGGCCTGAAATTGTGTTTAAAGTTTGTTGCAAGTCGCAAAGTGCTCTCTCATTCTCATACAGTGTACGGATAAAGTCTCGTCGTATGATGTGGCAGTTTTTACAACTCCTATTGTTGATGACATATCTCCTGAACCACGTGTGGTAAGTGGTTCTTACCCCTACCGCAATTGTTTCCTTACGGTAAGGGACACGTGTACAAAATTTGGTTGAAATCGATCCATTGGTTAAGAGGAAATGTGCAACATTGTCGCGCGTCTCATTGTTTATGACGTCATTTCTCCTAACCTATGTGTTAGTACGTGATTCTTACACTTACGGCGACCGTACTCTTGGTTTGAAGGTTATGTGTAAAAAATTTCATTAAGACTGGAACAAAACTGTAGAGATCTGTCTGCAATACATACATACGAACACTCTTTATATAACGACTACAATTGCTACGAAGCCGAAAACAGCATAAAAATAACAGGAGCGCACGGCAAGATGCGGAAGATTCAGCTTTTAAGTCTTAATGCAGGTGCACGCAAAGCATATCATAATTTGAAACGTGTAATTAAGCTCGGTACTCCGTGAATGTCGTCCGTTAGTGGCTCAAATGTGGGTTAACATAATCCCTGGTGTTTAGAGGGATGTGTTTTCCCGGGTACACAAATGCGAGTGCAAATCACCTTTGCTGCTTGCGGGAAATGGAACGCAATTAAGGCGGCAGCAGCTCTTAACAGGCGTCTTCTAGGTTACACGTTCCAGATGCAGCGTTCTGCAAAGTAACCGACGCTTGACGTTTTTCTTTTCGCCTGCACTCAGTTTCTTTTCGCTCTTCACCGCAGCAACAAGTTGGAAGATACGCTCTCAGTGCCTGCTGCGGGTTACGTGAAATTTACGAAAACTTTCTGCAGACCGTTAGGCTTAAGCCTTCTGAAAGAGCGAGGGTCTAAGTAAGGTAAGTCGAGCAAGAATTATGATATTTCTTAAGAGTGAGTTGTTGTCCAAAAGTTGCCGCTCCCCCCTCCTCCCACTAATTTCCAGCCACCCTCCCCGCTGTCAGCAATGTTTATATACAAAATTGTTTTAAATAAAACACACTTACTTCCGTCGAGGTCGTTAGTTTATTTGTTGTTTATGTTTTTTTACCGGTTTCGATGAACTATGTCATCATCATCAGATTTTTTTTTTTTTTTTTTTACGAAGTTCTATATTCAATAAAATAAAGAGTTAAGTGTGAAAATGTAATATAAGAAAAAGAACATTGTCAAATGATTAAAATTTGCATCGCCAAAGTGGATCGTCATCTATATTGCACATTTAAAAATTGTATGTGTTCTTGCCACAAGTTACCACACTTTGGTGATGAAAATTTTAATCATTTGACAATGTTCTTTTTCTTACATTACATTTTCACAATTAACTCTTTATTTTATTGAAAATGGGAGAACTTTGTAAAAACAAAATTCTGATCATGATGGCATAGTTCATCGAAACCGGTAAATAAAAGGGGGGGGGGGCAAATAAACTGTCGATCTTGGCGGAAGTAATTGTGTTTTTTATAAATTTTCGATCGCTCTCCATAGGCGTAATCTCTGAAAGTTATTGACCGATTTCTTTGAAATTTTGACACAACGTTGCACTGTATTACATGAAGGTTTCTAGGTAGATATTTCTTGAATATATTATGTAAAACCTATATGTATATTTCGTAATTCTACGTAAGAACTTTTGCCCGTTATAAAATTTATATGTGGCATATACTGAAAATTATGTATGCGCGTATTCCAGTAGAACGTTGTGTTAAAATTTCAAAATATTCGGTCAAGAATTTTAGGAGATACAAGATTTTGAACATAAAACTAAGCATCGCACTAGATTAGATATACGTGAGAGGAGACAGAGGAGATGTGGGAAATTGTTGTAGAGAGGAGGGAACGGGACGAGCAGGCAGAGAGTGATGATGAGATGGATATTAATATGCAATTACTCGTTATAAGAGAAAGGTTCATCGCGACAACCGTTTCAAAAACTTCTCTTTACTTTTAGATCTATTGCGCCTGCTGTAATGTATGGTCTAAAATGCATCGAACAGTAAGCTACATGCTATCGAACTTACTGAATAAATTACGTACATTTACTTGACACAGAGTGTCACTTTAAAACGCTCAAACGAATTAATAAAAGGTTACTGTTTCATTAGAAATGCTGCTGTACAACCATGTGTCAAAAAAATCGGATCTTTAAACGGTATGCTTTCTTCCAAATAGCGTTATGAAATTTAAAAACTCATGCAAAATGAAAATTATGCATTTTTGATATTCACAAGCAATGGAAATCATGTAAGGAAAAATAAGTTGATAAAACAATGTGTGGTTGTTCTATATACCTTCAACAGTTTTTACAGCGTGATAATAGGAAAAGAGATTTCCTCCTTTTTCCCAGCCCGGTCCAACCGGGAGTGGCCATCCCCGCACTGCTCAATGTAAATAAATATTCCTTCAAATCAAGAGTAGGTATTTTACCCACTGTGAATTTTTTGAGTGGGTACAGCTACTGCGGTACCCATTGCAACCGCCGGGCCTGACCACATATGGTAATCGTAAGTTACACTGCCTTATTACGACGCTTTTACTTCTGAAGTTCTTCAGTGAGAGTACTTTGTACCTCTACTAGAAGAATTTAACGGATTCTTTTATGGACTTGAATGAAGCACGTGTTACTTATACCATTAAAACTGTGCCGTACTTAAGTAAACTTCCCCCTCGTTAATTTTTTCTGTTATACTTTTGCCCAATTTGAGTTATTTCAATCAAATGATTACAAAAGAACATGGTGTATCAGTTATTTGTCGTCGTGTCGGGAGGCGAAGAGCGTAGTTCCGTCCCACGCGAGAAAGCAAAATTCAACTCCTTGCAGTGCCGACAATCACATACACATCAAGGAACGACTGATTTTTGTGTAATTTAATAAAAGACTAGGGCTAAATGCGCAATGTTTCTACGGTATCGGTTGCGTTTAGATACTAAATTTCATCAGGATTGCTTACTTTCATTTTCATAATGCACCTAACATAAACCCTTCAGCGGTCGCATTGGTTGACTGAGTCAACCAGAATGCGTTTTTTCACCCAGAATTAAAATTCCGCCCTGTTGCAGTGCTGGCGGTTCCAAGTATCTTCAAGTTCAACCACAGTCGGTCCCTTGTGTTGTAGCTTATGTTTTTCCGTGTTGTTTTTGCAGCACAGTGTCAACTGCGGGAGTTATGTGATGTCAAGTTTTTTTTTATGATAATTGTGAATATCATCTTTATTTTGGCTTAAAATCTTTCATTGCTATCTATATTTTATTTTTATTTATACTTTTGGTGCTTTCTTCAAACATGGGTTATCAGAGAAGGATATTAAAATTCTTCTAATGGAGGATTCTGACAACAGCAAGTGTTCTGAATTTGACTGATCTGGCGGGGAAGAACAAATAGTAGTTAGTCATCACAACAGTGAGTCAGAATTAGAAGTAGTTTCTTTAGAGGGAACAGGACATACACATCACGAAGATGGTGACGATAATTTTGATTTTATATGTGGGTATTTTGTTGGTAAAGATAGAAAAACCAAGTGGTTCAAGGAAAGTATAACAGTCGAAACAATAAAAACGCTCTCAAAAATTGTACCTGGTCTGCTAAGGTACCGGTTTTACACATGATGTAAGAGCAATCAGCAAGATAGAAAAAAAAAGAAAGATCAAATATTAAAATTTTTATTTCTGTTAATTAAAAAGCAAAACAAACTTATTACTTTTCAATAGCAAGGATATTAAGCCAGTACTGTTCACATTTTCCTTACCAGGCGACAGCAAACTCATAATGTAATATGTTCTCCTTTACAAACAACGAATTTCACACAGTTCCTTACAATGCTGCAGTTGTTTTACGATGTAGCGTGCGCTTGTGAAGGTAATCCGTTGAAAGTTATAATACGTAGTTGCGTGGTATGTTAGTCAATGATTTGTTTCCTTACGAATAAATACGTTCCAGTCGTAATTGACAATTATGGTTGATCCACAAATTAAATGATTTTTTTGTATAAAACTTTATATCGATGCACAAACTCCTTCACTTTGAACTTATGTTCATTTAGTGCTAACTGAGAGCTGAGTGCCGTCTTACTGCCGCATCCCACCGTTTCCCACATCGTACTTTCGCATAGCACACAAAAGCCCGGAACGACAGTCAACAAAACACGCATGGTTCTAGGTCGCAGGGTTGCCAACGTGGGGGATTTCCCCACAGATTTAGGGGGGGGGGATTTTTTCAGGGGGGAAGTTAGGGGGAAAGTAATGTTAGGGGGATTTTCAGGGGAAAAAGAAGTGTGGGGGGATTTTTAGGGGGAAGATGAAAATTTATTTATTTTCGCATGAAATGTGTGTGTAGCAATCGGTAGACGTGTTTCTGTACTGATAGCAGATGTTCATTGCCAACCGTGCAGCGTACTGTCAGCCTGCGTTGATTACATTGTCGCTCTTCTGTCACTACTGTCGCACTGTTTTAATTGTTTCTTCAGTTCATGTTACCTGCACTGTTTACTTACAGCACACCGAGGCGGTGCACATTTTCCATCTCTCCAAAACCATCCTGTCGCTCAACAATACCAGTTTTTTTTTTCTAGTATTTAATGGACTTGTATTTTCCGAGGGCACTGCACTGAAATACCGCTAAGTCACGTGCTATGATCGGCAATTTGGTGCGTTAGCGATCATTGTGTTGTATTGGTGATCCATCATTATTTTTACTTTAATGACCAGCTAAAGTTGTGATGTAAATGCAATGTTTTATTGGTTAAAATGGCTACCAAAAATAAGAGAAAGTGTGTACAAAGGTAGGCGAAGATCTGGGAAACGGACCCTTTGCTGAAAGGTAAGATTGTAATTATTTCTTATTATGAGCTGTCTTTCGCTATTGCTCCCCTACGTTCGTGTCTGTGAGCATGGCTCTTAATTTTTAATATATGTCTGGAGAGAGAGAGAGAGAGAGAGAAATCTCAAATCAAGAACTTTCGTTTTTTTCTTAAAAGTAGTCAGGCTGCAGTTCCTAGCCCCCCCCCCCTCGTTTGCTTTTTTAGGGGGATTTATTCCGATTTAGGGGGGTTTTATAATAAATTTAGAGGGAATCTTTGTGGCAAAGGTGGCAACTCTGGTCGCTAGTCATTGGCGTCTGTTGTCTTTCGACGTATAGGAGAATAGCGAATGAAGACACTGACGCAATGACACCCAGCGACTTCAGACGCTAGCGTCTTCGTAAAAACAAATGAAACTCGACGTAGCACATGACCTGTTGTTCGAATGTTAGGTGATACCAAACAGTTCTGTTTCGCACCAAACAAAATAGTAATTAGAATGGGAATCAAATATCTAAATTTCTGGAAATTTATTGAAGTTTTCCAGTATTATGGTATACTAAAAATTAGAATTATTTAAATACTAAACTTAAAGACACCCATATAATTACGTAGGCTTCCGCGGCCAGAGTCAGATTTCATAAAAGTTTTCTGGGTGTTGTACCGCGTCATGATGTAAGAAGGTTATTACTTAAATCACTGCCGGCCGCGGTGGCCGACTCGATCAAACGTCGCTTGGCGGAGATGCCAACATTCAGACAGCACTCGGCGAATATCGCGATGTAATCGCACTGGTCAAGACCTGCCGCCTTCGCGAGCCCTTGCGTCGATTGATTTTGATCGGGCCTTCGACAGAGTGAGCCACACCTATCTCGCAGCAGTCATGAAGCACATGCGATTTCCACAGTCCTTTATCAGTGTTGTGATGCGGCTATTAAATAATGCCTCCTCCAAGGTGCTCATCAACGGACGGACGACAGCACCCCTCACCATATCAAGATGGGTTAGACAAGGATGTCCACTTTCGACAATTTTATACGCCATAGCCCTTGAACCACTACTCTGTGGCCTACGTCAACGATTGACAGGGTTGACAATGAGAGGGTACACATTCAAATGTAAAGCGTATGCAGACGACCTGGTGCTCATGGTACGGACTGACAACGACTTTAACTTGGATCAACAAATATGGAATGGCTACAGGCAACCGCATCAATGTGGACAAGTCAATGGCCATGAGTATCGGTGACGGGGTACCAGAAGAACATGTAGCGCCCTTACAACTCAAAGATACCTTGAAATGCTTAGGTGTTGTCTTTACCAACGACGTGCGTCACACAGCAGCTTACAACTACAAGAGACTTCTACAGTCAATCCGGACAGCAGTCAGAGGGAATACTATACGGTCTTTGGACATTATCCAGCGTGTCAATTATGTTAACACATACATGGCGTCACGAATTCCTCACCTTGCACAAGTCCTTCCGAAGCCGACGGTGATAGCACGGCGTATATTGGCTGCGTTCGATAGCTTCGTCAGTGCGGGACTACTCTTCAAAGTTAGATATGAAACCCTCACCCTTCCTCCCGGTAGGGGAGGTCTAGGTCTTGCACATGTTCATGATCGAGCAGTGGCACTGTACATCAGCACCATGTTGAAGTTGTGGAGACGACATCAGACATCTCTGACAGGTATTTTAATAGAAGTTTTGTGTCCCAACTTCGTCGCCGCGTTTGTGTCCCAGCCTCGTTGTAGGTGTCGGTGGCCGAGTGGAATGTGACCGACACAGGAACAAAAATAGCACGCTGGTGCAGGTACGGAGGGGAGCAGCCAGAAACCATAAACACTAGAGTAAATTAGAAAGATATATATATATATTGCACAGAATGTAACAATACTTAACTTTTACATAGTACTGCAGAATGTTGATACATAGCTGTTAGAGGCCTGCCTAGTGCCTGTACGATAGCAAAGTCTTCACTGGTGCCTATCTGATTACGAAGTCTTTACTGGTTGCTAACTCAGTCCCAAGTGACCGGTGTCTTTCCGTGGTGGCCACGAGCGGGGTTGCAGCAGAGGGCGCTCGTGGCTGTCGTCGTGAGAACGCCGCGCCGTGCGTGCATGGCGGCGCGCGGCGAAAGTAGGTGGCGCGCACTTTGTACTTGTGCGACACCACACCCCTCCCCCCCAAACCGCCGCGCCGTCGTGGCGTAGGGCTGAGGGCCACGGCGACGGCACTGGGAGGAGGGCCTGGGCGGGGGCGTTACTGGTGGGACGGGCGTCGTAGCTGAGGCTGGGATCGAGACGCCGTCCGCGCCCCGGCATCCGCCTTGCGATCCTCCAGGGAACCCACCGAAACCTGGGGAAGGGCGCGCACCCCCCCGCCCAGAGGGAGCAGGTCATCTTCTGAGGTGCGTGGCCCAGGCGGCGGCGGCACGCACGGTCCCAGAGTCCCTCTCGGTGACGCTGTCATCTGCGGCGGCGACAGTGGCGGTGTCGCGTCGATCTCCATCGGGACGATCTCGTAGTCCGGGGACGCTGGACCCGTTGACGAACGATGTGTTTGTGCTCCCTGGCGGTGAACTGGGTCTGGAATCAAGAAACCGGAGACAGGATCGCGCGGCCTGTGCAAGCGCAATTGGTTTGCGTGGCGCCGCAGCTCTGACCCTGTGGAAGAACGTACAACATACATATTGCGACCGAGCACGCGCTGAATGGTGCCTGGCAACCATGTCTTCTTCATACCAGCAAACACCCTGTACAGCACCGGCGTAGAAACCTGAAAACGCGTAGCGCCATACGAACCGACTCGGTGCATGGGAGGCTGCAGCAGGTGAAGGAGAGTGCGGTGACGGCGGCCGTGTAGCAGCTCGGCAGGAGACGGGCCGTCACGTGGCATGCACCGATACGTAGACAGGAAAATTTGAAGAGCTTGCTGCCTGGAGTGCTGACCTTTCATCTTCTCCATGTGAGACTTGAATGTTCGAACGAAACGTTCTTCTTCACCATTGGACTGAGGGTGAAAAGGTGCGGTGGTGATATGCTGAATGCCATTCACACGACAAAACTGTTGAAATTCCTCACTAACAAACTGAGGTCCATTGTCACTGACGATAGTTTCAGGCAAACCTTCGATGCAAAACACTGATGTTAAGGCACTGATTGTACTAGAAGCTGTCGTTGAGTTCATGGCAATCACAAAAGGAAACTTGCTGAAAGCGTCTACAACAATTAACCAGCGCGTATTCCAGAAAGGTCCGGCAAAGTCAATATGTAAACGTTGCCATGGTCCCTTGGGGCGTGGCCAGTCTGAGAAACGCTGTGGAGGAGCCGCCTGATGCTCCGCACAAACTGTACACTGTGATGTCATGTTCTCTATCTGAGCGTCCATACCAACCCAGGTAAAATGACGTCTGGCCAGTTGCTTTGTCCTAACATTGCCCCAATGTCCTTGATGCAGGAGGCGTAACACTTCTCGTTGCAGTGAACGAGGTACAATCACTCTTGTTTGATCGTTGTCCGTATGTAACAACAGAACACCCTGACTTAAAGATAATGCATGACGTTGTGCAAAATAACGTCGAACCAGAGGCCGATCAATGTCTTTGGCTCTGGCAGGCCACCCTGAGCGAACAAAACGTGCTACCACACTTAGGTCTGCATCCGCAGCTGTTTCCTGTGCAACCCGACGAGAGTTCAAAGGAAAGTCTGCGACAGCGGAAGCATCTCTGGAGTCTATCTGACAACATGCCATTTCTGAAGAATCAAATGATACATCCTGGCCAACCGGAAGTCGGGAAAGTGTGTCCGCGTTAGCATGTTTAGTGGTAGGTCGGTACAAAATCTCATACTGATAATTAGTCAATATCAAGGACCATCTCTGAAGCTTTTGTGCCGTACGTGGCGGAATCGGCTTTGTGGGTGAGAACAACGACGTGAGAGGCTTGTGGTCTGTCAACTAATAGAATTTTCTGCCATAGAGATAATGATGAAACTTTGTGACGCCGTAAATGATTGCTAAGGCCTCCTTTTCTATCTGACTAATTCTGTTGCGTTGGCGTCAGTAGCTTGGATGCAAAGGCAATAGGACGATCGTGAGAACCAATACGATGTGAGATTACTGCGCCCAGACCGTACGATGAGGCATCGACTGCTAGCACTACAGGCTTCTGTGGGTCAAAGGGAATCAAACATGCATCACTGAGTAGTGCAGACTTTAGTTTGTCAAAGGCAACCTGACAATCTTTAGACCAAACAAAAGGAACATTTTTCCTAAGTAAGTGATGCAGTGGAGCTGCAATCTGAGAGGCATTGGGAATAAACCTGAAATAATAGTTCAGCTTTCCCATTACTGCTTGCAATTCGTGCACATTCTTAGGAGGAGGCAAGTCTTTGATTGCTCTAAGATGTGACTGTAAGGGATGAATTCCTTGGGCATTAATCACATGGCCTAGGTACTCTATTTCAGTTTGAAAAAACGAACACTTTGCTTTATTGCAACGTAGACCTGCTGCAGTCAAAACTTTGAAAAGGCACTCCAGGTTTGCTAAATGTTCTTCAACTGTACGTCCGGATACCACAATATCATCTAAATAGTTCGAACAACACGGTACAGAAACTGTCAGCTGTTCCAAAAAACGCTGAAAAATAGCGGGGGCGGAAGAACTGCCAAAGGGTAGGCGTTGAAATTGAAAAAGGCCCATGTGAGTATTAATGACAAAAACTTTTTTGACTCGTCATAAAGTGGAATCCGTAAGTATGCCTCTGCTAAATCAATCTTAGAAAAGAAACGTGACTGTCCTAATTTGTCCATTAGTTCGTCCGGTCTGGGCAGGGGATAAGTATCTACAATTGTTTGACTGTTCACTGTTGATTTGAAGTCCGCACAGAGACGAAGTTTTCCTGACGGCTTGGGTATAATTACTATAGGCGAGGCCCACTGACTCGCAGAAACAGGAGAAATCACCCCACTATCTTGCCAACGTTTAAGTTCTTCGGCAACTGTATCACGCATTGCGATAGGCACTGGTCTAGCTTTACGAAATTTTGGAACTGCAGATTCTTTTAAAGTTACATGTGCCACGAAGTCTTTTGCACAACCTAGTTCCGGCGAAAACAAGTCACTATATTTGTCACACAATGCATTGATTTTGTCCTGAGGCACTGCTGACGAAATTTGAAGCACATCTCTTTGAATTGATAAACCAAATACGTCGAATGCATCTAGTCCAAAAATGTTCTGTGTAGATTTGGCCTGAAGAACTACAAAAGCAACTGTTTTTGTGACACCTTGAAAAGAGGCGGGCAGGCTACACGTTCCTAGCACGGGAATATTTTGACCTGTATAAGCTGTTAACACTTGCTGTGACGGCGACAATTTTGGCGAACCCAGAAGTTCATAAGTATCTTTATTTATTAATGTGACAGCGGAACCAGTATCAAGCTGAAATTGCACAGTCTTATTTTCTATGGAGAGATTTACAAAAAGTTTGTGCTTCTGGCGCACGACAGGTGCGCGAAGGTGGGCAACGTCTGCTACGGTTTGTTTGCTGCGTATGCACGGGCCGCGTAGTGAAGGAAGCGGCGCAGACTCGGCACACAGCGGATTAACAACACTGTCACTAGAAGGCACTACCGTCGGATCGGCGTCCGCGCAAGCATGCGAAGCTACTCCAGATTTACTAACTACTGCACTACACTTTTGAGTAGCTACTTGATGTCTACTGTCACTAGCTACACAGTACTGGGCACTATTACAAGGAGCAGTTGCAGAAGGCACTATTTTCACTACAGGAATGCACTGTTCATAGTCATTTTGCTTGTCCCGAACCCTTTTCCGTTGCACTGTTTTACGCACTCGTCGGCGCTTGCTACGTGGTGCACTATATAGTTTTGCCATAGGCACGGAACTACTTTCTTGCAATTGAGATCCAAGGAAAGCACTGTTCAATTCCACAGCCCGTATAACATTTACAGAATTAACTGTTCTCGCACTTTGCGAAGCACTGTTTCTAACGATACTGTTCTTTGAGTTTTTAATTTGCATACACACAGTCTGTACATGTTCTGATTTGCCACATTGATAACAGGTTGCGTTGCGACTAGGGCAATGAGCACGCTTGTGGCGAGACACACACTGGGGGCACGATTTACGAACATTTTTCTGAAATGAGCGTTGGCGCCCTTTATTCAAATCACTGTTTCTAATACGACGGGGCGACCTTTGTGTCGCACTTTTACACTGGCTACTGTTCACTGTCTGTTCAGCACGGCCGGTAGAAAAATAAGAATCACTAGTGCTATACTGAGAACTACGGCTAGGAAAGCGTCCGTTGCGGCGCACTGAATTAACACTGTGGCTTTGCATTTCTACATCTGCTAAGTCAAAGTCTATAAGCTGCAGTACACTGTCTAATGAGGGGTCAGACTGTTTCAGAATCGCTGCTCTAATTCTGGGGTCCTGAATATTCTGCGTAATCGCATCTCGCAACATAACGTCACTATAAGAAAGTCCACAAGAGCAAGTAAATTTACATTGGCGGGTTAAGCCCTTCAATTCCGTAATCCACTCTTCGTGTGACTGCTGCGGTAATTTTTTAAGTCTGAAAAATCGGTACCGTGCCGCAGCTACGAGAACTTTTCTCTCATAATGAGCATTTCGTGCCTCTACTATTTGTTCAAAGTCTACATCACGAGGAGATGCGAGAGGGAAAAGTTTTTGCAATAGTACGAAGGTCTGGGGGCCCACAATCGATAAGAAAAGGTTCTTCACTCTCTGACCTGTAATTTGATGAGCCGTGACGAGTTCTTGAAACTGTGCGAAATAGTCGCTCCATTCTTCCTCACGTTCGTTGTACTGGCGAAACGTAGGAAGCGGTGCAGCGGCAGGTGTGGGCTGCTGATGTGACAACTGTTGTTGTTGGTGAGCAGCCTGTGTCGTCAACTGCGACACGGCCTGCAGTAGTTGAGTGATTTGCGCCGTCTGTAACTGAATAATTTCCATTAAGTTTGGGTTCGGGGTAGTGGCCATGCTGACCGATTAGGCGCCGCGTATACAAGTAACTTATAACAAAACACAAATGCAATATGAAAGAGGACGCTCTGCAACAAAAAAGTCCACAAAACACGTAACAAAATATCTTTCCCCAAAATTGTTATAATAAGGGTGGGTGGGCGGGAGCAATTTCTGCGTGCTCCGACTGCTGCTGTCTGGCTGCTGCAAGAGGGCTGGTCCAAAGTTCGTCTATCACTCCTCGTCGCCACTTTTGTGTCCCAACTTCGTCGCCGCGTTTGTGTCCCAGCCTCGTCGTAGGTGTCGGTGGCCGAGTGGAATGAGACCGACACAGGAACAAAAATAGCACGCTGGTGCAGGTACGGAGGGGAGCAGCCAGAAACCATAAACACTAGAGTAAATTAGAAAGATATATATATATTGCACAGAATGTAACAATACTTAACTTTTACATAGTACTGCAGAATGTTGATACATAGCTGTTAGAGGCCTGCCTAGTGCCTGTACTATAGCAAAGTCTTCACTGGTGCCTATCTTATTACGAAGTCTTTACTGGTTACTAACTCAGTCCCAAGTGACCGGTGTCTTTCCGTGGTGGCCACGAGCGGGGTTGCAGCAGAGGGCGCTCGTGGCTGTCGTCGTGAGAACGCCGCGCCGTGCGTGCATGGCGGCGCGCGGCGAAAGTAGGTGGCGCGCACTTTGTACTTGTGTGACACCACAAGAAGAACTAGCGCCTAGGTCACAAACAACACCGGTGGCCGTGCAGCACATCTCACAGTCACTCCACCACATCAGAGTTTTTTTTTTTTTTTTTTTTGTTATAGAATACAGTTACGTTCAGATGGCACTGCCGGAAACCAGACCTGCGACGGCTCGCGACATCTATCGAATCTTAACGGCCACAAGAACTGGCAATGTTATTGAGAAGAAGTATCCAAATGTTTACTGGCCGGTGGTATGGCGATCGTTACACCACGTTTCCTTGGATACGGAAACACGTGCCATGTGGTACCTGACAGTTAATGGTAAACACGCAACACGATCTAGACTCCACTCTATACATCTGATGGATTCACCATTATGCCCCCAGTGCTGAGTACTGGACGACGACGAACACCGGTTAACATGTGGCCCAGCAGCAGAAGTCTGGCGTTTAGGACAACAGATAATAGCTTTCTTTCTTCGAGTGGGGCCACAAGACATCAGACCACGTTCCGTGTTATTCCCTGACAGGACATACTATCCACGAACTAAAACGAATGCAGTAACATGGATTCGAGCACAACTGGTGCTCTATTTATTCAGAGATACCCCGAAGAATGTATTAGACTTTTGGATCTACTTAGAAGAACGACATAGAAAGATTGTACATAATCCTAAGTATAAACAGTATTTTTCTAATTTTTTGTGGAGTGCGTTTCAGGACCCGCCGCACAGCTGGAACGTCCCGGGTAGGAGAAGTTAAAATATTAAATCGACGAAGAATGAATGGAAGATATGAAACCGGCAACTAATCCTAATGTACGAGAAGACGTACCCGGGCGCTGGAGCGGCGGTGGAATTGGAATAACACTCTACACCGTGCTGTGTTTGTTTATTTATGAAATGCGAGAAGGCAGTTAAGTTTCTGTAAGGGTTGTGCACACGGTGAACAGATTTACTATTACATTAAAAAAATTGAAAAACATAAATTAAAAATAATAAAACTCTATAAGAAGCTTAAAAAAAGGGGGGACTGAGGCGCTTCAGTCACGGTCTGCACGGCCACTACGGTCGGGGGTTCGAATCCCCCCCTCGGGCATGGATATTTGTGCCGTCTTTAGTTGTAGCTAGTTCATGAGTAGTTTGTAAGTTTAGGGACTGATAACCCCGTAGTTAAGTCCCATAAGCTCTACAAACATTTGAACTTAAATCACCGACGTTTCGGCCAACGTTACAGTGGCCTTCATCTGGGTATACTGATGTGAGCTGGTTGTTATTACACTTTATATTACTTTATATAATAGGCCGCACTGACAACACAACACGCGAGCGTCACTAGTAAGCAACTGCCGCCGCGCGGCCCACGGCCAGCAGGAGAGAAACGGAAGCCCTCACCCCATTCACCGATGAACACCAATCATGTCTCGATATGAAGAAACGTCTAACCCCCACTCCCTCCACCTCAGCATCCTATCATAATAAAGTTCCATTCTTCCGCCAAAAATTCACCAATAACATCGCTTTTTTTTTAATTATGACGTAATGTCTAAGCGAAAGTAATATAAAGTGTAATAACAACCAGCTCACATCAGTATACCCAGATGAAGGCCACTGTAACGTTGGCCAAAACGTCGGTTATTTAAGTAATAGCCTTCTTACATCATGACGCGGTACAACACCCAGAAAACTTTTATGTTAAAGACACCCAATTTAACCAACTGCTTGATGAATTGAAGACTGAAGGTCTCTTGGGGGATATGGATGCCAAAACAGCTGAAAAAATCAAAACAATAAAAGATGGTTTTAAAACCTCTGCAATTGCGTCGAGGACTTGTGGAATAAACTTGGAGACAGAAGATTGGGCTATTCGAAACAGGTATTCATGTGTTTTGAAGCTATCACCCGTTGCCAAATAACGCAGTGTAACTTCCAATTTTGTTCTTGCCGAGATCACCATCCTCATGACGGCATTCTGTTTCCTTATTTTATCCTCTACCATTTCCAGTAATGTTTAAAAATTTTCTGATGTCAACCTAGTTATATTTTTGTAGACAGAAGGATTTTCACGCGATAATTCTCTCAAAACATTTGCGGAAGCACCGTAACTTATTTATTCCTCCTCGCAATCTACCTTCTCATCCATTTTCTTTTATTTTTTTCCTACTTTTCCGTTTTGCTTTTGGTAGATTAACTGTTCTTTTACGACTGTTGCGATAAACAAAACGCCAGCATTTATCACTTGATTCGACATTATGACTCGACTGGTGGCTACTTTATACGCTCCTGTACATGACACAGGACGACCAGCACTTGAAAGCGACTAAAACGCCAGCGACCAGCGTCTAAAGTAGCCCACTCTTCAACTTTAGACGCTCGCGTTTCGGAGCGACTTTGTTCGCTGTCCTTGTTTACACGGAGGGAACATGCCGGGCAACAAATATTCATATACGCTCCTTCTTGTACTTTTAATGAAAAGTAGAAGGCGAAGGAAGAGAAAGATACATGTACACTCTATGCTATTGTTAAGGGAATTTAAAGGGTGGTACTATACTCTTTTTGATGAACTGTGTTCAGACGAAGACAAGTTTTTCAATTACTTACTAATGTCTAAATCGTCTTTCTTTGAACTATTGTCGTTAATAAAGATTCGAAAATGAGAAAGTGTTTCTCACCAGAAGAGAAACTCGTAGACACTTTCAGGTAAGTAAACCGATAAATTGTATTGTAACTTATGAACTCTTTTGCTTTACGAAATATTAATCACTACTGCAAACAGTTTCCGTTTGAAACTAAAGAATATTTTAGTTGAATATTTATATCCTAATACGTCGAGAGAAGATATATTCAAGGTACGGCTGGCGCAAACCTAACTGTCAACCCGCGCTATGTGCAAAATTGCCGCCCCTCCTAAAATAAAATAGGAAAAATAGCTGTTAATGTTCAAACCATTTATTTTTATGAAATTTTTGCTTCACATGTTTTGAAATAAAAATACGTTTGGCGGATATATAAAAGACATAAAAGGGTATACCGTCAGCTGGGGTAACATTGGGTCTTTGCAGGCAACATTGGCCCAGAGAAAGAAAAAGATTCTGTCTTGCAGCTCATAGATCCGTCAACAAATAGGCTATCTATGTTTCTAGTCTTCAAAGATAGATGGCAGCATCAGCTACATTGGTTGCTCACTGTTTCTGTAGCTGTAGTTCACAAATTTGTCATTGCAGCAGCACTTGCTTTGTTTTAGTCTGTAAGTGGAAGCAAATTAGTGAGATTCCAAATTTCATTAGGTTATCAGTTATGGAGGTGATTTAAATTTGAGTAAATAGTTTTTGTTATTGTTTCATATGTTTAGAATGAGATTTAAAACAGAGAGATGCCAATTTCTCAATATAAGTACGAAATAAATAATGTATTTCACTCAGGGGTAACATTGGCCCATGTGTTAGGGTTACTTTGGCCCAAACGATGTTAGGCTTACGCTTTGTTTGTTTTGTTATTACCAATAATTATTTTAAAGTTTCATTACTCTTTTTAACAGAATTCTTTCCAATAAGGCTGAAAAATGTTTTTATTTTAATGTTAGAGACAATACCACGAATAAACAAGAAGAAACTCGTTTGTAGATCATACATAATGAGGATCACGTTGTAAATTACTTTATAACTGTTCTTTGCAATGGGGAAAAGTATCCAGGAAAAGTAATAAAAATTTATGAAATGGTCTGACTTGTTGAATAAATGTAGAAAAGACTTAAGTGTTGGAGGTGACCTGAAAGATCAGATTCTATGTTGTATAGTGACTATGTAGGCTTCCCTGGTGTAATGATTGATAATATTCTCTCGGGTTTCCTGCCGGATAAATACGTCATCTGAACACAATATTTCGGCGGTCCGCCTGGCCGCCATCCTCAGCTGACAGTACTGGTATACTGACTCATCGAGATTGAGTACAAGCCGCTGGCGGCGGCCCCCATATACACTGTGGAAGGCCGAGAGCGCATGCGCAAGAATGGGTAGTTTTGCGGGTCTGCCCTCTACGTTTCAGCGTCGCCAGTGGTAGAAGTCGGCATAACCGATAGATCGCTATTCAGCAGATACCGTTGTTTTTTTTTTATATATATATCAAACAATACAGGGTTCCACATTTTACTGAAAGGGAAACCCTTGTCTCTGTTTATAATATTGTCAGAAAGACGAAGTGCAATCGATTCTTTTAAAATGCAGTCCCAATAGCGAGACACAGAGGCAACCATTTGTGTCTCATCATACTTCATTTTATGTCCCTCAGTTAGACAGTGCTCAGCTACTGCAGATTTCCCTGGTTGAAGCAATCTTGTGTGTCGATGGTGTTCAGTACATCGATCTTGAATTGTTCGGATTGTCTGACCGATGTAAACTTCTCCACAGTGCCGAGGAATTTTGTATACGCCGGGTTTCTTCAATTCCAAGTCATCTTTTACTGAGCTCAGGAGCGCTCTAACCTTGGCAGGTAGACGAAAAATACATTGGATGTCATAACTTTTCAAAATTCTTCCTAGTTTTGAAGAAATGCTTCCAGCAAACGGTAGGAAAGCCAGCGTCTTGCAAGTTTCTTCTTGTGGTTCCTGCGGCAGTCCAAACTGGAAAGCACAGCAGATCTGTTGATCAGTGTAACTACTCTTCTTGAATAACGTTCTCAGATGGTCCATCTCTTTAGTCAGATTTTCAGCGTCTGAAATGGCAAAAGCTCTTTTTGTCAGTGTACGCAGGACACCAGTGCGCTGGTAAGGTGGATGACAACTTGTTGCATGCAAGTAGCGGTCTGTGTGTGGGGCTTGCTGTAAACACTATGTCCCAGTGTTCCGTCACCCTTTCTGTACACCATGAAATGGAAGCTTTCCATCTCTCTGCACCTCCATAGTGAACTTAGTGCTGGGGTGGAGGCAATTAAAATGGTTCAGAAAACGGTTCAGAGCATCTCTCCCATGTGGCCATATCAAGAAAGTATCGTCAACGTACCTCCAGAAACATGTAGGTTTTAAAAACGACGTTTTCAACGCCGTGTCCTCAAAATCTTCCATAAATAAATTGGCGACTATGGGGGATAATGGGCTCCCCATAGCCACTCCGTCAGATTGTTCAAAATAAGGTAAAGGTAAAGCAGTCAACAATCCGAAGATTGGTTTGAACACCACAGTGCTTTACTAGGCTTGGTCCTGTTTCGAGTTGGTATGCCGTTGCCTTCCTCTGACCTTCGAACTGACTTACCCAGCCAGTTATAGGGGGACCTACAGTTTAACGTGGGTTCCGAACCATGGTGCTACTCGGTATTTTTTACATTGAGCAATACTGCCAGAGGTGAAAGAAGTGGAGAGTGACAGATAAAAATCCTAGGACCTGGCGGGGATCGAACCCGGGACCTTTGGATTTGTAGTCTGGCACGCTACCACTCTGCAACCGAGGCGCACTGTTCAAAATATTGATCATTAAATAAAAAGTACGTTGACGTTAGCAATTGCAGCAAAGCTCCGTTGTCTCCTCGTCCAGAATTTCACCAATGAATTGCAAGGATTCTTCCAGAGGAACGCGGGTAAAAAGCGACATCACATCCAAACTAACCAGCAGATCAGAAGGACTCAGACTCAAAGACTTCAGCCGCTGAATAAAAACTGTAGAATTGGAAATATGATCACATTTACCGACGTGAGGGCTGAGAATTGACGTAAGATACTTGGCCAGTAAAATGTGGAATCCTGTATTGTTTGATATAAAAAAAAACAACGATTTCTGCTGAATAGCGCTCTATCGTTTACGCCGGCTTCTACCACCGGCGGCGCTAAAACGAAGCGGGCACAACTGTCCATTCTTGCGCGGGCACCCTGGGTCTTGCGCGGCGTACATAGGGGCTTCCGCTCGCAGCTTGTACTCGGCGAGTCGGTGTACCAGCACTGTCGCCCGAGGTTGCCGGCCAGATGGACCGCCGAAATATTGTGTCCAGATGACGTATTTATCCGGCAGGAATCGCGAGAAGAATATTATCGATGTTGTATTGCTGGAAAGATGTGCTGTTCAAAATAAAGGAACCCAAAAACATATCTAAAAGGAACGAATGTTCCGTTACTTAGTTGGACAACTTTATTTAATCAATATCTATGATATTTAAACTGTTCTGAGCTTTTACAACAAATAATCAAATTAAAATAAACTAATCGGTATTTCCTTTTTCATTCTCTCTCTTTAAATGTTAGTTATCTAACTCAGTTTTAGAATATAAACAACTTACTGAAGTTTAGTAACATGCTATTATATACAGGGTGTCCCAGCTATCTTGTCCACCCAAAATATCTCTGGAACAATAACAGCTATTAGAAAACGACTTTCACCGGTATCAATGTACGGCTGGGGCCCATGAATGTACATATTTGGAAACATTCCAAAGAAATCAAATGTGTTTTTAACACAAACTTATGTTTTTTTTTTTTTTTTTTTTTTTTTTAAATGGACACCCTACATTTTTTTTTTCTTCAGCAATCCATAGCATGACAAATCACATAAACAATGGCGTTGATTGCATTGCAATATTCCAATTACATCCCGAGATATTGCGACACGAAGTTGACGCTTGAAATACGCGAAACGCGCAGCTAGCGCACATCCTGAGCAGCATGGGGTTCTCGCCTGAGTCTCAGGACGTGCGCTAGCCGCGCGTTTCGCGTATTTCAAGCGTCAACTTCGCGTCGCAATATCTCGGGATGTAATTGGAATATTGCGATGCAATCAACGCCATTGTTTATGTGATTTGTCATGCTATGGATTGCTGAAGAAAAAGCATAGGGTGTCCATTAAAAAAAAAACATAAGTTTCTGTTAAAAACACATTTTCTTTCGTTTTAGAATGTTTCCAAATATGTACATTCAATTGTCCCAGCCGTACATTGATATCGGTGAAAGTCGTTTTCCAATAGTTGTTATTCTTCCAGAGATATTTTGGGTGGACAAGATAGCTGGGACACCCTGTATATATATTATACTTTTTGGTTGGTTGCACATGGGCTCATTGCATTTTTTTTTAATCTTTTAATGAACAGAATTGAATACGCGGGACAAAGTTACCCCAAGTAAGGGTTACTTTGGTCCAGTTTTTTAAAAAAACTATAAGAGTCATAAACGTTTCTAAAATTTGATAACACTACACCAGTCTTGTTACATATGGATTACAGATGCTGTAACGAATATTGCATTGCAGTTTACTAGTTTTCTGTCAGCTAAGAAGAGCTTAACATGGCAGATATTGTGGAAAAGTGGGCTAATGTTACCCCTGCTGACGGTATGTAAGTATTTTATATAAAGTTGGAAACGCTTCTACCGAAAATCTCGCAAGTTCTTGATGGAATTACTACAAATTTTTAAACCAAACATGAAGAACATTCGGAAGGATATGAACTGTATACTTTTGAAATATAAACGGTTTTCGGAAATTCATATTATTAATTTCGAGGACTCGCACAGGAGAGTGAGTACGTATTTTGATAAGAATCTCACGTCCGGAAATATCATTCAGTGACACTGTGGGCTCTTCTTTATCTCTGTCCCCGTGAAACAAATCTTTTCCAATTGTCGGAGAAGCTAACATGGGCATAAATAAGAATAAAAGTCTACTAAACATGGCGTCTTCAACGAGTACCTTAAGAGTTATAAGCACTTTGAAGCGTGGAGGTAATCGCCGCTTACAAGGAAATTGTAGATATAGGCAATGGTGACAGACAAAAAACTACGATGTCTGTATTTGCATAACAATAGAATTTTATTGCACTTTAGATTTACACTGTTGAACGTGCCGTTTTCGGTCACTGGTCCCGGAGGGTACACACTCCCCAGTGACCGAATTAATTGTCTCGTCGCGGAAGCGCTTGAGGAAACTGCGGAAGGGTGTCCGCTAAAACTCGGCGGCGAAACGGTGAGCGCGGTAGGTGCGGGTGGAGTATTAGGGCAACCACGCACTGGTAGGGTTACCATATGTCCGTCTTCAGAAAAGAGGACATTTCTAGATTCATAAAAGAACCTTCTTTCGCTGTCTCTCTCTCTCTATCTATCTATCTCCTATTGACAACTCAAGTACTAGTGATGTCTCTACTGTATTACCAGAGTCTTGTTTGTGATACATCTTAGGCATCTTACGAAATTTGTTCAACTTCTTGCAAATTAAGAAGCATGAAATGTTGAGACCCGTAGAACGAATTACATGACTACATAGCAGTGAAGCCCTAATATTTCATCACTTCACCAGTTGTAATCATCGTCTTAAGTGCTGAACATTTTTTTCCATACTTATAAGATACCTTGCCGATTACCCCTGTTTTCACCTGAAATTTTGTACGATGCATCATTTACAGAAACCACAGTAGGTCCTACTGTTGACTGTAAAATCGTCACGAATAAAGTAACTGTAAAAATTATCTAAGCGTACCTTGATATAGCTATGCTCCCATTTCGGATCAGACCGACGTGACTATATACACGTTTAGCATCTAGATTCTAGAGAGTGAATGGAATATGTAAGGCCTAGGTGAAAAAAGTAATGAATAAAATAAACTTTTAATTTACCGTACAAAGGCTCCCAATTAATTATTAAAAACTACTCAGTTTTTAGGCCAAAACTTGAAATCGATGTTTTCAAAACACTGTTTATGTAGTTACGTCACTTTGATTCTAAACAGGCGAATGGTGAAACGGCAATGGTGTCTGTGGCATCTGACCTTATTTGTATGAAGTTTTGAACAAGGATTTAACCTACGTATAATGAACATTGCACTACCTTTCGATCTTAAAGTCATAAGTGTGGTTGACAGACAACACACAAAACTGCTGAGTCCCAGCACGACGGACTGAAAGTCTTATTTTTGGGTGTCACACTACACTCCGACCGGAGTAAGAGGGGGGGGGGGGGGAGCCTCGAAGCTCGTATTCCGCGACAACTGCCACGCGAATTATTTCTATTGTTCCTAAGTAGCTTGACCTCACAGCAGCGGCGGCACAGAAACGAGAAAATTCAAAACTCACATTGTTTCAAGAAAGGTTAATTTCTCTAGAATTAGTGACTGCGACACTTCAGAGAGTTATATTTACGCACCTTCAAGTTGAAGCAGTTGCACAACGCAAAAAAAGATGACATTTCCCCATTTGTTAAAACCCCGGTCGGACCATTTTTAGGGTCCAAAAAAGAGGACATATCCGAGTAAGAGAGGACGTCTGGTAACCCTACGCACTGGCCGCCTCCCGCGGCGGTTGGCGGGCACTGGTCGCCGCTACTCCGCGCGGGCGAGCGGGCGCCTCTGTTGCCGGCAGAAAACTCGGCAGCCGCGCGGTTAGGCAGTGGTGCGGTTTTCAAAATGTTTGTATAGTCTATGGGACTTAACTACGGGGTCATCAGTCCCTAAACTTACAAACTACTTATGAACTACTTACGATCTAGGACGGCACAAATATCCATGCCCGAGGGGGGATTCGAACCCCCGACCGTAGTGGCCATGCAGACCGTGACTGAAGCGTCTCAGTCCCCGCGGCCACCGCAGCCGGCTGCGGTTTTCGACAGCTGGCTTGGGGCACAGGTGGCGCGGGGAGAGGGGCGGTATTCGACATCAGTACACTTGCACCGGACACAACAGGTTGCCTTGTTTCACCCGTGACCTCTGCTACGATCATGTTGTGATGGATTTTGATACGGAGAAACTTATTTTCGAAGTGGACAATCGTCCAGCCGTCTGGAATATGAAGGCGAACGAATGTTGTGACAAAAATTTAACGTTTAAAATGTGGGAAGAGATAACAGAAAAATTTCGAGGAAAAGAGTTGTCACAAGAGGAAAAGAAAAAGCTCGTTAAGTTTATTGGTTTTCATTTATGACAATATCATTACATATTTTAATGTGTTTGTAAATGTAAAACCACTAGAATGGCAAGATAGCTTCGCTTAACATGCGATGTTCCAGTTTCAAAGTAATCTGCTAGTATATCTCTGTTGTTATAACTGATCGGTTTCCTCTCTGAACTGGTCCTTTTTCAGTATCTTGCAACCCTTCCTGTGGCGTGTTTAAAGTATGCTCGAAATTAAGACCGTGTCTTTCACGTGTGAAGTATACAACATTTTAGTATTTGTTTGGCCAAATTTATGTTAACATTTAATATCCTCCATTTATTAGCCAAAATGCCAGAAGTGCATTAAATGTACCGACGTGCCTTGCTGAGCCAATAATTAAAAATTCTTTTGTTTTTACTTAAATTATTTCCTGCATAGGGTCACAAAACATATTCAGATAGGCTGAATGCCTCGTACCAACAACAAAATAGGGAACTGCCTTGAAGTCCTTCTATTTCCTCATCGTTAGGTATTCCTAAATTTCGATTCATCAGTTTGTACAAAAAGGAATCTTTGAAAACAGACGAATCACTACATTTTCCAAATGCCCCACATCCACAAATGAATTTATAATTGCTGTCACGAAGTGCCATTAAAACTATTGAAAAAATGTTTATAATTGTAATAAAGCGATCCTGCGTTGCCTGCTATTATTGCACGGATATGTTTACCATCTATAGCTCCTATAATGAGGAAAATTAGCTCTTGATTCAAATTGTTCTGCTACATGTAACCAAGATTCTGTCGTCGGTTGAGGAAGGCATTCTGCTTTCATGTTGATCCCTATCGCTTGACAAACTTGTTGCACAATTTCGCTGACTAGTTCTTCCTAGACGATAAGCGTAGTGAATATCAGCAAAAGAGCACTCAGAAGTCAGATACGTAAAATGTAAAATTTAAAATCCCATTTTTTAGGTATGTCGCTTGTAACGATACTGCTGACCCCCTCATTCCAATGTTATCGTACGATACCGTCTGCCTGGTCCTCTCATCTCAATGTCATCCTACGATACCGTCTGCTTCAGACCCAGAATCGTGTGGTTCAATAGTGATAAATTTTGCATGTGAAGTTAAAAACGATATAGCCAGCCTAGGAATCAGTGTAGGACAGTGTCTCGGTGATACGGTGATTAAAACAAGTGATAGATTTCATTAATTAAGAGATTTATATAAGACGTTTCCAGACAGTTCTACAAAAAATAGTTTCGTCATTGTACATTATTTCATTAACTAAAGAGACGAATTGTAAAAACTTTTGTAAAGCATAAAGTCGTGAAAACAAATAGCATTGTATATGTGTTAGGCTCATAAACAAGTTGTGTTGACCAGCTAATTGTGTTATTTCGACTATTACATTAATTATAAATATTGAAGTCATTGTATATGTGGACTGAAGTGAGATTTAGAATCTAGTTTGAGATTTGCGAAGATATTTAATAGTTCAATATATGTTAGGAACATGTATGATGTACTCATTAACAAATTAATTGACATTTATCATTATTCTTTGTTGTGAAACAAATAGTACCGCGATTTCGTCTTAAAAAGATTTACGCCATCCAAAACTATTATATTTATAGTTTTCATTTTATATTGTGATTATTTTTGTATACATGAAATGTTTTACTGTTGTGTTTGTTAATTGTAAATTGCTTTATTCAATTGTTATGAACAATGGATAATGTAATGTCATTATTGCCGATGTTATATATTTGCCTCACCGCCTTGCGTGGGGGAGTTCGAGTTTTGGCTTTTACAAAGTGCACTGGAATCAATGTTAGTCTGCGCCTTGAAATGGAAGTACTACCGTTCTGATGCTTTGTAATTTATATATGTTTTGAAGTTGTTATGTTTTGGTGGAGGAGTTTGCTTTCAAATTAAAGAAGAAGTGAAAAATTGTACACATCGAGTATTTATTTCTACCACGACGCTCCAGGAGAATAATGTTGCTGCGAGCAGAACCCCCATACACCGAAATCTTGAAAAGCTGAGTATTCTGTTTGAAAGTGGTAGAAAGGAAATGTAATTACTTAAAATCTATCAATACGTTTTACGCTGCAAAAGAAGTGGAAAAATTTGAGAGATAGTTTTGTGCAAGAATATCGGAAAGTCAGGAGTTTGAAAAGTGGTTCAGGTGTTACGAGGAAATCCACTTATATTTACTTCAACGAGCTAATGTTTGTAGCAGATGTTGCAAGAAATAGCTGGTCTAGCCGGCACACCGCAGCTCTCGGAGTGGCAGTGCGATGAGGGCCGCGGGAACCGCAGAACAGCGCGCCGCGCCGCTCCTCGCCTCGAGGCGGCTGGCGGGCCAGTGCGCGAAGCTTCAATGCTTCTTCTATTCGTGATGTACCTACCCGTGAAAAAAAAAATCATTAGTTTTGTAATGAATGTCAATTGAGTGTGGAAGTGCCTCTCACGTCTTTCCATCGAAGAAAATGTAAAGAATGATGCTGACAACATTCTTATACCGATATCCGAATATTAGAGCCGACGTGTGTAATTTATGCCAAGTTTCTGAAATAAAAAAAATATATATTTCGCACCATCTGATATAAAATTTCTCATTTGCTGTGATTGCGTTTTAAATACATAATTTATGAAACATTTATAATTATACGTATCAAAGACATGCCCTACAGTCATCTCCCTATAATAATAATTTCGTGTGGCTCGTTGGCCAGGTGCAAGTCTTTAAACTGGACGTCACTTCGGCGACTTGCGTAAAAGAATGTGTGTTGTCACATGCTTTTATTCTCTTTAAATTCGTTGCCAGTAGCGTAGGTGTGAATTTAAGTTTACTGTTTATTAGTAAAAACACCAGTGGCAGTCAGTCAACACAGACAGATAAAGACCATAATTTTTTATTCCTGTAGTGGAGACTATGGTAATTATAACATAAATCAAATAATATATGAGATAAAATTTACAGTACCGATAGGCCTGAGTGAATGTTTACACTTTTCCAATTCTATCATTTTTGTTTGTAACTCAGAACTGACCCACTCCTTCAGGCTTGCAATTTATGTAGCATATTGTAGGGATAGTATGGAGAAACGTAACCTTGGTAGTACCTACTATGAAATTTCACTAAAATAGGTACATTCATGAGCTACAGACGTCAAAAATATAAGACAACAACAGCTGACAGCGTTAAGCTTTTGCTTTCTGCCGCTGGGAAGCGCTACTGCAGACTAGTCACGTACACAACATGCCCCGCCTCCTTCTGCCTTACGCGCGCAGTACGTGGTTGCTCTTATTAATTTCGCGTGCGCGCGTGGGGAGCTCGCGAACAGCTCTAGCCACGTGGTGGCGCGGCAGAATATCAATTTACGGTCCATCATCCGACCACTCGGCTCGCACTGCCCTCCGCCTTGTTTTCTGCGAGCGAGCGCGTTTTATCTGCACCGATGCCACTATCCGAGGTAACGGTACATTGCGGAGTATTCGCGGGACAGAGTTGCCAACTTGGGGGGTTTCCCCCCGGATTTAGGGGGAAACATTTTTTTCAGGGGGGAATTTAGAGGGGCAAATATGTTAGGGGGATTTTCAGGCAGAAAAAGAAGTGTCGGGGGGATTTTTAGGGGGAAGAAGAGAATTTATTGATATTTTTATTTTTGCATCAAATGTGTGTGCAGCAATGGGAAGACGTGTTGCCGTACTGATTGCAGATGTTCATTGCCAACCATGCAGCGTACTGTCAGCCTGTGTTGATTACATTGTCGCTCTCCTGTCATTACTGTCGTGTTGTTTTCAAAAATGTTCATATGTTTGTAGAACTTATGGGACTTAACTATGGGGTCATCAGTCTCTAAGCTTACAAACTACTTACGAACTAGCTTAGACTATGGACGGCACAAATATCCATGCCCGAGTGGGGATTCGAACCCCCGACCGTAGTGGCCGTGCAGACCGTGACTGGAGCGCCTCAGTCCCCTCGGCCACCGCGGCCGGCCGTGTTGTTTTCATTCTTTCTTCAGTTCATGTTGTCCGCACTGTTTACTTACAGTCAATGGAAGTGGCACATATTTTCCCTCTCTCCAACCCCATCCTGTCGCTCAACAATACCAGCTTTCTATTTTCTCTCTCTCTCTCTCTCTCTCTCTCTCTCTCTCTAGTAGTTAATGGACTGGTATTTTCCGAGGACACTGCACTGAAATACCGCTAAGTCACGAGCTATGATGGACAATTTAGTGCGTTAGCGGTTATTGTGTTGTGTTGGTGATCCATCATTATTTTTACTTTAATAACCAGCTCAAGTTGTGATGTAAATGCTCTGTTTTATTGGTCAAAATGGCTACCAAAAATAAGATAAAGTAATTGCAAAAGTATGCGCAGATCTGGGAAACGGACCCTTTGCTTACAGGTAAGATTGCAATTATTTATTATTATGAGCTGTCTTTCGGTATTGCACCCGTATGTTCGTACCTGTGGACATGGCTCTTAATTTTCAATATATGGCGGGAGAAAGAGAGAAGTGTCAAAAACAAGAACTTTCGGTTTTTTTCTTATCGAAAAGTAGTCAGGCTGCAGCTCCTAGCCGCTCTCCCCCCCCCCCCCCCTCCGTTTGCTTTTTTAGGAGTATTTCATCCGATTTAGGGGGATTTTATAGTAAATTTAGAGGGAATCTTTGTGGCAGAGTTGGCAACTCTGTCGCGGGAACGTCAGTTCTCAGTTGGCCCTCCGGCTGCTCTGCAGCGTGTCGCTCGTGCATTTCTCGTCGTGGCTGCCACAACTTGACCAGTAGAAGAGACGTGTGTAAACATTAGACAATAGAAAATGAAGACGTTGTCCAAAGATCTAATATATGGTTTCTCACACACTCTTATAACTTTAATCTTCCCATACAACGACGAAGAAGCGTTACAGAAAATTACATTCCGATGAGAGGGTTTGGCTTCACGCGCCAGTTAGGCTCACCTCCGTAAATTTTCGTCATTTTCTTCTGAACTCGCTGTTCTAGATGTAGCGTAGCAGAAACTATGCGATTAGTAGTAATATCTACAGCTATAAGGAGAGGATTTCTCGTGACTGCAAGCACATGGGATTGCATTAAATTCCATTTTTATAACTTTTTACTTCATAATGCTAAAATTAAGAACGTAATGGAAGGTAAAAAGAAAAGTATTGACGAGCTGCACCGCGCTCGCTCATTAGAAAGAACAGACAGTTGGACGAATGTAATCCTTATCGTGACAACTCTTTCGTGTCTGATTATTCACTAATGCTAACAGACTGTCTCCATCGCTTTTCTTCTCTCTCTCTCTCTCTCTCTCTCTCTCTCTCTCTCTCTCTCTCTCTTCTCTCTCTCTCTCTCTCTCTCTCTCTCTCTATCCTTTCTAGATACTGGGAAGACGCGTACGTTTTTGCCACCATACCAGTGTTTCAAATAATAGAAGAAAAATATTCCTATTTTCATTGTGAAAAAGAAAAGGTATAACTCTCAATCAACGTGAGTAAACTTTACTAATAGTTCTTAGGGTTGCTAGATGGTCTGGATTCTCCCGAAATTTCATACATTGTTCAGACTCTAGATAAAATACAGAATTTCGTGACTTTTGATATAGTTCTGTATAGCTTAATAATTTCAGTATGTCACACACTCTCAAAATGTTCAAATGTCTGTAAATCTATCGGACCAAACTGCGTGGTCATCAGTCCGTAGCTTACAAACTACGTAAACCTAGGTAAACTAACCTAAGGACACACACACACACACACACACACACACCCATGCCCCAGGGAGGACTCGAACCTCCACGGCGAGCAACCGCGCGCTCCGCAGCGAGGCGCTTTATCACACACTCTCATTGGCGTCATTGTCGAACAGTCAAACATCGTTCCACAAATAAAAAAGAACAGCAATTTAAAATAAATTATATCATTCGTATTTCTCGTCAGTAGTGTGTGGATAAGCTGGAAATTTGGGTCCGGCAGGAAAGTCCCAGGGTACTCGGTGCAGACGGTGTAGTGGTCAGCGCAAATGCTTATTAAGCAGGGAAATTGGGTTCGAAACGCGGCTTACCACTAATGTTCACGTTTCCCCATTTTTTTAAATCAAATGTGAGTGGCAGCTTAAGTAGACAATAAGTTTGTGTCTCGCTTTAATTAAATGCTGCTTTCATAATTAGGTTGAATTTTGATGCAAACAATACTGTTATAGGATCCAAATTGGTTGGCTCTGTAAAATCCACCACCAAGTATGAGTGGGAAAGTATAAATTAAATGCAAATTAATAATCTGCCAGTAGTATTAAGAACCTGTAGGAAGTAGATTTGAAAAGCAAAAAGTAAGATTTTAATTTATAAAATTTATTTCTAACGACAACAATTCCAAAATCCCGACATTCTGGATGTCTTCCAGCTATCTTACTCTTCCAATCTGGCAAATATAATTGTACTCAACACTTATCTTTTACATCAGTTACAGCCTATAGCGATTTACAATAAATTGTGGCTCGCCTCTTTTTCCAAGATTAGGGAAAACAATGAAATTGCGTCCAGTCGGTCTTGACTCGATCGGCCAACTGCCAATATCAGTTCTGTATTTTTCATTTGTAAAAAAAACTCAACAGTGTCTAGAATGGTTCTTGTAAAATTAAGGCAACAATTGAAAAAAAATAGCTTTAAGACTCAACGACCACACAAACACCACAGTGGCTACTCTTAGAACAGAGAAGCGAATTGTCACAGAATTACCCTCGGCTCTCCTCCCTCGCCTTGTCCATAGGGGAATGCCAGATCCGCCACCGCCTCTGCCTGGTACCGCCCCGCTGATGTGACACCCTGTGAGGCCGCACGTTTAGCACGTGCCTTGCACCGGCACTGATTAAGGATACAACTTCTGGCATTCATTCTGGCTTTCTTGCAGCTTCTTGTTTTTCTCTTTTGTCATGTCTACACTTTCACTCCTTCCAGTACGAATTTCACTATACTCGAGCCGTAATAGGATGATCCCTAGTGCTTGCGCCAATCGGCTTCGAGCGCCGGCTGCGGCAGCAGACCATTGGGGTTAAAGTCACACGGGAGCTTTGCTCTGCACATGCGCGCGTCCGGCTGCGCTGTGCACTTTTGCCAGTTTTGTCAGACAAAAGCAACCGTTACATCTATACTGCCTGGCAACGAACTACCTACTTGGCAACATTTTGAACGAACTGAGATACCAACAGCCGTATGTATACTAAAATATTTCTTTTATCACAACCAGTTTCGGCATTCCACTATGCCATCTTCAGGTCTCTACATCGGAGCATAATATACAAAAGTAGGGATACTAAACTGGAGTCGAGGACTTCTGTCTCTTAGTGTTTCCCACTTAGAGACAGAGTCCACGAATCCAGTTTAGTATCCCTACTTTTGGATATTATGCTCCACTGTAGGGACCTGAAGATGGCATAGTGGAATGCCGAATGCTTGTGATACAAGAAATATTTTATTATACATACGGCTGTTGGTATCTCAGTTCCTTCAGACTCTTGACCAGCCGTGTCCCGTTTCCACCACCAATGATGGATCCAATAAGACTTGGCAACATGATTTCATTCAGCTTCCGCGACCGGGGTGGTCTTCCAGCCCAGTATGCGGAGCCAGGGATCATCGTATTTCGGCCCGACTACAGACATGCGGATGGACACATTTCTCGAGTGCAGACAAGAATGAAGGGAAAACAGCAGGCTGCTCGATTGACCGTAACTACTGCTCCACCGCTGGCGGCGACAAGTCCTTATTTCCACATGCAGAAATTGTCTCCGGCCAATGACAACTCTCTAGCTGTCAGCCATTGAGCTATGCCATAATACTGACAAACAGATGTAGCCATGCTAGTAGACGACGATGTTCTGAGTATGCTGTATACATTTGCAAAAGAAATTAAAGTTATCCTCTTAGGATCATTGTTAACCACTCACCCTATAATCGTGACATATTCGGAAGTCAACTACCAAATATTGGTGACAAGTAAGGATATCGATAAAACCACACTCTCGAAAATCGTGCCGTATTCGGAACTAAGCAGCAAAATACTGGGGGCAAACAAGTAATATCGGCCTAACCATAGTCTCGGAAATTACGAGATATTAGAAAATAAACAGCCTAATGTTTCTGACTATCGAATAGTGTAAATGTCACTGATACTTATTTCATTTAGACCTACCATCAATTTAAGGGCTTCCCAGGCGTTGTCGCTTACCATTTTCTCGGAAATCGCAACATATTTGGAACAAAGGTGAAATATTTTTGTGAAGGAAAGACATAAATATGATTATCAAAATAACCACGGGTGTACTGTCGATGTACAGTGGACAACGGGCAAAATATTTCGGCGATCATACATGCGCCATTATCAGGTGACTGAGCTCTTGGAAACGCGCCGGCCCAGAGATCCATACGCTACGGCGGCTCGAAGGGAACTGGGATCTAGCTCGGTGGCGGGCGATTTACATATCCTCTTCCCGCAAAGCGTCCCCTCCGTGGTCCGCGCCCCGTGCCGATTGCGACGGCATCTGAGATGACGTCGATGTGAGGGCTCTGTCGTCACTACATTACGTTTGCTAGATTTACTCTTAATTAACCCAATCGCTGGTTCCCAAGCTTTGCTAAGATTATAGCCACAGTCACGGTTTATGAAGTCGTCACTAGCGCGAATTTCAATGGCCTTTCTAACGACACAGTCCCAGTATCTCGACGTCTTCACCAAAATCCTCGTGTGTTCATACTACATCGTGTGATTCTTCGACAAACAACGTTCAGCGCCACCGACTTGCTGGGATACATCAATCATGTGTGCCTCTGGTGTTCAAGGCATTGATCCTCGACAGTACGAATCGGCTGTCCAATATATGACTTGCCACATTGACACAGAATCTGGTACACGCCAGCCTTCCTCAAACCGAGATCATCTTTGGCTCTCCCCACCAGTGCACGAATTTATTCGGTGGACAAAAAACAGTTGCAACCTGGTGTTTCTTCAAAATGCTGGCGACCTTACCCGAGAGTGCGCCAGTATATGGAATAAACGCAGTGCCTACCTCCTCCCTCGTGTTTTCATCCATTTCCATAGGTTGTGCTGTAGTGGTTGGGTGGAGAGTCTGCTGAATCTGCCACTCTGAGTACCATTTTTCGGAATATAGTTCTCAGGTGTTCCATTTCCTGGGGTAGACAATCTGTGTTGGAGATAGTGCGCGCCCTATGTACTAGAGTTTTAAGTACCCCATTCCTCTGTGAAGAGTGGTGACAACTATCTGGGTGTATTAACATAGGGCGCACAGAGAGTTTGTCTGTGTTTACAGCTGATGTGTGTAGGCGTGTGGTGGCACACTCTTGCAGTGGAAGTTACATGGTTTGCAGTTGTTTTTGGTTGTAATGTTCATGTAGTGTGTAACATTCTTCATATTTATATGTATGTGGTGTGGTTGCTTCTCTTAAAGTTGTTTTCTGTCATGTGTGCATTACTGTGCATTTTGCTAGTGTGGTGTTTCCAATTTAGTTCACGTTTCTATAATTTCATGTGTTTTATTGTTCTGTTTTTCTAAGGATAGATGTGATAAATAAGTTTAATAGAATTCAAAACAGCTTATTCTCATTTGAATTAGACATGTGGTTCTTTATTTTATTTGCATTTGGCTGAAGTATTTACTGCTACAACTTCAGTCACATGGACATAGTTATTGGATTAATATGCACTTTCATGTGTCTCTGGTTGCTATACTGCTACTGTGATAAATATAAGATATCTACCACTAGTGTTATTGTTGTGGTCTTCAGTCCACAGACTGGTTTGATGCAGCTCTCCACCCTACCTTGACCTGTGCAAGCCTCTTCATCTGAGAATATGAACAGCAACCTACACCCTTTTGAATCTGCTTACTGTATTCATCCCTCGGTCTCCCTGTATGATTTTTATCCCAAACACTTCCTTCTAATGCTAAGTTGATGATTCCTTGATGTCTCAGAATGTGTCCCACCAAACTATCCCTTCTCTTAGTCAGCATATGCCAGAAACTCCTTTTCTTCCTGCCTCTGTGTAGCACCTTCTCATTAGTTACATGATTTACCCATCTAATTTTCATCATTTGTCTGTAGCACCACATTTTTAAAGTTTCTATCATCTTTTTGTCTGAACTCTTTATCGTCCATGTTTCACTCGCATACAGTGCTACACTCCAGACAAATGCTTTCAGAAAGGACTTCCTAACGTTTACACTGATATTGGATATCAACAAATTTTGCTTCTTCAGAAACGTTTTTCTTCCCATAGCCATTCTGCATTTTATACCTTCTTCACTTCAGCCATCAGAAGTTATCTTTCTACCCAAATAACAAAACTCCACTACTTTCATTGTCTCATTACCTAATCTCATTCCTTCAGCATCACCTGATTTTCTGACATTACATTCCATTACCCTTGTTTTACTCTTGTTAATGTTCATCTTATATCTTTCTTTCAAGACAGTGTCCATTCCATTTAATTGATCTTCCAGGTCCTTTACAGTCTCTGACAGAATTACTATGTCATCAGCAAACCACAATGTTTTCATTCGCTCTCCCTGAACTTTAATTTCCTCTCCAAATTTCTCCTTGCATTCCTTCACAGCTTGCAATATACAGATTGAACAACATTGGGGAAAGGCTACAACCCTGTCTTACTCCCTTCCCAACCACTGTGACTCTTTATGCCCATCGAGTCTAATAATAACTGTCTGGTTTTTGTACAAGTTCAGTATAACTCTTTGCTCACATTATTTTACCCCTGTTACCTTCAAAATTTGAAATAATGTATTCCAGTCAACACTGTCAAAAGCTTTCTCCAGATCCACAAATGCTAAAAACAAAGATTTCCCTTTCCTTAACCTAACTTCTAAGATAAGTCATAATGTGAGTATTGCTTCACATGTTCCTACATTTCTCCTAAACAAACTGATTGTCCCAAAGATCAGTTTTTCCATTCATCTGTAAATAAGTTGTGTTAATATTTTACAACCATGACTTGTTAAACTGATAATTCTGTAATTTTCACATTTGTCTGCACATGCTTTCATTGGAATTGGAATCACTATATTCTTTTTGAAGTCAGAGGGTATTTTATCTGTCTCATACATCTTTGCATACCATGTGCCTTGCATGTGCCTTCATGGCTGGCTCTCCTAATGATAATAGCAGTTTAGACAGATCATTATACTCCTGGGACCTTGTTTCTAGTCAAATATTTTAGTGCTCTATCAAATTCTTCTCACACTATCATTATCTCCTACCTCATCTTCCTCTACTTCATCTTTCATTTCTAGAATACTGCCTTCAAGTTTATTTTCTTTGTACAGGCCCTGTATATTCCTTCCACCTTTCATGTTTCCCTTCTTTGTTTAAGTACAGGTTTTCCATCTGAGTTCTTGATATTCATACCACTGATTTTTTCTCCAAATGTCTCTTTTATTTTCCTGTAGGCGGTATCTATCTTTCCCCCGTTATACATTCTTCTACAGTCTTGCATTTCTTCTCAAGCCAGTCATGCTTAGCCAGTCTGCACCTCCTGTCAACCTCGTTTTTCAGATGTCTGTACTTCCTTTTGCCTGCTTCACTTGCAAATTTTTTATATTTTCTCCTCTCATCAATTACGTCCAGTATATCCTGTGTTATCCAGGGATTTCTATTAGGCCTTATCCTTCTGCTTATATGATCCGCTGATGCTTTCACTACTCTGTCTCTCAGAGCTGTCCATTCTTCTTCTACTGTATTACTTTCCCCCGTTTCAGCAAATCCTTGCCTAATGCTCCCCCTGAATCTCTCAACCACCTCTGGTTCCTTCAGTTTGTCCAGGTTCCATCTCCTTAATTTTCTACCTTTTTGCAGTCTCTTAAGTTTTAATCTACAGTTCATCACCAATAAGTTATGGTCAGAGTTTATATCTGCTCCTGGATTTGTCTTACAGTTTAAAACCTGGTTTCTAAACCTTTTCCTTGCCATTATAAAGTGAATCTGGTATCTCCCAGTGTCTTCTGGCCTATTCCATGTATATAACCTTCTTTCATGATAAATAAACCAAGTGTTTTTGATTATTAAATTGTGCTCTGCACAAAATTGCACCAGGTGGTCTTCTCTTTCATTCCTTTTCCCCAGTACATATTCACCTACTATATTTCCTTCTCTTACCTTTCCTACTACCAAGTACCAGTGCTCCAGCACAATTAAGTTTTCTTCTCCTTTAATGGTCTAAATAAATTCTTTTACCTCCTCATACATTTCTTCGATCTTCCTCTTCATTGGCAGAGCTAGTTGGCATATAAACTTGTACTACTGTGGTTGGTGTTGACTTCATGTCTATCTTTGCTTTGATAATGCATTCACTATGCATTTCATAGTAACTTACCCACTTTACTATTTTCTTATTCATTATCAGACCTACTCCTGCATTACCACCAACTGATTTTGTGAAGATGGAAGAAATTACAAGCAGCTGTGTAAAGATCATTCATTCAATTATGCAACCAGTTTTGGTTTTATAATCACACTATCTGTTGGCACTTTTTCCCACCTTCACATTTATTAGCTGTAGTCCCAGCCCATTGGTTATGCAGAGAATTTATAACCCTGTACTAAACTTCACTAATCCCCACCACATCTAACTTCAACTATCCATTTCTCATTTCAAATTTTCTAACTTACCTACTTAATTAAGGGATAGAACATTCCACATTCAGATCTGCAGAATGCCTGTTTTGTTTTTCCTGATGACGACAACCTTTTGAGTAATACTCCCCCCCCCCCCCCTCCAGTGATCCGAATGGTGGACTATTTTACCTCCAGAATATTTTACCCAAGAGGATGGCATCATATATTCATACAGTAGAGCTGCACATCATTGGGAAAATTAATGACTGTAGTTTCCCCTTGCTTTCAGCTGTTCGCATTAACTGCTTTGCATAGCCATTTTAGCTGATTTTACAAGGCCAGCTCAGTCAACCATCCAGACTGTTGCCCCTGCAACTACTGAAAAAGCTGTTACCTCTCATGAGGAACCACATGTTTGTCTGGGCTCTCCACAAATACCCCTCTGCTGTGGTTGCACCTATAGTACAGCTATCTGTAATATGGAGGCATGCAAGCCATCCCCACCTCGGCAATGTCTGTGGTTCATGAGGGTGGTGAGTAGTATTGTACTTATTTTCTGTTGCTATGCCACAGGTTCCTCTAATGCACTCAATACAAACTTTATACTTATCACATAAGATTGAGAATTATGGAATGAAATGTAGTGTGGAGAAAAGCAAACCATGGTGGTAACCAGAAGGGACAAAGAGGGCAAGGGGCAAATTCATATTATGGGATGGGATATTGAAATAGTGTACAACTTTAAATACCTGGAAAGCATATTAATGGAGAATGCTCATGTGGAGGCAGAAAACAGTAGAAGACTACAACAAAGCAGTGTATGTCATCAATTTGTGAGAGGTTTAGTATGAAATAGGGAGCTGTCAATGAGGTGCAAGTTTGTGCTATACAAGACAAAATCCACACCTGTACTAACACGTGGATTACAGACTTGGCCTATGACTAGAATTGAGGAGAGTTGGATACAAGCCAGTGAAATGAAGTTCTTGAGAAGGAAAGACAGAGTGAAAAATGAAGATGTTAGGAAGGAAATTGGAGCAGAGAAGTTAATTGGGAGAACAGAAGATAACAAGTTAAAATGGTTTGGACATGTGAAGAGGGCAGGAGAGGAAATCAAACCTAGAATAATGATGGAGTTCAAGATTGAGGACAGGAAGTCAGTTCTTGAAACCTAGTAAGTCCATAGGTTTTCATGACCTACTTAGCATTTTTTGTTTCTCCATAATGCTTTTCCATGGCTCAAGCAAATCTGTGATAATTAGTGCTGCCCTTCTTTGTACACATTCACTATTATCTTTATTTTATTTATTTATTTATTTTATGGATCCAGTATTCTACCAATGAAACAAAGTCTGTCACATGTTCTTCTGCTATTGTGATGTGGAGTAATCAGTCACAGAGGTGCATTGTTTCTCTTGCCAATGCCTCAGCATGCTGCTGGCTGGCTGCATGTCTTGTTGTGTTGGTTACATTTTATGTATCTTACAGACATAATGACCATGGTAGCTTTGGAATGGGTAGTGAAAGCATTTTGCTAAAACTGAAGTCCTTGCTAATACCTTACTCCATTCCTTTTTAACCAAGGCAACTTTAAGCTTGAGGTTATAGTCTATTATATTTTAAACCCCCTCCCTCCTTATGCTCTAGTGGTCAGATACTGTAATAATCCTTTTCATACACAGCGTAGGTGATTTCTTCATCATATACATGTAAAAATTATTTTGTCGTGAAAGTGTTTATATATACTTTAGAAACATCCTAATTAATATTTCATAGTTTCAAATACTTTGTTTGGAGAGGAAAAAGGTAAAAGCTAATAAACAAAAGCAAATTAACTTTAATCTTGGCTAATTGACTTTTTCTTCTAAAATATTTTTAATACTGCTACATTAGATTTTCTAATATAAAATATGTAATAGAGAAGCATGTAAGTGTTACTTGAAATATGTGATTCAGTGGCGTGTTCCTTTCAGAAAAAATGCCTGATGATGCTTTTGGTTACAAGCATGGTTCTTATCTTGCTAACACATGCAGCTTGTGAAGGTCGTACTGAAAACCTGGAGAGTGAAGGTAAATAAGATAGTCATTATTTTTTTTAATTATTTCAATATTCTACTAGATTATAAAAAACAATGATTGTAAAACATAGTCTCATTCCATGAATCAATATTTGAATCAGTCATCAGTCTTCCAAAGTACATTCTCCAAGAGAAAGAAAGGACTGTTGTTATTTAAATACCAAAGAGTAAAATGTATTCTTTTCTATTTATATTAATAGTGTGGAGTATGATCTTTTCACAGGGATTGCACATTCCCAAAATTTAACTAAAATGATACTGTGGTGGAAATCGACATGTGACCTTTTTGAAATGAGTGTCTTGAGTTAGATTCATAATCAGAAAAAGAATCAAAGAGTATTTCCTGAATGATTGAAGAATGCATACACAACACAAATGTACAACGGTGGATAAAATCAACTGACCTACAATTATGTACTGAGCTCAAACCTTGGTGTGTTCTTGAAAAATTTTCATAAGTCTGTCAAATTCTTGTTGCTGTATTATATCTCCCATTTCATCTTCATCTAATTTCTCTTCTTTCTGTTATAACTTGCAACAGAATACTTAACCATTTTTTGTGAGAAGAAACTTTGTACAACAGCTGAATTTGGCTTCTGTAAAGGGATCTGTATTGAGAATACAATATATGATCTCAAAAATCAATTGTTGTATAATTAAACAACAAAAATTATCATATTCTACTTTTGTTAACTTTGTAATATAGTTTCTGGGAAGAAAAGAAATATTGTGTGGGATTAAAAGTCTTCCACTGACATAGGTGGAGTTATGTCTAATACAATAGGCTCTCACTAATCCAGCCAATCCTAGCTTTTATGTGTGCCAAATTAGCAGAAGTGCAGATTATTGAGAACATGGATGTTTGAAGGAATTTGCTCCCCTTGTAGCAGCAGTGTACTGTAAGCTGTGGTAGAGTGAAGGATTACTAATTTGATCAGGGAAAGGGGAAACACCGGTCATTCCATTTTCAAGTAGGATCATCAAACAAATAGACTACATCTCTGATGTTGCAGTCTGATGTACACTCATATTTTTGTTGTTATGACAGCAGTGCAGAATTCTCTTGAACACCTGACAGTATAAAGAAGCAGCCAGCATCCACCTAGGTGCCTTGTACCTACTGGTTTCTAGGTCACAGAGAGAGATGTGTTTGACATGTTCCTCATCTTCAGAATCCATCTTCATTCCATTCTCAGTCTCCATAAATGTCATAATATTCTATCATTATGATACAAAACATGTTTCCTTTTAAAAGACATGATACAGAACTGCAAATAATACTGCAATTTGAAATAAGGTATGCATAGAATTGTTTAACTAAGCTTAGTTTAACAAACAAAATGTTCATATGAGAAATGTCATAATATTCAAGCATTGTGATACAAAAAGTGTTTCCTTTTAAAAAACATGATACAGAACTGCAAATATTTTACAACTTGAAATAAGTTTTGTAAAGAATTGTTTAACTAAGCATAGCTTAATGAACAAAAATGTTTCACATATTATTGCGTAGGCTTCCGCAGCAGAGTCAGATGACATAAAAGTTTTCTGGGTGTTGTACTGCATCATGATGTAAGAAGGCTATTACTTTCATAACTGACGTTTTGGCCAAAGTTACGGTGGCCTTCATCTAGGTATACTGATGTGAGCTGGTTGTTACTATATTTTATATTTACTGCTAACTAGACATTACATCATAATTTTTTCTTTGTTTTTAAATCGATGATGTCATTGGTTATTTTTGGCAGAAGAACGGAAACTTTATTATGATAGGAAGCTGGGATGGAAGGAGGGGGGATCAGCCATTGCCTATTGCTTCTTGCATAGTGAGACATGGTTGGTAGTCATTGGCAAATGACATGAGGGCTTCCGTTTCTCTCCTGCTTTCCATGGGCCAGGGGCCACACGGTGGCAGTTGCTTGTTAGTGATGTTCGTGAATTGTGTTGTCAGTGCGGCCTATTTCGCTGTGATGGCTGGGAACTACAAGGGAGCAAGCCTGAGTCCACATTCTCTGCTCACATTGTTAAGAGGTTTTAAAATTTTGATGACTTCCCTTCTTGCATTGAACCATCCCTGGTTGCTTAGCGAATATTCTGGCATCTTGCTGGTGTTCAGCTACTGCAGATTACTTGTGGTGGCCTAATCTAATGTAGCGTTCATGTTCATGTATGCACGTTGCCACTTCCCTCCCTGTCTCACCTATGTATACTTCCCCACACTCGCATTCCACGTTGGATACTCCTGCTGCGTGTAGTGCCTCTAACTTGTCCTTTGTGGAGCCAAGTACATCCTGGATCTTGTGACTACTAAGAAAGGCTGGACATCAACACAGAGAAGATGTTAAGCAATGCAATCTGTGACTTTTTGTACATACGGTAAGCACACTGCTGGCTGCTTTTTATCAGATTCTTTTATTTGTATCCATGGTGATGTGAATCACTTGGCCAGAAATGTTTGTAATTTTTTAAGCTCAGCTGTTTTGTTGTCTTCATCACTTAGGTGCTGCATTGTGAATCACCAGTGAGTGGATGGTGCGATTCATGGCTGTTGAGGTTGAACAGTCGTTAGTGGGCATCCTATGGGGATAATTATTGTCCCACCTGAATTGTACAAGGCTTACCTAGGCATAAGGAGCTCTGTCTAGCTGTGCATTTATTTCCTTAGCTCTTGAGGCAGATAGAGATCCTTCAACTTCTTTCTTTCCATCTCCTAGTGGGATGGGAGTACCACCGGAGGGAGGAAATAACACTCACTCCAAAAAGAGGGCTCAGGTAACCAGTTCTCCAAACACAGAGCACAGTCGAGTTGATTTTGTCAAAAGTAACAGAGTACATTCTGCAACCCAGAACATGTTTTAATAGTAAAAAGAAAAAAAGAGGTTTAATTTGACAAAGTTTTGCCCTTCTGTTTCAACAAGGAATTGCAGGAAGTCTGAAATCTATTAAATGGTTGCGTAATAGTATCCTCCTGGTGGACACTTCCAATTCACGGTGGGCAGTGCAGCCTAGACAATGAATCCCTGATTATGTGAAGGTGGCCTCTCTCCAATTAAAGGTGGTGATGATCATGTGGCATTTATGGCTGTTAGACGGGGATCATGTTCAGCCTACCTGGTGCAAGTCTTCACCTCTTTGATGACAACACAACACCCAGTCCCCGAGCGGAGAAAATCTCCAACCCGACTGGGAATCAAATCCAGGCCCCTTGTGTGGCAGCCCACCATGCTGTCCACTGGACTGCGGAGGCGGACTCCAATTAAAGGTAAAGCCATATATCCATTGCTTTGGGCACACCACCTTTGGATGCAAGGGAAAAGGCACTTATGGTAAAGCCCTGTACACAGAAACCAATAGCATGCCACCTGCAAAGTGTGTTAATTGTCCTAGCATCCATCTTGTTTAGAATAGGGACTTTAGGGTTTATCATGAGGAAAAGAATATACAGGACATTAAAGTGAAAAAGCGCATTCCTCTGATGAGGCTTGTGGGACTTAACTGTGGGGCCATCAGTCCCTAAACTTACAAACTACTTATGAACTGACTTATGCTAAAGACAGCACAAACATCCATCTTCGAGGGGGGATTTGAACCCCCACTGGGGAACAGCCTCACACATCAGAGCATAGCACCTCAATGTGCTCCACCACAGTGCCAAGAATGCCTTCAGAGGCATACAACCTCCTGTATTTGCCACCTCTTTTGCCTCTGCTCTGCAAAAGCCAGTTTCCAAAATTGATACTGCCACACTAATGGGGTCATTAGTGTTGGCACAAATACATGCACATGCCATTGTATCTGTCAGGTGGTAGTAGCTTCAATGCCCAAAGCCCCCTGAAAACATCTGAAAAAGCTACAGCCACATCTTTCCATAGCCCTGATTCCTCAAACTGCAGAGCCTGCCCAACCATAGAGTCCAGCTGCTACTACAATAATAAATAAATAAAATAAAAATAAATACATCAAGAGTAAAGCTCCCATCACAAATGAAACCTGACTCTAGACCATTGGACAATGACATTGTCATTATACCTGACAAGGTGCCTCAAAGCACTGAGTACTTCAAAATGTCTTAGCATACCTTCATGGGAAGCAGACAGGACTTGTTTGCTTTGATTTTATAGAGCCTTTGTGCAATCTCAGCTTGATTATGGGTGCACTGTGAATAGCCCTGCAAGACCATATCATTTAAAGATGTTAGATGTGGTGCACCTTGAAGAGATTTGGCTGGCCACTGGGATATTCACAATGAGTCCCATACCCAGCATCTGTGCTGAGACTGCTGAGCCATCACTGTTAATTAGATGTCAGCTACTCATGGTGTGGCAGGCATATAAAACACTATCCACACCATTCACACCTGTATTCCATACCATCACTCACTTTCCAATGGAGAGCCTTTTATATAATCAACAGCTGGTGATGAAGCCTAATGGCAACCACACAAAGGACTGCCTTTTAGATCTGGGTGATGCTAGTTTTCATGTTTTACATCACAATTGGAGCTGATTTTCACATTGTCTGCTTCACAGGCCTAGAGTAACATTAGACAAGACAAATTTTAACAAAGACTTCTCCCCTGATTTTTTATGTCAGTCTGGTTTTATTCACATTTTAGATGGGTATCAGGTTTTACAGTGGTGTACACTGATGACTCTAAAGAAGGGAAACTCTGTCAGATGTTCTGCAGTGTGCCCTGATCATGTTATCATGATTCACCTTCCTGAGAACTATTCTAATTTCTCAGCAGAGTTTCATGTGATTGTGGAGACACTGGAGCAGATAGAAAAATCTGGTTGCCCTGAACACACCCTGTGTTATAGTTCCCTCAATGCACTACATTCAGGAATAAGCAGAATGAAGATGCTGATTGGGCTTTCAAGAACACCTGCAGAGAACATGTTGTAACTTAGCAGCTATTTCCATGCAGGATGTCCTCTCTGTGTTGCAGCAGAGATCTGTGCATTTGTGGGTCGAGCAATGGTCAGCAATGATGGTGAATAAGATGCAGTTGGTGAAACTAACTATCCGACTGTGGCGGTCCTTCTGCCGAACACTGTGGCAGGAAGAAGTGTTTCTTACTTGCCTCCACATCAGTCACTGACCCTCACATAGCCCTGCGGTGTACAAATTTCTATAAGCCACATTTTAAGTGAGTGCATTGATATAATTTTGAGTGGAAGTGGACCTTGGTGTGGATCAGCCATCAATTTTAGCTGATGATGAGATGAGTGTTGTCAAATTTTTTAATTTTGTGATTTTGATCAACTCTGGACTAATATTTTAGGCTGGAGATGGTAGTGTGTTTCTGAGTGCCTGTCTCATAATTTTTATTCCTGTGATCAGTCAGTTATGGTCATCTGCTTTGTCATCTTCGTTTGGTACATTATTTCTTTTAGTCACAAAGCTGAAATGCCAAATCTATTTTACTGTGCACACACAGTTTGTCTTACTTTTGTCACACTTCACATTCACGACTCCTGTTTTAAAGTACAGTAGAACCTCGTTTTTATGCTTTTCAAGGGACTTAAGTAAAATGGTGTAAAATGCAGGAAAATGTAAAATGCAGGAAATAATGTTTTAAATGGTAAAATATGCTTACTGCATCAGCATTGCATTTTCTTAGTTTATTTGTGATATATGTACATAATAGGCATCTATATACTCGCCAGAAAGTTTATTATACAATAAAGGTTATCTAAATTTTTACTATTTTAAGCGCCAGGCAAAACGTAATTTTATGGGAAGTAGAATTTTTTGACATAATTTCATCCATTATAATCGAGGATGCCGCTATTTTAAGCGCCAGGCAGAACTGGAAATTTTATGGGAAGTAGAAATTTTTGACGTAATTTATTCATTATAATCGAGGACGCCACTGCTGGGCTATGTAACACATCTTCAAAATTACCTGAACTGCTTCGATATCATTTGGACGCTGCTGCTAGGCTATGTAACACATCTTCATAATTACTGCCTTTTATCGGCATTACGTAATTATTTACGTAGTAGATGTTTCACACGACGATATTAGAGAATTTATTCATGTTTTCGAGTACAAACATATGCATAAGTATTTTCGTGATGTTTGCATAGGATCGGCGCCTCTCACTATTATCGCGTTTTTGAGGCTGTGGGTATTATGATACCCAACTTTGACAGATAACGTTCTTTATTAATCAGAAATATGTATCACAAAGCAATGCAACTCTTTATTCTTACTTCAACGAAGCAAGTGGTTCTGATTGTTTGAGTAGACGCCAGCCGCTCTGGCAAAGAAGCTAGCTGAAAGAGGAACTACACCGCCACAAATCAGCGTTATTCTCACGCCAAGTGCTCTGGCAAAGAAGCTGGTGGAAAATCACCACAAATCGGCGCGTCGTAAGTCAACAACGAAAGGCGAAATATACGTTTGAATAAATGCAAAGTGTCAAGAAACTCGAATGCGAATAATTTTTAAGCACTATACTTTATGGGGTAAGCCATGCTAGCATCAATTTATGTACATTACGTCATTTTTCTTCACGAAAATTGTTTCGAAAAGCATAAAACGTGGGAAAAGTGTAAATATGTTAAAGCAAAATCAAGGGCGAATTAACATTGTAAACATAGGAAATTTGACGGGACTGACAAAAAATGGTGTAAATGGCGGGAAAACGTAATCATATTTGATTGATTCTGTTCAGGTGCTGAAAACCGTGCTGTTAAGCACCCTACTCATCCTATCAAAGAATGAAAGGAAAGCGGAGGAGATACATTTCATTCAGTGGTGTCAGGCAATTGGGAATTTGGGTCAGATGGGAAGTGTGTACAGATAGCTGAATTGGTAAGACACAGCTCTCTTAAATCGAAACTGGATTCAAGTCCTGGTGTGGCACAAATATTCAAAAGTGACTCTCATGTTTTTCAATGTCCTGGAGGAGCTAAGACCAGAAATGTATACTTATTTCCAAATACATTACTCCTTAGTCGATCAATGGTGTATGTTCTTTCAGCCGCAAGGACAGACAATATCTGCATAACTACAAATTTAACTGCTTATGAACTGAAGAATTTTCAAAAAGATAATAAATAAAAGGAACGGGTCTGGCAAAGTTGAAAGAACAAGAGTTTGAGCCAAGTGTCAGAGGGAGCATTAGGCAACGTTTGACTGAGACGGGGTCTTATCTATCGAGGAGGTAATGAATTTCACTATATAAGGAGAAATCATCTTGAAAGCACTATTATATTAAGCAAGAGAAAATACCTGAAGATAGAATTGGAGATATGATACTGTGAGAAGAATTTGACAGAGAACTGAAAGATCTAAGCTGAAACAAGACCCCCCCCCTGGGGTAGATGTCATTCTCTCCTAAATGCTGATGCTTGGAAGAGAGAATTGTGACCATAGTATACAACATAGTGTGTGAAATATCTTCAAATTTCAAGAAGAATGTAATAATTCTAATTTCAGGGAAAGCAGACAGTGACAAGTGTAAATAGTGCCAAACTCTCAGTTTAATAAATCAACAGAATTATGAGGATAGATAGCAACTCTCCATAAAGACAATATCTGGGCTGCACACAGGCGTGTAAAAAATCTTTGACCAAGTTTTTCTAGACTTTTTTTGTATGTTTGTGTGTGATTGTACACATTTTTAAGTGCAGGAGGCACATAAAAGAAGACACTCATACACACAAAATTTCAGCTTTTGGCCATTAACCTTTGTCAGAAAAAAAAGACACCATTCACTCAAGCACACTTCACAGACACACAACCATCCTGTTTGGCCACTGCATTCCAAATTTAATCATAGTTTTATGCTTCAATTTATGTTATCCAGCTACCCCCAATATCACCTAATGCCTTAATCTGCCCTTTTCTATTTTCATAATGTTCCAATGAGCATGTGCATTCTCTGTGGCAGATGAGGGTTTAACAATCCGAAAGCTTCATTTTCTGTTTATTCTGTTATGTGTATTTCCATTGTTTAAAAATAAAGTAACTAATTAAGGAGATTTTTAAGGAGCAACACATAGTGCAAGGAAGACATGAATTGGAAGTAAACAGGATAAAGAGTGGGGAAGGGGGGATGGGAGAATGTTTAGCATAGGATATAGGGATGTCAAAGTTATCTTAGGTTGAGGCCAAAATGGTTGCAGGACCATAGAATGCGTTGAAGGAACAACTCCCATCTATGCAGTTCAGAAGAACTGTCCCCCCCCCCCCCCCAAATGCCTCCACTCCCTTTATTCCTCTCTTGCCTGTCCCTTTCACTGTATTCAATGCCACTCCTCACATTCCCACCTGTCAGACCCATTACAATCCATGATGCAGCATGTAACTTTCCAGCCCCACCGTTACCCAGCATCCTTCCCCCTCCGCTTCCCTCCTCACTGGTTGTCAAGATGCTTGTGGTGTTGGAGTGGCCAGAGATGGTGGTTGTGTATGTATAGTTGTTTGACTGATTGTGTGAATGTATGTGTTTCTTTTTCTGATGAAGACCATGACTGAAAATTTAAGTTGTGTGAATGTGATCGTCTATTTTTCGTGCCTGTCAGCAGCTCAGTAAGCCTCTTTATGGAGAGTTGTTATCTTTACTCCATTATTAACATTCAAATCTCTATATGAAGTAGCCATAGTTGTCTGCTGTATTAATTAGGTGTACTTCTCTGTTTTTCCTAATAGTTCTGTTTCTGGCAATAAGTATAGATAATTGTTGCACTTAGGATCTCTATTGAACATGTCAATAAGTAAGGGGATTTTAGTTTTATTTATAAAGTAGATTTAAGCTACTTATTACTTGAAACTTCCTGGCAGATTAAAATTGTGTGCCAGAACTGGGACTTGAACCTGGGACCTTTGCCTTTCGTGGGCAAGCGCTCTTCCAACTGAGCTATCCCATCACGACTCACGATTCCGCCTCACAACTTTACTTCCGCCAGTACCTAACCTCCTACTTTCGAAACTTCACAGAAGCTCTCCTGCGAACCATGCAAGACTAGCACTCCTGGAAGAAAGGATATGGTGGAGACATGGCTTAGCCACAGCCTAAGGGATGTTTCCAGAATGAAACTTTCATTCTGCAGTGCAGTGTGCGCTGATATGAAACTTCCTGGCAGATTAAAATTGTGTGCCGGAACCGGGACTCGAACCTGGGACCTTTGCCTTTCGCGGGCAAGTGCTCTACCAACTGAGCTATCCCGACACGACTCACGATGCCGCCTCACAACTTTACTTCCACCAGTACCTCACCTCCTACTTTCCAAACTTCACAGAAGCTCTCCTGTGAACCATGCAAGACTATCATATCAGCGGACACTCTGCTGCAAAGTGAAAGTTTCATTCTAGAAACATCCCTTAGGCTGTGGCTAAGCTATGTCTCCACCATATCCTTTCTTCCAGGAGCGCTAGTCTTGCATGGTTCGCAGGAGAGCTTCTGTGAAGTTTGGAAAGTAGGAGGCGAGGTACTGGCGGAAGTAAAATTGTGAGTCGTACCAGGATAGCTCAGTTGGTAGAGGGCTTGCCCGCAAAAGGCAAAGGTCCCAGGTTTGAGTCCCCGTTCCGGCACACAATTTTAATCTGCCAGGAAGTTTCATATCAGTGCACACTCCACTGCAGAGTGAAAGTTTCATTCTACTTATTACTTCCATGTGCAAATTCTGCTTTCGCAAAGTAGGAAGTGCAGCACTGTGCCTTGTTTCAACACCACCTAAATTAATCTAGAGGGCTTGTTTGTTCCCCCACCCCACCTACTCCTCACACCCCATGATGGACAATGTGGGGACTTGTCATGCTTCCTTTCTTCTCCACCTCCCCCCCCCCCCCCTATCAAACCATCTGAAATCTACTAACTCAATATGACAGTATGTCTTCTGAAATTGTATGTATTAGAAGGTGGTTACCATGAGAGAAAGTTTGGAAAGCTCTGCCCTAAATTGTCAACATTGTTTCACTTTGTCAATCTTATAGAGCCCAAAGATCTTGCCTAGCTGACTCTTTTGAACTTGTCATATTCCTAAAACTTCCCACCAAAACTCCATAATATACAGAGCCAAAACAATCCCAGAACACTGTTGTTAAGATTTCCACCAAAGCCTTCAGGTGCACAGACATTTCAGTACTATCCCAAGTTTTCACCTATAGCCTAAAGTGCAAATTTAGCTCTTGTTGACCCTTTGAAGACAAACTCTCCTTCTCCCACTAGCTACAATGATATCTCTGCTTTGCCACCATTCCCTTGAACCAAAACCAACCTAATCCCTAAAATGAACCCTGCCTCAATCAGTTCATATCAGCGTCCAACTGTGACCCCTTCCCTCTCCCACCTAACCATCCCTGTCTCATAGCAAAATCTCACCTACAATGCAGCCTCATCGTCCTTCATCAAAACATTAACCTTTCAGAATAACAGAGGACTGCCAAATGCAACCTAAAACATATCCTGATCCAACCAACTCTATGCACTCAGTTTTCACAACTATTGTGATGTACTGCAGTAATTACATGACAGAAGGCCTCTGCCAATTTTCTGAGTGAATGACCTCAACTCAAAGCTCAACATAATCTCCAATCCGTACTGGAGGCCCTTCTGAGAACATCTTCCCTGCATCCATCTATTGTCTCACCCCATCAACACCCCCACACACCTATCTTCTACATGCTCCTCAAAATTTACAAACCAAACATTGACGTTTATTATGCTCCTGATGAAAGAATTTTGGCCATCATTCACTAACCCCAACCAGCTGCCAAAATCTAGCCTCCCATATCAAGGTACAACCACTTCCTTCACTAACTCTCCACTTTACCCACACTTTACCTCCTGTATCCTTACTTGAACTACTGATACATCTTCCCTATAATATATACCAATATTGGTTTGCTCTATTGGACATAACTTCCCCAATTCCCTCAGACTCGAGACCCACAACCTCATTCACCTTACCAATAATATCCTAACAAACAAGTACTTTACTTTGAAGAAAAAAAAAAAAAAAAAAAAAAAAGAAAAGAAAATCTGTGGCACAGCTATGGTAATCCACATGGCAACTTCCTATGCCAATCTTTTCATGGGTCATCTACAGGAAATCTTCCTACCCTCCCAAAACCTCAAGATCCTGGTCAGGTTCACATTCATAGATGATTTCCATTATCTGGAATCAAGACCAAGACACACTATCCACATTTCTTCACCGTTGCAACACCTCCTCTCACATTCACGTCACATTCTTAGTCTGGCATGCCTGATTCCTAGACATTGATCTCCACCACACTGATGACTCCAACTACAACTCTGCCTACACTCAAATCACCAACCACTAACAGTACCTGCATTTTGACAGCTGCCACCTTTTAATACACCAAAAAATTCCTTCCACACAACTTGGCAAACCATAGCTGGAACATTTGCAGAGATCAGAACTCCCTTTTCAAGTATGCCAAAGATTTCACAAAGGCCTTCACATACAGGCACTATCTGCGGCCCCTGCCCCTTACAACTTAGTTCCAAACAGAATCCTCAATTCATAGCTCCACACACCTCCAATCCTCCCTCCACCACCAATAACCAATCACAAAGAAGCATCCTGCCTTGAATATCTAATAACATAAAGACTGGAATAACTGAACCACCTGCTTTGTCAGGGCTTTGATCATCATGCCCTGAAATGAAGTATATCCTATCCCAGATCATACTCAGTTATAGTAGTGTCGTATCACCCACCCGATTTTCCACAATATCATAGTCTACCCCTATGCCACTCAATGAATCTATCCCCTGCCATAGGTAAATCTATCATATCCCTGTGTAGGACCTAGATGCAAAAACTGCACAATCCACCCACCCAGCACTTCAAATTCCAGTCCTGACACAGCTAATCCTATCCCAAAAGGGGCTGGACCACCTATGAAAGCATCATTGCACAATTTATATATTGGTGTGTCTACCAATCAGCTGCTATCCATATGTGGCTGAAAGCAAAGAATACCAACAAGCAACTAAACATAACATGTCTGATTTCAGTGAACACAAATCATCTGAAACATCCCCTCCACCATGAGCATTTCTGAACTGTGCAGATAGGAATTGTCTTTGTAAAACATTCACTAATCTTTAAATTATCCTGGTCTCAACCGTACTACAAGCAGATTTAGTTTTGGCTCCTGATAATCTTTGGTGTGAGATCATTACTAAGTCCAGACTGAGCCATAAAACCAACTGGGTCATGGGCATGTGCTATATCGCATATGAAATCTTGTAAATCAAAGATCGGGTTTTATTTTGTAATTAAGAAAAGCAATGATCCCCACAATATGAATTCAGTGTTCCTTTCCATTTTGCACCTTATCCATCCTCATGACCCCCCCTTCCCAATTGATATTCCAACTTGGACCTTCCATTATCAGTTTAATAAGTCAAGGTTACAAAATATGGAATGGAAAAACTGGCAGTATAGATGAGTCGGGGTTCTTCAGAAATGTTGAATCAATGAGATAATGTTAACCACCAGATTACCTTGGAAAATGCAGTAAGAAAAGGGGAAACATATGTAAATTTATAGCTTTTGTGAACTTGAAAAACTTTTTTGACAATTCTCTCTCTCTCTCTCTCTCTCTCTCTCTCCAATAACAGGAAACAATGAATTGGGGCATGAGCACACAATGCTATGGACTGGATAAAATCTGAAGATTTAATCAAAAGCATCGGCCAAATGTTATAACTTATGAGGTTCCTAAAATGGAAGTTAGAGAATTAAAAACAATTGTGAATAGACAGTGGTAAGCAGAGCAGGTGTGGAGATGTATAACTTACCACATCAGCAGCGTTTTGTTGGATAGGTCCATGTTCACAGAACGAATATCGATACATTACATGAGCATTTGTTACTGGGTGGACAGCTGATAGTCATGTGACATGAGAAGCCAGAATATAGCAAATTCTGCTAGGCAGCACCGATAGAACACTGGAATGCGGAACTAAGATTTGGGTGGATAAATTCAAATGATAACATTGATCAATTTGGTTGCAAATTATTAAAGGATGGAAGTAATAACAATAGATAGTAGCGATGAAGTGTAAAAATACTTGTAAATCAGAATGGATGACAGTAATATTGATAATTTATGTTAGTAAAACAACCATAAAAATTATATAGCCCCTATATGGAAATTAATTATAAATGTATCCAGTCACAGAACACACAGAACTTCTGCTGTAATAACTAAGTAAGTCTATAAAATCATAGAGATGTGTAGAAAATTACAGAAATCTTAATTCTTATATGAAATGTCTTTCCATTAAAATTAAATGACTTTCCATTAAAATATTTTTTCCTAAGTGATAGTCATCAAATGTGTATAACTGATGTTTTAATGTAAAATTGGTTTTTGAATCCACCTTAACAATTGAAGGGTGCAGGGGAAAGGGGGGTGGGACCCATAGAGTCCAAGAACTGAAATTCTTCACGGTAAGTAAAATAAAGTTTCAAATGATTTAACTCAATTAAATTTGTACAACAGGATTTTTAAATTTCATTTGTATTGTAGCTTGTTTACCTCTGAAACTGTAAATGCATTAAGTTCCATTTTACTGCCATTATTTATTAGATAAATAAATGAATGGATTGCATTAATTTTTCTGCTGCAGTATGCAAGAAACACCTGGAACATCTTATAACACTATGTCAGCAGCACATTTACTAATGATGTTACAAATCTATAAAGATATTTACCTAAAATAACAAAAACTGAGTAATTGTGTGCAATAAAATGACATTCCCTTTGAAAATTGCATTCAACACTGGACATATATGGAGATGGATGTTAATATGTTGGCTATAGTATTCTTGGGATCCCTTATCTTCAGAGAATTTCATCTGTATGTGTTAATCCCTCAAACTTGTCTTTGTGTAGTAGACCTGCTAAGTTCCTAAAAACTGACAGAGACTGTTGTTACATTTGCTTCTTCTGTTCATTATTTATCAATGCTACATAAAGCAGTCCATTATAGATGACTTTATACTCAATGATTTTTTTTATTTTACTTAAAGAAATCTTAACTACTTCACTTCCCTAACAGCAAAAGAAAGCTTTATTGTGCTTCACTTAGAAGAAAATTATTTATTGCAGCTTTTAAATATTCTGTTCGCAGTAGGCTAAAATTAATGGACTTTTCTTGAGTATGGATCCAGCAAGCACTTCTGTCATACAAGTAGTTTTCAGCCTTTGCACATTGTGGAATTAATGCCATATTTTTATCAGACTCCACAAAAGAATGGTCACATGCTAGATACATAAGTCAATTTCACAACTTTCATGAATTCAAAGGGGACATTATTTAAATTCCTTGATAGAGTCTGTTTGTATTTGAAATTACAAAGTACCAAGTTGCTGTTTTAATGCACAGTCCCATTCCTATCACAAATGTTTCATGTTACCACAAACAATTTAATGTGAAGCATACATTTCATGTGGGACACCTAGTATTTTTTCAGTGGGCTATTGTTTCAGGTTTATACTTTAAGTGCAGTAAGCTTTTAAGTAAGTACAGTTAAATAGTAGTAACAAGGTATTTATTTAATATGAAGAAATATGGAAGATGATCTAATTTACAAACTCTGTAGTATAGATTATGACACCTACACAACTATGATAGAATACATATTGGAAACAGAATGAACAAATTATCTTCATACAGCACAACAAAAGATGAATATATCCTTACCAGATTAAAAAATGAAGAACAGGAGAAGTAGCTCAATTTATTTGACAAATATTTAAATCAAGTAGTGAGCATGCAGACATTACACAAGTCACAGAAAGGCAAATTTGAAAGGCTTCTCATTTTTCTCAGCTTTTGGCCCATAGAGCGTTCATCAGAAACAGAAAACACACAAGTCTTGCCACAGCTGCTAAAGACAGTCACCTTGGTCGATCACCAGTGGATTGACCAGCGCACCGGCCAAGAAATAAGCAACTGCCAAGAGTTGAAGCAAAGAGGATATAAAATATCAATTGGTGCGAAAAAGAAAAGTGTTTCTTACAAGGAAAGTACTTGGAACTGAACGAACACAAATACACCACAATCGTGTGAGAGATAATGTAAAGGTTCCTTATTGCACTAGCGATACTCCCATATCAACAAAACTCTGTAGTCATACGTTAGAGGCCTTTGAGTATGCCATGCTGCATTGAACATTGACCTGAGAGTCCACCAATTGGGACCAGTAGGGATGGTGCACTGTGCCTTGAAGTTGTATTTTGTGATGTTATTTATGTATTGATGAAGTGTCAGATGCGTCAGCAATTCATAATCAGTCCTGCTAAAGTATTGCAATTGGTTGAGAAGAAGTTGTGAAGAACCCTTCTTCATGAAGATGGATCATTTGGTACCTATTATAGTGCAGAAATGTGAACATAAGTTAGAAACAGATACTGTTGTAACACTAGCACATAATGATGATGATGAACAACTCATTGCAAGCAGTAGTGCTACAGTGAGTGTGGGAAGAGGTGATGGAAGCAGTGACAGTGAATACCAACTGTCTCCCAAGAAGAAGGTTTAAGTCACAAGTATCATCATGGTGTTTGATGACAACAGACTAGAGAACATGATGATTGTCACATAAGAGGTTTCAACACATATGAGAAGTTTTTGAAAAGATACCTTAAACTGAAGTATAAAAGCAATATTAAAAACATACTGGATTACATGGTAAAGAAGCAAGAAAGAAATACAGTTTTCAAAGGAAGTCATACTCTGCTGTTGAAGACCATCAAGGATTGTATTAATGGCGAAATTAGATGAAGCACAAGAATGCGGTTCGGCTATTCATTATTGGCATTTACAACATTGGGCATTGGACGTAGCCAGAAATCTTGGGTGTACAAACTTTACAGCTTTGATAGGATTTATTACTAATGTGAAAAAGGAGTGTAGGATAACATCACACCATATCACTATGCTCTAAGCCCAAAAAGATAAGGATGACAAAGAAGAGCTGATTGAAAGAACTCAAATGTTTGTTGCTGACGTGAATGAGCATATCATGACAGGAAAAAATTGATGTTAGTTCTGAGAAACAGTGTCGCGATGTTGCAATGAGTTAACTGTGCAACACATAGTTACATAATCAATGTTGCTATAAACTCTAATTTGCTTCCAAGAAACTAGGGGAAAATTTTGACCCTATGTGCGAAGAGAAATACAAATTCAGTGCCCTCAAACGGTCATTGTTGCTGCAGGTGTGAGTGGGAATATGAGAAAACAACATCTGAAGAAATTTTTTTCTGTCAATTTTGAATCCAAAATTGTTGAGAAAGTCATTAGTACCTTGTGACTCCTGGTCTGAACATAAGGATGAATGGGTACTACTGGAAGCATCTGGCAGAAAACTTGTAGACTTAAAAATCATTTTGTCTAAAACTACAAATATGCACAATCTCTGGATGTGTATTTCAATATAAAAAATATTCATGGAGAATAACAGACACTATTAATCTACATTCCACTAATATGCAGCATGACAGATTCTGTCATTTACAATCAGTTTTCTGTCGGAGTCTACAGACCAATGCTTTGTTATGCATGGCAGAATGCTTGCTACAATATTGGTGAACAACTTGAAAAGTGTCATTGATGTGGCATTCATCAACATTGATATTATAGAATGTGCAAATATGCCATGCAATGGACTTGCATTTCTTCACTATGAGTTTTACAGTCATTCATACCACTCACTGCATTTTATTGACATTCCCCATTTACATTTATAGTCAAGCTTTCTGCATTGCGTATGGCAGCTACAATTACATCTACAGTGTTATCTAGAGCACGATTGCAAAGTCTTGCAGAAAAATGACACCCACCAGCAGATTAAGGGGTACATAGTGGTCCTGTAACCAAACATTCATATGCATATGTTTGTTCAAGCCCACTTAATTTTCGTATGAGAGAGTAATATTTTAACATGTTGGCTGCCGCAGCTACAGCAGGTGGCTATGGCATGCCTCTGACACCACTGTGAAAGTCAACATGTTAACATATGGTATTTATATGTTAAGATTTTCTGGTAGGATTTGTCTAAAGTGTAACCTTGTACAGTAGTGAAATATCACCAATGAATAGTTCGGAAAAGAATATAATAATGGCTTTCAAAATGTGATGGTGCAATAAATTATTTAAGACATGATGGATTAATAAGGAGTAACTTAATATAATTTGGGAAAAGTGAAATTTCAGCACAACTTTAATGAAATACGAGTCAGTTGACAGGACATATTCTGAATTATCAATGAATAGTCCATTCATCAAGGTAAGTGTGGGATTTAACTGTCGGTGATAACCATGGCTTGACCATAGCAAGAAGGTAGAAGTGACTGCAGCATTATGTAAGCCTTTTCATCTATCCATATTTACAACAAACTGAGTATGTGGAGAGCTGCTCAATGTAGTTTTCAGTCAACTACCACATCACTCCATTTCACCTCTTTTACCTGATATTCACATGAACATAGTTCCACCTTCAGAAATGATACTCTATATGCAAGCAGGTTGGATTGCTGTAGTACAATGAATTGGCATGTACTGCAACCAGGTATTTTCCACCTTCCAGGATCCAAATACATTTTTTAAACTGACATTAACAGCCTCCTCCCACTCCTTTCCTTGGCTCTATTCTCTGCCCCTCATTGAATACTGCAGCTATATGTAATTATGTTGTTCATGAATACTTCCTTAATCAGTTAAATTAAGAGAGACAAAAAAAGACAAAGATTGAAAACAACTGATTTCCCGGATACAAGGGGAAACACTGTCCTTGAGATAATAAATAAATAAAAGGTACACCAAAAATAGAATTCACACTTTGTGATTTTTTTATTCTTCAACTAAAATATTGTTTAGAGAGAAGTTCACTCTTGAAGATAACAACTATAGACTCAATAGCACTCTGTTATTGAAAAAGGTGATCTTTTCTTGTACTGTGTCAATTCTTTTACAATCTCTCCTCAAAATACCTGTTAATTATAGTAACCAAAATCTGTTTCTTATGTAGGTAAAACACAAGTTCAGCCACGTCTGGGCCATCGCATTCAGCTCCTCTTCCCACTATTAATGGCTGTTGCTGCACGCTTAGGTGCCCTGCTACCAATGGCCGGCAGCATCCTTGCAGGTGTTGCGCTTATGGTGCTGTTTGCGAAGACATCACTAATTGTCAGTACAGTGACACTTGTGGTATCTTCATTATCAGCCGTCCAGAGTGAAGATCATTATGTTGTATCAATACAACATGAAGATCCTTACCATTTGCTGAATTCACAGTGAGTGGGTACTTCCCTCTTCAAGACTGAACGTAACAAGATGTATAAATTCTTATAATTATTGTAAATATATTGGGAAAATGAATAAATAGATTATTTTACTTTTACAAGTTAATTTGTATTTGCTCCAGTGACATAAGTTCGTAAAGGATGATTTTTGTGTTATGCTGAAGATTAAATTGTTGTACACCGCATATACTGTTTTCATTCCCATAATCTTCATGCATTAATTCTCCATGATTAGTGTGTTACTTATCTATTCCTCTGTCTTGTCTCCTCTTTGTCCATTTTCACCATTCCCTCAAACAGTCCACTTATTATCTTCCTCCCTTTCACTTTCCCATGGATTTCTCATTACTCTGTGAATATATTATTTTATTTGATTTCTACATAATCTTTTGTAGATGAGAATGTATGAGGCATGCTTTTTAAGTAAGTTCATTTTGAACAGAAGTACATAACGAAAGGTTATTTCAAAAAAGTAAATTTATTTTCAGAAAGTACATACATTACTCTATTTTTTGATCTAGTTGACAAGTTTGTTCAAACACTTATCATACCTCTCAACCAATTTTAAAACACCCTCTTCATAAAATCTTGCCACCTGCTCCGATAACGAAGAGTTCATTGCCGTTTTCAAGTGGTCATCAGTTGCTACTGAGGTGTTGTTTGAGGTGGAACGCCTTTTCTCACGAATCCTCACTTCAACTGAAGCTACCAAATCATGTGCATTCAAATAAGGGCGACCCGAGCAGTCCTGATCATGGACTTCGTTACGGCCATCTTTGAATTCTCGTACCCACTTTGCTTTCACTCATAACGGTATCACCATCCGCTTCACAAATCTGTCGATGAATTTCTGCAGCAGACTGATTCCCTGCTGAAAAAAAAAAAAGTATCACTCAGGGAACCACATATTCGGAGGGTGAGATGATAGTCTGAAACATTTTCAAAGCCCAGAACAGACCCGTACAGATTAGCTACAGAGCTGACACTGAGCACAGTTCTTCGTGAGGCAAGGCGGCACACGACACACATACTCGTTGCAGTATGTGAGCGAACTACTAGTGTCTATAACAAAACGGTACTTACTTAAAAAACACGCCTCATACCAAAAGAAGGTAAACACCACTGTGACCCTGTCAGTAAGATATATAATGGTCTTCCTTACCACAGAATGGCAAAACTAGCAGCTGGGAAAGGCATTTAAATTCTCCAAAGCCTCATTTACCCCTCTTGTATAATTTCTGGTGAAAAACTTTTGACACTGTTCTGCTGTGTGCATGATTAAGATCACAATCATAGCAAACTATCAATTCTCCATAAATAAGTTCGCTGAGCAGCTGACAGAGACAAAAAATAGACAAGCATATTCACACAAATTTACAGTCATGGTCTTTGTCAGAAAATCACACACATTCACACAACTACCATCTCTGGCCACTCCAGCACTGTAACAGCCAGAGATGGTAGTTGTGTGTGTATAGCTGTCCAAGTGATTTTGTGACTGTATGTGTTTCTCTGACAAAGGCCATGGCTAAAAATTTCAGTTGTGCGAATGTGCTTGACTATTTTTATTTTTTTTTTTTTTTTTTTCCACCCCGGAGAGTTATCTATCCTCCATTATTGACATTCCAATCAGATTTTCCATTGTTAAACTATCAATTCCAACACATTTACCATGAACATAGCACCATAAACAAGCAAAATAATGCCCTCCCCCCCCACACACACACTCACAGACAGACACATATATCCTGTTGATAAACTCAGTGTAGCAACTCAGTACGTCATTTATGCTATTGCTAGCATATGTGTCAATTGTCATGCTGTTTGGAACATTGGAAGTACTGTTTGTTTGTCAGAGATTTGATTTTTATCACATATTATTGCTATTCTTGTTTATGAATTAAGATGGCTAAGTAACATTATACAATGTTTGAAATGAGGTGAGTGTTACACAAGACATACCTTTTCTTTGCAACTTTAAATACCATCACAAAGCAGATGATATTTTGTTTTTTGGCCTTTCAGTTTCAAGAATACAGAGACTGGGGGGCAAGTATAGAGAATGGAGATCTGTGACCAAGAAATGGAATTTTAATCAACAAAGATAGATCATTAGAAAAAAATTGTCAGCAATTGGAGGATTTTTCAGGACTTTGGAGTATTGGAATTTTATTATCATTGTGAGTATATTGGGTGGCATAAAGTGGGAGGTTACCATTGAATTGACTTCGTATGATGAACAAATGTTCACAGTTGTTACTGTGAACATTCGTTCATCACACAACATTTTACTCTGTAACTTCATAAATTTGATCTGAAATGGTCAGCTGTCCCAAAATTGGCCATTTTCTAGAAAATAAAAGCGATCTGGAGACTGATATTCAAGAATTTTATTCATATGACGATTGCAGAAACTCCCTCAAGACCCTTAAGTCTAGCTTTGATAAAGGTCATTATAGATGGTCATTTGTTGCTATTTGATGAAGATGTCGGTGTTTCATCAGGTCTGATAAACAGGATTCCACGATTTACTCAGAAAATAACCACTGTTATAATTAACTGTGTTACCTGTTATTCTGATTTCAATTGATTCTTTCAAAACATAATCCCAGTAACGTGAGGTGTTTGCAACAACTTGTCTCATTGTATAGCATCCTATGTACCTCTGAGAGACAGTGTTCAGCCACCGCAGATTTTTCAGGCTGCATCAATCGCGTATGGTGCTGATGTTCAACACATCTGTCACTGACGGTACGAACAGTCTGGCCAGTGTATGTTTTGCTGCACTCACAAGGTATTTTATAAATGCCAGGCTTTCTTAGGCCTAATTCATCTTTAACAGAGCCAGGAAGTGCTCAGGTCTTAGCTGGCAGACAAAAAGCACACTTCGTGTTTCTTTAAAATCCTTCCTACCTTGGCAGACATGTTACCAGCATATGGAACGAAAGCAACAGGACTGGAAGTGCTTTCAGCTGGTTCAGGTGGTGGTCTGAACTCAAAAGCCCATCAAGTCTACCTGCCTGTATAGCCATTTTGGTTGAACACATTCTTGAGATGTTGCAGAACTTGAGGTAAATTTTCAGCATCCGAGATGGCATCGGCTCTTTTTACCAAAGTCCATAGAACTCCTGCACGTTGAAAAGAAGGATGACAGGTGGTCGCATGTAAATATCTATCAGTATGCGTCAGTTTCCTGTAAACTTTCGTTGCATATATAGAGCCAGCTGTTCCACAGTTTCAGTCAGTCACGGCGAGAGCGGCTTAGCTTCCTCGCCTGATGGACCACAGAAATATGGTGTACAGATGTCAGAATGATCCAGCTGGAAACTCGAGAAGAATTTGATCAATTAATGTGCCAGGAGGTCTTCACAGCCACAATGATTATTTTAGTTTGACTTATAAATCTACAGCTATAACTACATATATATCCCATAAGCCATGATATAATAATTTCATTTTCTGTTCCACTTCCATACAGAGAAGGAAATAATAAATGCTTGTTTGCCTCTGTACAAGGTCCAATTTTTTTTTATCTTTGTGGTATCTATGTGAAATGTAAGTTGGCAGCAGTACAATCATTCTGCAGTCAGCTTAAAATTCTGGCCCTCTAAATTTTGTCAATGCTTCTCAAAAAGAATGTTGCCTTCCCTTCAGCAATCTCTATTTGAATTCCAAAGCATCTCTTTAACACGCGTGCACTGATTGAACCTACTAGTAACAAACCAAGCAGCCCAACTTTGCTTTTCTTTAAACTGATGCCATGGGGATCCCAAACATTTGAGCTGTACTGAAGAAGGGATGTCACAAGTTTCTTTATGTGGTCTCGTTTACAGAGTAACAATATCTTCTCAAAATTCTCCCAATAAACAAACTTCTCCAAGTCTATCCTTACACTCACATTCCATTTCATATTGCACTGCAATGTTACACCTGTATATTTAATTGATGCAGCTTTGTAAAGCAGCCTGGTGTGTTTGCGTTTCGATATGTCTGAGTGTGTGTGTATTTGTTTACCTTCCTTTTTTTCCCCTAGGGTAAGTCCTTCCACTCCTGGGATTGGAATGACTCCTTTTCCACTTCCTTAAAACCCATATCCTTCCCTTTTTCCTCTTTTTCCTGAAGAAGCTGCCAGTGGTGGCGAAAGCTTGTATGTGTGTTTGTGTGTGATTTTATTTGTTTCTATCGACGAGCCGGTCCTTTTGGTAAGTCATCTCTTTTCTATTTTTCACCTTACATTTTTCTACATTTATTACTGGTTGCAGTCCCCACACAACTAGAAATTTTGTAGACCATCTTACATCCTATTACAGTCAATGATCTCACCTTGTTGTACACCACATCAACAGAAAACAGCCACAGATTGCATGAATCTCTACTAACTTTATAGACTTCATTTTCACGCCCTTTTTTGAACCGAGAGTACAAATGACTTTGCTTTTTCAGCATTTTCTGAATATTGTTATTTAACCTTGACGAGTCTTTTCCATCCTTAATCCACATAATCAGCACATACTTCTCCAGCATTTTATTTACAATGCATTTAAATTTTCACTATAATATCTTTACATCCATCATATGGGATCTAAATAATGTCAATTCATTCTCTAAGTGGGACATCAGCAATTGCTGATCAGTTCTTTCTGGTGAAAACACTCTCCCAATCTTCTTGTCTGACTTATTAACTTTAGTAACCATTGTCGCTATGATTACATCATCACTAACCTCCTATCTCTACAGTGACACTTGGTGGTAACGTCAGGTCTGTTTGTAGCTACAAGATGAAAATATTTCAATTCTGTGTAACATGGTGTATGTGGCATCTGTTCTTTCAGACGTGTCCGAAAGAACAGATGTCACTTTTGATCCTGCAGTTATTATTTATTCATATTCATGGAATGTATGACTAAGTGCGAATGGATAAAGTTGAAAATGTGTACCCAGCTGGGACTCGAACTGGGTCTCCTGCTCTGTAGGTTAAAGTTGCTTTGACTAATACTGAATGGACAAGGTACCTTCATGCTAATGAGTGTACACTCTCTTTGAATCACCATGACGGTGGAACCAGAAAATCAGTAAAAACATCGAATTGTGAATTTGGTTTCTCCTAGAAGTGTTACACATGTCAAAATAATTTCTCATTGTCTGCAGAGAGAGTATACTTGTCAGCTGCAATGCAGCCCCCCCCCCCCCACCCAATAGCACCTGTTTTGTCTATTGATGTACACCCTATGCTTCACAAACTCTCAGAGCTTTCTACATCAGGATTCAGGCAGCACTTTAGACCTGAGGATAAACTGAGGACAACCAACTTCCTAAAATGCAGAAAATTCAGCAACTTTTTTTTATTAATACTTTGAAAATTTATTGATAATAGTTGACAGTTTAAGTGGATTTTGTCTGAATGCAGCTTGATTTCACTATCTGCATGAGAACTGGCAAATAGTATTAGAAGTCCTCAAACTACTGCCTAACCTTACAAAAATTTAAAAAGTACAATCCAGAAGTACTCTGCTACCAATGTAGCTGCTTCCTTTATGTAGCCCTTGATCGATCGAAAGACTCCTACAATCTTGACCTGATAATGATCCATAGGCACGACTATCATAGAGTTGATAAAACCTTTGGTTAAGATTTTCCACTTGGCTCCAAACTAATAATAATTTCATGTGGCTTATTGGCCTGGTGCAAGTCTTTCAATTGGACACCCCTTCAGCAACTTGCCTGTCCCTAGCCTAGCCAGTTATCCAACCGTGGAATCCGAACCACGTATCTTTTCTGGTGACTCCTCACATCGTTGAGAGGTGAAGTGCAGAGTGAAAAAAAGTCGAAGGTCCGACCGGGATTTGAACCCACGACCCTTCGGTTTCCAGTCTAGCACTTTACCCCAAGACCATCAGGCCCAACGGCTCCAAACTAAAGGACCTTTACCAACTCTAGAACAATGCTGCAAATTGAAACCTCTCCAACTCTGTGCAACAATCTTCACTCATTCCACAAGCTGTCAGTATAAACTGAGGTTGGCTTTAGAACCCAGGCAATAGGCGTAATTTGTGCCAATGCAAACAAGAACTTGCAGACAACTGTGATATATATGCTAAATAGCAACAAGTATGGCCGCCTCCACATCTTTGATAAGGTCCCCCGGCAGGCATACCAAGCACACAATGGAATTCTTTCCAACTCTCTATGCCTTCTCTCTAAGGGGTTCCTCTTTATGTTGGAGAGCCAAATAACTAGTAAAACCATCTCCCTGTGTCCCTTTTTGGACCATGCTGAAGGAATATCCACTTGTTTGCTCACAGAGTACATAGTTGAGGTCAGACTCCACATTGGCTCTCTGTCTTGAGCGATACGAATGCTACACAACCTACTACTTGCCCTGTGGGGAGTGTAGATAAGTTGCATTGAGTAGATGTGAAGGTGCTTTGCAGCTGCAGAAACTGGGAAAAACAGTACTTCAGAGGTGTCTCTTTGATGCACTAGATTCTGCACCATCGTTACATCCTGAGCCAACAGCTTGAAGAGGATCATAGCCAAATCATCTTTATTGCAAACCACAGCCAATTCCTCCTGTTTCTGCACACAGCACACACGCAAGCTATCCATTCTACCATTAGTAACTTCAATTAAACCATGAAAACAAATGTAAAATCTAAATTTTCAATTTACTACTACTTTGGTGTCTCAATAATGGCAGCTGTCAGGTGGCTGAAGTGTGATCAATAGTTACACACTGTTCAAATTAAAACAAAAGATCAACTACGATTCACATTTACGTTACAGTAAGTGAATAATAGTTATTCCTCTGCACTACAAAAATACACAAAGATTGAGAATAAGCACTGCATAATCACTAAAACACAGGCTGAATTTAAGAATTAAGAAACTCACTTCTGAACTGCTGTTCACTATTGTAGCTTCCTAATGATAAGGATTTGTCTTCATCAGATGTGTAATGCTCATATTTACATTCAGAACAAGATTGCATTCACTTGATAACTGCAAAATCAAATTAAAGTCTCAAATGCTCCGTGATAGGCAGAACACGTCCCTGGTAAACTTATTCATCCAGTTACCCCACAACCAAAATTCATATGGATTCAAATCAGATGAACCTGTAGGCAAAACATGTGGAAAACCTCTGGAAATAACATACTTGTGAAAGGTTCCATTAAGAATATCATTGACTGGACAGTGAGCACGAGATGTTGCAACCCAGCTTCTATGAAAACAGTGGTTTCAACAAAGTTGTACTCTTTCAAAACAGGAATCACATACTATGAGATGTCTCAATGTGCAGACAAACACGGTACACTTGTTAGGACCTCTGGATATATTCTCTTCAAGGAACAGACATAGAAGAATAAAGGTCTTGTGAATCCATACCACACAATGACATGCGGCAAGTGCAATGGTCCTACATGGACAACATATGATTTAACAGTACCCTAAATGTGGCTGATATGTGTATTCACTGTACTTTGTAATGTGTGCCTCGTCACTCCATAGGATACTGCAAGCCCACATCAACTTCGATCCATACCTGAAACTGAAGAGCAGAGATATTTTCCTTAATCACTCCAGGCAAATGCCATGATGGTTTCTTCCAAAAGGCTTAGCTTGTAACAAAGCATGTTGGGATTTATTCCCATCTGCTAGCATTACAGAACCTCCTGATACCAATGTTGCTTAATAATATGAATGTAATTAGTATATTCATTCATATTATTAAGCAACATTGGTATCAGGAGGTTCAGTAATGCTAGCAGATGGGAATAAATCCCAACATGCTTTGTTAAAAGCTATGCCTTTTGGAAGAAACCATCATGGCATTTGCCTGGAATGATTAAGGAAAATATCTCTGCTCTTCAGTTTATTATGCGCCTCGGTTGCACAGTGGTAGAGTGCCAGACTACAAATCCAAAGGTCGCGAGTTCAATCCCCGCCAGGTCCTAGGATTTTTATCTGTCACTTTCCACTTCTTTCACCTCTGGCAGCATTGCTCATGTGAAAAATACCGAGTAGCACCGTGGTTCGGAACCCACGTTAAACTGTAGGTCCCCTATAACTGGCTAGGTAAGTCAGTTCGAAGGTCGGAGGAAGACAACGGCATACCACCTCCAAACAGGACCATGCCTAGTAAAGCACTGTGGTGTTCAAACCAATCTTCGGATTGTTGACTGCTTCACTGCACTTCAATTAGTCTATTATCGTTTTTTCTTCGAAACTCTTGTTATTCTTTTTTCTAACTTGACTAGTTTGTCATTTTCTATTATTTGACACTGAAGAAGTTTGTTTAATTAGCAAATATTAATTAGTTAATGCCAGAGATGTTAGAATTTAGATAGTATGCTAATTAGTATTTCTGTTAAAAAACCAAGTAAATTCTTTTATCATAATATTAAAGTAGGTATGGTATTACTATGTTTCACAAGTAATGTTAGCAAAGTTTTACGCTCTTTAGTTTTTGTATAATTATCATTAATTACAAAAGCATTATTGATAAACCTATTTTATTAAACATGTAAATGAAATACTGTTAACTGAACCGAGATTTGTATATTAATTTACTCAGTATTATTAACACTATCTTTTACTACAGCCATCTGTATGTAACTGTTTACTTTTCCTTTATAATCAATGTAATGAACTCAATTAACAATACATTATTTTCAGTGACATTGTTTGAAATATATAAATAGGATACATTTGCGGCATGTGATAGAGTATTGTCTAGTCAGTTGTCTGAAGCATTATCCACGCTAGTTCAGAGTATTGTTTTGGCCGCAATCTGAGGAACAAGCCATTCCAGTTTGAACTTTAATTTTGAACAGTTATGTAAAAGTTCTTCAATGTTAGGCATGTAGAAAGTGTATCTACAGTGAGTAATACATATTTGTGCCCCACTCAGATGTACACCTCGAACTTTTGTATTCCACACTCTGTGTTGTAAAGTCATATTACTGATGTCTGTGTTGTAAAGTCATATTACTGCTGTGTGGAATGTGCGTTACCTGTCACACTAATTTTAATTAATGAGACTTATAAGCTGGCCATAAATGGGGCAATTCGGCACTAATAATAATAAATCGTTAAAGTGTCAAAGAACTGCAATTCTGTGTTATGCCTATGTTATATGTAGTGAATTATTTCTTGCCCCATGAAATTTCAGCCAGCCGCTACCGAGAGCAACAATCATTGACAACATTGATCTACGACCAGGTAACAGCACAAGCTGATTTCCTACCCCAAAGTAAGAACTTTGCTGTGGATTATGAGGTTTCACATGCTGCACCATCTGGATCTGATATGGAATGTAGCGTAAAATAGACCCCAAAAATTTCTGTACAACAATTCTTAGAACACTGTAGGCAGGTACTGGCAATGCCACAGCCGCTGCCACTACACTTCAAGCACCAAACCACGCTCCCCCCCCCCCTTTTTATTTTTAATTTTGTCATCAGCTTCTGTAAACCATTAAATGACTGAGTCTTCCCTGAGAACTTTTTGATGGCAACAATATTTATGCTGCACTTTAATTTCTGCTGTTCACATAAAAGTTTCACTAACAGCAAACTGACTTTTCTCAAGAGCCATACTGTTCACTCAAGTTATGACAAAGGACAGCACACCCCCCCCCCCCAATGCGACATCAGATTTGTGCTTGATTTTGAATATTTTTCCCTAGCTTGTCTACTACATTTGACTGCAGTTTGATAATTACAGGCCATACTGGACTGCCATGAGTAACTGCACTTCCATTATAACTGTCTGGTACATTTGTGTCTAAAAAGTGTCCTTTGTTCAAATGTTTTTAAAGGTTATGAGACTTAATTGTGGGGTCATCAGTCCCTAAACTTACAAACTACTTATGAATTAGCTTATACAGCACAAACATCCATGCCCGATGGGGACATTCGACTCCTTGACGGGCAACGGCTTTGTGCATCACAGGGTAGCTAGTGCCTCAATGCTCTCTGCCACTCCGCTGTGGCTGTCCTTTGTGTCTGATATCCATGCATCTTGTACTTTACTATCATATCAACAACTAATTAAAGGTCTGAACACACCACAGTCATAAACTGAACTATTCCATTCACTGTGGCAACATATGAATACTTTACCACACAACAGTCATTCTGATTAAACTGCTCAGTACTGCTGATGTAAAAGAGCTGTCAAATGAAGGAAAGGTGGACTGTACCTATGTATGGTAAACCATTCCATATTATGAGTACAGTAAAGATTTTTAAACAGGTACAATTAAAACAGAAAAGGAAATTAAAAAACACGTATACAGCAAATTTCACTTTCTATATTTCAAGATACAGGGTATAGGAGTAAAGTATCAACTGATACAATGTAAATTGTGTTTAAAGCTTCTGACATGCACTATGTTTATGTGCAAAGTTCACTCACATATTTATGTAGTGTAAAACATTATTAAAAAAATTAACAACAGAGAAAAAACATGTGGTACACAATATAAAGTAGCAACATTCTAACCAATACACAATACAAAACATAGAATATAAAACTTTTGCATGACATGTAGTGTCTACTCAATATTACAAAAAATTATATAATACTGAAAACAATGTCAACATATTTGTACTTTGTCATTTTTACTGTCCAGATTTCTTCAGATTGCTGCCCATCCCAGTTCGTTGAGCTGAAGGATTGCTTGAACCACATTCACACCACGGAGTCAGTAGCTTATCACAGTGAAGCTTCACATTCAAAACTGTAACTGGAGCACTATCAATGCTCATTTGTCTTATTTCTTTAAGTTCATATGAAACGGTATTCATACCGGTCTCCAAATCACGATGTCGTGTCACCTGTATTTGATTGAAGCACTTTGTCATATCACGTTTCCTTCTTACGCGATCATGCATGTGCCTGTTCATAATGGAGGGGGAAAACAGTCTATTAATTTGGAATATAAAATGGTATTTTATAGAAAGAATAAACATAATGGGGGTTTTAAACTGCTGCCCAAGTCACATTGAATAATCAACGATACACTTTTACCAAATTCACAGCAAAACAATTATCAAGTCACACCTTCGCAGCATAAGAAACTCTTATAAGAACTTGGAATATGTAATACAAAATTAAACTACCATCTGTAGTCTTGTATGATCAAAGAGCAAATATAGCTAATCCCATTGCTGATATCATGTGAGTTTCAGCCAGCTCATTGGTAAGTGTTTATTATAATTCTCACTTCAACTTTCATGTAAGTATCCCATATTTTTTATTTATCCTAAATCTGTTCCTCTAAAATATTATGAAAAGAATATAATGCAAATCCTCATAATGACAATATGCCAAGCAGCAGACAGGCACAAAGATAATTCAAACAACACAACTTTGCTTTCACAATCAGTCTATGGCTTCCAAACAACCAAAGGTACATAAAATGGAGATGGTAGTGGGTATGCTATCAGGGTGCATGACATAGAGGTCTTTAATGCCTGGTCGAAATCCTCTCCTACTTTCCAAAGGAGGTACTGGCAGAATTGAAGTTGTGAGGCGGGATCGTGAGTCGTGTTGGAATAGCTCAGTGGTAGAGCGCTTGCCCGCGAAAGTCAAAGGTCCCAGGTTCGAGTCCCGGTTCCGGCACACAATTTTAATCTGCCAGGAAGTTTCAGATTACCAGCAATACCCTCAATACCTTTCTGAATATAAAAGGCGAAACATTTCAAAACTACTTTCTTTACCTTTTATCACCAAAAATACTTCTGGCCAGCAGCCTGCATTCTGTTACTATTCCCAAAGCAATGCATAGACCTTCCCGAACCCAGAGGACTGGCGAACCTAGACCTTTTATTACGTTGGGTGTTGGTACCTCCTAGCGGTACACCCATCCCACTAGGAGGTTTAAAAATTTTGGAAAGGTCCATCTCGGTCCCACAAGCAGCTAGGGAACTAAATTTTCACCTACACAGAGCCCCCCCCCCCCCCCCCGCCATGTCTAGCCAAGTCTCATACAACTGGGGTGCGATAGTACCCCCAGAGGTTACTCGCTACTGACTGTTCCACCTTAACAGCCATCAGCACGTTGCACACCTTAAGACTGAGGGATTTTTTTTATAGAGGTTTGTACCATCCTCACGACCCGGGTAGTCATGCCAAGATCCCCGTTTCCTGGTACACACAACGTTCCACTGACACACCACACAGTGGGTGCTGAAGCATGCCCAGAGGTTAAGGTGATAGAGGACTGGTGGCACTTACCAGTCTCCAGCTCAGGACCCTGGGTTCACCAAGCCCGTACCCAGCAAATGAATGCTGAGCCCCAAGAGAGGATAAAATGGGTAAGTGCGGTGGGCAAGTATTGTGGACATGGGTGGGAGTGAGATAGCAGCATTGCCTATTAGAACTGCAGGAACTAGCTAGCTATGTGAAGCAGCTTTGACGGGCTATGACCAAAAAGGGAAGGGAGAGAGAAGAGCAGCATCATAATGGTGAGATAAAATGAAGTATTAGAAAGAGTTGCTGTACAGAGAATGGAAAGTGGTGGTTGGAGAGCACAGAGATAATAGGTTGCTGTAGATTGAGGTGAGGATAATTTCGGAACCACAGAATATGTTGTGAAGTAACCTTTCTCCTGCACAGTTTGGAGAAGCAAGCGGTGGAAGTAGTAAGGATCCTAATGGCCCAGATTTTGAACCAGCTGCAGGGTGATCCACTTTGCTACTGGGCAATCTGGCCACAGATTGATGGTGGGCAGTTGATTGGTAGTCATAGCAAAGTTTGTAAATGACATGTCTGTTTCTGATAGGGTATGAAAAGCCTCTGACAGGGTGGAATGAGAAATGCTGGGTGTGTGTATTGGGCAGGTCTTTCATCTGGGATTTCACAGTGACATGATCACTGTGGATAGGGGTTGGTACTGGGAGTAGCATAGGACAGGACTAGCTTCTTGTTCAGGTTGACTTTAGGAGAAGACTGAAGGATGTCCATCATTTCAGGGCTTGATGGTACATAACCAAAGCCCTAAAACAGGATGTAGTTTAGTTGTTCCAGTCTGGGGTGGTATTGGGTTATAAAGGTGAGGCTCCCATCTGTTGGGGGTGGAGGGAGGATTGGAGGTACATGAGAATATGGCATGGGAAACGTGTTTGCAGACTAAGTCTGAGGGGCTGTTTGTCAAGTCGTTTTTGTGACTTTCAGCATGCTGGGAAACAGTTCTTGTCACTACAAATAAGCCGACCACAAGTAGCCAAGCTGTATGCTCGATTTTTTTTTTTTAATGTGGAACAGATGGAAGCTATCAAAATGTTGATATGGTTGTATTTAATTTGAACAGAGATGTGAATGGAGCCCTAAGATAAATGGAAACAAACATCCAGATTGAGGAGGAAAAGTTTGAGCTAATTGGAGAAGTGTCAAGGTTATGAAGGAATGAGGATAGAATGTCCTATCCCTAAGTCCAGGTGAGAATAACATGAGCAAGAAATGGGTTTCAATTTTTGGGAGGCTATAATGGTCTCTTCTAGATGTTATGTAAACAGATTGGCATAGGAAGATGCCATGCAATCATCTTTTGTTGTACCATGGATTGAGAAGTAGTTTTAATTTATGATTTAGTTAGTAAAGCATTTGTGGAATGAGATACTGGGTTTGGAGTCTGAAGGATGTTGTAACAGGTGGTGTTTAATAAATGCAAGACCATGGCCATGAGCAATTTTAGTGTACAGGAAAGTGGTGTAAAAGAGCAGTAAGTGTCAAGAAAGTGAAGGGGTAGGTACAGTGGAGTATCTTTGATATGGGATGCTAGACTTTGGGCAGAGGAAGGAAGATTAGGATTTAATGTAACTTTGAAATCATGGTCATTAAAGAGGGGGCATACAAACCCTTTCAATGGAAACATCATGGTACTTGTCTGGAGTGATTTAGAGAAATTAATCTAAATCAGCACAGCTGGATACAACCTATGATACAACAAAAGATTTCTTCTTCCACTTATCATGCCTTTTCTTAAACACTCGATTCTAAAACAGCATATTTCTATCCAAAAACTAAGCGTGTAAAATAGGCACAAGCAAACTTCATCAAATATGCAAAATTGAACAGCTAAGCAACACAAAGCAAACTCCACAAATCAAAACACACAGTATAGTGTTTATGTTCACCGATATGAACACTCACTTGTCACAGTGATAAAGCCACACAACGTTGGAAAACAAAACACAGTCTAATTCCGCAAAGATACCCTGCTTGCAGCCAGCGGGCGGCGGTGCCAGAGGTGACACATCAAGTCGCTACAACCCTTTACACAGAGAGTCAACTTTGCAGTGATAAAGACACACACTTAGAACTTACGTAGAAGGGTGAAAACTTGTTTCATTCGGAAAACTCCAAATAATTTTATAAGAAAAAAAAAATAAATAAATATATAAAAATAAAAAAACGTTATAATATTGTCATTTTCATTGGCTCCCCTTAAGCCATCTTACATAATGAAATGATACAACACCCAGAAAACTTATGTCAACTTACTCTAGCCATGGAACCTATGCAATTATAAATTTCTTGCCATGTCTCCCAGTTTATTTCCACCAATTGTGCATTTCCTATGATCTATTTCCTGGGGCTGATTTGAAACAGAATATGTCTTCTCCAAGTTTTCAACCTTATTTGCATGGCCGATGTCATCAGGAACACTAACCATTCTCTCAAGCTTTTATTAGAACATTTGAACCGGTTTTCTTCAGCTTGAACTCTGTCGGAAACTTCCTTTGATCTACAGCTGAGCTGTTATCGCTCGCATGGTAGGCCTTCACAAGCACTATACGCGCAGACAATCTGTACTGTGAATGGTCAACAAGTTAATAATTATCGACCTGTATGTAATAACGTGGCTCAAACCACTGATGTTTCAACATGGAATATGTGCCAACAAGAAATTGGTTGAACTGGCTGAAAAGTATAAACACATGCTAAGTGGGCAAGGATATAAAGAAACACAATAAATTTCTCCAAAGAGAGTGACATCTATAGAATTAATTTTACACGGATGCTCAATTTTTCTCATTATTAATAATTGTAATAAAATGAAACACACAAAGAAAATAAAAAAAACTTGTTTTAAATTTTTTTTCAGCAACCTACAATAACTACTTGTACTAAAATGGGCAGGCTTGCTCAGGATAGAGGCTTGCTCAGGATAGAGTAGGATGGAAAGCTGCATCAAACCAGTCTCCAGACTGAAGACCATAACAACAACAACTAAAATGGGCATCACACAGAGCATGCTCTCTCTCTCTCTCTCTCTCTCTCTCTCTCTCTCTCTCACACACACACACACAAATAAATATTACATTCTCTTACCTAAATGTATTATTTTTTCCTGTCGTAATGTTTTGTGGGCGAGATATTTGTAGCTTTGCTTCTTTCAGGCGAACATAAAATTCATCATCTTCTAAACCCCAGCCCCAATATTTATTGCTCATTCCATTTACTTTTTGAAAATCCTCCCTGAAAACAAATTTTTTAAAGTAATTTCATACATCACATTCCATTCTAGTAAGCATTATATCGTCTAAATGAAGTATTCATTCAGCAACGGAAGTACCATTGTGCTGTTGCTACAAATATCATTAGTAAAGTATTTTCCAAATAAACAAGATATAAATCTGATTGTTGTTATGGAAACATGCAAAAATCACTTGCTGAAGTCAGTGATCCAAATATAACTGTAGTCTGTACCTATTTCTTCCCTAATGGATATAAACTTTAGAAAAAAAAATGTTTGAATGTTTGTAAATATGAAGGAATAACTGCTGTAGTTATCAGTTACTAGGCTTACAAACTACTTTAACTTATGCTAAGGACAAAACACACACACACACACACACACACACACACACACACACACTCTTCCCATCATGCCTCACATTGTCAGCTGATGACATTATTGCAGAAAATATGAAGTATTTCACTGGTCTTATTCCAGCTTTTACCAAACAGAGAGATGGTTAACAACAGGCATCCAAATGCCTACTGTGAGGAAAAGAAAATTATAGGTTGAAACTGGTTTTTGTCTCAGCTACTCATGGTAGCTGTTATAAACTTGCAACATTGATGTGAAAATTTGTGCCTGGGCCAAGATTCAAACCCGGGACTTACAGCTTATAAGCCAGTTATACTAAACGCTTGCGCCACCGCAGGCACTCGTTCTTAACACACATACATACACCACCCAAGCACATGCCCCATACGATCCAAAGCTTTATATGTCTTCTTACTTCCCCACAATTTGTATTGAAAAGAAAAATTCCAAATACAAAAGGAACTGCATCATGTTAAGAGGTACAAGAAAGTCATATGCCAGGGTAAAAAACTTTCCAATAGTAATTACATAACAGCATTGTCACATATTATGCAAACAACCTGGAAAGTAATGAGATAGCTGAATAATGTCTTCTAAAATGGAACATATGAGATATAAACCACAAGTGCAAGAGGTAACAGAAACTGTGAGAAAAATTCTATGTTGAGGGACATCAAGCCTATCTTCAAAAGCAACAATAAAGTAAAAGATGATCTTTGTTAAACAAAAGACGCAGTCTCTTGCTGTGATCTCTTTTCTAATGGAGACTGTGGCTTAAAATTTAAGTAGTGTAAATGTGATGGTCTTTCCTATGTGCCTGTCTGGAACTCAGTGATTGTCTTTACCACTTGTTGCAACCCATCCTCATTATGTACCTTCCAATATAGACATTTTATTGTTACAGTAGTACATAGAAAGTACATAGGAAAGTGTAAACTACTTTTTCACCCTCTTTGATTTATATTTTCAAAATAAATCTAGATGAAATCACCCATGCTGCAATAACTTTCAAGAAAAGCCATCTGGGTTTTATAATATTATAAATTACATCATTGGCCTAATTGAAGACCGCGATACAGCCCACTGGCTTTGACCAACGATGGCATATCCGTCTCAGAAGATACACTACATAGATAGAACAACTAGCAAAACAAACACTATCATCACATACAAACATACGGGATATCTTAATACTCACATATTCTAGATGATAAATAATCTGTGATTATCCTCATAAATTACCACAGCAGAATGTACCATCTATCACACGTCTCAAACCAAAAATTTGCGCCTTCAGCGCTCACTTGTGAAAGAGAAAGAAAAAAAAAAAAAAAAAAGAAAAAGAAACCTCTCTGTTAATCTATAACTATCAGAGAGAAGCTACAGATCACTTTTTAAATACAAAATCATAATCTATAATTATGTTCTGCTTGTGAACAACATACAATCTTTAACTCAGATATGACGTCATTAGTCAAAGGCAATGGGTCGTATCGAGGACTTCGATTGACCCACATCACTAGGCCCTAAGCAAATTAGACAGTACCTTCTTCAGATAACCTTTTTTCCTTGTGATATACAGCCAAGGACAGTCTATAAAGTGCTACCTTTTCACAAGATAACAGACACAGCCAATATAGAAATCTACAGACCCTGGATATGAGGTCCATCCGACATGCAAAACACAATTTTCACTTTACACCCAAATGTGTTTCAGCACCTCTGTGCCATCATCAGTGCATTTTTCATTTATCAGTGCGAAAAACAAATTACACTGATTTTTGTACTTTTACTATATGTGAATTTAAGGGTAAAAAGTCATATGTCTTATTTTGGTAGAAAGTAATAGTAGTAATTGGAATTTTTAGAGGAGACTAAACTACTGAGTCATGATTCCTCTCTTACCAGCTATGAGGTCACATCATAACCTTAACAATTTAGATCAAGTACTCTACACCCAGTACATGAGATGTAGAGAGACAATGAATATTAAAACAACAACATGGAAGGATAACGAAAAAGGAATAGACCAGCAGTACAGCTGAAGTTTGTGTCTGGCTGATCACAAGGGTAATAGAGGATGAGCCAGCCATTCTGCTCGCAATAAAAATGCCCAGTGACAAAACAAGATGTAAAGTGTAAAAATGAAAACCGACTGAAAGTTCTGGAGGGGTGGGAGCCTGAAAAACCAGGAGATGTTACCCACCACTAAATAGAACAATACAATTCAGCTGCATGAATAAACCTTAAAACACACACTGCCATCGAGGCGTTATCAGCTAAAATAGACAAGCACAGTTGGCATATGAAAAGAGTTCCACAAGGCGGCTAAAACTGTACAGTCCAAGAGAATGTGGACCACTGTCAACAACGCACCACAACGTTACATTTGTGGGTGCTCTCGGCGAAGAGTTAACCATGAGTTAAACATGAATGGCCAAGAAACAATTAGGAAAGAATAACGAAGTCCTGGTGAGAGAACCTCAGGAAGGGCTTCCATTAGCCAGAGGAGAGTTTAACAACACTGAGCTTATTTGGGATGCTCGGTCAGCCCATTTGGAATTCCAAACACATAGGATCTTGCGATTCAACTCCCTTCGGAGATTCCCTTCCTGGAGACCAATCCCCCTGGGTCGTGAAGTTGTGGCCTGCTTGGCCAACTGATCGATGCATTCATTGCCTGATATACTGAGGTGGCCCAGTGTCTAAACAAAAGCAACAGAATGGCTTGACTTGCCAAGGGTGAAGACTGCGTCCTGAATTGGCTGCACTACAGGATGTTAGCGAAAATGCTGGCCTAGCACCTGTAAGCGACTCAGGGAGTTGCTACAGATGACAAACAACCCCCTTTGGCAAGCTCACAGATGCAAGGCAAGGATTGCTGTTCGCTATGATCACCACAGACAAAAGCATACCCAGCACAGCCATCAAACCAGATAACCGTCTGCGTAAAGCACTTCTGCATTGTGAAATGATGCAAGCAGTGCTCGTAACTGATGGAGGTTCAATGATGTTACTGAGGCTTTTGAATCCCAGGACAGGTCCCATCTAATCTGCAGGCAAGGAATGCACTAAGGAAGGATATGGGAAGAGTAGTGGAAAGTAAAGGTGAAAGGAAGCAATTAAAGGGACAAAGAAGGGAATGGACACGGAATGCGATCGGGAGATCCGACCAGGGCCATCGTCATGGGGATGGCAGTGCATCAGTTGGGAATATACACCTGCAATTTGAATGGTGGGGCAAAGCATGAACACTGGCAATGTACGAAGCCAACAACTGTTGTCGGTGGAATTGCAGAGGCGGGGGGGGGGGGGGGGGGGTGGGGACTCCAGCCTCAACAAGGAGGCTTGTCACTGGGCTTGTGTTAAATGCCCTGTTGCTAGAAGGACACCAGTATGAAGGATGTGGTCCAAGACCCACAATATGGAAGGTGCTACTGAATCATACACAAGACTCCCATAACCTAGGCACGAATATATGAGAGCCTTGTAGAGCTGTAGGAGTGTCGGACTTGCGGCTTCCCAAACAGTGTGGCTAAGGCAGCATAAGATATTAGGGTATCACCTGCACTTTTGTTTAAGGTGACCAATGTGTGGCATCCAAGTGAGATGGTCATCAAAGAGCATGCCAAGAAAATGTTGGATCATTTTGACACGTAGCAGTTCATCAGACAAGAAGAGCTCTGGGTCCAAGTGAACAGTGCAACGATGACATAAGTGCATGACATGGGTTTCAGATGCAGAGAACTGGAACCCATGTGCTAAGGCCCACGAGTGTGCCTGCAGACACCTTTCAGCAACACAGATGATTGTGGAACAATAATATAAGCAAAAGTCATCGGCAAATAGGAAACGAGACCGATGAGCCTACTGCAGCTACGACACCGTTAATTGCCACCAAGAAGAGGGCCACACTTAGAACAGAGCGCTGTGACACAGTGTTCTCCCAAGTGTGAGTGGGACTCAAACAAGTGTCAACCCTAACACGAAAAGTGTGAAGGTAAAGAATGTTCGGAATGAAGATCGGAAGGGCACCCCCCCCCCCATAAGCCCCATTCGTGCAGCATTGCCAGTATGAGGTGATGCCAGGCAGAGTCATACGCCATCTGAAAGTTGAAGAAGACGGCGGCAAGGTGCTTGCGCCGAGCGAAAACAATGGATGGCCGAATCCAGTGACACAAGTTTGTTAATAACAGAGGGATCCTGGTGGAAGCCCCCCCTGTTGCTGAGCCAAGCGTCCTCAAGCTTCTAGGATCCACATGACCTGGCAACTCACCATACGTCCGAGGAGCTTGCAGAGAACATTGGTCAGGCTAATCGGACAGTAACTATTTATCACCTGCGGATCGGCACCAGTTTTTAACACCAGGATGATAATGTACTACCATTATGAAAGAAAAACACCTCAGGGCATCCAGCAAGGGCACTTTCGAAGTCCCACACAATAAATTGAACGTTGTATGTCTCCTGGTGGCACGTATGCAACAGTATCGTCTTTTGCTCAGCTCGTTGTTTAAGGGTGCGGAATTGCAGGTTGTAGGCTGTTGTCACAGGACATTTCTAATGTCCTGCCATGTGCTCTTCTGCTCTGCAATAGGACTGGGGTCAGTGATAGGGTACCCTCGGATTAGAGACAGGGGATTCCCAACAGTGGACAGCGTCCAAAAAACTGTCGGACTTGCGACCACATCTGAGATGAGGAGGCGTGAGAGGCGATGGTGGCAACATACCACTCCCAAGAGTCTTCCTTATTCTGCTGGATTAGTCGTCGAGTTCAGGCCTGGAGACACTTAGAGGCAATTAGCTGTTCAATCGAAGGGTGCTGCTGGAGCACTCACAGGCGTTCCCAGATGGCCTCAGCGATTTCTGGTGCCCAACACAGCACCATCTTACATCTGAGCAAGCCATGAGAACTTGGGATTGTGGCCATAGTGACAGAAACGATGGCCTCAGTTACCTGGTGATCCGCCATATCAATATCAGTGGGAAATGGAACAGCTACCGTAGCAGCCGAGGTGTAGGCTGGCCAGTCTGCTCTGCGGAGTGACCATTGGGACGGGTGGTAAGCAGGTTGAAACTCAGGCAGAGAGAGAATATGGGAAAGTGGTCGCTACCACATAGAACATCATGTACCTTCCAGCTGAGTTGGGGGAGAAGGCTTTGGTTACAAATGGACAGGTCAACATCTGAGTACAAGCCATGTGCCACACTGAAATGAAGGGTGGACCTGTGTTGACGAAGCAGACGTCCTGCTGTGCCAGGACAGTCTCAACATCCCTACAACGGCGAGAGATCTCGATTCCACCATAAGAAGTGTAGTGGGCATTGAAGTCCCCCAAAAGGAGGAATGGTGGGGGAAGTTGAGCGACCAAGGCAGCAAGGCCAGCGGGGGAGACAAATTCTTCCAGAGAGAGGCAGAGAGAACAGATGGTAAGTTCCTGCGTTAGCTGGATTCTGACAGCCACTGCCTCGAGGGCTGTGCAGAGAGGCAGAGGGACACTGGGGACAGTGGCAAAGACGTAAACACAGACACCACTGGAGACTGTTGTAAACAGAATGATTTTTATAGTATCCCTGATAGCCCCCAAAGGTCAGGCATCCACTGTGCAGGAAACCATGTTTCCTCTAACGCCAAACAGAACTTGGGGAATCGGCACAACAACTGCTGTAGCTCAGCTAGATGACTGAAAAAAACACTGCAATTCCACTGGAGAATGGCTTTTCTCCTTGCTGGAAGGCCACAATATAGGACAGAAGGTCGTCAGTCCAAAAGATATGCCTTTTTCTCAATGATGCATTGTCTAGAACAATTGGCTTGAGGGTTTCAGTGACAGCAAGATCCTTGGGTGGCAGGAGAATTGTCACCTCATCTTCTACAGCTTTGAAGCCAACGAGGAGGCCTCCTTTTGCTTTTTCTAATTGCTCTCTCACTGCCCTTTCGGTTCTGACAGCTGGGACGACTTCTCACAAGTGGTTACAGGGCCTGATGTAGACCGGGAAGCCCTTTGACTGGGAGTGGGTGTATCCTGCAGCCTCTGGCTGGGACCCTCCAATCCACCCGAAGCCTTTGAAGGGCTCCACAGAACCCCTTCCGAGCGAGAGAGGCCGGGAAAGACTGTTGCTTCTCCAGCTGGGCAGTGGGGACTGGACTCCCCATTGGGAGGTGGGGATATTGCTCCCAAAGGTGTTGGGGGAGCAATGGATGGAGAGGTGCCCCCACCCATCAAGGGGGCAGTGGAAGGTTGATGGCCCATAGATGGAGGGAGTACTGATGGTGCCATTGTTCTTTGGAAACTGGGGCCAACACACTGCTGCAAAAGATGTTACCATTCGTACAGGGTGGAGCCGCTCATAATTTTTCCATGCCTCTGAGTAAGTGAATCCGTCCAGAGTCTTATCTCCATTATTTTCCGTTCCCAATGTAAAATGGTAAAAGCCAGCAAGCACGGCAGATGGTGTTGCCCACAATTCACGCAAAGGGGAGGTGGGGCACATGGGGTGCCCAAATATGCTAGACACCCACATTCCCTGCAGGTTAGTGTCATTTAATTGCTTTTACATTAATGTTTACTTGTGTGTTTGTCAGTGTTTTTTGTAACTCTCTTGGTTGCTATATTGGCTAACAGTATAAATGTCATTGGCATTATGAGGCAAAGCATACAGGTGGTATTCCTATCTTCATTAATGCTAAAAGATTATTTGGGTCATCTAAATTACTCTGCATAAAATGCTCCAAAATCAGTGTCCAAAATACAAATTACACTGCCATACCCCTCCCCCCTCGTAAATCTCTCAAACCAGAAAATATAATTACAGAAGCTGGTAAAATTATCAGCGGCATGGCCTAATGTATTTACGTGACATGAAGCGGCAGTGTTGGCAACAGTCGCTGTGTATGATGGAATTGATGGGATGAATGGCGGCACACAATGTTCACAAGATGTGAAAATGAATGTATTAAAATCACGTTTGAATGATTTTATTTTCGAAATGAATCACAGCGTTCGAATGTAGAAGATCGCACACTACAAAACTACGTTTCTCCACATGCACTGTCTTTCTGTTCAGATGTAACACTTTGTTGTTATGTAAATACGTGTGTGTGTGTGTGTGTGTGTGTGTGTGTGTGTGTGTGTGTGTGTGTGTGTCAAGTGATATGAATTACAATATTTTTCTCAATGTTCACGTAGGTAAAATGCTTGCAACAATTTAATTTGTACTCTTCGGCTCCTGCTTAACCACTTCCTTTAATATCGTGACATATTCATAACATTTGCTGACAACAATTGAAGCTGTACTCTTCTGCCTAACCACAACCCTTAAAAATCATGACATATTTGTAAAAAATAATAGTATTCGTCGATGTACCCTCGTACAATCAGTAATTGAATTATTGTACACGCTATAGGCTATTCAAAATGTACTATGTTGCCAACCTAACACTGCTACAGATGCACCGCGACACTACCCATGCCGCTGATCGAGACTTTAGCCCAGAAGCTCAAAGTACAAAGAATCAGACACCACATGAAACTGGTTAACACTGTTACACTTACTTGCAGACAACATGTGCATACATATACAGGGATCAGGCTAGGTGAACAATTAATAGTACTAAATGAAATTACAGATCAACAAATTGAATTGTTTGAAGGTAAACAACATTTTTTTTTATTTACTGTTAAAGGTACGTTTAAACCAGAGCGAACACAGCGAATAAGCATCAGCGAACAGAGGATTATCTTTGGTGTGGACGGTCTGCGGGCAATGTTCGTTCGGCGTTCGCTACTGTTCGCTCGTGATCCATCAGTTGTCGGTCTTGGAGCGAATCATCAAAGGGAAGTTCGCGTTCTCTCTTCTTCGGTGCTCGCGTGGTGTAAACGAAACAGAGAGCATTCGCTTCCAGCATCATTTGTTTTTGTACACACAGCTTTGGTTAAGCTTGTATGTAGTGGAGTGATGAATGTTTTATTACTCATCCTATACATATTATAAATGCGAAAGTTTGTATGTTTGTTACCGCATCACGCTAAAACTACAGCACTGATTTAGATGAAATTTCATATAGAGATTTCTTATGTCTTGGATTAGGACATAGGCTACTTTTCAATATGTTTATTACAAGTTTTTTTTTTAAATATATCCATAGAAATACGTAACGGTTGTAAGAAGCTTCTAATACAACAGCAGAAGTGCTCTGTAGGGTATGTCATGTTTAGCCGCGAGGGTTAATGCGTCATGTTATAATTATCCGTATTTTGGGCAATGGTTCGTGTCCTGCTATAGTGAAATTTTTTTTTTCCTTTGTTATTTTTATCTTTTTTACTTTCGAATATACAAAAAGATTCTGGGATACTGCCAAAATGGCTTAACTGATATATAATTACATACACAAGAAATCTGATTGTTGGCGTTTATGCCACATTCATTTTCATTTGTTGTAACAAATGAAATAAGTATGTATATAAATTGAAAAATATATGCTCTAAGTACCATGGCAAGAAAAAACATTGACTTTTGTGTAGAATGGCATCTAGATACCAAGTCTTATTTTGTGTACAAAGCGAGAACTGACACGTATAAATAGTGTACGTAAACTGCAATGAAAGTAGTAGCAAATGCATTCAACAGATGGCAGGCGGTACGCTGCAGTTAACATATGAAACGTTGTATGTATTAATGTGAATGTCTGTTCAGTGCACGCTCATCACGTCCAAACGACAAGACGCAGAGACTTAAATATTTGTACCGTTACTAATTTATACCTGATGAAGGTTTTAAGCACGGTTTCATAGCCACCTGATAGATATTTAGCAATTTGAAGAATATAACTTTAAGTGCGGAACAATAATTACTCTTTGAAAATTATATTTACTCTTTGAAAATGGTTTTATTGGTTGCATTGTTGCTTGATAGTGATAAAAGGGTGGAGTATATTGGGATGGAAAGTTATCGGTGTATATAAAATTCTACGCGCGCGTGTGTGTGTGTGTGTGTGTGTGTGTGTGTGTGTGTGTGTGTGTGTGTGTGTGTGTGTGTGTTAATATTTCGCTCTGCAGCGAAAACTACACAACGCAAACGAATGGTCTGTGTTTAATTGTTGTCCGAAGTCTCCCGTTGTATACCATAGCAGTTCCATGCCGATAGCTATAAGGGGGTGGAAGATACGGTGGTTGAAAGTCGTCAAATAATAATTAAAAAAAAAAATCGGACTGAATGCCAGCGATGACATTTGCGACTCTACAGCAAGAAGGTTACATACAGCGAAACGTGATGCCACAGACCATATATTTGGTTTATGTGTGCTACAATGTCTTCAGCTCTTTCTCTGTAAGGATAAGCACACAAATAAGGAAATATAAGATTATATGTAAAAAATAGATGAAGTACACTTACCAGGCGAAGGGGCACAGGCAGTAATAGCAACAAATAAACACACAGACACTGAAAGTACAATTATCATGAAACTTGTTAAATTTTACGTGTATGTTAGTATTGGCAACGACTGTTGGATGGCCATTAAGTAAGGGAATAATGCAAGCATGTCCTTTATAATTAAGGCTTTTACTACTCTATCAAAAGGTTCGTTGCCAGCATTGGCACACAATATAAGTAAAATTTAATCACTGTGAAGCACGCATTTACTACTAACTTGCTGCATACTTCAGGAACCATCTGCGAAATAACCGCAACAGAGATGAGAAATAAATAGACTAGCGTAGCTGTCTCCAGTTGCTAAGAACCGAAGCACAAATGCAAATCTTTCTTCAGCAGAGATGGCTCGTCTGTATTGGTGTCCTGCTTGGAAATATAACTCTCAATTTACTCAGCAGCCAGTGAAAATCGTCCATAGACATACGAGTAAAATTGTGGAATAGACCCAATGATATTGGTAGCTGCAATTCTGTCACTAGTGCCCTACCATCACATAATTGCCACTTCTTCAAAAATTCACTCATATTATTCTATTTCTATGCTGCATTGCTTTCGTCTTTTGTATCTGCACTACTAACGGCGCAGTTGCCATAGAATAATCCTGTCTGGATATCGCTTTTTTCCATTGCGACTACTAGTATTTCACTACGTTCTTGCAGATGAAATCCGAAGTACAGACGACGACTTTAGCACCAAGAAACAAAAACGCAGCATTCGCTAATGTTCGCACGCACAATGCTTGTTTAGCAGAGTTCTCTACTAATCATCTAGTGTAAATGCCTGTTTGTCAGTAGATATGAATGTTAGTGAACACAAGCGAATGTTTCTCGCGAATGTTCATTTGTTGCGGTGTAAAAGTACCTTAAAAGATGACTGTACCATCAGTGTGACAAACTTCATCAAAATTACAATTTCTTTGTAAACAGAACGTTTAAGCATTTTGCTTCAAATTATATAAACACCTTTAATATATATTCTGGGCAGCAATACTTTACAACATTATGCCACTCGTCTGCTTTGACCTATGATGTCATCAAAATGGTGGCAATGAGGTATGTACTCTTAGCCAATATAGCGCCCAAAATACTAGTAAAATGCACGCATTTAAACACGCAAAAATTAATGTGAAATGATACTAATGAGACAAGTGTGGGAATGTGGGGGATTTGGGTAATTGTGAAGAACGCTTGCACGGACACCCGTTTCGATAAATCTCGAAAGTGCGACTACACTTCGATATATGATGCATTTTGATATGTTCTAAGCAGGCGGGAGAATCTTATTTGTTGATGTACGAAACAGTGATCATTTTAAGAGAAAGTTAGGTTCGGTATAGGTTAAACAAGAAGGTTTTTCTCTTTAGTATGTGAGGGCGCGCAGCGCCCGAATCTCCATCTCCGGTTCGGGACGGTAGAATTGCGAAGTCTGTTGCCCATGTTATTTGCATGGCGCTTATGTTGGCAAGTTTGAGTGTTTCTGAACCGGAGATTTGGGCGCTATGTGCCCTCACATACTAAAAGAAAAAAATTCTTGTTTAACCTACACTTAACCGAACTTCACTTAAAATGATCACTGTTTCGCACATCAACAAATCACATTCTCTCGCCTGCTTTGAACATATCAAAATGCATCATATATCGAAGTGTAGTCGCACTTTCGAGATTTATCGAAACGTGCGCCCATGCAAGCGTTCTTCAAAATTACGGGTTTTGGGTGGGGACATTCAAGGCAGGAAAATATGACAAAAATCAACCAAACAAACAGAAAAATATAATTAAAAAAACACTAAAATGTGTGAACTAAAAAATGAAAACGACCTAAAAATGTATCCATGGAATCAAGTAGTTGATCTAAAAATCAGATGAAGAAAGCAATACCAATTCACACTGTTGCCAAATATCACAAGAATAGTATCGAATACTTCAATTAAGCTATACTATACATAAAATCAAGAAAACTATAACAATGAAGGCCCTGCCATCAACGTTAAAATGATATTGAATACTAAAATTGACATATAATACACCTACAATGAAGGTGATACCAATTCAAAGGCATTATTTTATGATGTGATCCACCCGTCTGCTTTGACCCATGAAATTAACATGTCGGAAAACCCGTATAAGGGATAATATTGTAATTTAGGTATTGTAGATAATAAATAACCTGTGTTTATCCTAATAAATTACAGATTACAACTAAAGAATTTACAATTGATCACAGGTCACAGCCAACCTGCGGAAATAAAAAAAAACCTCTGCTAACCTATACCTTACCATCAGCATGAAATACAGAACATTTTTAAGCATAAAATGTTAATGTAAACTCTCACATACAAACCAGCCCGCTATGACTGGTAGTATGTGAGGGCACATAGCGCCCGAATCTCCGCTTCAGAAACTCTTAAATTGTCAATGGTAGCGAAGTGAGAGTCAAACATTCGATGTATAACTATCGCAATGTTGTTTCATTTGATGGTCCTAGGAAATTACCAAATAATTAATGCTGTTTCTGCTCTATGATCGACAGGTTCTTAATGTACCCTTGTCTGGTTGGCACAGTAGCAAAGCTCTTACAACTGAAAAAACAATTATAATCACAGAAATCCTCAAATAAACTTCAAAACTGACGCTGCATTTACTAGTGGATCCTTAAAAACGAGCATTCTCCATTAAAACAATAAATCACAGAACTGACAAAATAATGTTTTCGCACTCACCTGTCAATAGCTCAATACCACGAATTGCAACACACATGACAACAAAGAAGAATGGCCTTATGACAAAATACCCACTGTACGTAACATCTACCATAAGAGAGCACCAGTCAATACACACAACACACATAAACAAACATCTCAAAATGCCATGTATGTGATGACGCCATCACGAGTCAAAGCCAACAGGTGGAATCGCGTGCTATAAATGACTCTTGACTGGAAAAATGTGCAGGTGGCTCCCACTTATAAGAAAGGGAAAAATTAAAACAGGCCCACATAATTCCAGAATTCTTGAACATATTCTCAGATTGGATGCAGTAAATTTCCTTGTGACAGAAAAACTTCTACCATGCAGTAGCAGGGCTTTGGAAAGCATCATTCATGTGAAACTCAGATTGCCCTTTTCTCACATGAACTCTTGTAAGCCATAACTGAAGGTAGATTGCATATTCAATTTCTGAAAGGTGTTTGACAAGGCGTCGCATGCAGATTGCTAACAAAGGTAAGGAGCATATGGATTACCTTCCCAGGTATGTGAGTGGCTCTAATACATCTTACAACCCCGTAGGTTGTTTCTTCGTTTGTTTCTTAATATACCCATCTAGGGCTCTTTGCTGATGATGCTGTGGTGCAGAGATAGTGTTATCATTGAATGATTGTAGCAGGATGCAGGACAAAACTTAAAATTTCTCCTTTGTGTGTGGAATAAAGCTAGCTCTAAATGTAGAAAAATATCAGGTGATGGACATGAATAATATGAAAAACAATCCCATAAATTTTTAATACAGCATTGTCAGTGAGTTGCTCAACACAATCATCAATTAAATATCTAGGTTTAATGTTGCATAGCAATATTTAGAGGAACGAGCATGCAAAGACAGTTATGGAGAAGGTGGATACTAGGTGTGACAGAGGTGCTTTGGGAACTGAAATGGAAATCAATGGATGGAAGATCATGTAATTTTTGCCACCAATGGTGAGGAAACACATCCAGAACTTTAAGCCGATTGTAGTATTCCTCTACTGACACCAACATAGATTTCTTGTAAAAAACACGAGAGAAATTAGGGCTTGTACAGACGCCTACAGGCGTTCATTCTTCTCTCATCCTGTTTGGGGATGGAACAGAAAAGGAAAGGATTGACAGTGGTACAAGGCACCCTCCATTACACACATATTGGTGTACGTAAATAGAATTAGACATGTAACACTGCTTTTTAAATAAGAACTTCAGATCCATGAGCATGAAAAAAGATAAAATGAGAAGTTTCATGTCAATTAGTAAGCATATCAGCTTAGGACTTACATTTAAATCTATGCATACCTCTTAATTAGCAGTATTCCTCCAACAAACGTTGAGTAGTTGTAACGAGGATGTAGCTGTGGCGATGCCACATGAAATGGCCCTTTCTCTGGGTATCTATATGACAACTGTGGATTAAGCGGAAGTAGGTCAACATCATGCATTGCAATGTAGTCGCACTCCGGACAAGCTTCTCTGAAGCCAACGTTGATTAATGCTGCACGGTTGAAACGGTAGCTGTCAATCTTTTAAAAAAATTCTCCTGTCAATTCACACAACCCAGAACTTCAAATATTTGTATACTTTGTAGTATAAGTAGGAAAAATAGTTACCTGATTTAAAACAAATATTTGGTGATTCACATTTTGATTTTTCAAAAATTTGTGCATGTATGGGGCAAATTCCAAAAGTTCGTCAAAACGGTCCCTAAAGGGAACTAGCACCGCTAGTTTATGTTTAGCCTCCACATCCTGAGTTTGGTAAGATTGTTCTCCGATTTCCCGGTCTGATAGCTCATTTGGTTTTTTACCCCCACAGTCACAGGTATCTAAAAATTTGCCATCTTAAACATTTTGAGTCATTAAATAACTGAGTAACGAAAAAATGTTCAAATGTTTGTAGAGTTTATGGGACTCAACTACGAGGTCATCAGCCCCTAAACTTACAAACTACCTATGAACTAGCTTATACTATAGACAGCACAAACATCCATGCCCGAAGGGGGATACGAACCCCCGACCGCAGCGGCCGTGCATACCGTTCGGCCACCGGCCACTGCGGCCGGCAACTAAGTAACGTAACAGTTACTTGCTGACTTACCCGATGTAATTGGCGTCAAAGCAATAAAGCATCCAAGCACGAATGTCATGAATATACACAACAACAGGCACTTAGTTCTCCATAAAATAAGTCCCAGATACACACCCATCTTGCATCATGCATCAATAAAAACCACAAGAATAACACATCTCATCACACTCATTTACAAGTCATTGAATTATAATACACCATGTATGAAATTCTGATTTGTATGACAAACGTTTCTCAAAACAGCATTTGCAATACATATCTTCAACTTTTCCGGTGTCCAATGGCCGATTGAAACAAAGTATTTTATCAACTCTTAACACCATTGCCAAACCAGCTTTCAAATTCACGCCCAACATCCGTCTGCAACTCAGGTTTTAGCAAAACTCCAATGATCTTTGCGAAAAGAAATGACACGTTTTAAAGATATCCAAGTTTTGATACGCCAAGTCCACACGCTACGATAATGTATGCGCAAATATCTGCGCACACATAGCAAATCGTTGCGTGTGGACCAGTGAGTCGGCTGTGGCTCACTGGTGTGGACAGTACATTTGCGCAGCAGATGTGCTCGAACATGGAAGTTGGAGTTGGAGGTTTGAGCAAAATTGCTCAAATCTGTGGGATCAAATCTCATCTGCGCAGACAAGTTGGAAAGTGTGGACAGGAGATCGCTGCAAATCTGTCTCAGTGTATACTTTTTTCGTGTGTTTACTATGTTAACAGAAGATGAAAATGGCTGAGAACAGAAAATTCCGACTGGGAAACAAAGTTAGCCGCAGCTTATTGGCCACATATATAATATAAAGTGAAGTAGGAATACAGTGTTTCAAACGTATCTAAAAACTGACAATTTTATTTGTATCTTGTTAGAAGGTAGGCCTATTTTACTTGCCTTCATGAAATCATTCTTCTGGGTAGCGTAAATAGCTTCACAAGTGTTGGGGACGATTTAACTCAATGCTTGTTCAAAAATTGCTGTTGAAAATTCGAGGTCTTTGTAGGTCCTTCATATGGCCAGGAATCTTAATGTGTCAGTCAATCATGTGGAGAAATATACCTCCTCATACAAGTGTCCTTACGTATTATGCGAGAAGTTAACCAGTGTCAATACACTGAAGAAGTAAAGCAAACGTTTTTGAAAACGATGGATCCCAAAAAGGAGAAAATGAAAATTAACAAGGTCCGTGTAGCAAAAAATGCATTGGTGATAGAACTCCCAGCCACAGAAGACCCGGGCAAGATTTTGAATAATCAGACACTGTCTTCGAAGTACAACTGTGAGACCCCAAGGAAGAGAAGGCCCTTGTTAATTATGTTGGGTATTCCATCTTACATGAATAATGAAGATGTACTCGAAGCAGTGTATGAACAAAATTTTGTTGATCGATACACAAAAGAGAAATTTCTGCAAGAATTTAAATTAAGATTCAAAAGAGGAGAAAAAGACAAAGAGACAATTCATCATGTTTTTGAAAGTTCTCCCGAACTCAGGAAAGAGATAATGAAAATTGGGAGAATCTATGTCGGATATAACTCCCTAACAGTAAGAGATTACACCGTGGTACCCAGATGCAATAGATGTTGTGACTTGAACCATTTGGGCAGATTCTGTGATAAAAAGCACTCAGTGTGTGCACATTGTGGAGAGACAGGTCATATGAGGACAGACTGTCCCAACAAGAAGGAAAAGGCCATCTGTATTCCGTGTAAATATCGGAAGAAGAAATGTGATAAACCAGGTCCTGAATGTTCGACTTACAAAATGTTTCTCAGTAGGTTAAAACAAAGAACTGATTATGGATAGTTCCGCTAACATAATAAGTAAACGTAAGTCTCCTGCAAAAATCAAACGTGATAAGCAGAGGGCCTTGGTTAATAAACAGGCCCTAAGAGTTTCTAAAGACAGTGCACTTCATGAAGGATGTGAAGCGATGCAGGACTTGGAAATTGCAGAGATAGATGAAGTATATATAGAACCTAGGGTAAGGATAAATGTAGGTATCCAGACCAGGAAGAAAGAAGAAGAAGAAACCAAGAAGAAGGTACTTTCGTTGAAGAAGAAGGCGAAGGAAGACGGCGAATCGGGTCAAAACGTCGTCCTAGATGTTGGGGAAGAAGACACCAAGCAAGATTTAGATCAGTCTTGTAATGTAAATCAGCCAGGGACTCATAATGTAAAAATTTCACCTGGCAAGTTGTATGACTTATATGATGATGCAGTCAGAATGAGTAGACTCGAAGAACCCAATGTACTAACTGCTGCGTTGAGGCAGCTCGTGCGTTATGGGCACCCGGACGGCGCCAGGGTAACCTTCTCAGTTCTGGAGGATAAAGTTGTTGATCTTGGAAATATTCATAAACAAATGGTGATTGGTTATGTTCGCCTGGTCTCTGACCAATGTCGATCGTTTCCTGACTGTTACGTGCATACACATCATCCATAGCTATGCCCTTAAAAATATTTCAATTAAATGCACGGCATAGTAAACTTGCTACGCATGAAATTATAAAAGTTGCAGAGGACAAGGAAGTAGATATTCTTTGTCTACAGGAAGCATACGTTTGTAGGGGCAAGATCCCAAGTATGCCTGTTACATCGCAAGTCATAATGGACGGTGATCAGCCTATGGCATCCATCGTCAATCTTAATAAAGCCATAAGAGTAGTCAAACTGACACAATTGTGTAATGAACATATTGTTGTAATTCAAGTTTTGCTTCATAATAGTAGTTGGTATATCATCAATGTTTATTGTCAGTATGCACATGATATAGATATTTATCTAATACAAGTTAGAACTATTTTTCGAGCACTAGTGGGTAAGCAACTTATAATAACGATGGATGCAAATGCAAAGTCACTGATCTGGTTTAGCGATACTCGTGACGAGAAAGGAGCTTTACTTGAAGATCTAATCATGGAGATGGACCTGAATGTTCTTAACGAGGGGGGTAACCCCTCCACGTTTTGTAACAGGGCGGGTGTTGAATCCAACATCGATGTTACACTAGCCACAGGGGGTATTATGACAAAAATCCATGATTGGAAAGTTTTAGATAAAGTGGTCAATAGTGACCACAATGTTATAGAGTTCAGTATTGGAGAAATTGGTTCTGAACCGGCTCAGTGGCAGTTAGTCAAGAACTTTGGGAAAACGAATTGGGACTTGCTTCTCCAACGTTTTGATCCTCCAGAGTTGGGAGAGCCCCTGGATGTTCACGCGTACGCGCAAGAACTTTATCTTTCAATTCAGAGGATGATTGAGGAAGTTGTCCCGGACACGAGAAGGTCGACAGCACCGAGTTCTTTATCATGGTCCACGGAGCTCGATGACCTTCGTCGATCTGTGAGACGATCGCAGAAACGTTATCAAAGAAGTCTTTTCCCAGATCAGAGAAGACACCTATTAGAAATTTACAGACGTAAGAAAATAGAGTACAAAGCCAAAATCCAGGAAGTTAGGCACAGAAGCTGGGAAAAATTTGTAAGGGAAAACATGTGCTTGGACCCCTGGGGAATACCCTATAAGATAGTAAGAGGGAAAGTTAGAGCCCCCACTGTGTTGTCATCTCTGCGTTGTGGTCAAGAAGCCACAACAGATTGGCGAACCACAGCTGAAAGGTTACTAGAAGTGTTGTTGCCAGATGATGTCATAGAGGAAGACTCGCAAGAACAAACCCAGTTAAGAGAGGAACTTCGACAGCCGTATATTAATGAGATTCAGGTATACCCATTTTCGTATAGAGAAATCAATAAGAAAATTCAATCCATAAAAAGGGGGGAAAGCACCAGGACCGGATAAGATTCCTGTAGAAGTGCTACAACATTTAGCTCCAAAGTTGGTTCCAGTTTTAACTGAACTGTATAATCAATGTTTAATACAGAGGGAATATCCTAGGTGTTGGAAACGAGCTCATGTTGTTATCTTGAGCAAAGGAGAGGACAGAGACCCTTTAAATCCCAAATCGTACAGACCAATTTGCCTTCTCGATATACTGGGGAAGCTTCTTGAGAAATTACTCTCTGACAGATTGGCGAGTCATCGAGTCCTATGTGGTCTGATGGCTTCCGGAGGGGCAAGTCCACGGAGGGCGCCATAAATCAGGTGGCCAGGCTTGTCCACTCATCGGAATGTACATATGTTACCGGGATCATGATTGATATAGCGGGGGCTTTCGACAACCTTTGGTGGCCGGCGCTCTTTTCCCGCTTAAGGGAAATGGAGTGTCCCGGCTCACTATATGGTTGTCTGAGAGCCTACTGCGAGAAGAGACTTGTAGAGCTGGTGTCCCCAGGTGGAACCGTCTCAAAGAGGGTAACCAAGGGTTGCCCTCAGGGCTCCGTTCTTGGCCCAGTTTTCTGGGATATAAATATGGAGCCGCTGCTGAACAACTTGCAGCAAGAGGCGGGGATACTGGGGGCAGTAGCCTATGCTGACGATCTTCTCGTTCTGGTTCAATCGAACTCAAGACGTCAGATGGAGGACAGAGCCTCAGTGGCCACGGAAATAATTCAGAGCTGGTGCAACAAGGTAAAACTATCAGTTGCACCAGGAAAGTCCAATTACATGCTCTTCAAAGGATATTTGCAAAGAGACCCAATCATAAGATTTGCAGGCGAAAGAATTGGCCGGCAAACAGTTGCCAGATACCTGGGTGTCTATCTCGACCAGAGACTCCACTTTGATGCTCATATCGAGCGAGTTGCAAATAAAACCTTAGCATTATATAACAAAATAATTTCAATAGGACAGAGGAGGTTCCATCTGCCTCCAAGTGTAACCAAATTTTATCATAACAGTTTACTCGCCTCGATTATAGGGTACGGTGCGAGCTCCTGGGCTCATAGGCTCAGACTGGTCAGGCCCTCGTTGGCTGTCAAAAGAGTGCAAAGGAATATCATAATTAGATCGGTTGGGGCTTTTGGGACCACACCTACGGATGGGCTCACGGTGATTATGGGGCTTTACCCTATTGATTTAATAATCAGGAAAAGGGCGGCGGTCTATTGGTTGAAAAGACACGACTTCATTCAAGTAGAAAGGATAATTGGGAGGGTCTGTGAAAATAAAAGAGAAATTAACGAAGCCATTAACGATATTTGGCAACAGGACTGGGATTCATCTGAAACAGCCAGGTGCGTACACTCCTTCCTACCATCAGTGAGAGAAAGGATGAAGTTAAAATTTCTTCCATCTAAAGGATTAGTGCACTTTTTGACAGGTCACGGACCCTACCCGGTGCACTTGCACCGAATAGGGAAACGGCCTGATGCAGTTTGTGAATGTGGTGCTGAGATAGGCAGCCCGGAACACGTAATCTTCGAGTGCCCAGTACACACACGAGTTGCCTCTGTAGAGAGGCAAGCCATACCCACCAGGGACATCTATGAAATAATAAGGAATGATGAGTTAGTAGAGATCCTAATTATACTAACTGAGAAAGTATCAACCCACGCGCAGCAGATCTATCGAGGATAGTCTGCTGCGAAACAACAGGAGAGAAAAGCCGTGCATGCCTCTATGAGGCATACATTGGCAGCAATATACTGCGTACCTAAAACCCGGATTGACATCACCATCCCTGGCGTCTGGCCGACTAACATCGATTTGGCACCACGGATGGAACCGAATATGACCAGAAGGTTAGTTGAGGCAAGGAGTGAAGAGCTGGACGACTTTCCCGCCTTGCGTGAGCAAGGTATAAGAGAGAAGTCACTGGAATAAGTTCTCTGGTGTTGGCTGCCTCGCTACCTTCCAAATCCAATCTAGACTAGAAATCCAGTGGTGTAAATGAGATGGATAGTGTAAATCAGTGCACCACTAGTAGTAGTAGTGTAATTTACTTTGTTACTTTACTTTACTTTACTGTATTTTGTTTTGTAAATTTAACAATCTGATAAATTAATATGAGTTGCAGTGGTGTAATTTGTGATGTATAATAATTGATTGTAAAGGTCTGTTTTAGTTATCCAGGTAACAGACCTAAAATTGTTATTGTAATTGTAAATAAATAAATAAATAGTGTCAAAAGATAATTATAAGATTCCACATCCATTCGCAAATAATTACGCCAGTCATCGGGTTTGCACTCCAACTGACGATGTAGAATCACATGGGACAACTTGCCTTCTTTTAAGCAGTCAATGCCTAGAGCATTCTTGTTTATTATGGTTTGTTTGCAAATAGTGTCCGTAAAAAGATTTCCTCTATCACTGAAAAAAATAAACTTCGTAAAAAAGCTTATCGTATTCGTTTGTCAGTCAGAGTTCAGTCTGTACTACCTAGGTTTTTTTTTTTTTTTTTTTTTTTTTTTTTTAACCGAAAGATGTCGGGCGCGAGAATTTGCAGCGATGTGAACACCCGTCCACACGCAACGATTGTTGTGCGAAGACATTTGCACATACATTTGCACTGATAGGTCGTTGCGTGTGGACCCTGCTTTAGTCTGAGCAAGGAGGTGTTTTTCTTGCTCCTGAAACTCGTCGCAAATGCATGTGTGAGCACCCACTCCCCTGCCCAAACCTAACTTACAGATGTCACTAGATCACGGTATTGTGATCCCTTGCAAGTTCAGAGTGTTAGGTTATTTTAGTTGTGTTGCTTATGTGGTAGTTGTCTACTTCTTTCGAAAATAGAGTTTAAAGTGCGAAGAATGTGGATAGTGTTTCATGACAGATATCCCTTTCCGCACACTCACCAGTGCATCGTTTGTTTCAAAAGTTTTCCATATTGCACTGAAGATATTTCTATGCCTGTAATTTTCAGAGATTCGTATAAAATTATTCTTGAAATAGGTTTGTTTCGACTAGAAAACTATTTGTGGACCCTTGTTTCTCCTTGGTAAATCAATGATTTTTGATTAATGTTTGTATTTATAATGTTGAGAAAATTGCCATATTTTTTCAAATTATTACAACTTAGCCTTCCAGATTTTTGAATCCGTCATACTTGTGAAGCAGTGAGTCTCTTGTATTGGCTGTTGAAACTGTATCTCATGTAGAATTGATACTATTTACCCCTGTGAAAATAAATATATTTTAAGGAAAAACGGAAATAATTTTAATTATGAAGTGATAAGTAGCAATAAAAATGACACAATAATAATTTCACTGTAAGTTAGTTAAGAAAAATTATCAAATGTTTTTAAAACTATGGGGCCTTACTACTGTGTTTATCAATCCCCAGGCTTACAAACTACTTAAACTAACTTAAGGATAAAACTCTCTCTCTCTCTCTCTCTCCCACACAACACACACACAACGCACACACGCGTGCGAAGAACGGCTCAAAGATCCGACAGGGGGGGGGGGGGAAATCTGTAGCAGCCTGGCTGCCTTAAGCCCGTTTTAAACGATGAACGAACTTTCAATAAATTGATAACAAGTTGCATTAATGGTGGTCGTCTATCGTTTGAACGGCTGCACTAGTACGATCGCGCTAGTATCTAGGCGCAATAATCATAGCGATAAAATTCCACTTCTAAATTCGGTACTAGGGGGTACACTGCGCATAGGCGAGCTAGTAGCTGTCAGCTGGAATCACCGCTCCAGTTAGGCCGCCATTTTCCTCCATATTTACGTATATTTTGCGTTTTGTCGAAGTTTATGATTACAATATATTACACAATGTATTTCTAATGGCGGCATTCACACTGTCCGTCATCGGACCGTCACCTCACGTCACGTTAAGTTTTCTCGAGAAGAATGTTTTGATGGAAAAGTCGTCTGCTAACATCGGAAGTTGACCTATTTTCGTCACGTTGTTTTCATATTACAGTCGACGTTTACACGGTTCACATGCAAATGTGTATTATTAAACTTTATTTTATTATTATACTTTGATTTAGTAGTAAATTGCAAATGTTTTACGGCAACTTAAATATTTTTCTTAATTGAATGTTCTCTTAAAAGTGAGGTCGCATATCTGAAACCGAAAAATAGTTTATGTTTTGCAATACTGTAACAGAAAATACTGAAGACAATTGTTTATTTGAATAAAATTGTAATTTGATGACGCAATTTTCTTTAACCAGCATTTTAAAGGAAAAAGTCAGTCCAAATGGAGGACAAAATTCAGTTGTGCACAACGTTATTAAGAATGCCAGAGGGCAAATCGTAGTAGATAAAGTAAACAAGCTCTATTTATGCTCTTATAAATATTGTTTCATGTGTTCATATGTTTATTTTTCGTTTGAAAATATGTGATGTTTTGAAATGTTGTTTCACTTCCCAACACTTTACCACACTAAGTTGATCAAACACATACATTGCAAAGTTTCTTTGATCGTCAATAACATTGTTTCCTCGATTTCAGTGTTAAACTATGACTTCCTACATAACAGATCGCCAATCATAACCTCTTTCAACATCGGGTATTACTATCTGTTTACGTTTATCATCCAAACACGCCGCCACAAGATCTTGCATGAGTTTGTAGTTCAGGTTTAATATGCTAGGAGTGCTTCATCAGAATATTATCTATCTTGTTCACTTTCTTTCATCGTTTAAAAAGGCTTTACGGCAGAAATGCATGAACGGCGAATAGCAAACAGCTAGTACAAGGTGGTGCCATCAGATATCTGCTGACACGCACTGTTCCTGCAATCAGCAAAAATTCCCACAGCAGCATGGCATGCAGTGAAGGCAAGAAGTGCGAGCTGTAAGACAGGACATTATGGACGTCTCCTGGTAATACCTGTTTCTCCTATTCGCCTCGAACAATGAGGGTCGAGATTAACACGAGCTCCTCATATGCATGTGGACGTGAATATTAAGTCCACACGATTGCTGTCTCATCATTGAGACATGCAGTATTCTTCTTGCCGCAAGCAATGTTTGTTACCAGTGGACACACGTCCATTGTTCTTCACCTGTGGAGAAGCGACCGCACAAAGACGTCTTTCACTGGGAGTATGTATCCTCTGGAACTAGTGATCGACACATACAAACGTTGGCTGACGAATTGCTAGATTGCACAGTTCGCCACCTTACAAATAAATACCTTCGTTTGTCAGCACTGCCCACAATGAACAATGGCTGTAAGCCACGTCGATATATGTTCATTTCACTGGTGAGCTCGATGTAATCCAGAGGCAGGAACACGTGTGTTGACAAACTATTCGTGTGACGCAGATCTGTGATCAAGATGGTCACCTTAGAAGAACTGATGAAGATGGTCAACAGCCGACAGAAGACTAGACGAGCTGATGTTGTGGAACAAGAGGTTGGAAAGAGAGCTGTAACCCCTCTCCGTCCACCAAGAGACAGTTAACGAAATATCCGTGTGCAAGGCAGTGCTGCACCACCAACTTCCACTGGTACGACAAGCACAGGACGAGTTTGGTCAGGTTACTGCCCATTTGGCCACGCAACCCCATTATGTGGTTCAGTCAAATGGAAGCGGTATTCCTTAGCATCATCACCACCTGCAACTTCGCCAAATTTGGACAAATAGTGAGCGAACTGGACCAAGATTATGAGGCAGAACTTTGAGACATTATCACTGTTCCACCGATGCTGTCATCGTCACTAGCTCAACGAGTGCTACAGCTAGTACAAGAGCAATGTAGGGACAGAAGGCCATCGCAGTTCCTTCACCATCTTTGGACTCTGGAGCAATCAGATGTGGTTCCAACACACTTTTGCGATGATCTGGATGTCATCGCCTTACATACGGAAATGCAGTTGGACACCATTGTGGACTTGGACAATTGTGTATATGACGCGTTTGTAATGGTGCCCCATACCACTGCTGTGGCATCCCATGATGCCGTAGCACAGCTGGCAATTTTGACTTCACTGCAACATGCACGCCCAGCAGCCAACGGCACAGTCAACACTGACCTCCACCACCCAGTACAGAACCTGGCCGCCCAGGAGGCAGCACTAAGCATGCAAGTCGATCGCTTAGTGCACTTGCAGCCAGATGGCAGTAGGCATTGCAGCAACAGCAAATTCCACACCCGACGTCACACAGCACCCACACCAGGACCCAGGTGACGTTAGAGCGGCCACTGACTTGCGTGTGTTATTAACATTCACGCTTCGGCAAGGACGCGAAGAAGTGGTATGCCCCCTGCTCACATCCAAACGCCAGTTCAAAGCGGACCTAGATTTCGCCAGATACAGAATTATTCCTAGGTGTCTCTTCATAGCAGAGAAGGTTACAGGCACAAGTTACCTCATGAACACTAGTTCACACTTGTTGATTTTTCCCAGGTCCTTGCTATGTGACAAAAAGAAGGCCAAAGCTGTGTGCCTCACAGTGGCTAATAATTCGTCCATAAAAATGTATGGTACCTACCACTGGGATGTGGACATTGGACTGCATCACACACGAGCCAATCTTAGTTGCAGAATTTTTAGCACATAAGCTGCTCTGACATTGTCCATTGTCAAATCTGTCATGAGCGACAAGCTGTTTATGGACATACTGGAAAATTCCCCAAGTTAAGTTGCTCATGTGGAGCACCTGTTGAGGTCAAACATTCCACCCTTCATCACATTATCACTACCCCTGGACCTCCTGACTCATGCCACCCAAGTCATCTCACCCCTGGCCAGCTTGCAGCCGCAAATGCCAATTTCAAGCCAATGTTGTGCTAAAACATTGTCTACCCATCATGCAGCCTATGGTCGCCACCTTGCATTTAATGCCAGAAAATGACAATTCATGTCGCCCATGCAGTAACTACCACACACTCAATATGAGGAAAGTGCAAGATAGATACCCAGTGCTATATCTACAGGACTTCAATCACTCCTTGATAGACACAACTGTCTTCAGCAAGGTGGACTGCATGAAGGCATACATGCAGATTTCTGTGGCGCTCGAGGACATCAATAAACTGTCCATAACCACCTTGTTCAGCCCTCGTCAAGAGTATGTTTATGACATTCAGTCAGCAAACGTTGTCCAAGCTTGGCAGCGGTTCCTGGATGACTTACTGCCGGGCCTGCAAAGCTGTTTCGCCTACCTGGATGACATCCTTGTGTTCTCAAACACGCCCAAACTCCACCGCTTCCAGTGGCTCAGCGAGGCAACCCATTGATGTGTGTGATTGGGGTTGGTGAAACTGAATTCTTAGGGCATATGGTCACCTCTAATGGATCCACAATCTGCCGGACAAAGTGCAAACAGTTTTGAATATGCCACACCCAGAGACACACAAGGGCTTATGACCTTACCTCGGCATGGTGAAGTTTTACCAACGACATTTTAGGAAGGCTGCCATAGTGCTTGAACTCCTCACTGCTTCACAAAATAGAGTGCTCCCACCACATGGAATGACGACATGGAATGCAGCTTTGCGCACTTTAAATGGTGCCTCACTGAAGCAGCACTGCTCGTTCACCCAGTTCACGACGCCAAGGTAGCCATCATGGTGGATGCCAGTCAAACAACCATAGGTGCAGCACAGCAACAACGCATTGACAGCAGCTGGAAGTTACTCGGGTTCCTCTCAAAGAAACTCTCAGCATCACGATGTTCCTGGAGCACTTATGACTGCGAGCTGCTCAATGTGTAGCAAGCAGTGAAGTATTTTCGGTCATAACTAGAAGATCGACCATTTGCAATATTCACTGACCACAAAAAAATGTTTAAATGTTTGTATAGTCTATGGGACTTAACTACGGGGTCATCAGTCCCTAAACTAACAAACTACTTATGAACTACTTACGAACTAGGACGGCACAAATATCCATGCCCGAGGGGGGATTCGAACCCCTGAGCGTAGTGGCCGTGCAGACCGTGACTGGACCGCCTTAGTCCCCTCGGCCACCGCGGCCGGCAAATGTTTAAATGTTTGTATAGTCTATGGGACTTAACTACGGGATCATCAGTCCCTAAACTTACAAACTATTTATGAACTACTTAAGAACTAGGACGGCACAAATATCCAAGCCCGAAGGGGGATTCGAACCCCCGACCATAGTGGCCGTGCAGACCGTGACTGAAATGCCTCAGTCCCCGCGGCAACCGCGGCCGGCTCACTGACCACAAACCCATAACATATGCATTAAGGACCAACAACACAAACTATTGTTTTCACCAGCTACAGCAGTTGGAATAGATGTTGCAGTTAATGACTGGCATCTCCCATATCACAGGGATGGACAATGTTGTGGAATCCTTGTCTCGTGACTGCTTCACTCTCTCCTTGCCAGTGGGTTGAAGAGGTTGCACAAGCCAAAGAGAGCGATGATGGACTATGCATGTTTCAAGCAGACAACACCAGCAGCCTGGAACTGGTACCGATTCCCGGCTTCTCCTGGAAGATTTGGCATGACATCTCAAGGAGAACGTAGAAGATGAAAGTGCTAGCTATGAATTAAAATTTGTGATGCGGTCGGGAATCGAACCCGGACCTCCATGCTTACTAGGCAGACGTCTTACCATTAGACCAACACACCACTAACGATGAAATACCCAATACCACATAGGCAATACCCAATGTGCGACTTCTTTCAACTAACATTTGAAATTCTGGGAGAATACCATTGCATGGGGGGAGGTGGTCCTCATTTCGTTTTCCCATCCCCGGCCTGTGACAGAGTATATGTTAGTGGAAAAAATACCACTTCCCTTTAGGACCTTAGAGTACAGATATCTATACTCTAAGTTTACGACCAGAGACTATACACAGCACAGGCGCGGTTCGTTTAAGCAGCTGCCAGCGAGATAGTGGCACATACGCAGAGCAAAAATTAAGTTCAAGCAGCGCCTCCATCTGTTTCTGGCAACGAGCTTGAATTTCATAGGTTCGCGATGTTTGAGGCAAATTGAACTGGCGTCTGCCATGTTATTTGGGGTATCAGCTGACAGTTGGTATGCCACACCCATTAGACAATTTTACTTATTTACACAGTTTTACATTCTAAATGAAGATTGACTATTGAGTAGAGATGAGCATGACATTCTGATGGTGTGTCCAGACTTTATCAAAGCTGCGAATTGATGAGCCAGACAGTGTATTTTCTTAAAATGCGGTAATGAAATATCACGAATCTGTTAGTAATACACTTCCAGTTCGAAGTATAACAGCTGAGGTTTGATCCAACAAAGAAAGTGCCACTTTGAAAATATTTGTGTTAATTATAATGCAAGTTCATAGTCTAAAAGTGCTGCGAAACTTATACAGTGAACAGTAATTGTTATGACAAACAATCATGATCACTTGCATCTGTTGTTAATGTGTTGTAACAACTGCTTTCATAGAGTCTAAGACACATTTATCTGGTGCTTATTAAACATATTAAGTTCACATACTCGTAAAATTGCTGTTAAAGGTTTTGTTTGTGAAGTTTGGTTGAGTACAAAAACGAAAGTAACAACAGAATACTGCAATTATAAATGCGCCTAGGTCAGCTGCCACAGAGCATTCTACACCAAAATAACATATCGTTAATGACTTACATTGTTGCCACGCTGATATACGTAAATATTTGCTGCACAGAACACAGACATTTAACAAGTGAAAACTTCCGGCTGTTACTATTGCTTCCGCACTTTGCATAATATGTTAACCATGCTTGATCAAGTGTTGTCAACAACAAATGAAAATATTTTTAAAGTAGGTGTAGACACTCAAAAGTGTTTATTATTCAACAGATATGACACTCTTTCATCAACTGCAGCAGCAACAGAAGGAGAAACACACAGACGCTAGGCAGAAAGCTGAGCCATTTTTATGGAGTTTACTTCAAGGGAATTGCAAGATAGGTCATCTGAAGCTTCACTCTTGGGGAAGTTATGTATCATTAGCCAGGAGTTTTGTTTGTGTATAGGCAGACAGAGACCAAAAGAGACAAAACAACTGGTGTGCTTTCGCGAAATATTTGTCGTTTTAAAAACTCGATTTGTGTATTTAAATGCTGAACACACTTTAGATATATTGCAGAAGCAAAAATTGTACAGAAAATATACACTAAATACAGTACTTCACTTTCGACAACAACATACGATGGACAGACTCCTGTCAAGTGTACTGACCACCGTCAATATGGCGGCCGAGTTTACACAGGTTGCTGCAAAGAGCGCTGTAACTCGTGTGTCAGCCACTCTATGAAATTCTAGCTCGTTGGTTTCTGGCTACTTGCCAAGTGACTGTTTGCTGTTTAAGCAATAACCGCAAGCTACCAGATTCTACTGGGAAAAATCTTTCTGGTGCGCTCAAGCTGCTAGGTTCGCACATGAGCATAACTGTCCCAGTTGTAGTGGGAGGGCGCTCCATGTGATCCATGTTTATGGTTCGTGATGGTTTCATTTGTTTGTCTTCGTCTACAAGTGTCTTGTGATATGAAAGCAAAATGTATTTCTGTGACTTAAAACTATTAGGTGAATTTATTCAGAAAATCTCTGAAGGCTAATACAATATGATAATATTTCAGTTTTTTATTTTATTTCCATGTTATTAGCAGAGACCGAGCATTGAGTTGATGAACATGTAATTCACACCTGACAGGTCATTTTATATAGTTTGTTGTTGTTATGGTCTTCAGTCCGGAGACTGGTTTGATGCAGCTCTCCACCCTACTCTATCCTGAGCAAGCCTTTTCATCTCCTCATAAGAACGGCAACCCATATCCACTTGAATCTGCTTACTATACGCGTCTCTTGGCCTCCCTCTGCGATTTTTACCCCACACACTTACCTCCAATGCTAAATTTACGATTCCTCGATGTCTAAGAATGTGTCCTACCAAGCGTTCCCTTCTTTTAGTTAGGGTATGCCAAAAATTCCTTTTCTCACCAATTCTGTTCAGTACCTCTTCATTAGTTATGCGATCTACCCACCTAATCTTCAGCATTCTTCTGTAGCACCACATTTCAAAAGCCTCTATTCTCTTCCTGTCCGCACTGTTTATCGTCCATGTCTCACTCCCATACAAGGCAACACTCCACACAAATGCCTTCAGAAAAGACTTCCTTACACTTAAATTAATATTCAATGTTGGCAAATTTCTCTTTTTCAAAAATGCTTTTCTTCCCATTGCCATTCTGCATTTTATATCCTCTGTACTGCGACCATCGCATGTTATTTTACTACCTAAGTAACAAAACTCATCTACCACCTTCATTGTTTCGTTACCTAATCTAATTCCTTCAGCATTGCCTGATTTTCTAAGACCGCATTCCATTATTTTTGTTTTGCTCTTGTTAATGTTCATTTTGTACGCTCTCTTCAACACACTGTCCATTCCATTCAACTGCTCTTCCAGGTCCTTTGCTGTCTCTGACAGAATTACAATGTCATCAGCAAAACGCAATGTTTTTATTTCTTCCCCCTGAACTTTAATCCCTATTCCAAAATTTTCCTTGCTTTCCTTCATCGCCTGCTCAATGTACAAATTGAATAACATCGGAGAAAGGCTACAACCCTGTCTTACTCCCTTCCCAACTGATGCTTCCCTTTCATACCCTTCGAGTCTAATAACTGCGGTCTGGCTTTTGTAGAGGTTGTAGATAACTCTCCTTTCCCTGTATTGTACCCCTGCTGACTTCAGAATTTGAAAGAGTGTAGTCCAGTCAACATTGTCAAACGCTTTCTCCAAATCTACAAAGGCTAAAAATGTAGATTTGCCTTTCCTTAATCTATCTTCTAAGATAAGACGTAAAGTGAGTATTGCCTCCCAGGTTCCTACGTTCCTCCTGAATCCAAACTGATCTTCCCCGAGGTCAGCTTCTACCAGTTTTTCCATTCTCCTGTAGATAATTCGTGTTAAAATTTTGAAACCATGACTTATCAAACTGATGGTTCTGTAATTTTCACACCTGTCTGCACCTGATTTCTTTGGAATGGGGATTATTACATTTTTCTTGAAGTCTGAGGGCATTTCGCCTGTCTCATATATCCTACACACCAGTTCAAATAGTCTTGTCATGGCTGGCTCTCCCAGAGACTTTAGTAGCTCTGAGGGTATATCATCTACTCCTGGGGCCTTGTTCCTGCCTAGGTCTTTCAAGGCTCTGTCAAATTCATCTCTCAGTATAGTATCTCCTATTTCATCTTGATCTACTTCCTCTTCCCTTCCTACAACATCGTCTGTAAGTTCATTTCCTTTGTAGAGCTGCTCTATGTACTCTTTCCACCTTTCAGCTTTCCCTTCTTTGCTGAGAACTGGTTTCCCATCTGAGTCCTTGATATTCGTAGAATTGCTTTTCTTGTTCCCAAATGTCTCTTTGATTTTCCTGTAGGCGGTATCTACTTTTCCCCTTCTTATACATTCTTCTACAGATTTGCATTTGGCTTCTAGCCACTCCTGCTTAGCCATTTTGCACTTCCTATCAATCTCATTTCTTAGTCGTCTGTACTCCATTTTGCCTGTTTCATTTACTGCATTTTTATATTTTCTCCTTTCATCAATTAAATTTAGTATTTCCTGTGTTATCCAAGGATTTTTTGCAGGTCTTGCCTTTCTACCTATTTTGTCCTCTGCTGCCTTCACTATTTCATCTATCAATGCTACCCATTCCTCTTCTACTGTTTTATTTCCCCCTGTTTCTGTCAATTGTTGCCTAAATCTCCCTCTGAAATTCACCAGAACTTCACGTTCCTTCAATTTATCTAGGTCCCATCTCCTTATTTTCCTACCTTTCTGCAGTTTTTTCAGTTTCAGCCTACAGTTCATGACTAACAAGTTATGGTCAGAGAGTATATCTGCCCCTGGGTATGTCTTGCAGTTTATAACCTGATTCCGGAATCTATATTTTACCATTATAAAATCTATCTGATACCTTCCAGTGTCTCCTGGTCTCTTCCACGTATACAACCTTCTTTTGTGATTCTTGAACCAGGTGTTTGTTATAATTAAATTATGTTCCGTGCAAAAGTCTACCAGGCGACTTCCTCTTTCATTCCTTCTACCCAGTCCATATTCACCTACTATTTTTCCTTCTCTTCCTTTTCCTACTACCGAATTCCAGTCTCCCATCACAATTAAGTTTTCCTCTCCCTTAACGGTCTGAATAATTTCCTTTAGCTCCTCATATATTTCTTCTATATCCTCATCATCGGCAGAGCTAGTTGGCATATAAACCTGTACTACTGTTGTCGGTGTTGGCTTCGTATCTATCTTGACAATGATAATGCAATCATTGTGCTGCTCATAGTAGTTTACTCACATTCCTATTTTCTTATTCATTATCAGTCCTACTCCTGTGATACCCCCAACTGATTTTGTATTTATAATCCTGTACTCACCTGACCAGAAATCCTGTTCATCCTGCCACCGAACTTCACTAATCCCCACTATATCCAACTTCAACCTATCTATTTCTCTTTTTAAAGTTTCTAATTTTCCTACTCGATTAAGGGATCTAACATTCCACGCTCCGATCCGTAGAATGCCAGTATTGTCTTTCCTGATGACAACATCCTCCTGAGTAGTCCCTGCCCGGAGATCCGAATGGGGGACTATTTTACCTCCGGAATATTTTACCCGAGAGGATGCCATCATCATATTTTCATACAGTAGAGCTGCATGTCCTCGGGAAAAGAAACGGCTGTAGTTTCCCCTTGCTTTCAGCCGTTCGCAGTAACCGTGTGGCAAAGCCACATTAGCTGATGTTACAAGACCAGCTCAGTCAATCATCCAGACTGTTGCCCCTGTAACTACTGAAAAGGCTGCTGCCCCTCTTCAGGAACCACATGTTTGTCAGGCCTCTCCACAGATACCCCACCGTTGTGGTTGCACCTACGGTACGGCTATCTGCATCGTTGAGGCACGCAAGCCACCCCACCTCGGCAATGTCTGTGGTTCATGGGGGCAGTTTATATAGTTAAGCTGTTAAAAAAATTGTGTGGTGTACATGAGTTCCGTGGACTTAAACTATACTAAAGATTTCATTCAGTGAATGAAATTGACATGCTATTTTAAAAATATATATTTTATACAATAAGCACAAAGTGGAAATGTCTTATTGTTTTAATATTGTTATTTGGACACACTACTCATTATCGAGTGTTCATTCAAGATCAAGAATTATTCAATTTGAAGAACATTAATAAACTGTTCTTTGCCACAGAGGTGTAAATTTATTTGAAAGAAACAATATTCGACTGTTGCCTTGTTTAAATTGTTCCCTGTGATTTAAAAAGCTCGTGTTTTATCTTGTAATGCATATAGTGTTAACAGATTTCATATTCTGCTATAATAAAGAACTAAACATGAGGTTATACACAAAGGAAATTGGTATTCTGAAAACCACAAAGAAAACCTTGAAAGACGACCGTCTGTCGTCTTCCATATATTTTTTGTATAGTTCTGTAAAGTTATAATTTGTTTAAGGTTGCTAGATTATCATTTTGTTAAAACTTGAACCCCACTCTTTTTAAGGCTTGAGGAATAGCATTTTTATTTCATGTGTTAAAATATTAGTTAATATTGCTAGGTTTTTCTTATTTTGTTATGTTACTCATTTATGATTATATTAATTAATAATGTGGCATAAATGAGGCTTCTCCGCTTTGCCACTGTCCCTGTGAGAATGTGCAGTTGTTTTACTTTCAAGTGTGTGCGAGAATCTATGGCTGTTTGAATGTGGGAAGTGACCATGGAGTGACAGCTCGCTTTGCATCATTCTCTTTGGCTCAGAGTCTGTAGCTGCTGAGACTATCAAAGAGGTTTCTACAACCTTTGGTTACAGTCTAGTTAGCGAGTCTTCCCTCAGCGCGAGTCTCGCTGTCTGTCCCCAACACCGCTGTTTCTTGGATTTTCCAGCTTCTGGTTGCGCGTTCGGTGGCTGCCTGGTCTGATTCATTCTGACCTGGTCGTCTGGTGAGATAAGGTTGGTTCTGCTCTTGTTTTTGGAGATGGTAGTGTTTCATTGACTAGCATGTTCAACTTAGATTCGTGAACGTAGAATCATTTTTTGCACATTTTCTCTGATTGTGTGCAGAAATGTGTCCTCGTATTTCAATTCCGTGATTTCCAATAGATAAATGCGGTGTGTGTTATTCTAGTTGCAGTTTGATAACGGCCTGATATGTTAAAACCTTTTGTGAGCATGTGGCGGTGTATGAACTCTGTGTAAATACTTTCTAGCTTTGTGGTGCCCGAATTCTATTAGGTGAAATGTTCATTTTTGTACAGTGCATGTCAAAATCTTCTCATCGTTTTCTTCCGTGAGTGATTATGTTCCACGTGTTTGGTTCATAGAACAAAGCCTTCAGCTTCCATTCTTGTTTGTTCAATGCCCATCAGGCAAGTATCTATGCGGGTATCCCTCTGATTTCGTGATCTTCTCTCCCAACTAATTTAATTTTGCTGCTTCTTCTCTGACTTGTAGTACGTACTCTATCTTTGTCAGTAATTCTCTCTGAGCCTCGTACAACCTCCTTCAATAACTTCCTTATGTAATTCTAAACATTTCCATGGGTTGCATGGTGTAATTCTTAATTTTATTTTTTCAGGCTTTGTAATTTGTTTCACTTTTACGAGTTTCTCGAGACTGGACTTCATCCATCTCTGTAATCACCCCTATCGCGTGTAGCTATATGTCATTCGCTTCCTTACATAATTCTAAGCATTTCTATGGGTTACATGCAGTAGTTAATTTTCTTTATTTTCCGGAAACTGAATTTATTAAACTTTATCGGTTTTCGGAACCACTTGGGTCCGAGTACCGACTTCCGGCGTTTGCAGCTAGTCACCTGAATTCACGCCACTTCTCATATAAAAAACAGTACCTAGAACGATTTATAACAGACTGCAGCTTAAGAATCCACCGTGATTTTGTATAATGAATCCGATTTTCAATCACTTCATCTTCAGTGGAGTGTGTTCATGCAACATAGCCATGTGTCGCCATTAGCGTGTTTGCTCGTGGTCCAATACAGATGTAATTTAACTTGGCTATTCACACGCACCATCTCAAAACAGGCACGACAGACCAGAGCCAGCTTCAAGGTGTTGTATATTGTGTTTTGCCTGCTTCCACCTCGTCTCAGCACGCTGATTTTGGTTAGTTTCGCTGTGAGATTGCGTGTGTGTGAGTGAATGGGTGTTGTTTGTGAATCCTTCCCCCCCAGTAGCGTTAAATCCTGTATAATTTAGGCTGGGCACCTTCCGCATTAATCCATGTAAGAGATGCATTTTTATTGTATTAACTAAATTAGTTCCCCATTTTAATTGTTTTCTATCTGAAGAAACAAGTTCAGCTTAATCTGCAAGTTGCTTATAAATTGTAGTTTTAGAGCACCTACACTCTTTTATTTAATATTGTTCTTCACATGTGCTGAGAACTAGCTGAGATGCAATTTTTGATGTCTAAATTCCTTTGCGCCATAAATGTTTTCATAGCCGCCTTTCTAAGATAACTTTAATTGTGGTGGCTTGCTTATTAATGTCTGTGTGTAATAATGTGTGCGCTGCCATGTATATTGACTACTGTAGTATTAACTTCTTGTTATTGAAGTAATTTGAAACAAGAGTCAGTTTTCAGTTGGGCCAGGGAACAAAGGTTTATACCAGGGAGTAACCAGTAGTTCACATGGACCTCATTTACTAATTTCAGTGATAAAACAATGCCCTTGTTACGTACAGTAGTCGACTTCTATCTGGCTTACGGCCAAGGGCGTACCCAGGATCTGTGCTTGGGGGGGGGGGGGGGGCAGGCCATATTATCTTAGACGAACAGGGAGCAGGATCAACATGCAGATTAATACGTCATTTAAAATTAGGTGTATGTATACATATGTGCTTGTAAGTTCCACATCTCCTCCTAAACTACTGGACAGATTTCAGCTAAATTTCGTACACATATTCCTTATTATCTGACAACGATCGCTGTCGAGGGACACATATTTCAGGATATATGACGTCATAAACAATGATAGTTGCAGAAAACTGGCGGCGTGAATGATGGGACTTACCCGTCCACCATTAGAGAATAACAGCAGCCGGCTGCGGTGGCCGTCCTAGTTCGTAAGTAGTTCATAAGTAGTTTGTAAGTTTAGGGACTGATGACCCCATAGTTAAGTCCCATAAACTATACAAACATTTGAATAACAGCAATTAGCAATTTCCAACAAACTTGACATATAATTTCAAACCTTTACCAATATTTTTCCCGCTGAGAACCCCAGAAAATTGTGAAAGGAATAATGTTTATTGCTTATTAGTTTTCCGTCGTTCATGCTATAAAACTACGGCATTTGGCATGACGTTACAATTTATTACTACTACACTACTAATTATATTCGCAAGTTATTTTACTGACAGTTTGCACATATTTCAACTGAATATAACTCAAAATTACTTAGCAGTACGACACATAGTTCATGAGATATGACGTCATAAACAATAAGGTTCATGAAAAACCATCTCATCATGCACGAGGTTTCAATTTGTTATGCCTTTACTACTGACCCTTTTCGCAACATGTTTGCAGACAGTATGCGCATATATCACTCACTGTATCTAGGAAATATCATGGTATGACTCATAGTTCAGGAGATACCACTCCAAAAAACAAAGAACTGCATGAAAATCAGCCCCATCTCACAGGAGGTTGTAATTCATTACATCTTTAATATCAGCTCCATTTGCAACACATTTTGCAGGCAGTTTACGAATATTACAATGAACCTGGAAAATTATATTACTGAAAGTTATATTACATAGTTCAGGAGATATGATAGCATAAGGATTGTCCTGCAGGAAACCGAAACTGAAATGGACAGGGAGTAGGGTACAAGGTGATGGGCAGAGGGGAAAGAAGGAGATGGAGTAATATAAGAAAGGAATAGATACACGCCCGAGCAACGCCGGGAACTAACGCTAGTTTCTTAATAAAGAAAACAGGAATAAGTGCAAACTCCTTTTAATAAACATCTTAAATACAAGAATTCACTTCAATAAAAAATACAACTTTTTTAACTGAGTAATAATCTCCTGGGATTCACTGCAAATTTGTCAATTACTTTCTTTACAAAGATCTCACAGTTTTCATTTACGTAATTTCTGTGCACGCTCATCAGGCACAACCCAGTAAGCCTTTCCTCTCCCATAGTGCTCCTAAGCCAGGTCTTCACTCTTCGAAGTGTACTGAAGGAACGTTCCACAGTCGCCGTTGTACATGGAATAGTGCTCAGTATTGTTAGTGCCTTCCTCATGCCAGGGAAAAAAATATTGGTCTCGCTAAACAGGTCAACGACTTCTATGTCCCTTAATTTTGCTTCAGGTAGATTCTTTTTCCTCCATAAATTGTACCATAGGTCCAGTTCTCCGTCAATTCCATCCAGACCATAGAATTTTTTAAACAATTCTGCATTTGTGTGGAAGTCTGTTGTACTGGTTTTTGCCATGTTCAATGGATGTAGCTTATTTAAAGCAAAAGCAGGAGTATTTTCTGGTGAAAATCGAACATTTAACGATGACATGAGGGAGTCAATGTATGGAATTACTAATGAACGTCGCCAGTGTTCGCTGTCATTTTCTGATGGCGGATTGCATCTGAATTTTTGCTTACAAGCAAAACGGGGAACAGTAATTTCGATTTCCAGTTCTTCTGCAGTAGCTTTTGCCTTTCCAAGTAATTCGCTAGTTACTCTATCTGCTTCTTTTCTGTCATTATTGAGAACATCAAGGATTTCTGTGATGTGTTGCCTCACTGTGATCATATCTATAGACTTAGATTGCAGGACATTAGCTACTGGCTCCAAAAGTACCGAGTATTTGGCTATTGTTAGTGTACCTAAAATGAACACTGGTTTTGTAATGGCTGAATGAAGTTGATATGCAGATTTTCTTGTTGCATAATTTCCCTCTGTGGACAACTTCTCTAGAGCTCTCACAATGTCTGTGAAATGCTGAGAAAATAATCTGATCGATTTATATTTTTCAGACCATCTCGTCTCACACATTCTCGATAAATTTGGTGCGTATTTTCGACGTGTAGTGGATTCCCTAAAAAAGTTGATTGTGTCTTTTACAGTGGCAACAGTATTTCTAATTTCTGGTACTGCATTTGCATCATTCACCACAAGGTTGAGTTTGTGGCTTGAGCAATGAACGTATGATGCACGGTAGTATTTCTTTCTTAAAATGGCTTGTACTCCGTTCTCTCTGCCTGCCATTGTAGAACAGCCATCAAAGTCAAATCCCACAGAGTTTTCTGTTGGAAGATTATAACTTGTCAACAAATTGTCAATTGCTTCGGCGATTGAAGAGGCATTTTGTGACTTCAGTTCAACAAAACCTACAAATTCTTCACAGATTTTCTCTTTGCTTTTGTCGTAGAACCACAAGCCTATTGATAGCTGTTCCTTCCCAGCTATGTCTGCTGTTTCATCAGCCAAGACTGCGTAAAACATTGCCTTTTTAACGTCAGCTGCTATATTCTCCCTAATTGTATCGCCACACAAATTTATCAGTTCATTTTGTATTTTCGGCGATGTGTAAACGGCATTGTGGCGACATTTTTCCAAATGATTCCTTAACTTGTCGTCGCCAGAATCGATTCTTAATTTTAGTAAATGTAATAAAACTCCTCCATCTGCTTGTTTCCCTCTAAGTGGCATATCATGTGTGCCGCAAAAAATTATACAAGAAAGAATCGATGACAATATTTCCCTGTTTTCATTGATCACTTTTTGATGCACATTATGCAGTTGGACGTCCACTGGTACATTTTCAAGAAACGTTTTTGCTGCAGCTGACGCTGTTAAGTGAAGTAAAGTTTTAGCATGTTTCCGACAGTCTTCATGCATATTCTTGAATTTTGTGAATGGCCTGATGATAAAGGATCCCAAAATTCCTCTAACAGTGCCAGTGACAGGAGGGAACAAAACACAGTGCTTGCATAGGGCACCCTTTAGTAGTCTGGAGTATACTAGCCATGGTGCATACTGGTCTAGCCAAGCATGATTAAATTTTCTTTGCAAATGCCTTGCATCACTTTCAAAATCGTAATCCCTTGTCGGAACCCAAAGATTTAGTAAGAGCTCCTTCTTTTCCACTGATAGCTGCGTAGTTAGTCCCATATAACGACACAGATCATTTTCGTTGCAGTCACTTTTAATTACATAACCCGAATCATCTTTGGACCCACAAACTAACTGGGGTGTTGTGTGGAAATCAGGAACAGGGACTGCTGCAGTTACAGGTGCTGCTGTTGAAGTTGACTGTTGCGATTGTGACACTTCATTTTTCTTTTCATCTTCATCACTTCCGCTACTACTGTTTCGACTCCTTTTCCTTCCTTGAGCAGTAGACCCTACAAAATAGATATGTATATGCATTTTATTTTCCTCTTATTTAGCTACAGAAAGAAAATAAAGATAAACAGACGACAGTAGATAAACACTGAGTTCTACACGGATCTACATCTACATATATACTCCACAATCCACTGTAAGGTGCGTGGCGGAGGGTACACTGTACCACTACTTGGCATTTCCTTTCCTATTCCACTCCCAAATAGAATGAGGGAAAAATGAATGCCTATATGCCTCAGTACGACCCCTAATTTCTCTTATCTAGTCTTTGTGATCCTTACGCAAAATGTAAGTAGGCGGCAGCAAGATCGTTCTGCAGTCAGCTTCAAATTCCGGCCCTCTAAATTTCCTCAACAGAATTTCTCGAATAGAACGTAGTATTTCCTCCAACGATTCCCATTTGAGTTCCCGGAGCAATTCTGTGACACTCGCGCATTGGTCGAACCTACCAGTATCGAACCTAGCTGTTCGCCTCTGAACTGCTTCCATGTCTTCCTTTAAACCGATCTGCTGCGGGACCCAAACACTTGAGCAATACTCAAGACGTGGTCGTACAAGTGTTTTATATGCGGTCTCCTTTACATATGAAGTACATCTTTCCAAAATTATCCCAATAAACCAAAGTTGGCTGTCCGACTTGCTCACAACAGTCCTTACATGTTCGTTCCATTTCATATCGCTTTGCAATGTTTCGCCTAGATATTTGAACGACGCGACTGTATGAAGAAGCTCACTACCAATGCTGATTCAAACATTATGGGATTGGTTTTCCTACTCATGTGCATCACCTTACATTTTTCTACATTTAGAGCTAGCTGCCATTCATCACACCAACTAGAAATTTTGTCTAAGTCATCCTGTATCCTATTACAATTAATGGCAACACCCTCCCATACACCACAGCATCATCAGCAAACAGCCGCAAATTACAACTTACTCTGTCCATCAGATCATTTATATAGATATAAAATAATATCGGTCCTATCACACTTCCCTGGGGCACGTGTTGTGCACCCCCTGTTGCGCATATATATATATATATATATATATATATATATATATATATATATATATATATATATACATATGGAAATATATATATATATATATGGAAATATATATATATATATGGAAATATAAAATATCAGAATCTCGCTTGTCAACGTGATTCTATTTTCCTCCACATAAGTCTTAATATTTGAAATATCTTAATAAAATAATTCTGATCATAGATCACAAGGTTTTATTAATAAATAATTTGGGCCCTGGTCGCCTATACATAGCAACGAGATGCTAACAAGAAAATTTTTCCTAATGATAATGACTTCTACAGAAAATATCACATCTGAAGTAATATATATATATCACAGAAGATTCGCCTTTTATAGTTTGCAGTCATTAAATGAGGATCAGTACACAGTTAAGGCAAAGAATGGTTCACAATATTAAATGAGTTCATAATAGTTTCACATTTATACTTTTAAAATAACTAAAATGGCTAATATTTTAGTATTACTTATCCATATATTTACTGTGTTTCATGTTTCCAATCGTATGTTCTTCTACACAGTTTCTCCAGTCTCAGCTGTTATTTTTGTACACACAAACAAAAATAATGTTTGTAAACTACCCTGAGATGGTGTTGAGATTTTGTGTATCACCTTTGTCCTGATACCAACTTTTGAAAAAAATAAATAATATTGTTCCACACCTTCTAGTACTGGCAAACTATCGATTTCATCACAAAATGAAAAATATTTTATATATAGAAACTGAATTAAGAACAGTGGTGAATATTTCTTTCGTCGAGTATTGCTTGACCACTTATTGAAAAAAAAAAAAAAATAAATAAATAAATAAATAAAAATAAGATTACACTGTAGTAAAGTATTCTCTTCTTGGATATTGGTGCATTTAAGTTTTCGAGTGACTTATGGACCTAGTTGTAACACCCACGAGCTATCTTTTGAATTATTCAAAATAAAGTAAAGTAAAGTAAACCCTACGGCACCACCACCACTTTGATTCTTAACCACAAATTGTGATAAATGATTCAAAGCTCTGCCTCTTGAGGCGTGGGTGACTCGTCGAAACTAATTCACTACAAATAGTATTCCCCTTTTTGTCACTCAAAAACTGAGACGTCGAATACTCGATGTATTCCTTGTTAACATCACGTAATTCAAATTGACTTTAATTAGTGTATAGTCACACTCCAGTAAGTATTCAATGGCGCAATCAGTTTTTAATGACCTAGAAATCTTTGTATCAATAACGGTTTTTTTTTTTTTTTTTTTTTTTTTTTTTTACCGTTACGTTCTACCGTAGGAAAGTAAATTAGTTGTGATAAATAATTACCGATCCTAACTTTTAGCACACGAACATTTAGTTGCTGTTTATATGACTCCCTCAGGTTCATTAAACGATTCGACCAACTAAATCATTACAAATAAAACAGCTCCCATCAGGACTGCTCATTATTACATTTCCTTTCCCACTGGTCATGAACGAATTTGGTATCTCAGCAGTTACTTGATAAAGTCTACTTTATTTACATTAAACAAAATGTTTTTTTTTTTTTTTTTTTTTTTTTTTTTTGTGGTTTTAGGGCGCACAACTTCTATGGTCATTAGCGCCCAGCCAAGAACATAGATTCGCTATGATCTAAAAAAATTTAGACTGTCAGAACATCAACAATAGGCTAAAAACGAAAGATAAAAGACAATTAAAAGAGTTAAATATCCTTGGATAAGTTGGCCAAATTGATAAAACGCAAAACTCGAGCAGCTGCTCGTGTGTCATCAGCTAAGATTTCCTCCAGAGTAGACGGAAAGTGAAGGGCTACACGGAGATGATTAAAATTAACACAAGTCAGTAAAACATGTCGCACTGTCAGCAGTTCACCGCAGGAGCATAGCGGTGCAGGTTCGGCGGATAGCAAGTGACGGTGGCTGAAACGGCAATGACCGATCCGCAACCGAGCCAGGATGACCTCCTCCCGCCGAGAGGGGCGTGAGGATGTCCTCCAAGCGGTCGGGATCGGTTTGACAGTTCGCAATTTATTGTTGTGCAGTGAAAGCCACACACTGTGCCATTGCGACACGATACTCCGGCGAAGAGCCCGTTGAACATCGTCCGATGGGACGCAAAAGGTAGCCATGCGAGGCAAAAGAGCTGCTGCCTTGGCTGCTGTGTCGGCGGCCTCATTCCCGGGCACACCCACATGGCCAGGGACCCACAGGAAAGAAACGTGACAGCTGTCATCCGCCAGCAACTGGAGGGAGCGTTGGATCCGATACACGAGAGGATGGTTCGAGAAAGGGTCCTTAAGACTCTGCAGGGCACTAAGGGAGTCAGAACATATGGCATAGAAAGGGTGGCGGTGGCGGCAGGTATACAAAACGGCCTGGTGGAGGGCGAAAAGCTCAGCCGTGAAGTTTGAGCACCGGTCAGGGAGCTTGTATTGGAAACGGTTGTCCCCGACGACGAAGGCAGATCCGACACCGGCAGTGCTCTTGGAACCATCAGTGTAAATAAATACGGCATTATCGAACCGCGAACGGAGTTCGACAAGCCTCGAGCAGAATACCAAATCCGGAGTGCTCTCCTTGGGGAGCGAACTAAGTTCGAGGTGTGTGTGAACCTGGGCCTGATGCCACGGTGGCAATGGGCTTTCGCCCAACCGAAGGGTGGAAGGAAGGGTAAAATCGAGCCGTTGTAGCAGACGGCGAAACCGAACTCCCGGTGGAAGCAAGGCAATCGCAGACAACTGATATTGGCGATCGAGTGAGTCGTCAAAAAATAATCTGTAAGATGGATGGTTGGGCATCGACCGTAGGCGGCATGCGTACCGACACAAGAGTATGTCACGTCGATTGGTCAAGGGTAATACAGCAGCCTCGGCATACAGACTTTCAACAGGGCTGGTATAAAATGCACCGGTCGCCAGACGTAATCCACGATGGTGGATGGAGTTGAGACGGCGGAGAATCGACGGCCGTGCTGAAGAGTATACAAGGCTTCCATAGTCGAGCTTCGACTGAACAATGGCCTGGTAAAGGTGAAGCAGGACGGTACGATCCGCTCCCCATGACGTGCCACTGAGGACACGAAGAACGTTAAGGGATCGGGCACAACGGGCAGCCAGGTAGGACACGTGCGTGGACCAGCAAAGTTTCCGATCCAACATGAGTCCCAAGAATTTTGTAGTCTCCACGAAAGGGAGAGCAACCGGGCCGAGACGTAGAGAAGGTGGAAGAAATTCCTTGTATCTCCAGAAATTGATACACACAGTTTTCTCAGTGGAGAATCGGAAGCCGTTTGCGATGCTCCAGGAATACAGACGGTCAAGACAGCGTTGGAGAGAACGCTCCAAGAGACACGTCCGCTGGGCGCTACAATAAATTGCGAAATCGTCAACAAAAAGAGATCCGGAGACGTCGGCTGAAAGGCAGTCCACGATCGGATTGATTGCAATGGCAAAGAGCGCCACACTCAAGACGGAGCCCTGTGGTACCCCATTCTCCTGGCAAAAGGTATCTGACAAAACAGAGCCCACCCGCACCCGGAACTTGCGATCCGCCAAAAACGCTTGAATGAAAAGAGGAAGGCGGCCCCGAAGGCCCCATGTGTGCAATGTGCGGAGAATGCCCGCTCTCCAACAGGTATCGTATGCCTTCTCCAAGTCGAAGAACACGGCTACTGTTTGACGCTTCTTCAGAAAGTTGTTCATAATGAAGGTCGACAACGTAACGAGGTGATCAGCAGCAGAGCGGTGTCGACGAAAACCGCATTGGATATTAGTCAGGAGGCGGCGAGATTCGAGGAGCCAGACCAACCGAGCGTTAACCATGCGTTCCATCACCTTACAGACGCAGCTCGTCAGAGAAATAGGACGATAACTGGAAGGAAGGTGTTTGTCCTTCCCTGGTTTGGGGATGGGGACAACAATGGCTTCACGCCAACTTGTGGGAACATGACCTTCAGTCCATATGCGATTGTAGGTACTAAGAAGAAAGCACTTGCCCGCAGGAGAGAGGTTCTTCAGCATTTCAATGTGAATGGAATCGGGCCCGGGAGCAGAAGACTGGGACAGGGCGAGAGCACGATCTAGCTCCTGCATGGTGAAGGCGATGTTATAATTTTCCCGATTAAAAGAGCGGAAATAAGGCGGCCGTGCCTCCTCTACCTGTTTGCGAGGGAGAAAGGCAGGGTGGTAATGGGCAGAGCTCGAAACCTCCGCAAAGAAACGACCCAATGCGTTTGAAACATCAGCTGGGTCCACGAGGACCGCGTTCTCCACGGTCAGGCCAGGAATCGGGGAGTGGACCTTGATGCCGGACAAACGGCGTAGGCCACCCCAGACAACCGTGGAGGGAGTAAAACGGTTAAAAGAACTAGTAAAATCTGTCCAGCAAGCTTTCTTGCTGTCGTTTATGATACGACGGCACTGCGCTCTCATACGTTTGTAATTGATGCAATTCTCCAAAGTTGGGTGACGGCGGAAGGTGCGTAAAGCACGGCGCCGGGCTCGAAGCGCGTCGCGCCAGGCTGCAGTCCACCAAGGGACCTGGACACGACGTGGAGAAGAGGATGTACGAGGTATGGAACGTTCAGCAGCAGTGAGGATAACCTCTGTGAGGTATTCGACCTGACTGTCACAGTTGGGAAAATTCTGATTGTGAAAAACAGCCATGGAAGAATAAAGCCCCCAGTTGGCTTTAGAAATGTTCCAACTGGTGGGACGTGGAGATGGGGAATGATGTAGGAAGTGGATGATACAAGGGAAATGGTCGCTCGAGTACGTGTCAGAAAGTGCATACCACTCAAACCGACCGGCAAGCTGAGGAGTGCATATTGCGAGGTCTGTATGGGAATAAGTGTGTGTTGTGTCAGAAAGGAAGGTCGGTGCACCGGTGTTGAGGCAGACAAGATCGAGGTTTTGGAGAAGGTCCACCAAAAGGGAGCCTCTCGGACAAGGTGCCGGAGAGCCCCATAGGGGGTGGTGGGCATTAAAGTCGCCTACCAACACGAAAGGTGAAGGGAGCTGGTCAACAAGGTTTAGCACATCTGCCCTAGTAAGGGCAGATGACGATGGCGAATATATATTACAGAGGGAGAAGGTAAAGGTGGATAAGGTGATGCGGACGGCAACTGCCTGTAGGTGAGTGTGCAAGGAAATGGGATGGAAATAGACGTCGTCTCGAAGGAGCATCAGAACCCCTCCATGGGCTGGGACACCTTCCACGGGTGGCAGGTCGAACCGCACAGAGGTGTAGTGTGGAAAGTCTGCACGATCACGTGGACGCAACTTAGTTTCCTGGAGGCAGACTAGAAGCGGGCAGTGCAATCGAAGGAGTAGTTTTAACTCCTCCCGATTAGAACGAAAGCCGCGAATGTTCCATTGAAGGAGCGCCATGATAAAAATGAGAGAAGAAATAGCGAGCGGGGTCACCTCGACGGCCGCTGAGGACCGGATTTCGAGGGAGCACTGCTATCGCTGTCTGGGGGCAAAGGGTCATGTTCCATTGGTTCGCCCGACGCGCCTGCCACCTCCCTGATTTGATCAGGAGGGGCAGTTTCCACCGCCGGTAAAGGGCCGGGCGCCCGGCAAACGGAGCGTCCCGGTGAAACAGAAGACGGCCGAGGCCGGCAACTGTTGGACGGCGCGACAGATGGGTCACGCCTCGGCGGGGAAGGAGAGGAACTCTTTTTCTTGTCAGCTCTTCTGGAAGAGTGACGGCGGGAAGAGGCAGTTGACGGTTGGGAAGCCTGAGAATGCAGAAAATCCTCACGGACGGGTTCCTTTTTCAAGGTCCGGGCATCTTGTTTAGGTGCTCGCGGTTTACTAGAGTTTGACGAAGACTGTACCCTAGAAGCAGCAGGAGGAAGCGGGGACGTGGAACGGGCAATCTTCGGGCTGGCAGATCGCACAACTGTGTCAGCGAAAGTCAAGTCACATGTCTGGGTACTGGAATCCTTGGTAGGTCGAGTTGAGGTGAGTACCTTACTGTATGTACCCGCTGGGAGGACAGTGGGCTTTCGACTCGCCAACAACTTTCGAGCGGCAGATGTTGATACCTTCTCCGTAACCCGAATTTGCTGGATTACCTTCTCATCCTTGTATACAGGGCAGTCGCGAGAGGAAGCCGCATGGTCACCGTTGCAGTTTAGGCAGTGAGGGGACGGAGGTGGGCAATCCCCCTCATGGGCGTCCCTACCACAAGTGACACACTTTGCTGCATTTGGGCAATGTTCACGGGTATGGTTGTACCTGTGGCATTGAAAACAGCGCGTTGGGTTAGGCACATAAGGTCGGACGGAGATGACTTCATACCCTGCTTTGACCTTCGACGGGAGGTCAACTCTGTCGAACGTCAAAAACACAGTACGAGTCGGTGTCAATTGGTTATCGACCTTTTTCATCACCCTGTGGACGGCTGTCACACCCTGATCGGACATATAGGACCGGATGTCGTCATCAGACAACCCATCAAGGGATCTCGTGAAGACTACCCCCCGTGACGAGTTGAGTGTGCGGTGCGCTTCGACCTTAACTGGAAAAGTGTGCAACAACGTAGTACGTATCAGTTTTTGGGCTTGGAAGGCACTTTCCACTTCCAGCAACAATGTGCCATTGCACTGACGTGAACAGGTTTTAACAGGGCCAGCAATTGCATCTACACCTTTCTGTATAACGAAAGGATTGACAGAATTGAAATCCTTTCCGTCGGTGCGAGAGACAACCAGATATTTAGGAACATTAGGCAGAGTCTTTTTAGGCTGAGGCGAGTCTAACTTACGTTTGTGGGTCAACGTCATGAAAGAAGATAAGGAGGAAGTCATAGCGGAAGTGTCCCCCGTGATTACCGGCGTCTCCGATGGCGCGCTCCTTCCTAGTGGGGGCCCTCTCCGAGGGCTTACCCGCCTTAGGTGATTGTTCACACCTCAGGTCACACCTCCCGAGAACTGACGGAGGGACCAATCGGCACGTTCGGAAGGTACCAGCTCGGGTAATCACCCCTCCCTGGGCCTGGCCTTTACCAGGGGGTACGTACGTGCCTTACATGTCTACCCGGGGCGGGGAATTACGCGTTACCCCGTCACCTGCTACGCACGATAATGCGTGGGTCGGCCTTCAGACACGCACAGGGAGGAAAGAAGAAGAGGATAGGAAAGGAAGAGAAAGAAGGAAAGAAAAGAAGTGTCTCAAACGCCGAGGCGGAGACTAATGAGGAGAAGAAGGCTAGGAGAGTACAAGGAGAGAAAGACAGAAAACGAAAGGTAAGAAAGGAAGGAACGAAGGAAGAAAAAGCACAACAAGAACCACCGTATCTCACGAAATATGCCCGTCTCCGGGCGAAGGCATAAACCGGGAGGGAAAGTGAAGCAGCCTGGGGCAGAAGAAAGGCTGCTCCAGCTCGGGGCCCCGTGCGCGCCACACACGTACCCACAAAAGAACTGTGGGCCCCCTGGGGGGTAAACAAAATGTGCGGCTTATACCACATTTATATCTTCTTTTAATTATATAGAAAAAATTATATCGCTTCAGTGCACCATCGTTATGGAGTCCTTTTGCTGTCTTAACTAAATGTATACCTGGGAATGTTCAATCACACTGATTGCAACTTCTAATCACTTCCGACAGAAGTTAATGAACCCTTCAATAAGATCCATAAGTAACATTTTCCCTTAAAACATCCAGGAATTACCTTTAGCTAGATCGACGTCCTATATTTCATGCGCCGATCTTTATGATTGTACCGGTAATCATTCCCTTACGGCAGCAATTTTTTCTTTAGACCGGTAAGTTAATATTTCATTTACACTGAAAGAGACTACCATCAGACGGAATGAAAATCGACAGTAATGATACGTAATTGTGAGCAAGGAATAACATCTTTCTCCCCCTAACATTATTCTTTGCTTGCGGCCTGCCAGTTTTTAGTGGCCAGCTCTCGATGCAATAGCGCAGGATAATGAGCGCCGACGGCAGTATACTCGCGAGCCCGTCTTAGAATGGACGGGTCGATCAGCTAAACGGCAGTTACAATTCAGTTCTACAAAATTTTACAAAAAAATATTTATTTATAATAATACAAATTGCAAATAAATCGCGTTTTCCTAATAAGCAATGAAGAATAAAGTATTTATCTGTCGCAATAAGTTGTAGCGACCTTGGGGTATCATGTAGCGAGTTGTAAAACAAAAAAATTAAAATTTTCCGTTACACACGCCTGACGATACCGTAGTCTCTGATGAACACTTGCCGTCGAGAACAACGTACTGCGCTCTATTACTTAGGAAGTCTTCCAGCCAGTCACAAATCTGTGAACCTATTCTATAAGCTCGTATCTTCGTTAGCAGTCTGCAGTGCGGACCGCGTCAAATGCCTTTTTGAAATCGAGAAAAACACAATCTGCCTGTTGCCCTTCGTCCATGGCTCGCAAGATTTCATGTGAGAAAAGGGCAAGCTGAGTTTCACACGAGGGATGTTTCGTAAATCCGTGCTGATTCATAGAAAGAAGCTTTTCCGTATCAAGGAAATTTACTATATTCGAGCTGACTTCCTACACGGAACTAAAGTCTCTAACAGTTATCAAAACAAACACGTCAGAGGGGGGAACTCTACAAAATAGTATGTAGCAAATACACGAGAATAAAGTTTCTTAAAAGTGAAGAACAAATGAAGTTAACTAACTGACTAGTAATGAAAATAAAGAAAAGTTAAATTAAGGAAATAAGGAAAATTCTCTATCAACATCCAGACCCGCACGTTCCTTATCGGCATCTGCAACCCTATCTTCAGGTACTAAACATTGTGTAAAGCAATTTAAGCTGTCACTGCTTTCACAAAAGGCTTGAGCCTGACCTGAATTATCGTCTCCTGAATTCCACAATAGACTCTGGTGCAAATTAAGAATGGGCATATTTTAACGTCGGTCATATCAAATTTAAACTCTTTTTCTTCATATAAGAGTGGCAGAAAACGTATTTGTTCCTTATTTGTTTAAAAAGTCCCTCCACGTGAAGAAATTTGATACCTGTTTTTTTTTAATATTTTTGAACGAGCCTCGTAATTTAGGTAACCATATTTTTAATACTACATTTCCAGCCATGTTTTCGGTATGGTGAATAAATAACAACGTACCGCACTGTCATGATTACTGAGTCGGATTTTGCGAATTTATTGAGAAGCCTATAATAAGACTGATACCCCACATTAATTTTAGCTACAGAGCAACTATTCGAATATCCGCGAATAGCTTGCAGGTATGTGTAGCAACCCCGCAAGAAGCTGATGACTGCGGAATTCCGCGAATATATTCGTGGACATCCCCATCCCTGCAGACCTCTAGAAACAGGTCTATAACAAGTTTCTGTTGTCAAGTAGCTAAATTAATTACTTTCACCAACTAATGAGCATAAGAAATTGTTACTTGTGAACTTGTTAACATCTCCATGTCGTTTAAACTCTCGGGCTGTGTTCACACTACCGGGCGGAGATTTGCTGGCCAGGCCCGAGCATAGTCAAAGCCATCTAGATACATGCCAAGCTGGTGTTGGCCTAGTGCGCGCACACCGCCGGCTGGGGTGTTCACATTGGTCTTGCATTGAAAAAGTTTGATAGTGGGAAGCTTAGTGTTCGATGTATTTTATACCATAAATAACTGGAATGAAATAGAGCTTAAAGTACAGAAAATATTTTGGAATGGTAGTCACACTGACATCTATACCCTTGCATAGCTAAGTGCGAATTATTGATCGGCCTCAGCTAGTGTTGAGCATAGTGTCAAACACCGCAGCACTGAAAAAACGAATCGCTAGAGACCACAGTTGGCCACGTGTGTCAGTCCGTCGTCTTGCTTTGATCATCCATATCCAGAAAACTCCAAATACATACGAGTTTTTCCTGCGTGACAACCGGTTACAGTGGCCAATGATCTGTTATGGTTTCACATTAGGTCACACTTGACTTTGTAAGAGGCAAACAACTGGTTTATTGCTCGCACCCTACAAGTAGTGGATTGCATATTTCGTATTTGGAACTATAAAAGAAGGATGAATTAATCTAAAATTAGACTTTGCTATTAATGGACTGACAAGCTACATATTGGCTTTCTTCTTGGAGAAGCTAAACGGCAGAAGCCAAAAAATATTTTTATATGGTGTCTATTCTTCGAAGTTGAGTAATACAAAAGACGGCCTTTTTTGAAATTTACCTTTTAGTAGCTCTGCGAAACTGTAGTACCATGGGGTGAAAATAACTATATACGACAGATCCACCCATCTCCACTTCCAACTACGCTACAAAGCTCTCAAGAATAGCATTATTATTATTAGGAAATTGGCTACGTGGAATTGTGTTTCTAAAGAAGTTTTTCTGGAACATCTAATGAAAATATGTTTTCTCTCTTTGTCTCCATGGTGCTTCCATTTCGATTTTTCTACTTTAACTGAAGGAAAAATGCACGGATTCAGCATAGCTTCAAAACGGTGCGCTACAGCTCAGTAAATGCTGAGAAGAGTGCGTCACTTCATTTCTTGTTGAGTTTTGTTATTTTCCTTCTTGGTGGGCCTGTCCGCAGAGAAAAAAGATCCCACCCGTTGTCAACATGGGTCTGTGTATTTCCCCGTGGCCGTGGCTGTCGGAGGTTCAACTCCAAGGGAGTCTCCACACTACACTTTTCGAGTGCTGACATTCAGCGTCGTATTAATCAGTTGTTCATCGCTAGGCACTTCTAGTACAATAAGCAATTAATGAAACTGCTAAGTCGAAAATGATTATCTTTTGATGATTTTCGGTGTTACATGAAAAACGAAAACAACATCCGTGTGATAACGGAGAACTATAGCCGCTGAACTATTTTCACAATCTTCCAAGGTAAGGCTCAAGTTAGTGCTGTAGGAGAGACGCAAAAACTTCAAAATCGATTTCCTCGGAAACTAGGAGCTGTTGGATGAAAGGACGCTAGTCAGGTACTCAAGACAGGCTCGTCTACAACATAACCAAGACAAATTCCTCAGTTAACCCTCACGGACTCGCGCGTGAGCATTTTGCTCACAGTAATTCTAAAACAATCGGCATTTTACCAATTTTAAATAGTCTAATATTTGTTTCTTATGAATACAACTTGAAATATTTATTTAGCCATATTAAGTACATTATAAACTGTTCTTTGACTGTCAGAAAAATGCTATACACGCGATCAATCGCATAACTTTTAAAGGCGCGAGTTCTCGCGGGTTAAGAGGTCTGATGGTCTCCTTGTTAGTTAAAATTACACAAAAACAAAACTTAGTTGAATACTTTGGCTTATAAAAAAATATAATAAAAACAATGAGCAAACAAGTAGATAATGTAAATAAACTCACTTTTAAAAAAAAAATTCCTGATGTCCATTTGATGGTCACAAGAACTCGATGGCACAGTCAAAAACTACGTAATTTTACACTGCCCGCGATGAAATACTATACGAACCGGAGCCGAACCAAGCCAAGACGCATTGTTTGCCCCAGGTCTGTCTCCAAACTCACGAGCAAGTAGCGCTCTTGGTGGGGGAAGCGGCCTTTCCCGGAAGAGCCGTGCGAATTCCCTAGAGAGTACAGGGGCACCACAAATCAGCTGCCCGGTGCCGCTGCCTAGCAGTTTAGGTAAGCTTGCGGTGCTTCATGCAGGTTTAGTTCGTTGACTTTAGTTAGCAGCATCAGATCAGTCTGTATTTTCACTTACTCACAAACGGTGGATAAGCGCACTACACCACAAGAAAATGTACAACGTTTTATTGGTTTTGTGGGCGTTGAAGAGACCAAACTACTAACGTCATCGGTCCCTTTTTGGTTGAGAATGGGGGAGGAAATCGGCCGTGCCATTTCAAAGGAACCATTCCGGCATTTGTCTGGGGTTATCTAGAGAAATCATGGGAAACCTAAATCTGGATGGCCAGAGGTGGATTTGAACCACCATCCTCCGGAATGTGAGTCCAATGTGCTAACCACTGCGCCACCTCGCTCGGAACACAATAGGAAGACGAGATATCTGTGGAGTAATGAGCGTTCGGTAGCCTCCACTGTGATGTTAAAGTCGTGTCGCACAAATAACTTTTGGCTAGCATCAGCTGCCCCAATCAAAGCGGCGCAGTTTATACAAACGTCAGTCTTTCTACAATAGAAACCATCGGAAAGAACGTGAAAATGAAACAAATGGTTTACTGGAAATGCGAAGAAAGAACACTAAGAATTTGGAAGTAAACCCATTGTTATAGAAAGTTTCATGAAAAAGACGTATCCCGGTACAGAGAACTGATTTAATTGACTGGCAATGTAAATATTGCATCGAAAGAAGGAAATTAAAGGGACAAGGCAAAAAGAGCTTTTTGTATCGATTAAAATTGAATCGACAACAACGTTACTTACAAAAAATATTGGGAGGCTCATGCTCAAAATGTTCAAATGTTTGTAAATCTATCGGACCAAACTGCGTGGTCATCAGTCCGTAGCTTACAAACTACTTAAACTTAGGTAAACTAACCTAAGGACAACACACACACCCATGCCCCAGGGAGGACTCGAACCTCCACGGCGAGCAACCGTGCGCTCCGCAGCGAGACGCTTTAGACCGCTCGGCTACTCCACCGCGGCAGGCTCCTGCCTTGATGTCATGATGGACAATGTTAATAAAAACAATATGATTATTGTGATCAATATTGGATCCAGTTATGGTTTTTTACTCCGCAAGAAGTACTGTTACAGCCAAATATATTACGAAAACTTTCCAAATTGGATTTCGACGAATGTAATTCGTGTTGTATTGCACAATCTTTGTATCAGTTTCTGTTTACCTGATTCTGAAAAACAATTATTTAAACATATACGCAATAGCTATACTAAACGCTGTTAAAATATCTTCGAAACCCGAACACCCATTCTCAAATTCTAAGTAAAGCTTAAGATTCGAAGTGCGTTCAAATGTTAATGGAATTGTCTATTTTGGAAAGAATTTTATTTACTATCCTACAACAGCACTTCTAGCGACATTTGTTTAAAAACTGGCAATGGATCTTTTTCTACATTCTATAAAGTAAAATTCATGAAGTTAAACTACTTCCATTATGAATAAAATTCACTCAAATCTTTCACTTTGTCCGCGATTTCATCGGTCGGTGTGTTGGGGCATCCAAGGAGTTATTTTCAACGTCTTCACGACCATACTTCATATTCTTACTCCACTCGAAATCCCTGTTTTACTTATATCTGGCTTGGTGAAAGTAAAGGAAATAGCTTAAGAATAAAGCCTGAATTCTACAGAGTAAATGCACTATTTGAGTACAGTTAGGTCTGTTTTATATTTCTAGTAAATATAAGTATCCTGCTATACGACTATCGTCGCAATGTAATTTACAGTGCAGTGTCGTATTCTGGAAGAATATATAGTGCTAAGTAGTTTATTTATAAATAAATAAACCTCACGCGGGCGTATCCGCACACAGGGTCGACACTGATTCAAAGTGCACGCGGAAGAGCGGCTTCACCGTGGTGAACCGCCCTGTACAAGCGCCTTTTGACGTAGCAGGGTAGGCGCAGCGTGGGGACCCACTTGCTCGGAGTTTACAGGCTATACGAAGACGGCAGACTATACGAAGGCGTCACGCATTTTCTGACAGCCAATGAGCGTTCAGTAGTGTTTCGAGCGGTCTGCTCTGAATGTCGTAGCCATTGTTTGCAGTAAAAGTGATTATTGCATGTTATATATTCCGTTTGTTGCAGTCGCCATCGTTTATAGTGTTCGTATGGGGCATACTGTACATAAGGAAGTCAGAAAAATAATTTGAAGGATACTCGCCTTCTTCAAGTAGAAAGCACGTGTAAGCGTGTAGCGCAATTGTTGCAACACTGCAGTTCCCGTCTGTTCCCAGACCAGACATACGCGACCGACCATCGTTCTTGGATTCCGCTACGTGTTGATGTTTGGGGGGGGGGGGGAGGCAGCTGTTTGGTTTAATAATGGAATAACGGTATTACCGTTTAGAATCCTTGCTGAGCAGAGCAACGCCTCACGTTAATGCCAATATAACCACAAGCGGGTTTTGTGTTTAGTGCAGTTATTTGGTGCGATTTGTCGTGATACTCGTCAAAGTGATCATATATATATATATATATATATATATATATATGTGAACGTCCTGACAGGAACCTCATACCCCAAATTTGGAATAAACAGAATAAGTACAAAAGCTACAAATAAATATTACGGATAACAAAATGCCAAAAGGTTCGTATATTTCCATATGTGAGTTATATACAATTCTGATAAATTATGACCGCAATATTCATTCAATATTCATGGGCGTCCCCAATATTTTGGCCTTCCGTTTTGTCCTCCGTATGAGATATATCCTATCCTTTAAGCTGTCCTCCCACTAATTTAGTGGTGGTGATGCCTACGGCAGTAGTTACGCTATTCAATAAATGATTCATGTGACAGGTAGATATGTTTGCATTAATGAGAGTTGACACAGGTTTTCAATACCTATCAAACACTTGTCGCTCTACTTGAAAAACCAACTTTTTGCTGTTGGGTAAATTTTTATCCGTTATTATGTTGTGTAAGAAGCAGATGTACTGTATAATAATGACCGCGTACTCGTAAGGAGTTTCTATTTCCTTTTGGAGAAGACGCAACTTACTGGCCATAAATCCGAACTCGTGTTTCGATACCATTCTAGTCCCCACTGTCTTGGTAAACAATTTTCGTCGCCAAGCGGCAGTTTTGGAAACGGATGCGTTTACCTCCAAGAGTGGAGCGCATTAATCAATAGTTTTGCAACTAATGAAAAGGTAGTTTGTCTGTGCCAAAAACGTTTCCCTTCTTTTATTACTGAAGCATCATTAGTGGCTATTTATAGTGTTGCTAACTCACACTAAAGAGCGCCCATACCTACGGCCAAGGAGGAAGGGGGGGGGGGGGGGGCTGCCCCCTAGCTCTGAGGGAAAAGAAAATATACAGTTTAGAGAGGATTTTTTTAAAATAATGATGTGAATGCCATTTCTTTAGAAACAGGATAAAGTTTTTAGCAGTGTTGGAACTGGCTCTATTTTATGGCTACTTCAAATTCGGCATTTTGTTTTCCAAAATATTAAACAGCGCAACGCTTTTCCCAAGGTTTTTCCCCCGCCTCTCACACGGAAAATGTCATATGGGCGCCCATGCTCATACTTGTCATCCTGGGGTTGAATTTCAATGTTTTCATCCTACAGGGGGTAGAGTTTATCGGTGTTTCAACTGCGTTTGCCACCAATTCACTACAATTTTCCAATTTTCACTTATTCACTTGTTCAATTCTGACTGCCTGTTGTCTGTGTTTGCAGTGTCCAAGAGCCAGTTATCTTGTAATCAAGATTACAAGATGTAACCATATTACAAGTCGATTGACTTTGGTTGGCGGCATAATAGTGCCCGCCAGCAGTTTCCTAGAAACAGTACGCGCCAATGGAGGAAAAAAAACCTCGTCAGGCTACATGAACGCGTTTGAATATTTTCTGGGGGGGGGGGGGGGGCAGCTGCCCCCCCCCCCCTGCCCCTCGCTGGGTACGCCCATGCTTACGGCTGCCAGGATTCGCTCTTCTAACAAGTCATCTGTTTATGAAATAGTTTTTTGCTTTAAATGCGTGCGGAAATATTCTTTAAAAAAATTCCCCCTCCCAGTGGAGAATTTGCGAGATTAGCAGCACACATTAATATATTTCATTTTATGTTTTCAGCACTCGTGTGTTTTTTGAAAGGGTTATATTATTAAATTGTTTTTGTGAAAAGAGCACAGCCACAGTTCATTGTGTGTTAAGGTTTTAGTTCGTGTTTTGTTACGCGGTTTCTTTTGTTAGACTAATATTGTGTTTGTTACTTTTGTTGTTCTAAATTACTTATGATGATGGAGAACAGTTCTGCCTTGTCCGTTTCCACTCGTTCAAGGCGATTAAACCAAAGTGAGGACCGAGAAAAGTCGTCTAGGTCAGATCTTTCGACCGAAAGGGAAAAAGTTGCGAGTACAGATGGCCGCATTCCATTTGAAAAAGCGACTTGTTTAAACGTGGATGCGACCGGAAGTGACGGCAGGGATGAATAAAGTGAACCGCATACCAATATCCTGGTACTTCGCAAACTAGTTTGACCAGTGTTACTGTGCCCGTGTGCGTTTCTGATACGACTCTAAGCGACATCATGGCTTTCATAAGAGAAATAAAAACAGGGATGGAAGCGCAGAATGATTCTTTTCAGGGAATAAAAACAAGGATGGAAGCGCAGAATGCTTCCGTTCGGGAATTAAAAGCAGGGATGGAAGCACACCTTATCGAGGTTTCTGCACAGTGCAGGGAGGCGCAAAGTAACGCCGTTCAGATTATTAACAATAATCTGGATGGGTTGCACACCGATATAGTGCGGCTAGTTCAGGAACGGCATGAGGTAGCAATGAATGGTATCGCAGAAAACGCGAGAAAAATTGCAAGCAATGCAGAAGCTATATCTGCCCTCTCTGACTGTGTAGACACGAATATCCACTCTGGAGGAGAGATTTAACGAGAGAATCGATTTAGTAGATGGTCGGGCGAAAACATGCACCGATGCACTAGGCGGATGCACAGATGAACTAGGCGCGCGCTTTGAAGAACTGGCCATCTTGGTGGCGCAGCTTCTACAGAACGGGGAGACGGTGGCCAAAAGAGCAGTTCCTGCTGTTGTAAATGAATCTTAGGAAGTTCACGACTTACTCTGATTCAAGGAACAACAGTGGGAAATTAACCGTAGGCGTTGCGAGGTAGCAGCCGAGTTAGAAGAACGCGTCGCGCATCTGGAGCAAGTCTCCGACCCACCCCCGCCTCCCCCACAAGTAGAAAACGCCTGCCACAGTTTGTGTGGATGTCGGTCCGGTCGTTCCTACCGTGGAGATGATTCGACTTTCGAGGAAGAGGTGGTCGAACCTCTGCTTGCCCATCCTCCCATAACAGAAAGACCAAGTCGAATGCCTGTGCAGGAACCAGAGCAGGCATTTGATTATAACCACTTTCTCACTGTAAAAAGTACCAGGTCTTTCGAAAATATGCAAGGGGATTACACCCTCGTGCATGGCTAGAGCAATTCAGTTACTCTCTGCCTCCAAACTGGCCAGAAGGACAGAAAATCGAGTATGTGTGCGGATATCTCAAGAGGGAGCCCACCACGCAGATGCGACCTCTCTTAAGATATTGCCGCTTCTACGATGATTTTAGGGAACATTTCCTGTCTGCCTACTGGTCGGAGAGGCAACAGGAACGAGTCAAAAGCAGCATTCTAGTGATGCCCCACTTTGCTAACAGCAATTGCAGGAGTCTCTGAGAATTCTTTCGAGGAATGATGCAGAGAAATCAATTCCTCGACTACACATACCCTCCACGGGAATAGCTAAGAATTTGCACGTCGAAGCTCCCACAAAATGTGCGCAATGCCGTCCTTGCGGGAAGCTGCAAGGAGGACATTGAGTCCTTCTAGGCTTACCTGGAGAACTTAGAATATGACAAAGATTACGGACCTAGAAGAGGCGGCAATGGCTCTTGTAGAAGTAATCAGAGTGACAACAGCGTTAGGAACAACCACGAGGAAATTAATAGCAGCGCGGAGTCCGGTCCTTCCAACACAAAGAATTAGCAACAGCAGAGGAACAGGCACTGTTATTGGCGTGGTAAACGAGAAGACAAGCGGCGAAAGTTCGGGAACGGTAATAACAGCTATTGACCCAATAAAGGTCCGCGAAAACCACACAACCCGCAAAGAGAAGACGTGGAAATCAGGTCTGCTGATCCGCACCATAAGAAACAGTAGGCTCCCAGTCCTAGCACAAGCCAGAAATAATTTGCTGTAGTTGATCGTCACTCGATCAACCTGCTCAGAAACGAGCATATACAGCCTGATTGTGTCATAAGTTTTGTGTAATTTTCTGTTTGCTAAGGTAAATTTAAGTGATTTTCTTACCACACATGTCATTTGTGTTTGTAGATTTATGCTGTATTTTGTATGTCTTTTGTAGTGTTTTCATTGAATGATGTGTTTTAATAGTGTATTTTGTTATATGTCTCCTTTGTATATGTATGTGTTTGTTGTGCAATTTCATTTCGCCATAACCCATCTTCATGTTGTATGCATGTTTTGTGTACTATAAGGTAACTTTCATGATTGGGAGAAGTAAAAAGGCGTTCATGCCGCCTCAGCCTGTTTTCGGGGGAGGAAGGCGGGGTCACAATTAGCTGAGCTTGACACCTCAGTGAAAGAGCGGCCCAAAGCATTTCAGATATCAACAGGTTCCACAAGAACTTGGTTTGCTATGTTCAGGCTGGGGATTGGGAAATAGATCTTAATGCCAGATAACTGGCGTAGGTTACCCCAGACAAAGGAGTAGATGTTGAAAGAGCTTGTGAAAGAAATCCAGCAAGCTTTATTGCTTTCTTTAATGACACAATGGTATTTCACTCATAGTCTTTTGTAATTAATACAATTTTCCAAAGTAGGCCGTCGGTGCAACAGGCATAGAGCACGTCGCCGGGCTCGAATAACATCACTACATGCTGCATTCCACCAGGGAACCGGGACCATATGTGGAGAGGTTAAAGTACGGGGTATGGAATATTCGGCAGAAGTGAGGATGATGTCCATTAGGTAGTTGACCTGACTATCAGAGCTGGGGAAATTCTAATCTTGGAAAACCACCATGGAAGAATAAAGCCCCCAGTCAGCTTTGGAGATGTTCTAGCTGGTGGAACGTGGAGAAGTGGTATGATGTAGTAGATAAATTATACAGAGGAAATGGTCGCTCGAGTACCTATTAGACAGAACATATCATTCGAAACGATGCACAAGTGGAGTAGTGCACATTGCGAGGTCCAAATGGGAATAGGTATGCGTTGTGTCGGATAAGAAAGTTTGTTCGCCGGTATTTAGGCAGACAAGGTTGATGTGGTTGAAGAGGTCAGCCAAAAGAAAGCCCCTGTAGCAAGAAGCTGGAGAGCCCCATAGAGTGTGGTGGGCATTGAAGTCGCCAATCAACAAAAATGGCGTAAGAAGCTGAGCAACAAGGTGCAGTAAGTCTGCCTTAAGAACGGCAGACGACGACAGGGTGTAGATATTACAAAGAGAGAAGTTGAGTGGGGGGGATGGTGACACGGACAGCAACCGCCTGGAGGGGAGTTTGCAGTGGGATGGGATGGGATGATAATAGATGTCTTCCCGAATGAGCAGCATAGCATCTCCATGGGCTGGAATACCTCCCACAAGAGGTAAATCAAAACACACTGCAATAAACTGTGGAAAATCTATATGATCGTTTGGACAGAGCTTCGTTTCTTGCTGATCGACTATAAGGAAGGAGTAGTCTTAATTCATCACGGTTGGAACGAATGCCTCTGATGGTCCACTGAAGAAATGCCATGAAGAAAGCAAGAGAAGAAGAAAAAGGGAGAAGGCAAGAGGGGATCAACTCGATGGTCGCTGAGGGTGTGGCTGCAAGGGGACACTGCTACTGCAATCAACAGATGGACAATCATGCTCCATGGGTTCAGACATCTGTTCTGCCTCCTTCCTGGAGTGATCGGAAGGGGCAGTGTCCTCCACCGGTGAAATTCCGGCAGATCGGCAAGCAGCAGAGCAGCCTGGCGAGAGAGGATTTCCGGGGCCATCTACTGCTGGATGGCATGACCGAAGAGTCACACCGTGGCGGGGAAGGAGAGAACTTCTGTTTTTTTGTACCTTTTTAGAGGCAGTTTGGTTTGAAGAATGAGCGGCTGTTGGTTGGGAAGATGACGTTACAAAAAATCTTCGGAAACAGGATCTTTTTTCCGACTGGGACTGGGATTTAGAGTGAGCAGAAGGCATTGGGGATGTCAAGCGGGCTCATCTGACAACTGTGTCACTGAAGGTAAAGTCACATGTCTGCATAGCCATCTCCTTTGATGGTCGAGGAGAGGAAAGGAAAGGACATTGCTGTAGGTACCCGCTGGGAGCACAGCAGTATTTCTACTTGCTAGTAATTTCTGGGCAGCAGAGATGGAAAATTTTTCCTTGACTGATTTTCTGGATGACCCACTTATCCTTATACACAGGGCATTTTCGAGAATTAGCAGGATGGTCACCCATGCAGTTGATCCAGAGAGGGGACGTAGGTGGGCAGTCACCTTCATGGGTGTCCCTACCACAGGTGACGCATTTCGCTGCATTGGGGCATGCCTGACGGGTATGATTGAAACACTGACACTGATAACATTGGGTGGGATTAGGAACGTACGGCCGAACAGAGATGATTTCATAGCATGATTTTATCTTGGAAGGACGGTCAACTTTGTCGAAGGTCAAAAACACAGTTTGGGTCAATGTAAGGTTGTTGTTTTCTCTTTTCATTGCACAATGTACAGCTGTTACACCCCGGTCGGAAAGATACTCCTGTAGTTCCTCATCAGACAGGCCGTCCAGGGATTGTGAGAACACTACCCCCCACGACGACTTTAGGGTACGATGAGGTTCGACCTTAACAGGAAAGGTGTGCAACAGTGTAGTGCGAAGCAACTTCTGAACTTGGAAAGCACCATCGGTTTCCAGCAACAGTGTCCCATTACGTTGGCGGGAACAAGTTTTGACAGGATCTGCAATCACATCAACACCCCGTTGTATTACAAAAGGATTCACTGATGAGAAATCATGGCAATCAGTCCATGAAATGACAAGGGACTTCGGTAAGTTAGGCAAAAGCTTTTTGGACTTTGATTCATCGAGTTTCTTTTCTGATTAAAGGGCAAAGTAGTAGTAGTAGTAGTAGTAGTAGTAGTAGAAGAAGTAGTCATTGGGAAGTTGTCCCCCATGATTACTGGCGTCTCCGATGGCGCGCTCCTTCCTAATGGGGAACCCTCACTGAGGGCTCACCCACCTTAGGTGATTGTTCACACCTCCCAAAAAACAGAAGGACCAATCAGCATGGTTGGAAGGTAACAGCTCGGGTAATCGCCCCTCTCTTGGCCTGGCCTTTACCAAGGGGTACGTGTGGGCCCTACATGCCCAACCCGGGGCTGGGGTTTACGCATTACCCAGTAACCTGTTACGCAGCGAGTGCGTGGGTGGCCTTCAGGAACACACAGGGAGGAAGAAAGGAAAGAGGAAAGAAGTAGGAAAGGTTGAGTCTCAAACATCGAAGTGGAGACTAAAGGAGGAGAGGAAGGCTAGAAGAGTTCAATAAGGAGGGAAAGGTAGAAGAAAAGGTTAGGAGAAGAGAAACTGATAAAAGAAAAAAACTGGTACATGAGACCACTTAAACTCACATGGGACACCTGTTCGGGCGAAGGCATAAACCGTGGAAGTGGGAGGGGGGTGGAGGACATACGAAGTTGCTGTTTGACATCATTGTATTTGCTACTATTACCCATTCAAAACTTTAGTATCTGCAATGTGGATAATGAACTTGTGGATGCGGATATGGGTCTTGTGGATAACACTTTTCTTATCTGCGCAGACCTCTAACTGTAAGGTGTGTGGCGGAGAGTACACTGTGCCACTATTAGGTATTTCCTTTGCTATTCCACTCCAAAATGGAACAAGGAGGAAAACAATGTCTATATGCCTCTGTATGAGCCCTAATTTCTCTTATCTTGTCTTTGTTATCTCTATGCAAAATGTAAGTAGGTGGCAGAAAGATCTTACTATAGTCAGGGACGGGGGGGGGGGGGGAGCAGGGACGGAGGGGGGAGCAGGGACGGAGGGGGGAGCAGGGACACGGGGGGTGGGGAGCAGGGACACGGGGGGGTGGGGAGCAGGGACACGGGGGGTGGGGAGCAGGGACACGGGGGGTGGGGAGCAGGGACACGGGGGGTGGGGAGCAGGGACACGGGGGGTGGGGAGCAGGGACACGGGGGGTGGGGAGCAGGGACACGGGGGGTGGGGAGCAGGGACACGGGGGGTGGGGAGCAGGGACACGGGGGGTGGGGAGCAGGGACACGGGGGGGGGAGCAGGGACACGGGGGGGGGAGCAGGGACACGGGGGGGGGAGCAGGGACACGGGGGGGGGGAGCAGGGACACGGGGGGGGAGCAGGGACACGGGGGGGGGGAGCAGGGACACGGGGGGGGAGCAGGGACACGGGGGGGGAGCAGGGACACGGGGGGGGGCAGGGACACGGGGGGGGGCAGGGACACGGGGGGGGCAGGGACACGGGGGGGGCAGGGACACGGGGGGGAGCAGGGACACGGGGGGGAGCAGGGACACGGGGGGGAGCAGGGACACGGGGGGGGAGCAGGGACCGGGGGGGGAGCAGGGACCGGGGGGAGCAGGGACCGGGGGGGGGGGAGCAGGGACCGGGGGGAGTACCTTGAAGGTAACTGCCAGGGGGAAGGGGTGGGGGGGTGACAGGAGGAGGTTCGGAAATGGGGGGGGGGGGGGAAGTTGGAGGCAGTGATGCTACAGAGGCAAACTCTGATGTCAGTGGTACCTGGGAGTGAAGACGGTCATACTTCTTTTGCGCTTCAAGATAGGAAAGCTCGAGAATTTTCCTTTTGTATACTGGGCAATCTGGTGAACAAAGAGAATTTGAGCCACAGCAGTTTACATGGGGTGCAAGGGTTCCCTCTATGAAGAGGGTGGCCTTAGTCACCAGAAACAGGGATGGTGTTGGATCTGGAAGACATGTGACCAAAACGGAGGCAACAGAAGCAGCCCATACGTGGTAGGATGAATGGCTTCATGTCACATCTGTAAACTATTACCTTGACTTTCAGGTAGAGTATCCCCTTCGAAACCCAGGATAAAAGCACCACTGTCAACACAATTACTCTTGGGGCCTCTGGATGTGATGAACGAATCCAACGCCACACTGATCCAGATTTTCCCTGAATTCCTTGTCTGATTGTAACAAAAGTTCTCTGTGAAAGATAATTCCTTGTGTCATATTGAGGGCCTGCTGAGGCATGATGCTCACCCCAGGATGTCTCCAAATTGCTGGCAGGCTCGAAGTGCAGCTGACTGTGCAGCAGAAGACATTTGAATCAAGGCAGCCAGACTGCATCTAACTCAATGCCTCAATTTCACTAAACTTGTCTTCTATGTTTTTTTACAAAGAAGAGAGACTTGGTAGCAGCAAATGTCTCCCCATCTATCCTGGAACACACCAGGTATTTAGGAAATGGCTTTTGTACCTAACCTGCAGGCTTGACACTCTTCCCAGGGTGTAGGCAGGGAGGGGAACTGAAGAAAAACTATTGCTATCTACAAACAGTTTGGCCACAGGATAACGGCCTGCACACCTTAACACATTTATGTGCTGGACGTCTACCCTGGTACCACCCACTCTGGTCAGGGGCTTGTCCCATGGGCACCACCCAGCCACAGCAGGACAGTTGTCGCCAGGAGTTCCAGTACCCAACAGGATAGGTAACCACTCCTAGCAATATTTGGGGCTTTTGCAGCTCTGGCACCAGTAGTGTAATCCCTGTGTTGTCAGGGGGCTCAACCAAAAAGATACATGACAGCCCCCTCACCATCCACATGGACTGACTACATGTGCTAGAGACCTAGTCGGGATAGGGGGCTATGACGAGGAGAGAGCAGGGAAAGAAAGGGGGAGAGAGAGAGAGACCTGTGCCGTAGTGGCTATGTAGGGAGGTCTTCCCATAATGGCTGACACTATGAATGGAAATTTTTTAGTAGAGGTCAAACCCAGAAGGGAACCAAACTGGGCCAAAAATGGGTGTAAACAGAAAGGAAATCAAAATCGCAAAAGCCATCATTGGTACCAGAGGAATAGTTGGGCCATCTTAAAGTGAAGCACCTAGAGGTGAGATGAGTGGGGAGCAGGGAGGAATTAGGATGAGGAGGAGGGGAACTGGGAGAGGTAATGAAGCCTGGGAGAGGGAAAGCAGGCTGGGAAAATAGGAAGAAAGGCTGCAATGGCTCTGGGACCTGTGCACACCCCACATGTACCCACAAGAGAACTGTGGGCCGCCTGGAGGAGGGGGGTCAAGTAGTGATTGAATAATTCTTTATAAGCTACATAAAAATTTTCATGTATTAAAATCATGCATACTTCATACACTATTTGTTTATTTTTTATTTGAAATTGAATCAGGAATAATTCTGTGATATTTTTCAGTATTCATATTATTCATTTTCATAAATACTCTACTCAATACTGCTCCTGTACAGTAAATGTCAAAGCAACATTTTCACATCACTTGTTTCATATGCATTTTACTCATGAATAACACATATTATATTTGAACCATAATATCTTCTTATTAAGTAATTACTAATGAATGAACATTTTCAACCACCTATGACAAGTAGCTGTACAACTTCAGCAAGGAAAACATACAACAGGATTCAGCACCCAGTACCTCATCTCTAATTGATTTAAAAATTTCTTTGCAATGGAACAATTTGACATTTTGTGATGGGCATGGAGGTAGTAGTGCAACTGTTACACTACAAGTATACTACATAATCAGTAAGAAGTCTAATTGGCTATCCAACATTATCTACTTAATCATTTATATATATTATAGAGGAAAAATTCATAGCAGGATATATATATATATATATATATATATATATATATATATATACGTAAAAAATAGATGAAGAACACTTACCAGGCGAAGGGGCACAGGCAGTAATAGCAACAAATAAACACACAGACACACACACACACTCAAAAATGCAAGCTTTCGCAGCCTAGCTGCTTCATCAGGCAGAAGGGAAGGAGAGGGAAAAGGAAATGATGAGGGATTTAAGGAAGGGGGTAAGGAGCCATTCCAATCCCGGGACAGGAAAGACTTACCTTGGGGGAAAAAATGGAAGGTAAATAAATGCACATACACCCACGCATTTACACAGACACAAGTACACTTAGGCAGACATACTGTAGAACTGTAGAAAGCAAAGAAGTTAGAAGTTATATATATATATATATATATATATTATAGAGGAAAAATTCCTAACAGGCAAAAAATATACGTAAAAAATAGATGAAGAACACTTACCAGGCGAAGGGGCACAGGCAGTAATAGCAACAAATAAACACACAGACACACACACACTCAAAAATGCTAGCTTTCGCAGCCTAGCTGCTTCATCAGGCAGAAGGGAAGGAGAGGGAAAAGGAAATGATGAGGGATTTAAGGAAGGGGGTAAGGAGCCATTCCAATCCCGGGACAGGAAAGACTTACCTTGGGGGAAAAAATGGAAGGTAAATAAATGCACATACACCCACACATTTACACAGACACAAGTACACTTAGCACTTGTGTCTGTGTAAATGTGTGGGTGTATGTGCATTTATTTACCTTCCATTTTTTCCCCCAAGGTAAGTCTTTCCTGTCCCGGGATTGGAATGGCTCCTTACCCCCTTCCTTAAATCCCTCATCATTTCCTTTTCCCTCTCCTTCCCTTCTGCCTGATGAAGCAGCTAGGCTGCGAAAGCTAGCATTTTTGAGTGTGTGTGTGTCTGTGTGTTTATTTGTTGCTATTACTGCCTGTGCCCCTTCGCCTGGTAAGTATATATATATATAATTATTATTATTATTATTATTATTACTTACCAGGCAAAGGAGCACAGGTAGTGATAGTAACATAAATAAAGCACACACATAAACTCTAGCTTTCACAGCCTAGCTGCTTCTTCAGGCAGAAGGGAAGGAGAGGGAAAAGTATGTCTGCCTAGATGTGTTTGCGTTTGTGTATATGTGTGGGGGTGTGTGTATTTGTTTACCCTCCTTCCCCCCTTCCCCCCCCAAAAGGTAAGTTTTTCCTCTCCTGGGATGGCTCCTTACCCACTCCCTTAAAACCCTCATCATTTCCTTTTGGGCCATTCCGTGCCAAGTGGTCTAATATCGAGAAAAGTTCCCACATGACCCTCATGGATTTTGATGAAATTTGGTATGAACAATCACACATGTTCTCAATGAACACTGGTAAAGTTTCAGTTTCAAAAATTCAATACTTCCGGAGATACAATCAGTTGTTTAAGACCATAGCACAGCTTCCAATAGTGCGTCCTTGAATTTTCAGCAACTTTGAGATGATATATCTCTGGGAGTATTTGTATGAAAGAAACAAAACTTGGCCATCATATACAACTTTTAGAGCTCTTTAAAGTAAAATATTAAGAACAGGATTTCTGAGCAATTTTCATATAGAAAATTTGGGGCGAAGTTGGGCAAAAAAATTGCTGGTTAAAAAAAGTGCGAACTTTAGTTTTTTATATCTCCAGAAGTAATTGTGGGATGTACATGAAACTTTGCACACCATAACTCACCAACACAAGGTCTTAGAATATAAAGTTTCATTCTCCTATTGCTTCCCATTATTTCACAAATCTAGGGTAAAGTTGACGATTTTTCAAAAAGTGCTAAAAATGGGTATTTTCAGTCAAATTTTGCAAAAAAGTGTTTTCTCCAAATTCCTTTAAACTATGCTCGTTAGAAAGAGCATATTCTAAACTATCTAGAAAAGTGGATTTGGTTTTGCAATGCAAGCATATAAGGCCCTAAAAAGTAGCATAATCCTAGAGGCGCACTGGAAGTTTGAACCCATTTTTCTGGCACTCAAATTATACCTAAAATCTTTTATTATGTCTAATAAATATTTGTTAATGCCTAGGATAAGTGAAATAAGAAGTCCTGATGAATAGGACGTAGCTCAAGTCCGAATAGAAAAAGAATAAAAATAGAAACAATGTTATTTCTTAACTGTCCCTCCCATCCCACAACACTCTCTCTCTCTCTCTCTCTCTCTCTCTCTCTCACACACACACACACACCACACACACACACACACACACACACACACACACACACACACAAACAAACTGAATTTAATTCATAAAATTTATTTCCATAATCATTATCTAATTATTAGTAGCCTGTTTAATGAACAAACACTAGCTTACTGATGGAAAAGAAGTGTGTAAATGAGTTGCTATGGTTTAACCACTGCTAGTTTCATTTCACCTGAGAAAACCAACATCCCCATCGCCACAGGGGCAACAACAGCCACTGGTGGGTTCCTTTACCACAGGATATCCCAAGCGTGATAAGCATTTCTTTACACAGGTTCCCAAGCCTGATAATAAAATTATTGAAGTGTCCTGGATAAAATTAGAAGCCACTCATAGGTTGCTTAGTTTCCTCTAACCTATTTCAATTTTTATAGGGTATGGTGGTACAATTTCAATCAATTCTGACAAATGTAATTGTAACTGCAAACATATTGTGAAAAGAAATAATTTTAGCTATGGCACGTGTTCTTGAATGTTTAATGAATATGTATCACAAATATTAGACAATTACATATGTTGATATGAACACAAAAAAAGGTTACAGAATTGAGAAAAATCGATTTAAAATGTACCACACTAGGTACAATTATGATCACTTCCTCGTACAATTTTGATCACTGACTTTTCCCACATAAAAAGCACTTTTTCCTTTGGGCACCGGTGCATACTTCGCTGTACCAAACGTTGCACAATAACGAGTTTATAAGCACGTGGAAACTAGAATATTTATAAGAACACGTTCGATGAAGTAGCTCCAAGTACATCTTTACAGGAAAAAAATTTATGTCTCCTTAACACAGAGTGTTGTATTCTTGGAAAAGACAGGAGGAGCTGTAGAAACCTGCTACACTGCAACGCCACACAAAGGCAAGTGCTAGCAACAATACGAGACTGAAAACATATGTTGATCGGAATTGTACCTATATCGAATTTGTACCACCTTACCCTATGCTACATTAATTTTCTGATGAATATCAAGAGGAATGGTGTATTGTCAGACAGTCAAATTTACTGATGGAGCTGGAATAACTGCACCTTAAAGGCCTTAAATGTTATCCGAAAAACAAAGAGCTTATTGTCCTAATGGATTTTTTGGAAAATTATTCTTTTATTATTCAGGATGCTGTGCAAGGCTTCCACTGGAAAGCAACAATTCATCCATTTGTTATCTACTTTCATCAAAATGAGAAAGTGGAATCTTTAAGTTTCTGCATTATCAGTTCTAGTTTGTGGCATGACACTGGTACAGTTAACGTTTTTATCAAGGAGCTCATCAAATACATAAAAGCACAGTTTGAACAGATATCTCACATTCATAATTTCAGTGATGGCTCCAGTGCTCAATCTTACTTACCTAGACCTGTTTCACTTCTTCTCTGAAAACATTAATGGAATCAAATTTCTTTTCGTCAGTAAAGATGAAATTGGGGAAAAAAGAAAAAAATTGTCACAAGAAGTGAGGTTTAAACATGGACAAACTGTAGCAGGCACTAGAGAAAATTGTAACTTTTTACCTATTGATGAAACAATAATTCAGGTCAGCAGAGTTTCAAATGATTGATCATCTTTTCTAGCTACAATGGTTCAGAGAACTAAAGAAGGCACATTAATGTCTGCTCTCAAAGCTGGACGATATGTTGCATGCATCTAAGAAAATTTTTGGTGGATTGGGAATATCTGTGAGACTTCCACTGAGGAAAGGGGTGCATTAATAAACTTTATGCACCCTCATGGTCCAGCAGATTCATTTTATTGACCACCAATAAGTGACAAGTGCTGGGTTCCATCACACCACATTATTGCACTTATTCCAGCTCCGTCAGTAAATTCGTCTGGCCGGCAATACACCTTTCCTGTTTACATTCATCAGGCTTGGAAACCTGTGTAAAGAAACTCACCCATAGCTGTTGATGCTCGAGCGTAGCCCTTACGGTGATGGAGATACTGGTTTTCTCAGGTGAAATGAATCTTGTTGTTATGGTCTTCAGTCCGGAGACTGGTTTGATGCAGCTCTCCACCCTACTCTATCCTGAGCAAGCCTTTTCATCTCCTCATAAGAACGGCAACCCACATCCACTTGAATCTGCTTACTATACGTGTCTCTTGGTCTCCCTCTGCGATTTTTACCCCAAACACTTCCCTCCAATGCTAAATTTACGATTCCTCGATGTCTAAGAATGTGTCCTACCAAGCGATCCCTCCTTTTAGCCAGGGTATGCCAAAAATTCCTCTTCTCACCAATTCTGTTCAGTACTTCTTCAGTGGTTATGCGATCTACCCACCTAATCTTCAGCATTCTTCTGTAGCACCACATTTCAAAAGCCTCTATTCTCTTCCTGTCCGCACTGCTTATCGTCCATGTTTCACTCCCGTACAACGCAACACTCCACACAAATGCCTTCAGAAAAGACTTCCTTACACTTAAATTAATGTTCGATGTTAGCAAATTTCTCTTTTTCAAAAATGCTTTTCTTCCCATTGCCATTCTGCATTTTATATCCTCTGTACTGCGACCATCACATGTTATTTTACTACCCAAGTAACAAAACTCATCTACCACCTTCATTGTTTCGTTACCTAATCTAATTCCTTCAGCATCGCCCGATTTTCTAAGACCGCATTCCATTATTTTTGTTTTGCTCTTGTTAATGTTCATTTTATACGCTCTCTTCAACACACTGTCCATTCCATTCAACTGCTCTTCCAGGTCCTTTGCTGTCTCTGACAGAATTACAATGTCATCAGCAAAACGCAATGTTTTTATTTCTTCCCCCTGAACTTTGATCCCTATTCCAAATTTTTCATTGCTTTCCGTCACCGCCTGCTCGATGTACAAATTGAATAACATCGGAGAAAGGCTACAACCCTATCTTACTCCCTTCCCAACTGATACTTCCCTTTCATACCCTTCGAGTCTAATAACTGCGGTCTGGCTTATGTTATTTATAACTCTCCTTTCCCTATATTTTACCCCTGCTGACTTCAGAATTTGAAACAGTGTATTCCAGTCAACATTGTCAAATGCTTTCTCCAAATCTACAAAAGCTAAAAATGTAGGTTTGCCTTTTCTTAATCTATCTTCTAAGATAAGACGTAAAGTGAGTATTGCCTCCCTGGTTCCTACGTTCCTCCTGAATCCAAACTGATCTTCCCCAAGGTCAGCTTCTACCAGCTTTTCCATTCTCCTGTAGATAATTCGTGTTAAAATTTTGCAACCATGACTTATCAAACTAATGGTTCTGTAATTTTCACACCTGTCTGCGCCTGATTTCTTTGGAATGGGGATTATTACATTTTTCTTAAAGTCTGAGGGTATTTCGCCTGTCTCATAAATCCTACACACCAGTTCAAATAGTTTTGTCATGGCTGGCTCTCCCAGAGACTTTAGTAGCTCTGAGGGTATGTCATCTACTCCTGGGGCCTTGTTCCGACCTAGGTCTTTCAAGGCTCTGTCAAATTTATCTCTCAGTATAGCATCTCCTATTTCATCTTGATCTACGTCCTCTTCCCTTCCTACCACATTGTCTGTAAGTTCATTTCCTTTGTAGAGCTGCTCTATGTACTCTTTCCACCTTTCAGCTTTCCCTTCTTTGCTGAGAACCGGCTTCCCATCTGAGTTCTTGATATTCTTAGAGTTGCTTTTCTTGTTCCCAAATGTCTCTTTTATTTTCCTGTAGGCGGTATCTACTTTTCCCCTTCTTATACATTCTTCTACAGATTTGCATTTGGCTTCTAGCCACTCCTGCTTAGCCATTTTGCACTTCCTGCCAATCTCATTTTTTAATCGTCTGTACTCCATTTTGCCTGTTTCATTTACTGCATTTTTATATTTTCTCCTTTCATCGATTAAATTTAGTATTTCCTGTGATATCCAAGGATTTTTTGTAGGTCTTGCCTTTCTACCTATTTTGTCCTCTGCTGCCTTCACTATTTCATCTCTCAGTGCTACCCATTCCTCTTCTACTGTTTTATTTCCCCCTGTTTCTGTCAATTGTTGCCTAAATCTCCCTCTGAAATTCTCCAGAACTTCACTTTCCTTCAATTTATCTAAGTCCCATCTCTGTATTTTCCTACGTTTCTGCAATTTTTTCAGTTTCAGCCTACAGTTCATGACTAATAAGTTATGGTCAGAGTCTATATCTGCCCCTGGGTACGTCTTGCAGTTTATAACCTGGTTCCGGAATCTATGTCTTACCATTATAAAATCTATCTGATACCTTCCGGTGTCTCCTGGTCTCTTCCATGTATACAACCTTCTTTTGTGATTCTTAAACCAGGTGTTTGTTACGATTAAATCATGTTCCGTGCAAAATTCTACCAGGCGACTTCCTCTTTCATTCCTCCTGCCCAGTCCATATTCACCTACTATTTTTCCTTCTCTTCCTTTTCCTACAACCGAATTCCAGTCTCCCATCACAATTAAGTTTTCCTCTCCCTTAACTGTCTGAATAATTTCCTTCAGCTCCTCATATATTTCTTCGATCTCCTCATCATCAGCAGAGCTAGTTGGCATATAAACCTGTACTACTGTTGTCGGTTTTGGCTTCGTATCTATCTTGACAATGATAATGCGATCACTGTGCTGCTCATAGTAGTTTACCCGCATTCCTATTTTCTTATTCATTATCAGTCCTACTCCTGAATGAATCTAGCAGTGGTTAAACCACAACAACTCACTTATATACTTATTTTCCTTCAGTAAGCTGGTGGTGTTAATTAAAAATGATTGTGCAAATAATTTTTACAATTTACATTCATTCTAAATTATAATTTTGTGTGTGAGAGAGAGAGAGAGAGAGAGAGAGAGAGAGAGAGAGAGAGAGAGAGAGAGAGAGAGAGAGTTGTGGGATGGGGGGGACAGTTAAGAAATAACATTGTTTCTATTTTTATTCTTTTTCTATTCGGACTTGAGCTACGTCCTATTCATCAGGACTTCTTATTTCACTTATCCTAGGCATTAACAAATATTTATTAGACATAATAAAAGATTTTAGGTATAATTTGAGTGCCAGAAAAATGGGTTCAAACTTTCAGTGCGCCTCTAGGATTATGCTACTTTTTAGGGCCTTATATGCTTGCATTGCAAAACCAAATCCACTTTTCTAGATAGTTTAGAATATGCTCTTTCTAATGAGCATAGTTTAAAGGAATTTGGAGAAAACACTTTTTTGAAAAATTTGACTGAAAATACCCATTTTTAGCACTTTTTGAAAAATCGTCAACTTTACCCTAGATTTGTGAAATAATGGGAAGCAATAGGAGAATGAAACTTTATATTCTAAGACCTTGTGTTGGTGAGTTATGGTGCGCGAAGTTTCATGTACATCCCACAATTACTTCTGGAGATATAAAAAACTAAAGTTCGCACTTTTTTTAACCAGCAATTTTTTTGCCCAACTTCGCCCCAAATTTTCTATATGAAAATTGCTCAGAAATCCTGTTCTTAATATTTTACTTTAAAGAGCTCTAAAAGTTGTATATGATGGCCAAGTTTTGTTACTTTCATACAAATACTCCCAGAGATATATCATCTCAAAGTTGCTGAAAATTCAAGGACGCACTATTGGAAGCTGTGCTATGATCTTAAACAAGTGACTGTATTTCCGGAAGTATTGATTTTTTTGAACTGAAAGTTTACCAGTGTTCATTGAGAACATGTGTGAATGTTCATACAAAATTTCATCAAAATCCATGAGGGTCATGTGGGAGCCTCTAGACCACTTGGCATGGAATGACCCTTTTTCCCTCTTCTTCCCTTCTGCCTGAAGAAGCAGCTAGTGTGTGAAAGCTAGCATTTATGAGTGCGTTTCATTTATGTTACTATCACTACCTGTGCTCCTTCACCTGGTAAGTAATCTTTATCTACTTTTTATAATCATTTATATATATTGTGAATATTAATAGACCTTAACACTTCCTTGGAGTACACAAGAAATTACTTTCACATCAGAAGACTTCTATCCACTGGGAGTTAAATACTGTGTTCTGTTCTCCAGAAACTCTTCAATGCACTCTTACTGTTGGTCTGACATTCTGTACATCTTATAGTTTGTTCATTAAGCAACAGTATGGAATATTATCAAATGCTTTCTGAAGAAAAAAAAAGAAAGAAAGAAAAGAAAAAAACACAATGAATCAACCTGAGAGCCTGTATATACTGGTTTCTGGGTCTCGTGGATGAATGCAGTGAGCTAGGTTTCAAATACTGTTGTGTTCAGAACCCATGTGGCTCCTACCGAGATTTTCATGTCACCAGAAAATCCTAATACTGAAACACAAAGCATATTCAAACATTCTACATCAGACTAACATACAAAGTATAAGCCTTCAGTTTTGTGCACCAATTCAATTACCCTTCCTTAAAAACTGCATTTTTTAGTCATTAGAAATGCTATAACCTTTTAGAGATGTACAGTGCATTTTCACTAAAAGGAAGCCAACTTCCTTCACATACTCTATGTAGAATTGATTTGGTTTCCTATCAGACTCAGCATTTTTCTGCTTAGCAATTTCAGTTGCTTTGCTATCAGTTTGTCATGTATTTTGATATCTGCTGTCTTCCTCTGTGAAACAACTTTGATAAAAGATGTTTATCATTTCTGCCTTGTGTGTGTGTGTCATTTTCTGTTTCAAGTCTGTCAATCGCATAATGTCTGGACACACAGTTTCAGTCTGATTACTGAATTAACATAAATTAGAGCTACTCCAGATTTATTTTTGAGCTGGCACATAGAACTCCTACTGTAAGGTTTTGGCTACATTTAAATTTACAATGACGCACTCTGTATCATTTGGCAGCAACGTTCTAACTCAATTGTTCACTACATTAGATCTTCGCCTTCTCACACAATTTTACATTGTATGTGTCTAAACCATATTGTACTATACTCTTGAACTTTGTACTCTTGTGCTACACTATCAGTGCCAGAGATGAAAATTTCTCTTAACACTCTTGCTAAACAGAAAGATCTTCCTACCTTTCTTCACATTTAGCACTGTATTCAGTAATGCTGTTAACGATCTTATGATCACTCATTCAAAATTCTGCACAAACTCCAGTGAAAGTCGGGGTCTGTTTAAGATGTCAGCACCAATGGTCAGTTCTGTAGCTCTTCAATTTAATTACCAGACAAAACACTCTACAGAAATTTTGCTTACTTTCTGTCCCAGAGACCCATCTTAAGCATTTGAGACTACCAGTCTATAAGTAAGTTAAAATATCCAACTATAACATATTTTGGAAATTTATATGAAATATGTTTCTTATTTTCTCTCAGATGCTTAGCCACTAATGCTGCCAAGGCAAGTGGTCTGTAAAACCATCCAATGATTGTGTTTGATCCAATATCAACCCTGAGCTTCACTAAAATTATTTCACATTTTGGAGCTAGTCCAGACAATGAGTGCTCAAAACAGCTGTATAGTGCATGGTATAGGTGAAAGATTTTTTTCTTCACAACTTTGATTGAAATAGTTAGGATGTAGACATACCAGAAGTTCGTGCTTCTGGAAGATAATCTCAAGGAAGGCTGGGGACAGGATGGGGAGTGAAAATATTCCATTTTATGATTTCTCATTTGTGTGTCTAAAATGCTGCATTGTGAGGGAAAAGTTTAAAATGAAAGCTAATTTCATTTTCCTGTCAAATTACCCCTGTACATATTTATCATTTTCCCAACTGTTTTTAAAGATATCATGTATTAAATATAGACGATTATAAAATCATTTTAATCTCAGTCTTTTGTCAAATGTTTCCTTCTAATGACCACCACAATCATTTGGTTAGAAGATTTTCCAGGGAGGAAGTTTTAGAGCATCCTATAGAAATGAGTACATTGGGAGCCTATTGCGTTTTAACTTCTTTAACTTGATGTCAAAATGAGTAAATTGCTCATGGAAGAGTATTAATTAAAACTGATATTAAAGTGATGCATTCTAGGAATTCCAGATTGTTATGAATAAGAAATTCATTTGTTCAGGACAATGTCAAAAGCTAAAACTTTTAGCACCTTAGGAAGACTCCTTGATGGAACTATCCCAGTTTGAATAAAAAAGAAATAGTATCAGGTACTTTTATGTATGGCTCTGAAGGAATTGATTGGATACACTACTGCTTACTTGTGGGAAAATGCATTTTCTAGCTTTTCTTTTTAATACAGAAAGTACGCATGGAAATGATTTACACCTAAACCAAGCAATCTATAATCCAGATGCAGTATGAATATTTACACCAATACTGAACAATGCCATAAATCGTATTGGACAAAATATTTCTTTTCATACTAATGTTCCCTCTGCCAATTTTAAAATCTTACTCAGTAAAGCATTTGCACATTATTTTCATGTAACAATTTTTTATTAATTTCTATTACTTGCTATATAGTCACTATAGTAGTTATATTGGGCAGCAAAATTTTTACTATGAAGATTGTGGGTCCCATTACGAAAAAAATTATGAACTAGTGATGTAGATAATTCTCATATTATCCTTCATATCAAAGTCTCTCTCATTCTCCCTACCAATTTGGAGCTGTGTACTTATAAGATTACCCAATCATATGCCCTGCGTTCACTGTACCTTCAGTTCAATTGTGTGGTATAGGATGTCCTTACAACAGTCAAAAACCAGAAAGGAAGTGGAGAAAGAGAGAACACACTTGCAGGTAGCCCCTTGGTTGTAATGGTAGACAACCAAGTACAATAAAGACTGGTGCCACAGGGCACATGACACAGGCAGTGGAGGAGTATTTTGTGGCTAGTGTGGCTTAAGTGTGCAGTGACAATCCACAGCTTCTAAAACTGTAGCTTGTGAATCACTAGTGTGTTGCGTTGTCCATTCAGATGAGTCACTAGACGATTTTAAAACATAAAAGTAAAATATCTTAAGGACTTAAGGAGAAAATGTGATTTATAAAACTTATTAGTTTTAAAATATTGTTTTTCACCCCATGAAGAAAAGTGACAAACAGTACCCCCTTATATCTGAAATAATGGATATGGTCTAATGTTTCAAGTTTAACATTTTCATGAACTAATTTTCATGTTAAGCCAGTGTAACATGTTTGTCAGGAATACTACATAAAACTGATTCTTGTTTTAGTAGTTACTTTTCAAGAATTCCCTACAAAATGTTATGGGTAAGAATGTTTGTAGCTAAAGCTATAACTGTCAGCACCTGTGAAGACTCCCTGATGGAACTATCATCTTTTCTTCTTTGAACATTTTGATTAAAAACTCAAAATCAGAAAAGGAATAGTATTGTGGAAGCAATAGCTACTACTGACACCAAAATGCAGACACAATCATCTCTTTCCTCTATGACCTTTGGGTGCAAAGGCTGCACCTACCACCACCATGCTTGAGTTAGTCTTTGTTATTTCGTCACTGTGTACTGTTCTTCCTATGATGATGGTGTTAATGGGACCCAACTCTTATCCAACTTCCATACTGGTGACCCCTAAGTATTATTCATAGTGCAGTTCCATCCGAAGTTTCATGTTTTTTCATGTTTACTGCACCGGGTTACTGCTTCCAGCACACCTTTTCCTGCACCCACAATGTCCGTTACGAACAATAACATTGCACAACACGTCATGTTATCACTTGTTTTGAGTGCAAACAGTGACTTTGTGAACAATCAAAACTTTTATCCAAGTGATTATAATTTTGTTAATGTCAAGTTTTGTGATAGTGCTTACAATGTGCAGCCATGTGTTGTGTCATGTGATGCGCATTCCGCATTGGACTCCCAACAACTATTTTCGCATGCACATACGACACACACATTGTAACAACCGCGACTGGTACCGCCCATGCAACTGCTGGCTTTTTCAACACACACCAGGGTCTTGACTGCACTGGATGATTGTGTTGTTTCACCAGCTGACCCGTCAAGGGATGTGTTTCCTTCGCAACAATTGGTGGCTCACAAGAAATTGCTACAGGCTCCAGACTTGCTGCCGTCTCCGCCACAGGAAGGCACCCTTGTCTTGGTTTGCACGGTGTGATGACGTCAGAGTCCCTTGAGCATTGCACAGCACTGTTAAAGTTTGCAGTTGAGAACAAATCATGCAAATACATCAGATTAATGTTCATAGTACCCAAAACACTTGCTGGAGCAGGGGTTTGTAAGCCAAAGGAGAGCCCAGGCGGTGGTTGAACGGGCAACAACATTGTGGTGCATGGCCCATGACCATTGGAATGTCGTGCTGCCGAAAAAGCAAAATTACCTCTCACACTTCACCCCCACTGGGCACCTTTTCTGCACCCTCCAGCATGTGCATATCAACTTAGTTGGTCCGCTCTCTCTTGTCAAGAGCTTCCGCTATGTCTTGTCTGCAATCACTCTAACTACACATTGAGTTGAGGTTACTCCACTAACATCACTGCGGAGACCGTCACCTGCGCCTTTCTCTACACATGGATCGCCTGCTTTGGCTGCCCCGCTATTATCACAACCGACCAGGGCAGGCAGTTCGAGTCATTCCTGTTTAATGCCCTTTGCAACCTTTGCGGAATCAGACACATACATACTGCTGCATATCACCCTTGGAACAATGGGCTCATGGAGTGTTGACATAAGACCATGAAAGCTGCACTTTGTGGACTGAGGCGCTCCTCCTGGTCCTGCTTGATTTGAGATTAACATACAAACAAGACTTGCAAGGAACTGTTGCTGAATTTGTTTATGGTCAGCTCCTGGTTTTGCCAGGTGAACTTGTTCAACCTTCCATCCCTCCCTTGTCTTCCAAACTCCCCTCCTTTCTTGAATGGGTATAATTACACTGCTCCAAAATTAATCCATTCCCTACTTCCAGCCATTCCCCTGTGTCCTGTTGATTTCCTTGTGAACTCAAGACTTGTCAGTTCATCTTCTTACAAGATGAAACGGTCACCCTCCTCCCCTCCGCCCCCCACAACCACCGTATTCAGGATCTTTCCAGGTCCTGAAGCACAATCCCAACACCTTAATCCTATTCAACTCTCCTGTAATCATCTCCATCAACTGCATTACACCTGCGCACATCAAGCAACATACACTCCATGTGACTTGAACCAGACTTGTCCCACCTTATCCGACAGCCTGCTATGACATCTTCCCCAACCCCCCACTGACACAGCACCAGACACCTTGTCTCCATCCCGGCCACATCTCCCTTGTTACTTAACCCCTCACCTTCAGACAAATTGCCTCCCTCACTCCCTTCTCTGCCTTCAACAGCTTCCCCTTCCCGTGGTTTCACCCCATCCTTCCTTTTCAGTTTCTTCCCTGCTCCTAGGTTTTGAATCCACTTCCCCCCTCCCATTTCAGCTTGTCAGTTCTCTGTCACTGTTCCCCTGTATTTGTCAATAATACTGAAGGATTGAGGATTTTACATGTTGTGCCTTACTGCAACCCCGTCTCCCTTACCCACAGATGTGAACTGGCAACTTTTATGAAATTTCAACCTACCTGGGGATGTACTCTTATCAGAAGTTTGAGTGTTTGTGCTCCCCTTATTCATGTGCCAGTCTCCACCCAGCCATCTCATCATCTCCCATTCCGATAGGTCCGGCGACCTGCAGGGTTTGAATACTTTGTCGTTACCGCTCTGCCTCCACACCATCAGTCTCCATGTGTCAACATACCGGACAAAGACATGGAGCTGCCAATGACTCAACTTCCCGGCCATGATGAGACTACTTTGTACAGTGTGTTTGTGTGTGTGTGTGTGGGGGGGGGGGGGGAGGGATATAGCTACTATTTACACCAAAATGCATGAAAAATCGTCTCTTTCCTCTATGATCTTTGTGCGTGCAGGCTTCACTTGCCGCCTCCATGCTTGAGTTAGTCTTTGTTCTTTGATCACTGTGTATGGTCCTTCCTTTGAATAAAGTATTGCTACTTTAGATGGTGGTGGTAATGGGACCCAAATGTCATCCAACTTCCATAGTATCAACTGCTTCAAAATAAAGCTTTGAAGGAATTAAAGAAATTCATAAATACAAACTTATGTGAGATAGCATTTAACAATGTTTTAAAAATGAATATAAGAATAAACAAAGTAGCAAACAGGCTACACCAAAAACCAACAAGCTTCAAACTAGATATGGAAAATATTCTTAAGAACAAGAGCTAAAAAATTAACAAATATTAAATTACCTGCTTTGAGAGCCTCATGATGCAATGTGTGTTCAAAGATAAATTATTAGAAAACTGTTTGTTACCCATTATACCACCACATCACGGATGGCGTAGTAGGCAATTAATTTACTTTGTAACTGATAGATACTTTGCATGTGTGGCTTCCAAAATAGTCGAAACTAATTTATTAAAGAATTTCAGTTTTTACGAATGTTATGAATATTTTTCATTTTAATTTAAATCACTCTAAACTATTGATGTCAAGTGACTCCTGAACTCTGCCCTCCCCCTCCTCTCTCTCTCTCTCTCTCTCTCTCTCTCTCTCTCTCTCTCTCTCTCTCTCTCTCTCTCTCTCTCTCTCTCTGATAGTGGATGTGGGTGAGCACAAAATATTTATTGGTGTTCTGATTATTGTAGTATTGTGGTCTAGTTATTTATTTTAGAACACAAGCAAAATAAAGGGATATGTATATTTCAGATGTGAAAATCTTTATTTCTTCTTCCGAAATCTTAGAAGATTTCCAGATGTAGTTTCTATGCTGAAAGTACAACAAACATTATGAGAGTTGTTTAAGACTTGATTTCATCAAAAACTATGAATATAAATAAAATATTAGTATTATTTATAATAATTACCATTCAACCAAGTCAGCACCAATTATATCATAAATGTAGAACACCATACCAAACTTCTCCGATTTCTTCAACTTCCGCTGTTCAAGATCCTATGTGAAATAACAAATATGAATATATACCCAGGGATTAATTAGTTTGTAGTTTTTTTAGTTTTATGATTAAATTATAAAAGATGCATGTGACTTTCACATAGCGTACTGTGAATGATGTTGCTAAGCTCTAAGAACATTACATTTGCTCTTTGTTTCAGATTTTTGACTACAGCAAAGTTTCTAAAAAGAATCCATTGTCTATAGAAAACCAAAGTAACAAAACTCAAAAAATATAATAAATAATATTTGAAATTTAAGCAAATATAGAATCTGTGATGACAGATGATCTTTCTGATTCGTTCCTTTGGCTCTAATGCTGGAAAGACATCAAAAGTTTTAATTCACATTTTCCAATATGATACACAATGGCATTTACTTAGTGACTGGATTTCTCTTCACCAATTATCAAATTTTGAGTGAGATTTTTTACACATTATAAATTATTAGTAGTTAAAATTATATGGTCAAATAGCAAAATTAAGCGAAAAATATTTAATTACAAGTACACTAAGCACAATAGGAGGGAGGCAACGGCATACCACCTCCAAGCTGGCCGCGGTGGCCGAGGAGACTGAGGCGCTCCAGTCACGGTCTGCACGGCCACTACAGTCGGGGGTTCGAAATCCCCCTCGGACATGGATATTTGTGCTGTCCTTAGTATAAGGTAGTTTGTAAGTTTAGGAACTGATGACCCCGTAGTTAAGTCCCATAAGCTTAACAAACATTTGAAGATTTTTGAACCACCTCCAAACAGGACAATGCCAAGTAAAGCACTGTGGAGTTCAAACCAATCTTCAGATTGTTGACTTCTTTACCTTTTTTAAGCGCAATAAGCTCATACAAATTTGGCTAACTTGTCAGTTTTTGATTACTAGCTTTTGTAAAATTTCAAGTTTCTATTAATTATGATCATCTACAGAATAGTCTGTGTTACCAAAAACACTGGATTCTGAGACAATATGGAGAAACTTATCTTTTTATAACTTCTAGTTTAAACAGACTGAACTGGGAAAAAAAATCTAAAAATTTATTTCTACAATCGAAGACTGACAAGTTCTAAAATTTCAAACACTACATCACATCACACCCCTCCAATGTTGCTTTGTGACATTTCTCAATTTTTTTAAATTTTTTTTTTTATCTTATGCTGTGTTGTTGTTGTGGTCTTCAGTCCAGAGACTGGTTTGATGCAGCTCTCCACCCTACTCTATCCTGAGCAAGCCTTTTCATCTCCTCATAAGAACAACAACCCACATCCAGTTGAATCTGCTTACTATACGCGTCTCTTGGTCTCCCTCTGTGATTGTTACCCCACACACTTCCCTCCAACGCTAAATTCACAATTCCTTGATGTCTAAGAATGTGTCCTACCAATCTATCCCTTCTTTTAGTCAAGGTATGCCAGAAATTTCTTTTCTCTCCAATTCGGTTCAGTGCCTCCTCAATTAACATGGATCTACAGTCGAGTGAGATTTCATTTACATTACAGATGCATTCATTCATATAAGCTTTGTTTTCTGTATACGCTAACATAATGAAAAAAAATTCTATGGAAATATTCTTAAAACTTAGAAACAAATGATGTAGCTGTCTGATACACTATATTACAAATATCATAAAAACTATAGTGTTAAATGAATCCAACTGATTCATGATTATTCTTAAAATGGAGGAAATGTGAAGTAGTAGCCCTTTTAGGAATGCCTGTTTGGTTGCTACAGCTGAAGACATCTGCTTTTACCTGCTTCTCCAACTTTTTTAATGTTTAGGATGTCATTATCTAAAATACAATTCTGTTCACTGTTTTGATCCAAGTTTGACTAAGTCAGAGAAAATTAACTCTTTCCTTTGGACAATACACATTGAAGTATCCATTTTTATTAGGCACGCACATATGGAGAAAACTCTGTATAACTACATGGTTATGAATATAGGGGACACTAATACACGTATGTCTATCCAAATAGAATAAATCAGTTAATGATTTTCCTTTGATTCGGGTCCAATGTTGATATATTTATTACACTGTTATAATTAACCAATAAATTTATGCTGTTGTGCTTTTCCACATTAGCATAAAACCTCACTTGAATATTCAAGATGATATTCACTTAAATGGCAGTGACATTACTTGTTGCCATCGTCGCTGCTGCTGCTGTAGTCTTCAGTCCACAGTCTCAATTGGTGCAGATCTACACATTGTTCTGTTCTGTGCAAGGCTCTTTGTTTCTGAGCAAGAAAGGCAACCTACATACTTTTAAACCTACTTACTGTACTTGTCTCTGTCACCTTCTGCGATTTTTACCCCACACACTTCCCTCCAATGCTAAATTGACAATTCCTTAAAGTCTCAAATGTATCCCACCAATCAATCTCTTCTCTTAGTCAAGATATGCCAGAATTTTTTTCTCCCCCAAATTCTGTTCTGCACCTCTTCATTAGTTACATGATCTACCCATCTAAACTTCAGCATTCATCTGTAGCACCACATTTCAAATGTTTCTATTAACTTCATATATGAACTACTTGTCATTCACGTTTCACTTCTGTACAATGCTACACTCCAGACAAATGCTTTCAGAAAGGATTTCCTAACATTTAAATATTAATTTCAGATGACAACAAATTTTGCTTCTTTATAAATGCCTTTCTTCTCAAAGCCATTGTGCATTTGATATCTTCTCTATTTTGGTCATCAGACGGCATTTTGCTACAAAAATAACAAAACTCATCTGTTGCTTTTATTGTCTCATTGTCTAATTATTTCAGCATTGCCTGATTTTCTTACACTACATTCTGTTACCTTTGTTTTGCTCTTGTTAATGTATTTTTCCTGCTAGGAATTTTTCGTCTATAATATTCTTGTTAATGTTCATTTTATAACTTCATTTCAAGACACTGTTTATTCTGTTCAATTGTTCTTCCAGGCTATCTGCTGGCTGGCAGAATTACAATGTCATAGGCAAACTGCGAAGTTATTATTTCTTCTTCCTAAACTTTAAATCCTTCTCCAAATTTCTCCTTGCTTTCCTTCACACCTAGCTCAATGTGTAGATTGAATAACGTTGGGGAAAGGCTACAACCCTTTCTCACTCCTTTCCCAACCACTGCATCCCTTTATGCCCTTAAACTCATTATTGCTGTCTGGTTTTTGTAGGGGTTGTATAACTTTTTGTTCCCTGTAATTTCCCCCATGCTATGTTCAGAATTTGAGCGTACATTCCAGTCAACATTGTCAAAAACTTTCTCAAAATCTACAAAAGCTAGAAGAATAAGATTGATTTTCCTTAACCTGTCTTCGAAGATGGGTGGTAATGTGCCACATGTACTCCTGAATTTCTCCAAAATCCAAATTAATCTCCTCCAAGGTCTGATTCTACCAGTTTTTCCATTCACATGTAATTAATTTGTATTAGTATCTTGCAACCATATCTTATTAAAACTGATAGTTCCATAATTTTCACACTCATCTGCACTTGCTTTCTTTGAAACTGGAATTATTATATTCTTCTTGAAATCTGATGCAAAACGCTTGTTTACTTATATACCCATACCAGTTTTGGCGGAAATTCCATGATTGTCAGTGGGTTTTGTTTGTTTGTTTGTATGGTTTATGGGACTTAACTACGGGGTCATCAGTCCCTAAACTTACAAACTACTTATGAACTACTTACGATCTAGGACGGCACAAATATCCATGCCTGAGGGGGGATTCGAACCCCCGACCGTAGTGGCCGTGCTGACCATGACTGGAGCGCCTCAGTCACCTCGGCCACCGTGGCTGGCAGTGGGTTTTGTATTTATTCTTTATATCATTAAGCTATTGTACACACCACAATGTTTGTCGCCTTTTTCGTGGTGTACAGCACGTCATATTAGTTTGAACAGTTCACATGGTGGACTTGATAGATGTTCTCGTGTCACAGAAATACACAGTTTCAAACTAGTGGAATAATAGAGAATAAAAAGAAAAATGACAAAACTGATAGAAAGTATCAATTTTAACACAGACTGCCTAAAGAAGAAACTTAATCCCAGAATTTGTCAACATCAAATTTTCCGTACAGCCAAGAATAATAGAAGATATACAACAGTAAGGTGCAAAATTGTGGATACTACAAGAAATCACCACAAAACTAATTCATAATTAGAGGTCTGTGTGGATGCAGATATCTGCGGTATTTCTTAGGTCAGTGTTACACTGTAAAAGATCTTTGACAAAGATTTTTGTTTAAAATTTTATCCAACACCTTTGACGAAACTACTTCACAGGGGACATTACACAAGCATCAAATTTTTCATCATAGTTGCTTGGAAAAGACTCCGAAATATTCAGTCATCTGTATTATAGTTCATAATATAATGTTGGTTGGGAGTGCATTCATTGAAAAGAATGAAAAATGGAAACAATTTTGGGTAAAACAGTGAATAGCAAGAGTAAAAGGTAAAAGTGCTCACACAAATGTACTTCATGAGCTACACTGCTAGGACATAATAACCCAATTCTTTAAGAATGGGTGACCAAACATTTTAATTCACCCACATATTTATAAATACAGTAGAATGTCGATTATCCGAAGTAATTGGGGGACATGGGTGTTCAGAAGACTGGTTTGTTCGGATAATAGAACTGTACATATTTATTTGCCAAAAAGAAGTACTACACAGTAAATTTATTCATAAAAACAGGCATCTCTTTTAGTATTACAAAGTAATGTACCAAGGCAACTTCAGTAGGGATATATAGTATGTGATACAGTTTATTAAACAAAAATATAAAAATGTTCAAATGTTTGTAAATCTATCGGACCAAACTGCGTTGGGCCTGAACAGGAGAGAGATTAGACTCATGGTTGGATTGCTGACAGGCCATGGGAATTTCAAAAAACACCTACATACAATGGGAATAACAGAAGAGGACCCTAAATATAGGATTTGTGATGACGGTGATGAAACTGCCTCACATCTAATCTTCGAATGCATGGCATTAGAGAGTAAAAGGCACAGAACATTTGGGACAACCAGACCCGAAGAAATTGTGTCTAGTAAAGAACTGGTAAAGGGACTCCTTGCACTGTTCAAGGGTATTGGTTGGCTTTACTAGATATACAGGGAGCGATACCGCACAATAAACTTAGTTTCGGTGCGGGCAGTGGCGGGTTGGACCAAGACTGTTTTGGCTTCCCTGAGAAAATCAAATCAAATCAAATCAACCGTCCTCCCGACTGCAACTCGCTTATGGTCATGTTTTCAAGATGACTAGAGCGAGGGACGAAGCACGAGGTACAGACCTTGGAGAACATTAAGAAACCAATAAAGAATTTTTATTTTCCAATATATTGTTACCATTATTTATTTATTTATTACATCTTCAGAATGATTAAATACTTTGGATGAAAACAATGTGAATATTTCTAGAACTACTCGTTGTAGTAGACAAATATTCATGAATTGAGGAAGTCTTGCAAAAAGCACATAAAGTTATATCTAGTATGTGTTCAAATAATGTAATGACAAAAGCATGGGTGCACTGTTGTCTAAGCTATTTCCCAAAAAGGCAAAAAATAGTTTGAAGCCATTTTGATGCGACTAGTTGACGTCGCAGTCAACAGTTCTTTATTTTCTTTTCGCTTGCCACCATAGCCATAAAATTTCAAGTAACTGCCTAATTTTTAATTTCTTAATTTTGAATAGTTAAAACTATGGAAACAGGAATTGGATAGACACGGGGAAAAGGAAGCAACAATCGGAGAGAGAAGAGGGAGGAGAAGACAGAAGAAGATGATATAGCAAAGACGGGTGGTACAGAGGCGAAGAAGGAGGAAGTAGAAAGTTATATAAGGGGGGGGGGGGAGAATATAGATAGAGGGAATGTTGAGTAGATGGACAGTATGTAGAAAACGATTGCTTTTCTCCACGGAAATTCCATGTCGCATGCTCTAACGTTAGTAAGCCATTTGATCTTAGCACAAGATATTGATTGCCAACATAGCTATTATATTTTATTTATCGCTACTGATTTTTGTAAGTTATGGTACGATTTTCTGGTCGGATGACACTTCCACATTTATATAGCCTTAGAAGTGCTTTGACACACGAGTAAACTAAAAAGGAAAACTCCCCACTGTATCCCCGTCAGATATAGTGATAATAAGAAGCTGTGCGTATACAGACAAAAACTGAACAAACACCAGGCATGAAAAGAGGAAGAAGGTATACGGAACTGTGAAAAAAGAAACAAAATTGGAGCAGTGAACTGTCCAATTGAAAGATTTGCGACACTGAGCGGGCGGCTATAGGCATGGCATCGTGGTTATGTGACCATTGTGTTGGACTGCGACGCTGGAGATCTCTGTTCAAACCTTCTAAAGTTCTGCATTTTTCTATTTCCGTTTTCACAAAATTGTGATGTCATTTCGGGGCTTTAATGTCCATGTTCAGTTTTGTAGTCTTGGCAATTCTCATACTATATAGTATATTAGTCATCTGTGGTAAGAATATACAACCGTTGTAAGTAAATGTAATGAATAGAAAGTTCAGGAGAAATGCCACGTAAATCTACCACAGAAATGAAGACATGAAGACAACTATTCCGCCGTGCACTGTAGTTAACAGGCGCCTGTCGTGATTTTTTATAGACGTAGGGTCCCCATACCATACCGTATCTCCCTGTGGACTTGCTGCTTACTATATATAGGGGAGACCGGGGCACGTTGGCCATAGCAGCACGATGGTCCAGTCGAGTTAGTTAATACAGTAGACGCTAGATCGTCGTAGGAATCAATCAGAAAGTAGGTAGCACTGTCCCTCTCCTTATACTGGGCCAATATCGCAGGCGGCGAAGTTTTCGACAAGCTGTAGTCCTTAATCGTTTTTGTGCGTGTTTCAGCAAAATTCTACTCGTCGGTTAATGTGTGTTATATAACTTTTGCTTGCTTTAGGCGCAACGAGGTGAGTACTGTAATAAATGGTTATACTATAAGGATTATTTCTATATGGTACACAAATTGCTTCAATGAGTTTTCTAAAGAACAGAATTTATTGTAAAGATGGCGATGGGGCAGATTGGCTCAGGGAGGACGAGGCACGATGCCGAGACAAACTGTCAAGTCCCATAGGAGCTGTACGTCTTGAAAGTCGATGAAAGGTTTGTGACTTTTAATGATAATAACGTTTATAATTCTTCGAGTTTATTAAATTATTAACATAATTGTCTAAGTTAAACATATTTTGATACGTTTCAGAGGTCAAAAGATCGTCATATTCACGAGATATAAAGCGTTAAATAAACGCAAACCAGCAAATTTTATTTAAATCTTAAACAGTGATCTGAGAAGTCAGAACCTCGTTCATTTCCTTGTTTTCAAAACATTTTATGGCTCTGGTTTAAACCTTTGTTTTTAGCATCATAAAAATTATAAAAGAATGAAAGGGGAATTATTTCTGAAGATACTATGCTAAGAGCAGTTTTAAAAGTAAAAGAATACGAAATATCTGTGAGGACTGTTAGCAAGACTTTGGGATTCCAAGAAAATCGTACTGGAGGTACTGTGCGAAGTACAGACAGGCCTCAGGTAATTGAAACTCAGGAAACAGAAATTGAATTTCAACCCATCCTACTGGACCAAACCATTGGAAAGAAATACTAAAGAAAAATTAGATCACAGGCTAGAGACGCCCTTTTTAAAAAAGAACAGATGGTGATAATGATAACGATGAGGAACAGTCACAGTGCCTTTTCGAAACAGTCAACTGGAGAACAAGGAATTCACGAACTGTAAGCGTTGGGCTTATCAGAGATGCGTGAAAAATGAAATCCGTGGACTATTTTATGAGTGTTAAAACTGTGCTGTTCCTTTCGAGCTGGACATTGATTAAAGTTGACTGGTTTGTATTAAGACACTATAAATCGTAATAAGTTTAACCTGTCCTGTTGTCATAGCCCTCAGTGTTAAGCATTTAACTCAATATTCAAATTGATAATATGTGCATTAAATTATATTTCTTGATAACTTTTAGTTTTATTTCGATTTCTTAGTTATACTTACTAAAAGACTACGTGGGCCAAAGTACCCCAGCCTCTGGGCCAACTTACCACGAGGTAGGGACAGATTGGCCCACTTGGCATATGTCCAATTATTAGGTTTTTTTTCTAATACTTTAACTGATATTTTCAAGCTTAATAACTGCCGTCCAGATTCAGTGAAGACCTAGCTAATATTTAACAACCTATATAGATAAAAATGAATTGCTGTTCGTTAGTCTCGTAAAACTCGAGAGCGGCTGAACCGATTTGGCTAATATTAGTCTTGAAATATTCGTGTAAGTCCGCGGAAGGTTTAACGGTGATAAAATATGGAAAAGTTGTCCGAAAAGGAGGAAAATTGGAAAACCTGAAACAGCTTTTTCCGGTGTGCTGTCAATACCGTTCGTCAAATTCCGATAAAATTTTCTACATTTCGTGTTTAAAGTAAGATGAAGGTTCGAATCAAATAAAAATTTGGATAAGTCGTTCGGAAAGTAGGAAAACTAAAAAAAACGAAAGAGATTATTTTCTATGAATAAAAATCAATTGCCACATAGTTGTACGAGCATCACTTGAATAGGGCTTGACAGAACGACGTTTGTACGAAATAATTTTTTTTGGGGGGGGGGGGGGGGGGAATCTACTGGAAAATTGGAATTTGAGAAAAACTGAAAGTGCGTTTTTCAATGTCTTTTGATTGAATTCAGCATTAACTATTTGCACGAACGGAGATGGTTAATTCTTTTGTTGTTTTGTTTATTATAGTCTTGGAAAAGATTTCAGTAAAAAATAGGGACAGTTAAAAAGGAAAGATGTAAAATTCCAACCAAGTTACTTTTTCAATATGTTTCTAAATGTACTCAACACTATAAGTTGAGGACCGTTCATCCGATTGCGATAAAATTTTGATCATTTGACGTTCAACGAAAGATGAACGTTCTTATGTACTAAAATTTTGGGAAAGTTTTCCGAGAAATTTGGAAATTCTCGACAAACTGAAAGAGCTTTTTTCAATGGGATATCAATATCATTCGACGGGTTGCGATAAAATTTTGCACATTCGATGTTCAAAGCGAGAGGAAGGTTTGAGTGAAGTAAAAGTTTGTAATAGTTAGCCAGAAAATAGGAAAATTTGTGTAAAAGTGAAAGAGCTCTTTCTTTGGGATACCAATATCATTCGTACGATTGCGATAAAATATTGCACATTTGGCGTTCAAAGCATCTACATCTACATAGATACTCTGCAAATCACATTCAAGTGCCTGGCAGAGGGTTCATTAACCACTTTCATAACTTTTCTCTACCGTTCCATTCTCTAATAGCGCGCGGGAAGAATGAATACCTAAATCGTTCCGTTTTCGATCTGATTTCTCTTATTTTTATTGGGATGGTCATGTCTCCCTAAGTAGGTGGGTGCTAGCAAAATATTTTCACATTCAGAAGTAAAAGTCGGTGATTGAAACTTCACAAACAGATGAATAACGTCTTTCTTTTAATGATTTCCACCCCAGTTCGTGCAATATTTCCGTGATGCTTTCCCCCCCGTAACGTGATAAAACAAAACTAGCTGCCCTTCTCTGAACCTTCTCAATATCTTCCGTCAGTCCCACCTGGTGAGGGTCCCACAAGGGGCAACAGTACTCCAGGAGAGGACGCACAAGTGTGATGTAGGCAGTCTCTTTGGTGGAGCTGGTGCATCTGCGAAGCGTTCTGCCAATGAAACGTAACCTTTGGTTCGCCTTCCCCACAATATTTTCTATGTGTTCTCTCCAGTCAAGGTTGTTCGTAATTGTAACTCCTAGGTATTTGGTAGAATTTACGACCTTAAGGTTTGACTGATTTATCGCGTAATTGAAGTTCAGCGGATTTCTTTTAGTGGTCATGTGTATTACTTCATACTTTTCTTTATTTAGTGTCAACTGCCAATTTTCGCACCATGTAGAAATTTTGACTAAATCGCTTTGCAGTAGCTTTTGATCCTCTGTTGACTTCATTAACCGATAAACGACAGTATCATCCGCGAATAGTCTAAGGGAGCTATTCAGTTCTCCTAAATCGTTTATAAACACGAGGATGAGTAGGGGATCTATAACGCTTCCCTGTGGAACGCCAGATATCACTTCTGTTTTACTCGATGACTTACCGTCAATTACAAGGAACTGTGTCCTTTCTGATAGGAAATCGTGAATCCAATCGCACAATTGGGGAGATATTCCATAAGCACGCAATTTCATTAGAAGCCGCTTGTGGGGTACAGTATCAAAAGCCTTCCGGAAATCCAGAAATATGGGATCGATTTGAGATCCCTTGTCGATGGCACTTAACACTTCACGTGAATAAAGGGAAAGCTGTGTTTCGCAAGAGCGATACTTTCTGAATCCGTGTTGACTATTGGTTAATAGGTCGTTCTCCTCGAGGTAGTTCATAATATTCGAACAAAGTATATGTTCCAAAATCCTACTGCAAATCGACGTCAATGAGATTGGCCTGTAATTTTGGGGATCACTCCTATTGCCTTTCTTGAATATTGGAGTAACTTGGGCAACTTTCCAGTCTTTGGGTACGGATCTTTCGCCGTCCGGGGCTACCCGACCTTCCCCTACTGTACTTGTGTATATTTGATGTAACCGCCTGAATCTAACCATCAAACATGTAATATTACTATGTAATGGGTCGTGTTAAATAACTACTGGGTCTAAAATACATATGATTTAAATTAATGTGGTTTATATTGAGAGGTAAGTGATACGAAGTTCACCGGGTGATATAGTAATTTTATAAATTTAAATATATCAAATAAATTAGTATTACAAAAATAATAAAAATACGGTCAACGTGCCCCGGGCTGCCCTACACTGTGTATGATATCTCACTTGACCTAACTGTTTTGAGCAGTGTGTTTAGATACACCCTGTATTTACGGATTTGCGTATGCACATAATTTGTATACAGTACCGAGTGTCGGTGCGGCGCAGAGTGCGTCTCGTGCATGCTGTGGACATATTTGACGAATTCGTCGACCCCGACGACACAGGAGCTGGTGGTGGTGGTGGTGGTGGTGGTGATGGTGGTGGTTGTGGTGGCGGAGTCGGCGGGCAGCGGGTGCGCTGGCCAGAGGAGCGCCAGTGGCAGGAGGCAGTGGAGCAGGCGCCGCGCCGCGGACATGGCAGCTGGTTGGTGGTTGGTGGTTGGCGGCTGGGCCCGGCTGTGTGCGGCCGGCTGCCCGCCGCGCGCGCCCTATAAGAGCTGCGGCCCGCCCCTCCCCCTCGTGCCCGCTCCGTGGCCGCCGGCTGGCGCTCTCTGTCGCCCCGTTATCGCCCCCACCTGATCGCACAATGGCCTCTCACCGGATTCGTTCCTGCCGTCGATCAGACCACTTCCGACTTGTCCCCTTTAATGGTGGACTTTCCGCCAATTGTATATGTTCGTACATGAGAAATCGCCTCACCGGATGTGGTAGAGACTACGTAGTGTCACTCAGTTTTTTCTTTACTCCACTCGCTGAACGTACGTGGGAGAAAAGCTTAAATGCAACTTTAAAAAAGGTAAAGCAGTCAACAATCCGAAGATTGGTTTGAACACGACAGTGCTTTACTAGGTATGGTCCTCTTTGGAGGTGGTATGCCGTTGCCTTCTTCCGACCTTCGAAATGACTTACCCAGCCAGTTATAGAGGGACCTTCAGTTTAACGTTGGTTCCGAAACACGGTGCTACTCGGTATTTTTCACAAGAGCAGTACTGCCAGAGGTGAAATAAGTGGAAAGTGACAGATAAAAATCCTAGGACTTGGCGGGGATCGAACGCGCGACCCTTGGATTTTTAGTTTGGCACTCTACCACTGTGCAACCGTGGCGCACAATGCAACTTTATGAACAAGTATTGAGTAACAAAATACATTAGAACGGTAGCTATTAAAGCACTACATATACCGAGCTGAACAATCCGTCATTTTGAATCCTAATCCGGCGGCAGTCTTGTATGCTTTGCGTAGTGTTGCGAAGTGACTCAGAGAATATTTTATGATTTTGTTATTTCATAGTGTGAATTAAGTTCATATGTTTCTAAATCTATCGGACTCAACTACGTGGTTATTAGTCCGTAGCTTACAAACTACTTAAACTAAGGTAAACTAACCTAAGGACAACAAATATCCATGCCTGAGGGGGGGGGGGGATTCGAACCACGACGGCGAACGGCCGCGCGCACCACAACAAGGCGCTCCAGTACGCGCGGCAAATCCACCGAAATGTGCAGCTCCAAACTGCTCAGTTGATAGCACGCAAGTTCGTTATAACCGGACATCACCAGTTGGAATTTTTTGTGATCTCTCAAAGGCTTTTGATTGTGTAAATCATGGAATTCTTCTAGATAAGCTTAAGTATTGTGGTACGAGTGGGACAGTGCACAAATGGTTTACATCATACTTAACTGGAGGAGTGCTGTTGTTCTTGTGGTTTTCAGTCCGGAGACTGGTTTGATGCAACTCTCCACAATACCCTATCCTGAGGAAGCCTCTTCATCTCCACATAAGAACGGCAACCTACATCTGTCTGAATCTGCTTACTGTATCCATCTCTTGGTCTTCCTCTGCGGTTTTTACCCCACACACTTCCCTCCAATGCTAAATTCACAATTCCTTGATGTCTAAGAATGTGTCCTACCAATCTATTCCTTCTTTTAGTCAAGGTATGCCAGAAATTTCTTTTCTCCCCAATTCTGTTCACTACCTCCTCATTACTTACGCGATCCACCCACCTAATCTTCAGCATATTTCAAAAGCCTCAATCCTCTTCCTGTCCGCACTGTTTATCGTCCTTGTCTCACTCCCATACAAGGCAACACTCCATACAAATACCTTCAGAAAGGACTTCCTTAGCCTTAAATCAATATTCGAAGGAGTGCAGAAAGTTGAAATAAGCAGTTCACATGATATAGATGAAACAATTAATTCTTCTGACTGGGGAGTTATCAAATATGTGGTCCCACAAGGATCGGTCTTGGGTCGTTTGCTGTTCTTAATATATATTAATGACTTGCCATTCTACATACACGAAGATGCTAAGCTAGTACTTTTTGCTGATGATACAAGTATAGCTATCACACCTGACAAACATGAATTAACTGATGTAATTGTAAATGATATCTTCCAGAAATTTATTAAGTGATTCTCTACAAATGGACTCTCATTAAACTTTGATAAAACCCAGTATATACAGTTTCATACAGTAAATGACATGACACCATTAATAAATTTAGACTTTGAACCTAAATCTGTAGAATATTCAAAATTTTTAGGTGTTTGCATTGATGAGGGACTGAATTGGATGAAACATATTTAAGATCTCCTGAAACGTTTGAGTTACTTACACAATCAGAGTCATTTAAAAATTTGGTGATATACATCTCAGTAAATTAGCTTACTGCGCCTATTTTCATTCACTCCTTTCATATGGGATCATATTCTTGGGAAATTCAACATTGAGTAAAAAAGTATTCATTGCACAAAGGCGTGTAATCATAATAATTGCTGGAGCCCACCCAAGACCATCCTGCAGACATTTATTTAGGAATCTAGGGATCTTTGCTGTAGCTTCACAATATATATATATATATATATATATATATATATATATATATATATATATATATATATATATATATCCACTCATGAAATTTTTTATTAACAATCCGACCTAATTCAAAAGTAATAGCAGTGTGCATAGGTACAACACTAGGAGAAAGGATGATATTCACTATTCAAGGTTAAATCTAACTTTGTCTCAGAAAGATGTGAATTATGCTGCCACAAAAGTCTTTGGGCACTTACCAAGTAGCATCAAAAGTCTGACAGGTAGCCAACCAGTATTTAAAAAGAAATTAAAGGAATTTCTGAATGGCAAATCCTTCTACAAATTAGATTAATTTTTAGATAAAACTTTAAAAAAATGTTTTAAAAATCTTTAAAATATTGATTGTCAAGTGTAGACTACATTTACTAAACTGACACGTTCCACATCATTACTAAATGTTGTATATATGATCTATGGAACAAGTATTAATCTAATCTAAAGTTTTATCGGTTTCCTTCAAACATAGATCTGTGTAAAAGGTCACTTGTAAATTTAAGACGCCAAGTATGGACTCCAAAACTATCTGTGTAATATTAAGACTAAAACCATTTTTATTGTATTAGAAACAGTTGTGCTCAGAGAGAGGTAGTAATGGAAATATTGGCCTGTACATGTAATGTATAGTTTATTTTAATTTTTCTTCAGGCTGTTAACATAACACGGCACACAGTGTAATTAAAATAAGCTTCTTTCCTTGATTTTACTTAGACCAACGAAGAAGTATTTCTATGGGTTGTTAACTGTATTTTACGTGATGCATGAGTGCAGTTGGCTTTGTCCAACTGGTGTTTTTTAAATTATATTATTTCATATTAGTTCAGTGTTACAATGTGACTCTCAATACGGGAACATGTAGGCCTAAGCCAAGCTGTTAACATGATGCCTGGAATAATAATATACTGAGCTTTGGGAAGAATGGGAACAGGAAAGAAGTCGTACATGAAAGGCATTAAATTCAAAATTTAGCATGTAACATCGACTTTATTTCCAAGTGCATGCTACCAGAGACACTTTATTTAGTAGTTACCTAATGAAACCAGAAGCTCAAACTTATTAAACACATTTTTACGTAAAATCTTCTCTGAAATATGGTGTGAGTAAAACATGCCAGACATTAGGGGGCGGAATACGAGAATTACAGAATCGTAATTCAACATTATTCCGCAACTGTTTTCGAATGCAACTCTTAGTTACCATAAGCGAATTTCGATTTACCATTTATAAAACAGACAACAAGTTAATTGTAACGTATTTTAACTATTTTTGTCAATATTTAGAACGGCAATATATGCCTTAATATGGAATGTAACTGAATGTTTTATATCTATAAATATCCATCTAATCAGTAAAGTTAAGTTGCTTGTCTCTTACAGTTAAATGTAAGCCAATAAATTTACTATTTTGTTATATATTCTGCATCAGGAAAATATATTTAATGGTCTTAATAATATATTAAAAAGCGTAAGCGGACTGCTCTGCCCGTACTATAAAGTCAGCTTATAAACAATAAATCGTACTGGCGTATTTTAGGATCCACTTACGGTTTTCCTGTGGTTTATGATTTATATTGTACAAAAAATAAGAGAAACATAAACAATATAAAATAAAATATATAATAATAATACAACATATAGTTTTTAATAAATGATATAAAATTAAATATATAAATATTATATTTCAAACACCTTAATTTATATTATTTGTTATTTATATTATTGATATTTCTTGTATTTTGTTCGAAAAATATGGAAAAGTTAGCCATAAAACAGGCCATGGGACTTTTATTTTTATAACTTCTGTAATCCATCTTTCTTTGACTTTTCACAACAATTATGTTTGTAGTTAGTTTACTTACTCACTTATGAGACACATTTTATATTGTCATAGCTATTTCCCACATAGTATTTAATTGTTTATATTTAATTTTTAAGAGGACCCTCCTCAACCCCGCTGTTTTATTGTTACAATATTCATATCATTTCGTGCAGCTACTTAATCTTTCATTTTAGCTTCTTTTATTCAGTTATTCTTAGTTGTGATTAATATTTTGTTACCTTTTTTACATCTCATAATTTTTCAGTAATTATTCGTGATATTGCTCATAATATATCGTCTTTCAGTTGTTTTTATTGTTACATTTCTATCCATTTTTTTCTTCTTCTAAGTTATGAAGAATTTTTTTATTTATATCTCTAACTTTTTTCAATAATTATTTGTGATATTTGTCGTAATTTATGTAGTACCTTTTAATAGTTTTTATTGTTATTTTACTATTCAAAATTTTCTTCGACTTTTTGCATGGGAGAACCCCCTCCTACTGACTAAAGCTATCTTGAAAGTGTAGGTGTAGTTAGCAGTCCGTAGAAGATGGTATAGAAGGAGTGGGGATTTACCGGCCCAAACTGTCCATCCGGGATCTGCAAATTAAGCTGACCCACCTTTGAGCCTGACTTGTGAGCCGACTTGTAGACGTTCCTCCTACCTGTTTTTTTGGGAAGAGGTCTCGATTTTGTTGTCCACTCGCTGCTACAGATCACACTGGAGTATTGATGGAAGTGCTTTTAAAAGAGCTGAAATATATTAACCAGTTATTCCGGGATTCCAATTATTACTAACCACCGTATAATAAAAGACAGTTCAATGACTTTGACATCAACAATTTTAAGGCTGATACTGAAAGCATGGTTCCTACGAGACCGGTTCGTTTAGGTTCTAACGCCGACTGGCGTGCAGCCGAGACCTCCTATAACTTTCGTATATCATCGGATGTGTTCGTAAATATTCGTTAAAAGGCAATGTGATTCATTTATATATCTATTTGAACACTATTAAAGATTATGAAATGATCAGCGTCTACTTTTGACCCCTAGACGGCGACTAATGTCTGTATGCCACTAAAACATTGGGTAATAAAAAATATTAATAAATTAAACATGTTAGATACGCGCCATATTTTTCGTACTTCTCAGGCTTAGAGGCGCGACGGCTACAACTGACATCTCACGTAGGCAGCGTTCTGGAGGTTCCGCTAACCCATCTCCTCTGCTGAAGGTATACGACGGCTCTTACTGTCGGTCACCGCCTAGCCATTCCTAACTAAAATGTGTCTGCCGCCGACTCACGCAAAAATCTGATGATAAATTCATGCAATAAAATAAAAAACTTGGTCTACTTACAAGAACTCTTATACACAACAGTTATATCTATATAATTTGCTGATGAAAAAGGAGAAAGTATTTTCCTGCGAAACATTCATCCCTAGGTGAAATATTAACATCAAACCATTCTTCGAACCTCCAGTAAATAACTTGCAGCAAAAGAATATGACGGTAGAGCCATACGATTCATCGTGCCTTTATTCATGTGCACCAACTTCCAGACTCAAAATATCGAAAAAATTTCAAACAGAAATTACTTGATATTAAAGTCTGAACCATTTTTACTTGCAAATTTACCCTATATAGAACACATGTAGTGTCCGGTTACATCGCCAGAGGAGGGTTCTGGTCAACGGCGGTCAAAAAATACGCCAGGAAAATTCGGTGCCGATCGGTTGAACAGCGCAACGTAAAAAGTGGGAACACGTTACAGGTACACAATGTCAAATTGCCGTAATTTTTGCTAATGTCTCTGAAATACGAAAAAAGGATACCAAAGTTGTACAAATCCATTTATTCAATTTTCATCTCATATTAACGATTAATGCGATATTTGTAGTTAAATTTCGAGATATCGATGGAACTTTTCTATCCTGTCATTTAACTGCGGATGGTACACCGTAGTCTGTGTTAGCTTAGAAGTACAAATCAGATGGTATGTACGGAACAGCTATGAATGGATCTCTGCACTTTGGTATGACGCTATTTGGTTTGGTGTTTCAAATAGAGTGATCCATGAGTTATAAAGTACTCGTGTCACTGTTTCTGATGGATTATCACATAATGGAATGACTTCTGTCCAGTTACGTTAAAAAGTGGATAAATTGGCGGGGGGGGGGGGACCTGTGATATCAATGTGTACCTTAACCCTTTCAGTCCCACATTATAAATCAGCTTTGGAAAAATTAAATTTTAGTGTTTTCTGTATTTATACAGTGCAGTAAACAAACAAATGTGTGTTTTAAAATTTTTGGTCGAACTATTGGTTTTTTATGTAATGTACTTCATGCTCAACACAGACGTTTGTGTCGAGGTATTTTATTACTTGGACGTTATTTTGTTGATAGTTAACACTACCAGAGCAATAATGCTAGCATAATATTCACCACAGCACCAAAGACAACATAATTCACTGCTGGAATAAAATGAAAGGAACCAACTCACGCTCACACTCTCAGCCACGTACAGACGGCAACGCAACGCAACCTCCAAGATGGGCAGATTAATGCCTCAAAAGGGACTACACGCCGTATCAAGCGGCAAAATTTCGTACTAGAAGCATGTTGTTCATTAACAAAAATTTAACTTTAAGGACTGATGTACAAAATACGGTGCAAACCAACTTTTGAAACGTTCTTCTCCAGGAACAACACTGGGAGTGAAAAGGTCAAAGGGTACATCAGTGCTGGGAAAATAGCCTTAAAGAGATTTTGTATGTCTAAGTATTTCGTTATTTTGGCAAGCTATGCATAATTCCACCCACTTCTCCATATCATGCTTGATATTTGACCAAATGAATTTGTTGTATCTTCACAGAAGGCTTACCATGCTGCATCATACTGTGGTAATGATGAAAAAAGGAATACTTTTTTTTTAGGTATGTAACTGCGAATGTCATTTGTCGATACATTGCACCTTAACAATCTTCCACCAGGAGTTTCACGTTGTTTAAATTTCAGCGAGTTACCAAGACTCGATCAAAGTTTCTTGAGCTTTGACCACCCAATTGAGCATATGCTGTGTTCTCGTAATCTATCGGTGGGGTAAAGTGGTACAATTGCGATAATTTCGAATAAATGTTATTGTAACTGGAAATATATCGAGAAAAGAAATAATATTAACTATGGCACTTGTTTTTTATGTTTAATGAATATGGAACATAAATATTAGACAATTACAAATGTTGGTTGCAGAATTGATGGAAAATGTACCACACTAGGTAAAACTGTGATCATTTCCTGGAACAATTTTGATCACTGGCATCTTCCACACAAAATGCAATTTTTCCCTCTGGCACCAACGCATACTTCGTGGTATCAAACCTTGCATTTTTGGCAGTGAATCCAGTTATCCTTAGCTACTGATTTATAAGAGCGCATTAGACTAAGTAGCTTCACTTACTTCTTAACAGGAAAGCATTTATATTTCCGTAGCACAAAGTGGTGTATTCTTGGAAAACACAGAATGAGCTGTAAAAACCTGCTACACTACAACTCCACACAAGGACAAGTGCTACCAACACTACGAGGCTGACAAATGGCGCTAAACCTTAGGTTGATCGGAATTGTACCTATATCGAATTTGTACCACGTTACCCTACAACTTTTACAAGTCTGGATAGGTTGCCGTACGAATAAAAAAGAGCACAAGAAGATTCTCTGAGTAAGTTCTCAATTTCGTATGAATAAAAACTTCGAAGAATATGCCCTGAGCAAGAATTTCACTCTCGTTAGCTCCCTTCCTTCTCCGTGTGTCATGTCCGGCACAGATCAGCTGTTCAATCGTGTATTTCTTTAAATTAGCCCAATCAGGCAAATATTTTCTGTGTACAAATATGGAGTAGGCAACTACGTGTTCAGGTAGAACTGTACTATGTTTACATATTTGTTGTGTATCAGTTATTATTAAATATTGACTTTTTACGAAAATGTATTCTTATAACGATGGGTTAGCACAATTTACGAACGAAATTTTAAGAATGTTTGATATTTTCATCTGTTTCAATGTGGAATGCTGTTACAGCTTTCTAACACGACATACTTTTTGTTTAAATATGACACCCAATGGTCTGCTCATAAGCGATAGGCTATGCGACTTCGTTGCAAGAAACAGACTGCTAGGTATCAATTAATCAGTTATTAATTTTACTGTCGTGTCTACCCACTTCTAACATAAAAGAAGTTACGAATACGAAGGCAGAAAACGCTTCTTAAATAGACCAACCGGCTTAGGTATAATGAACAAGAGCAATACGGAAATACTACAGTACCCGGTATTGCAGCAATATTTATTTTCTGATACAGACTGTGAAGTCCTGGAATGCACTTTATTTGGAATTTACGTCATAATACGTTATTAATAGATCCTATTTAAAAAAATACAATATTATTTTGCTACGTAGCTGTTTACATCGGTAAATATGCACTCCAAACAAATTGGTAAAACACGCAGCTGAATCCAGTTGTTTCATTTCTATGTCTATAATAAAAGAATCTCCTCTGACATCACTCTCGTCACTATTGCTTTAAGTGTCACACTTATGATTTTTGTGAAGGAAACGACTCGTCAGTAAAATGCTTTTATTTAGATAACTATTTCTTCAGACTATGTATAAAGGAAGTTTTTTGCGTTCGAAGCAACACATATTTTATTATTCTTATTACAAACCACAGTAAAACGTAAACTTAATAGAAGTTACGCAGCTTGAGGTTAGAGATCCCACCTCAGAAAACGGAGAATGTTCTCCGGTCGTGAAAAACTTCTCTAGTTTTATTCATACGAAATCGGAGTATATGTTCATTTGTGACGAACTCCCCCTACCATTTTACTCACGCTGAGAACATACTAGGTTGAAGTATATTCTCTGACTCGCTTTATTCACGCGAACCTCAGTATTTTCTCTAATGGAATTCAGAGTATAAATACTCCGTTTTATTCATACGGGCCAGTATTTTCTTATCCAGAAATCTGACTGTCTGTTGTACACTGTGATATGTACGGTATGTGATGCAGTTGCATAGGTGTTGTCTTTTCATTCCGCTGTCTAAAAGCATGATTCAAAGCACCATGATCAGTATACACTGCAAATGATCATTCTTCAAGAAGGTTTAAATACCCTATTGCTATGTACTGTAGATGCTGATAAGTTCCCTATCATATGTTGGATATTTCTTCTGGGATGACGAGAATTAATGAAGTAGAAACCGGTTGTTTTTCATGTCCCTTCTTATTGTTGCAGCCCTGCACCAGATGCAAAATCAGAAGCGACTACAAATAAAGCAAGTTCATTGTTTGCATCTGGGAATGTCGAAAGTGCTACATTAGTAAGGTCTATGTTGCACTTTTCAAACTGCATTATTGCCTCCTTGCTCACTTAATTTTTCTTTTTTCAGTTTTCATGGTGTTCTTCAATTAATCAGTCAGAACAGCTTGATGTTCTGTGGCATGTTCCAAACGCCTTCGCTAAAAACTCATGATGCCAAGAAAACGACGCGATTCCCAAACAGTGTTTGAAATGAGTAATAACTACTTCTCCTTCTGGGTCTACTTTGGTATTTTCTCGACTAATCATATTACCTAAAAAAATTTCTTGAACGCCAAAGACAGATCGTGTAATGGCTAGTTCTTAAGCCAAATTTGTTCAGTCCTTCAAATACGATACTTAAATGTTGAGTGTGCATCTGTAGAGCTAGAAGCTATCAGTATGTTATTTTAAATAGGCAAAAGAGAAACATAAATCTCTTAAAACCTCATTAATAAATCTCTGAAATGTAATGGGTGTATCAGCTTTGGAGAACAATTTCTTGCCAACAATGATGGAGTTTACGTCATTTATGTAAAGAACATGACAGCGCTCAGGAAGGGTACGGACGCCAGTAGTCTTCACAAACGTGTCAATGACCATCAGTCTTTTCTACCATATGCAAGGGTGGTCCCACTGTGATTTAGGGGGGTCAATTGCATTATGATTCATAAGAGAGTGAAATTCCTATTTAGCCAATTTTAGTTTATGTGAACCCAATCTGTGAGCTTTTCGGTACATTGGAGGGACACTGCTTGTTGTCATATAATGTTTAACGTCATGCTTAATTGCTCAAGGAGTGAGGGTGGTTTTGTCAGTTCATTAAACTTTTTAAGTAGTTCAGGATATTTACATTTGTTTAAACTTACGGAATCAGATAAGTCAAACCTATACCGCAGTGTAACTGATTATTAGTGTTAACTAATAGTTTTCTTTTTAGTCTATTAGTAAGCTAATTTGATGAAGGAAGTCAGCCAGATTATACCTCGTGTGGTGTAGACTAAAATAAAAGGCCAATCACAACTACGTTTTAACCCTAAATCAAGATTTAATTACTTTCATCCGTACGTTTTACTCTCAGATACATTTCCTGCATTATCCTTGGGACGCGTTGGTATAAAGGAAACATCAGCTCCGTTGTCAACCAGGAAAAGTAGCCCTTACGTTTTATCTCTAACAAATAATCGCTCTTGACGGCCAGATATAATCGATGCGGCAGAACAGTCGACTGCTACTGCGTCTGTCCACTGAATTTTTCCTCAGTTTTCCATAGGCAAGGTTAGCTAAAATTCTCAGGTCTGCAGTTCGAGCCAGAACGAAAATTATATTAGCAGTATTTGCCTGAACTGCTAATCTCGGCTTGCTGTAGCCTCTGCTACATAAAAGTCGTCGCGATTGATACTACCTCGACTTCATTTTCAGGTTCTTCGATGCTTCCGAGATCTTTCACTGATACAGAAGAATCAGACGCCAAGACACACAAAATGCAATAGAATGGAATCAAATTATTATATAAAAACTCGTTCCTTTTAAAGAGATACTCACACCAAAAAGGTGATATCCAGACCTCTGACATTTTCATTTGCATGGAAAATAAATAAACATAGCGAATAATTACTTACGCCACAGAAGGTAAAAAAAGAATAATTCTTTGCAGCACAGTAGCATATGAACCTAAACTTCACCCGACACCAACCAGGACTCAAAAAGATAGACAGTTCAGAGGTATGTAGACCTGGATGGCCCAATGAGAACAGCATCTAATCTTCCCCTCTATATCTGACATGTCTTTTTTTTTTAATAATATTTCGAAATAATTATTTGTTGGTTATTTCCTTTTTCTTTCAGTTTTACTTTATCTAAACATTATTTATTCAAATAGTTACCAAATTGTAAAATCTACATTTCCTCAGAAACTACTGAATCGATTTCAGCCAAATTTGGTACACACACTGATGGCAACAAGAGAATCATCACCACTGGGAGGTTGTAAAAGTTCCTAGTTCCCATACGAGCGGAGATACGCTCAAAACGTGTTTCCCAGCCCCTCCCATATAGACTGCCCTGTACAACCGGGTAATGTGTGGGAATAGTATCAGCCTGCCTTTCTGACCTGCTCTCTAGGGTAGTTTACATATCAAGGGCAAGAAATAGAGGAGGAAGAGATGGACAGAGACTGGGAATATTTTACTGAAACTTGAAATTTAGATCGATTTTCAATGAGAGAAGCTTGCAATAGTTACCACAACGAGACACTGTCACGTAAATTGGTAGAGAATCCTAAAAATTTCTGTCCGTACGTAAAGTATACAACCGGCAAAACACAAACAGTACCTTCATTACACGATAGAAATGGTGATGCTACTTATGACAGTTCTGCTAAAGCTGAATTGCTTAAAACAGCTTTCCTAAATTCCTTCACGAAAGAAGACGAAGCGAATACTCCAGAATTCCTATAAAGAACAGCTTTCATCAAGCGTAAATTAGATTTTTTTTTCCTTGTGGGACTTAACTACGGGGTCATCAGTCCCTAAACTTACAAACTACTTATGAACTAGCTTATACTAAAGACGGCACAACCATCCAAACCCTAGGGGGGATTCGAGCCCCCGACCGCAGTGGCCGTGCAGACCGTGACTGGCACGCCGCACACACCGCTCGGCCACCGCGGTAGGCTAATTTAGAAGTAAATTTCCCCGGAGTATTAAAACAACTTAAATCACTTAAAAAAAGTAAGTCTCCCGGTCTTGACTGTATACTAATTAGGGTCTTTCAGAGTATGCTGATGCAATAGCCCCATACGTAACTATCATATACAACCGCTCCCTCAGCGATCGTTGCGAAACCAAAAGAGTGGAAAGTTTCACAGGTCACTCCAATATTCAAGAGAGGCAATAGGAGTGATCTGCAAAATTACAGGCCTATATCATTGACGTCGTTTTGCAGCAATATGTTGGAACATATATTTTCCTGAAATATTTTGAACTACCTCGAAGAGGACGACCTATTGACCCAAAGTCAACACGGATTTAGGAAGTATCGTTCTTGTGAAACACAGATAGCTCTTTACTCATATAATGTGATTAGTGCTATCGTTAGTGGATGTCAAATAGATTCCGTATTTCTAGATTTCCGAAAGGTTTTCGACACTGTACCTCACAAGCGTCTTCTATTCAAATTACGTGCTTATGGAATATCGCCACAGTTGTGTGACTGGGTTCGTGATTTCCTGTCATAAAGGACACAGTACGTTGTAATTGACGGTAAATCATCGAGCAGATCAGAAGTGATATCTGGCGTTCCCCAGGGAAGTGTGATAAGGCCCCTAATGTTCCTCATTTTTATAAACGATTTAGGAGACAATCTGCGTATCTCTCTTAGACTGTTCGCGGATGATGCTGTCATTTATCGGTTAGTAGTCACCGTAAGATGAAAGGCAACTGCAAAATGATTTAGATAAGATATCTCAATGGTGCAAAAATTGGCAGTTGGCCCTCAGTTACACGATAAATCAGTCAAACCAAGAGGCCGTAAATTCAACTAAATATTTAGGAGTAACAATTACGAACAACATAAATTGAAAGGAATACATAGAAAATGTGTAGGGAAGGCGAACTAAAGACCTCGTTACATTGGCAGAACACTTAGAAGATGAAACAGTTCTACTAATGAAACTGCCTACACTACACTTGTGCATCTTATTTTGGAATGTTGGTGCGCATTGTGGGATCCACACCAGGTGGTACTGACGGACGATTTAGAGAAAATTCGGAGAAGGCCAAGTCTTTGTATATTATCGCGATATAGAGGAGAGAGTGTAACTGAAATGATGCACGAGTTGGTGTGAAATCATTAAATGAAAGGTGTTATTTGATGCGACGAGATCTATTAGCAAAATTTATTTCAGAAACTTTCTCTTCAGAATGCGAACAGATTTTGTTAGCACCCACCTACATTGGGAGACATGACCATCATAGCAAAATAAGAAAAAATTAGATGGAAAACAGAAAGATATAGGTGTTTCTATTTCCCGCGAGCTATTAGAGAATGAAACTATAGAGAAATATCAAAGTGGTTCGATGAACCCTCTGCCATGCACTTCAATGAGTTTTGCAAAGTATTCATGTAGATTTAGATGTATAAGGATGAGGTGGGCAGGAGGAGCTGATGAGACAGAGTGGGGACAGCGTGTGCTGAACGGAGAGGAGACAGGAGAGGGTATGAAGAAATGGCCAGTCAGGCAAAGGAAGGAAATATACAGACAAACGGCTGAGAGGAATTAGTCAGAGAGGCTGGGGTGAAGGAGAGAATGTTAAGAGGAAGAGGAATTAAAGGGATGGACAGAGAATGACGATAAGAAGGTCAAAGCAGAGGAGGAGGGTAGAATAAGGATAGGAAGATATGGATTCAAAGAAATGATGTACAGACATGGAGTGTGGTACAGGAGATGGACATAGAGGGGGATGATATGGAGAGTTTAAAGGAAGAGATACATATAAATGAGAAGGAGGAGGACATAGTCAAACGTAGAGTAGGTAGAAAGAGACATGTGAGAAGAGATGGAGTAGAGGAGGTGTTGACATGAGTCATTAGAGAGGAGAAGACCGGTAGATAGAGTGGGAGAGAGATAGAGAGAGAGAGAGGAGGGAGAAAAGTTGGAGAGAGAGAGATGGGAGACAGACAGGAGGGGTGGGTATGAGATGTATATTAAGCAAGGATGAGATGGATGAAGAGATGGAAGAGGAAATGCCTACAAAAAGCGTATACAATGTATCTATGAGTTGCACGTGCAGAAAGGATAGGCTGTGCATAAAGAGAAGGGAGAGATGGAAGGTTAAAGAGCGGGAAGGATTATGTTGACAGCAAAAGTTGGAGAAGGAAAAGAGTGGCGCAGGCAATGAACATAGAGAAATGGGGCGGAAGAGATGGACAGGAAGAGAGGTGGGAACAGGCTATGTGTGTATTAGCAAATGTAAGACTGGAAGAATGTATTCCCAAGCAATGGCGGATTTCGCAGCTAGTTGAATACATAAAATATCATTTGTAAAACAAGTCCCCCTTATAAAATTCCTCCAGGATCCATTTAATGCTAAGACCGTTACTGCATGATAATTCTTGACCGAATTCAAGTACTTTATCCTTTCTCTACCTCAATTCCTCCTACCCTCCATTGCTGAACCCATAAGTGTCTTGGGTAACCTTGTTCCCCTTATCTGTGTAACACGGCTCGACCATCTGAGTGTTCACTCTAACTGCTTCACCTGTGATGTTCATTCGCAGTTTTTCTTTATTTCATTACGGACACCCTCCTGCCACTGTTTCCATCTATTAGTACCTGCAGTCATCTTTCTTATTTTCATATCAGTAATCTGAATCTTATAAGGTAACCAGTATCCACCGGGCTTACACTTCCATATATAACAAAGTTAGCCGAAACATTGGACGGTACACTGCTAACTTAGTCTTGGTACTGGCTTTCTTCCTGCAGAAGAGTAGATCGTGTCTGAGCGCTCAATTCATTAGCTTTCCTACATCTTCAGTTCTTTCACTGTGTTGCCATCCTGTGAAACTGTCCACCAGTTCTTCATTCCTCCTTTCCGAAAGACATTACTTTTGTTTTGTGGATGTTGATGTTCATATAATAGCCCCTTCATCTCTGATCTACCTTCGAAATATTAGATTGCAGCATTTCAACCGAATCTGCCAGCACCACTAAGTTGTCCTCAGATGCGAGACTGCTTATTTTGTTTTCAACTTTTTTTAATCTTACCCTGCCTGAGTAGGTCTGATAATGAATGCGGGTAAGTTACTATGAACAGCATAGTGAACGCATTATCGTACTAAAGATAGACACGAAGCCAACACCGACCACAGTAGTGCAAGTTTATATGCCACCAGCACAGCCGATGATGAGGATATCGAAAAAATGTATGAGGAGATAAAAGATATCATTCAGAAAGTTAAGGGAGACGAAAACTTGATTGTGATCGGGGACTGGAACCAGGTAGTTGAAAAGGGAAGAGAAGGAAATGTAGTAGGTGAATATGGACTAGGAAGAAGGAATGAAAGAGGAGATCGCTTGGTAAAATTTTGCACAGAGCACAATTTAATGATCACCGACACCTGGTTTAATCATCATGAAAGAAGGTTGTAACGTGGAAGAGACCAGGCGACACTGGAAGGTACCAGATTGACTTTATAATGGTAAGGAATAGATTTAGAAACCAGGTTCTAAACTGTAAGACGTATCCAGGGGCAGATATAGACTCTGACCATAACTTATTGGTTATGAACTGCAGATTAAAACTTAAGAGACTGCAGAAATGTAGAAAGGTTAGGAGATGGAGCCTGAACAAATTGGAGGAAACAGAGGTGGTTGAGAGTTTCAGAGGGAGCATTAGGCAAGAATTGGCTGAAACGAGGGAAAGAAATACAGTAGAAGAAAAATTGGTAACTCTGAGAGATAGGGTAGTGAAGGTAGCAGAGGATCATATAGGCAGAAGGACAAGGCCAAATAGAAATCCCTGGATAACGCAGGATATACTGAACTTAATTGATGAGAGGAGAAGATATAAAAATTCAACAAGTGAAACAGGAAACAGGGAGTACAAACATCTGAAAAATTAGATTGACAGGAAGTGCAGACTGGCTAAGCAGGGGTGGCTAAGAGGACAAATGCAGAACCGTAGAAGAAAACATATCTGGGGGAAAGATAGATACCGCCTACAGGAAAATAAAAGAGATATTTGGAGATAAGAAAAGCAGCTGCATGAATATAAAGAAATCAGACGGAAAACCAGTACTAAGCAAAGAAGGGAAAGCTGAACTGTGGAAGGAATATATAGAGGGCCTATATAAAGGGAATAAACTTGAAGGCAGTATTCTAGAAATGGAAGACGAAGTGGAGGAAGATGATTAGAAGATATAATACTGAGAGAAGAATTTGACAGAGTGCTGAAGGACTTGAGTCGAAACAAGGCCCTTGGAATGGATGATATTTCGTCTGAACTGCTGATGTCGTTAGGAGAGCCAGTCGTGAAAAAATTGTATCACCTGGTATGCAAGATGTATGAGACTGGGGAAATACCCTCCGACTTCAAGAAGAATATTGTAATAACTCTTCCAAATTCTGAAGGTGTCAGGGGTAAAATATAGGGAGCGAAGAGTTATATGCAACCTATACAAAAACCAGACAGCGGTTATTAGACTCGAAGGGCAAGAAAGGGACGCAGAGGTTGGGAAGGGAGTAAGACAGGGTTGTAGCCTTTCCCCAATGTTGTTCAATCTGTACATTGAACAGGCAGTGAAGGAATGGAAGGGGAAATGTGGAGAGGACATTGAAGTTCAGGGAGAAGAAATAAAAACATTGTGGTTTGCGGATGGCAAAGATCTGGAAGAGCAATTGAATGGATGGACAGTATCTTGAAAGGAAGATATAAGATGAACATTAACAAGAGTAAAACGAAGGTAATGGAATGGAATGTCAGAAAATCAGGCGATGCTGAAGGAATTAGATTAGGTAATGTGACAATAAAAGTAGTAGATGAATTTTGTTATTTGGGTAGCAAGATAACTTCTGATGGCCGAAGTAAAGAAGATATAAAATTCAGAATGGCTATAGGAAGAAAAGTATTTATAAAGAAGCGAAACTTGTTAACATCCAACATTAATTTCAGTGTTAGGACGTCCTTTCTGAAAGCATTTGTCTGGAGTGTAGCATGGTATGGGAGTGAAACGTGAACGATAAGGAGTTCAGATAAAAAGATGATAGAGGCTTTTGAAGTGTGGTGTTACAGACGAATGATGAAACTTAGATGGCTAGATCACGTAACTAATGAGGTGCTCAACCGAATCGGAAAGAAAAGGAGTTTCTGGGATATCCTGACTAAGAGAAGGGATAGATTGGTTGGAAACATTCTAAGACATCAAGGAATTGTCAACTTAGCATTAGAAGGAAGCGTGTGGGGTAAAAATCGTAGAGGGAAACCGAGAGACGAATATAGTAAGCAAATTCAAAAGGATGTAGGTTGCCGAACGTATTCTCAGATGAAGAGACTTGCACAGGACAGGGTAGCGTGGAGAGCTGCATCAAACCAGTCTGCGGACTGAAGACCACAACAGCTACAACTGCCTGTTTATCGTTTTCAATAAACCATCAATAAAGATAAATATAAATATATTACCACCATCTCAACCACATTAAATAGATGACAATGTGGTTATTCACCCAGCGCCAGCTGACAGGGGCACATAGCTTCACCAGACTCATCAATTGAAGGGCTAGCAGCAACACAAATGTCCTAGTAACGTCTTCTAACAGACAAGACAGACCACGTTGGCACAACAAGCAAATGTAAAGACTCAAAAAGGCAGCCAAGCAATTATCTTTGATCAGCACTGGAGCGCAATCACTGACGAACTGCAATGCTCGCCGAGCGGTCTAAGGCGCCTCGCTGCGGAGCGCGCGGTTGCTCGCCGTCGGAGGTTCGAGTCCTCGCTGGGGCATGGGTTTGTGAGTTGTCCTTAGGTTAGTTTACCTTAGTTTAAGTAGTTTGTAAGCTACGGCCTGATGACCACACAGTTTGGTCCGATAGATTTACAACCATTTGAACATTTGTTGCAAATGCTCTAACTGATCATAAGTTTCGAAATCAAAACCAACCTAAACAATCCTTTGGAGTCACGTAATTCTTCCATTTAAATCGACTGCAAACCAAGACCTCAGCTGATCCCATCGCCACTATATGAATGCACCAATTAATATTCTCTCTGTGAGAAATTCGAACTCCAAAGGGACCAATATATTCTTGCCAATTTCTACGTAGGAACCTCTCAATCAATATCCATTTTCGATGGCACCAACCCAGCAACTGGAACCATTCGACAGTGCAAACCTTTCGCTCGCTGTTGAGCTAAAAAAAATTACCTTGCCCAATATAGGAATAAAACACTACCAGAATGAGGAAGAAACTTTAAACCGTAACGCCTGTCGTCAGAGGACGTAGACTTCAAAACCAAATTTCTCGCTGATAGGCTAAAACTGTCACGCTGACCTCTGGTACCCGTCTGCTCACACAAACACTAGGAAAATGCGGACAGACCAGTCAATAGCTGATTCTGCATACAAGACACAAGGTAGGGCAGCTCTGCCTGTCCACCTCACTACTTCACCGGCGTCTGGTTAAATTTATGAGAGTGTGCAGTGTGCGTGTCACGTTTTTAAGCTTTAATGGTCCGTCTGATTGTGTAATTTCTCGCAATTTTGTTCTTGTAGTTTTTTTATAGCTAAACTGATAAAAAATATTTTCTCATTTTGTTAACATACAATTGTTTCGTTTGTTTGTTTTAGATTAGTGTATATTATGTTTCTCTACCATTCTGCTTGTTTATTTTTGTTCTGATGTGTTTCGTTCATGTTCTGTACTTGGCCATATGTCACACATGTGTAGCAATTAGTAAAACAGTTACAGTCTTACCTTCCTTATGCTGAACCAGTTCACTTATCTTTATATCATTGACCCCTACCTTATCTTTTTCCAAATCTCTCGTATTGTGGTTCACCAATCGAGAGTGACTTGGTTTACCTGATCTTTGCGTTAAGTGGTACAAAATTTTGTTGCTGCTGTTGCTGCTGCTGGTTTCTGTTCTGGATGGTCCACTTATGTATTGTTATTCTGGCATTTAGGTGTGATTACAATCAATTAGAATGCATTATATAGTTTTTTTAACTAATTCTGACTCCCAAAGGTAACATGTATTGGGATAATTTCATAAAGATATTGGGTCTGACACTAATGGGTAGTGATGTAGGGTGTGCATGTATATAAATGTTACAAAGTCAGCAAGCCTCGCTCGCGGAGGTTCCGATTTGCAGCATTGTTCCCAGAACCGATTGCTGTCCTCCGATTTGAAGCCAAGTGGTAGGCTTAAATAAGAAGCTCATATGATTTTATGGTGATCTTGGATGCAAATTTCTCGACCCGCTATCGGGGGAGAAATGTAGGTCAGACGTTCACTACACACAGGCAGGAAAGGAGCTCCTCCACGCTCGCACTAGCATGGTGACCACCTCAAAGGGCTTCTGTCACCTCTGCATGTGTTAGCATTTCTAATGTAGGAGTTACACGAGCGGGAACTGTGATGTTTTCTGTACTTGTGGAAACACAGATAACGGCTACTAGGATAGCGGATTAGGTGTGGAGTGCACATATCGGTTATCATAGGGCAGAGAAATCCTTCAACGGGCCGTTTAAGACACCTACGAATTCCGATCACAGCAGACAATACAATAATACGGAAAGAAATGGTTATTGCAGTACAGAGTTAACTGCAGGAGTGTCTTTGGAAATATTCCAGAACTGCTCTCACTTTTAGATAGTCACAATGCCCGCATAGTACTAGGGACGGAAAGCTGGCTAAAGCCAGATGTCAACAGTAATGAAATCGTAAACTCTGACTGGAACGTATACCGCAGAGATAAACTGAAGGGGAGGCGTGTTTTTAGCGATGAACAATACGATTATAGCAAGTGAAATTAATGTAGATTTGGAATTTGAAATAATATGGGTGAAATTCAGCGTGAAAAGTGACTCAAACATGGTTTTAGAAATTTTTATCGACGACCGGGCTTAGCTACAGTAGTGGCGGAACATCTGAGGGAAAACTTACAGCCGCGGTGGAATGGTCGAGCGCTCTAAGGCACCTTGCTGCGGAGAGCGCAATAAGTACTGATGACCTCAATAGTTAAGTCTCGTAGATTTACAAACATGTGAACTTTTTTGAAAACTTAAAAATTTCTAGTCATGTCATAGTTTTTGGTGGACATTTTAACTTTTAGACTGGGAGACAAACGCGTTTAAGACAGGTTGTCCAGGACAGAGAATCGAGTAATATTAACCTTCCTGCAAGATTAAAATTGTGTGTCGGAATCGTTATTCGCACCTGGGACCTTCGCCTTTTGCGGGCAAGCACTTTACCGACTTAGCTATCCCAGTTCGCTTCGCCGTTCGTCCTCGCAACTTCTGTAAGTGCCTCGCCTCCTACGTTCCAAACTTCACAGAAGTTTACAATTATTGATATGGTGTCTCTCCTTTTCGGACATGTCCATAGAACAGACACCATTTGTTGACAGTAACGTCTGTAAATTTAAGAAATTGAAGTAGCCTAATTGGTTAAGGCGACTACAGGCCCAAAGCGGGAAATTCGGGTTCGAATCCAGGTCTAGCAGAAATTTTCAGTTTTGTAGTTGAACTTATTTCAACGCCCCGAAACGGTACAAATGTTTCAATATTTCGATTTCGTTCACAGATGTTTTCCTGCGAAACTTGCAGGAATAGCTCTCCTGGATGAAAGGATACATTGGAGACATGGCTTAGCCACAACCTAATGGATGTTTGCACAATAGAATTTTCACTCTGCAGCGGAGTATGCGTTGTTATGAAACTTCCTGGCAAATTAAAATTGTGTGCCGAAACCGGGATTCGAACCTGGGATCTTTGCCTTTCGCGGGCAAGCGCTCTACCGACTGAGCTATCTCGGCACGCTTCACGGTCCGTCCTCACAACTTCTGCCAGTACTTCGCCTCCTACTTTTCAAATTTCACACAATTTTAATCCGCCAGGAAGTTTCATTTTCAGACTTATATATAAAGAACAGTCTAGAGAGCAAAAAATGTATTTATTTATTCGACTAGTTTCGGTCTAATTTTAGACCATCTTCAGGAAATTAAGCTCCACAACATCATTGGAGCTTAATTTCCTGAAGATTGTCTAAATTTAGATCGAAATTAGTCGAAAAAAAATATTTTTTGCACTCTAGACTGTTCTTTATATATAAATTTAACTAAGAGTGCTGTTTCCCATAAGTGAAACAAAAATGTTTCCAAAAATATGTCATTTTCAGACGTTAATTTGATTTTAGGTGTGCCCCAGGGGATCGTTATAGGACCATTGCTTTTCACAATTTATATAAGAAACCTCGTAGGTAACATCGGAAGTTCAATGAGGCTTTTCTTGCGAATGATGCTGTAGTTTATCTAGAAGTCGCAACACCGGAAGAGGGTAGTGAAATGCAGGAGGATCTGCAGTGTATTGAAGCATGATGTAGGGTATAGAAACTGAGCTTCAAAATAAACAAGTGTAAAGTTCTGCATTTACAAAGAAATAAAGACCCTTTATTATATAACTACTAAATAGTTGAACGATGGAAACAGTCACCCCATACAATATCTGGGAGTAGACATAAGGAGCGATTTGAAACGGAACGCTTACATTTAATTAATCGTGGGTAAGGCAGATTCCAGACTGAGAGTAATTGGAAGAATCCTCAGAAAGTGCAGCCGGTCAACAAAGAAAGTAGGTTACAAAACACGCGTTCGGCCAACACTTGTGTATTGCTCGTCTGTGAGGGACCCCGTATAAAGTAGGGCGGAAGACATACATAATCTCAAACGGAGATCATCACGTTACGGGCTTACTTGGTAAGTGCAAAAGTGTCTCAGAAATGATTAGGAAATTACAGTGGCAGACGCCACAGGCGAGAAGTTCTTTATCTCGATACGCGCTTCTACCCAAGTTCCGACACCATACGTTTCTCTCGAAGTCTGTCAGTATATGTATACCCCAATGTATACCCCGCTAAATGACCACAAGGATAAAATCTTATATATTATAGACCACATGGAGGCACACTGGCAATTGATTTCATTTACATAAGAACTCCACCGCCTCCGTAGCTCAGCGGTAGCGTCGCTGACTACCACGCAGGAGGCCCGGGTTCGATTCCCTGCAGGGGACTGAGTGTTGTGTGTTTTCCTAATCATCATCATCTCATCGTCGTTGGCACGTAAGTCGCCCACGCGGCGTCAAATAAAAAGACTTACACTAAGGCGGCCGAACAAACCCGCAAGGGTTCTCCCGGCCAAGAAAGCCATACGCTCATTTCATTTTACATAAGAACTCTTTGCAATGACAATGGAATTATAGTTAGCTTCGTGATTTCGTTGCATCCATGCAGATTTTGCATCCGTTCTATTTACGAATAACCATGCCTACAAATTGGTCGAGTATTCTGCAAAACACAACAGCGGCTGCAAGGCTCAGGAGAGTGTGATTTGCCGCTGTGGAGTAGCCTCGCTGCGGAGCGCGCGGTTGCTCGCCGTCGGAGGTTCGAGTCCTCCCTGGGGCATGGGTGAGTGTTTGTCCTTAGTTTAAGTAGTTTGTAAGATACGGACTGATGACCACGCAGTTTGGTCCGTTAGATTTACAAACTTTTTAGACTGTGTGGTCTCTTGGCTAGGACAACTAAGTTAATTAACAAAGCGATCCAACAGGGATTCTTTTACTCTCTGAGGCCCGGAACTTTTAAAAGCGATAGTATTCAGCGGCCCTTCTTTAACATACGTTGCAAAGTATGATCACGAAGTTAGTACTCAATTCGCCGAGAGAAACTCGTGTGTCACAAATAAAGGCACGTTTCGCAGAAGTGGCGAATACGGTTTTTCTTTCCTATTCAGTTGTTAATGAATGTCACGCGGGGGCGCAAATCGTGATAAGACTAACACTGCTGATTAAGAAGCGGCTTATCATATATCACCTGTGTTCAGTATGATACCCTGCTACTACCGTCGAGCAGAGAATAGGAGCGCACGCTTCCAGCACCTGCGTCACGGCACGACGCCTGCTTATCAAGGTCCGCGTGGTGTCCATTCATGGACTGCCATCCGCATTCATGAACGTCGCTGATATGATTATGATATTGATTCCGCGCTAATGGTTAATGACAGCAGAGTCACAGGCACTGTACAACTGTGAAGTTATCTGGGCACGTATAACAGGTCTTAAAGAAGTAAAGTTATTAGTTGGGTGTTTTTACCGGCCCACCAGTGCTGCTGTAGCAGTTTTACAGTCAGTCAAAGAAAGTCTACACCAGGTAGTGCGTAGGTATCCGGGCCATGTAATATTAGTCGGGGGCGACTTTAACCTTAAGAGTATAGATTGGGACCTCTCTAGTTACATTTCAGGCGATACAGGCAAGCAGTCTTGCGAGCTACTTCTGCACACATTCTCCGAAAACTGTCTTGAGCAGTTAAACCGGCAACCTACGCGCAATGGAAATATTTTAGACCTTATACCCACAAACTGGCCTGACCTTAACGATGTCTTGTGTAGAGACAGGAATTAGTGATCGTGGTATCTTCATAGCGTCGATGGTGACCAAAGTTCATAAACCAATCAAGAAGGCTAGGAGCGTGTTTTTGTTGGGAAGAGCCGATAAGCAAATGTTACGATCGCGCTTAGAAAAAGAATGGGCATCGTTTAATTCCGGGACTATGGATTTAGAGGAGTTGTGGACTAAATTTAAGTGCATTGTAAATAAAGGGTTACAGGAATATGTGCCAGTAAAGACGGTTAAGGATCGAAAAGATCCACCGTAGTATAATAATAATGTTATACAGCTGCCGAGAAAGCAGAGACTGTTGCACTCTCGATTCAAAAAAGAACACGCAAATGACGACAGGCAAAAGTTAGTGCATTGTAAATGAAGGGTTACAGAAATATGTGCCAGTAAAGACGATTAAGGATCGAAAAGATCCACCGTAGTATAATAATAATGTTATACAGCTGCCGAGAAAGCAGAGACTGTTGCACTCTCGATTCAAAAAAGAACACGCAAATGACGACAGGCAAAAGTTAGTAGAGATTCGTTTGTCCACAAAAAGATCTTTCCGAGAACCCGAAAAAATTCTGGTCCTAAGTAAAATCGATAAGCGGGTCAAAGCCCACTGTCCAGTCACTCGTTGATCATTCCGGGGCAGTAATAGAAGAAAGCAAACGGAAAGCTGAAGTTCTAAATTTAACCATTAAGAAATCTTTCACGCAGGAGGACCGCATAAATGTACCATCATTTGATCAACGTACTAATTCCGAAATGGAGGACATAGTAATAGGTATTTCCGGTGTAGAGAAGCAGCTGAGAGAGCTAAATACGAAAAAGTCTGCTGGTCCGGATGGAATACCAGTTCGGTTTTACAAAGAGTATTCTGCGGCATTTGCCCCGTACTCAGCTTGCATTCATCGCGAATCTTTAATTCAGCGCAAAGTTCCTGGTGATTGGAAAAAAGCGCAGGTGACTCCCGTTTATAAGAAAGGAAAGAGAACTGACACACACAATTACAGGCCAATATCGTTGACATCAGTTTCATGTAGAATTTTAGAGCGTATTCTCAGTTTGAATATAGTAAATTTCCTTGAAACGGAAAAGCTTCTTTCCATGAATCAGCACGGGTTTAGGAAACATCGTTCATGTGAAACTCAGCTTGCCCTTTTTTCACATGATATCGTGCGAGCCATGGATGAAGGGCAACAGGCGGATTGTGTTTTTCTCGACTTCAAAAAGGCGTTAGACGTGGTGCCACACTGCAGACTGCTAACGAAGATACGAGCTTATGAAATAGGTTCACAGATTTGTGACTGGCTGGAAGACTTCCTAAGTAATAGAACGCAGTACGTTGTTCTCGACGGCGTGTGTTCATCCGAGACGAGTGTATCGTCAGGCGTGACCCAGGTGAGTGACCAAAGTTCATAAACCAATCAAGAAGGCTAGGAGCGTGTTTTTGTTGGGAAGAGCCGATAAGCAAATGTTAGGTTCGCACTTTGAAAATGAATGGGCATCGTTTAATTCCGGGACTATGTATGTAGAGTAATTGTGGATTAAATTTAAGTGCATTGTAAATAATTGTAAATATTTGTTCCAAATGAGTGGATTAAATCATATTTGGAAAATCGTTTACAGGTAACCGAAATAAAGCATATTGACGGAAATGAACTCCATACACACCTTTCAGACCCATGCAATCGGAGTCATGGCGTTCCACAGGGCTCAATTTTAGGTCCATTTCTTTTCTTGGTGTTCATTAATGATTTCACTCTACATGTTAGAGGTCCAGAGTCAGTACTGTTTGCATATGACACTGGTCTACTGATTGAAGCAAATGATGAAGAAAATCTTACTGCATCTGCAAAGGACATGGCAAATGATGTGTATGAATGTTTTAGCAGAAATAAACTAATATTAAATCCTCAGAAAACAGTACTCATAAATTTCCATACAGATCAGAATAAAAATGCTGTACAACCAAAAGTAAGTATGGATAACCAAATTATTAGTGGTGCTTCTGAAACAAAATGTCTTGGGATTCACATTCAAGAAAATCTCAAATGGAGCACTCATATTGCAGCCCTAAATCCAAAATTACCCTAAAATGAGATATGTACTCAAAATTATCTGCAACAACACGTCTACTGATACAGTTAGGTCTGTATATTTTGTGCGTGTACATTCATTACTGAGTTATGGTATTATTTTCTGGGGAAGTTCTCACTAGGCCATAACCGTTTTCAGGAGGCAAAAAGCAATCATAAGAATAATTAAACAAGCTAGCAGCAGAAAATCCTGCAAACCTTTCTTTAAGGATCTGAAAATCCTACCCCTTCCATGTGTGTACATTATGGAAGTAGTCATGTTTGTAAAAATAAGTGTACTGAGGAGAAAAATTCATTTTCATCAAAATAATATCCCCCATGATTACAGTACAAGGTCAAACAATGACATACACATTAATCACTTTAACACCACACTGTGCCAGAAAGGTGTATATCATGCAGGTACAAAATTGTACAACAAATTACCCAGACACATCAAATCTTCTCCTGACCTACTAAACTTCAAAAAGTCTTTGACAGCCTACCTTCTAGAATACTGCTTTTACTCTGTCATGGAGTATCTTATGCATGAGGAAGTGTAATTAATTTTGTAATTGTTGAAATAAGTTTGTAAAGATTCAGTGTACACCCAATCTCCTTATTATTAATTATGTAAATCTAGTTACTATTGAAATTTAACTAACATGTGTATCTTCTGCAAATTGTAAATTCAAAAATATAATTTTATGTCCAATATCTTGTGTACAACTTATGTAATGAAATAGATTATAAGGACAAATAAATAAATAAAGAAGTTTCTACAACTACATCTAGAGTCAACTACACTCATTATTCTTATTGCACATTTTTGGGGAAGGAATTTTTTTTCTTTTTGCCAGAGTCTGGTTACCCCATAATATCAGTCATAAGAGAATGGAAGTAGCCATAGTATGCTGTTTTCATAGTGTCTAAATTCCCACTTTCAGAGATCACACGTACGGCAACAACCGATGAGTCTCTTCTGAAGATTTGTTATGTGATGAGATCAGTTTACTCTGGAGTCTATTAAGACACCTAGAAACTTTGCTGTATCAACACTATCTAGTGCCTCCGTGCTACATTTTACAGTTAGGTCTTCCTCCGTTTTAACTGTTGCAGTGAATTTCATATAGTTTGTCTTATTGAAGTTCAGTGAGATTCTATTTATGCTAAACCATATTAATATATCAGTAAGAATATTTGTAATAGAACCCTGAAGATTTTCACATGTATCACAATCAATTATGATATTTGTGTCATATGCAAAAATACTAAAATAACACTGTAGGTTTGTGCATTGTGGTAGGTCATTTATAAAAATAAGGAACAGTAAAGGACCAGGAATGGAGCCTTGGGGCACTCCACATTTAACTGTTCTACAATCTGATGAAACCAGGCCATGGCAGAGCACACCAGTACTATCCAGTACTACTTTCTGATTCCTATCTTTGAGGTATGACTCTAACCACTTATTTGCTACACCACTTATTCCTAGCAGGTTGGCTTTCTGAAGTAGTATCTGGTGGTTCACTGTGACAAAGGCTTTTGACAAGTCACAAAATAATCCCATTGTTACCATTTTGTTATTAACAGACTCCAGAACTTTATTTGTAAATGAGTAGATTGCTTGTTCGGTTGACAGTTCCTTTCGGAGACTGAACTGACTTTTGCTGAGAACGCTGTATTTATCTAAATGCTCCAGAATTCTTGTATACAGAAGTTTTTCTAATACTTTTGAAAAAGCAGTTATGAGAGAAATTGGCCTGTAATTGGTGACCTCAGTTTTCTCACCCTTCTTGAAAATGGGTTTACCACTGCATACCTTAATCTATCAGGAAAAGTTCCTTGTTGTAAGGAAGCATTGAAAATGTGGCAAAGTACATCACTTACAGAAGCACAGATTATTGGAGATTTTGTCTACTCCTGTAGAATAAGTATTCTTTAGAGAGGAGATAGTTCTTTGAACTGGGCTAATATGAATTTTACCTAAATGACTGGGATACTATTTTGCATATGTCTCAGAACCTCATTAACAGAGCCCTTGCAGCCTATCTGTCTGAGACTGGAGATTTCACTCTTCAGTTTCATTTTCTTCATCACTGATAATCTCATTGCTGGTTTCTTCTTTGCACAGGAACCAATTTTCATTATGAAAATCAAAATTACTTTCATCAAACTTGACATCTCTCCCAAGAATTATATGCCTCTCTTCTGAACACCATAGCTGATATCCATTCACACAGTATCCGACTATGAAACATTTCTTTATTCTGGAATCATACTTTCCAGCAATCACTTCAGCAGGGAGCACAAATATGCTACACAACCAAAAATTTTCAGTTTTTGCAACTTTGGCATTTCTCCATACCAGAAAGTAGCAGGAAGTGTCATTTTAATGCACTTGTAGGTGCTCTATTTATCAAGTAAACAGCAGTCTTCACTTCTTCTGACCAAAAAGATTTACCAAGTTGTTTACTGTTCAATAACATACAGCGAGACAGTGGCGAATAAGGGGGGGGGGGGGGGGGAAGGTGGACCATCCCAGGCCTCTCGTCTTGGGGGGGGGGGCTCCAAATGCCTTGAAAGTAGCCTTTTTTTCCTTAACGAGCGCCCCTGGTCTCTTGTTCACCTCCATTGTCACAACAGAATCTACTAACAAGATATTGCATGGTTTATTTTTTGAAAGAAAAGTCTAAAGCTTATAAAAAGATACAAAGTGTGGTTTCAGTGTGATGGTGTTCGTGAATTTGATAATGAAAAGGTTCAAAATCTTCTGGTATTCAGTGGCATAAAATTAGTTGTTGTAATTCCCTTTAAACCTCAATAAAAATGACTGTGCTGAATGAACAAACAGAAGAGTTGTAGATATTGCACGAACAATGCTCCTTTCAAAGACTCTGCCAGAATCTTTATGGGTGGTAGCAGCCAATACTGCTGTGTATGTGATTAATCAAACTGGGCCAAGTAGTGTTGATAGAAAGACTCCATATCAGCTGTTCATGGGAAAGAATGTTCATTTAAATAGGCTGCATATTTTTTGAACCAGATGTTAAATACATGTTCCAAAAGAGCACCTTACGAAATGAGATGCAAAGGGACAACAAGCAATCTTCATTGGCTATATGGAAGATGTTAACGGTTTTCACCTCTGCACAAAACTTGTGTTGACAAGCCATTCAAAGAAGAGACATCATGTTTGAGCCAGAGTGCATTGGGAAAACCTTAACAGCAATTCCACATACAGAAAGTCAATGATCTTTAGACAAGGCACCTCTGTGGTTAATGTTTGAGGGTAGCATTTGTTCAGAAGCCAGTATGAACCAACAACTTCCTCAGTGGAAAATACAACTGACCCAGAAGAATAAGGAAGAGAGCAGAAACAGCTTTGAAACAAGGAGCACATTCGAAAGTCTGAGTGTTTGATCCAATGTATGCCAGATGATCCAAGAACTTACTCTGAAGCAATCAGTATACCAGCCATGCATAAAATATTATGTCAAAGGAACATTGTCACTTGGACTTAACTACAAAGCTGATGAACTGTCAGGTGAGCTGGTGATGCTGACTATGTCAGTGAACCAACCACCCATCGTTCAGTGAGTAGACTTCTCTTCAAGTACACAGGTGGAGCTGTAAGCTGGGCCAACAGGCAACAAGCCTGTGTGTCCCTACCGACAATGGAAGCTGACTTTGTAGCTGCCATTGATGCTGCAAAGGAAGTGATATGGTTGGCTCGCCTCATCAGTGAAATTGCATGGTCATTGAAAGCTGTACCCATTCTTTGAGTGGACAATGCCAGTGCAATCTGGCTGGTCAACAATTGTAAGTTCCACAAACAATTGAAAAACATTGATGCATTGTTTTATTTTGTGTGATACCTTGTTCAGGAAGGTAAGCTACATATTGAACATGTGTCTAGTGAATGTCAAGTGGCAGAAATTTCCACAAAGCCACTGAAGTTTGTAACATACCTACTTGGAATGATGTAGGATGAGACATAATTTTGTGGCTGTAAATCAAACGTTTTAGGGTACAACTTTCATTACTGTTCATGTGAAAACCTGTGTCTTTAGTTATGACTGTTTGTTACATGATCTTTAATTTTTACATCTAGACTCTGTTTAATATATACTTTACATTCCCTTTGCTCTTTGGTGTGTCTGGGTCTATGTGTAATGTATGAAACAAATGTGTAATGTGTATCCTGTAAATTTATCCACTGCTGATAGTTAAAGCATGTTAATGGTACACCATTTACTATAAATCATTAACAAAAACAATTGACATGATGAGATTAAAATAACAATGATATGGTGTTAAAATGTGAAGTATTAAAATCCTTGTCATGTAGAAGTAATTGACAAAAATGCATAGTCAGTTAAAATACTTGTGGCGTTAAAAAACACAGAGAGAAATCAGACACTGGACGCACAAAGAACACTCGGAGACACCGGTTAAAATATATGGTGGTGACACTTGTTCGTGAGTGGTGGATGCACTGATTGAAACACACTGAAGCACTGAAGACACTGACAATGGACATAGCACTGTTTAAAATAATGGCACTGAGGACTCTGCAGGGAAAGGAAGGGGGAGGGTAGGATGGGAGTGGGAAAGGGTAGGAATGGAGCTTAGAGACTCCAGGATTGGGTGGTGGAATACCGAAGCAGTGGAAAGGAAAGAGAGAGGGGCATTACATCCAAGAGAGAGGCGCTGATGACCTCGATGTTGAGTGCCCTATATCACTAACAATCCAAGAGAGAGGATCAGGGTTGGTGGGAGACACAGATTTCAGGACAGAAGGCAGCACCCAGTAGGAGAAGGTGGTGGAAGCTATTCTGGGAGAGGATGTGGAGCGTGTGCAAGTGGAGGGAAGATGGGATGCAGTGGTGGAGGTGTGGCAGAGGCCCAGGATTGGTGAGGATGAAGTAGACCAGAGGGTTATGGGACTCCATTTTACAGTTGATGTAAAGGATCTGGATGTGTTCAAGGTACTGTAGAAGATGAGGGAATGGGATGAGGTCATAGGAAGTCATAGGATCTGTGTGGGGGAGGGGAGCCGGATATGGTAGACAAGGCGGAGGGCATGGCACTCAACGATTTGGAGGGTCTTATAATATGTAGGGGGAATGGAAACCCAGGCGGGATGGAATCTACAAAGGATAGGACACATGAGGGATCCATAGGATGTACAAGATGGTGGAGGGTTTGAGTCCCCATGTCCAGCCAGTGAGGAGGTTGAGGTGTTACATGGCTTTCTGACTGACAGTGTGGGGGTGCAGGAGAGGGTCAATCTGTGGTGAGGTCAAGGTATTTTAGGGTAGGGGTGTGTCAGATAGGGAAGGGGCGAGGGCTAGGAAGGTGGTGTCCTTGACGTATTGCAAGAGGTGGACAGGAGGCTGTGGTTGGGGCATATCTGCAGATTAGATGAGATAAAGGAGGGGTGAGAGGAGAGAGCCTTGTGGCACCCCAACAGAGGGATAGAACAAGTGGGAGTTGGAGTTCCAGACAGTGACATAGGAGGGACGGTGGGTGAGGAAGGAACCAATGAGGCATATGTAGTTAATGGGAAGGGCATGCAACTTGAATTTGAAAAGGACACTGGTGTGCCATACACAGTCGTAGGTGTTCTCCACATTGAGGAGACAAAGAAGGTGGAGTGATGGGAATTGAACTGGATGGAGAGGAGATGGGTGAGGTGACGGAGCTGATCATCACCAGAGAAGGAAGGTCAGAAGCCACACTGGGAAAGGAAAAACAACTGGTGTTCGCAGAGGGAGAGGATGGTTTTCAGTACCTTGCTGAACATGGAGGTAAGACTAATGGCACAGTAGGATGAAGTCTGGGATGGAGGTTTGTTGCAGTTATGGAACACAATGATACAGGGGGTCTTTCACAGGTCAGGGTAGAAGCCAGTGTATAGGATAACATTCAGTAGTGAGGCAAGGTGGCATGGAAAGAGGGAGGACAGGCCCAAATGTGGCTGTAAATCAGCTGGTCATGACTGGGGGCAGTGTTGCGTTTGGTGCATTGTGTAGCTTGAATATCACGGGTGGTGATGGGCGTATTTCATTCTGAGGGGGTGAAGTGCTCCAAGTACTGGGAGTTGGGGCGATCAGTGGGGAAGAGGAGGTGTCAGCTGTTGGTACACTCATGGACATCAGGGAATAGTGAGCAGTCGAAGTGAGGATTGTCAGGAATGGAGAATACTTGGGATAGGTAGGAGGCAAAATGTACAGCCTTACTGGCATTGTCAGGAAAAGGATCATTGTCATGGAGGAGTGGGTAGTGTGGTGTGGAGTGACTGCCAGTAAAGCGGCAGAAGGCTCACCAATACTTGGAGGAATTGGCGTAGAGCATAGAATTAATGCAGGCGCTTGTCTGGTGCCAGTCCTTGCGTTTGTTCATGGGAAAGAGATTTCTAATATGGCGTTGGAGTTGCCAGAGGTGTTTCAGTGTATCCTGGTCATGGGTTTGGAGCAAGGAACTGTAGAGGTGGCAGGATTCACAGCACAAGGATGGACTGTGGAGGGAGAATGCAACTATGGGGGTAGATGGTTTTGGTGGAGACGTGGGCCTGGACCGTGTCACCAATGGTCTGATGAAGGAAGGAGGATGCATGGTCTATGTCAGAAGGTGTATGGAGGGGAAGGGGGTGGCTTGCGACTGCACTATCAATGGAGTGACGGTAGGCATCCCAGTCAGCACAGGAGTAATCAAGGGTGATTTTGGGATGAGGCCTAGGATGGAGAGCACAGTAGAGGTGAGGTGTGTGATCAGGGGTGAGCAGGATAGGGGTGTGGTCACTGCATATAAGGTTGAGGACTTCCGCTGTCAGATGCCCAAGGAGGTTGGGAGACACCTGGATGACGTCAGGGGTGGTATTGCTTTCAGGGCAGGTGGGGTGGGAGAGGGGAAGGATGTCGCCCAGAGTGAGGTGATGACAAACTGACGCCACCACCAGGGTTCAGAAGGCTGACGGAAAGAAAGGTTGAGGTTGGGGGCAACCACAAAGGTCATGAAGGAGCACTCTATATGGGAAATGAAGTCATACGGAAGAGGAGCAGTGCTGCAGCTATAGATGGTGGCAAGGGATGGGAGAAAGAGGTTGAGGATCAGGTGCTCAGTAGAATCATTAAGGAGAGGTTGTAGCCAGATGGGATGATGTCAGAGGTGGCCAATCGCCACTCCAATTTGTACCAAGGGAGGGAGACCATCAGTGCAATGGAGGAGGTAGGAAGTGGTGCTGATGGGACAAAGGGGTTGAAGGAATGTTTTGTTCAGAAGGAAGGCGTCCACATAGTGGTAGGAGAGGATATGCATGAAAAGGAGCTTGTTAGTGAGGGTGGGGGTGTGGATGTTGTGGTAAAGGAAGGACTTGCCATAGTGGAAAGGCTAGGGTGTGTTTAGTGTAGGGTAACTAGCCAGGAGAAACCGGATGATATCCTCCACAGTGGGGGGGGAGGGGGGCACAAGGAATTGTCCAGGAGTATGGGAGGATCAACAGGATGGATGGGGACAGTGCGTTCAGGAGTGGTAGTGGCAGGGGCAGAGTTGCATGTATAGGAGTATGTGGGGTGGGGGCCGTCACAGGGGTTACAGGCAGGAGGGGAGGCGAGGTTGGGGCAGTGCTTATGGAGGATTTGTGGTGGGGGGCAGGTGGATGGGTTATGACAGTTCTGTATCAGGTGGTCATTTTAAACGAGACAGATGGCACAGTGGTAGGATTGGGGTTGGGAGCAGGAGGGTTCCAACTTATGGCGGTGGCCATAGCTCAATGCCCCCTCAAGGAGGAGGCAGTCAATAGATGATACAGATTTGATGTAAATCTGCATCAGGTAGGTGAGGCCAGTGGTATTATGGATCCGCTAAGCAGACCGGATGGAGATGTTTGGGCGGGCATTCGGTTGTCCAAATACCTCCTCCTCTGTGATCAACGGGCTGAGCTTCATGATCATGGCAGTGAGGGTGGTCAGGCAGCAAGGAGAAAGGGGTTGGCAGAGAGGGGAAGAGGTCAGAGTAGTGTGGGGGCCAAGGTGGATGCTGGAGAGGCGCTATAGGACATCAGAATGGAAGGAAGGGCTTACAGGGTCCTTACAAGAGATGATTTGGGCAATGGGGGGCGGTGGGATAGTACTTGCGGATTTCAAGGAACAAGGTTTTGTTGTGTAGGAATTGAGAATTGGAGTGAGTGAGGGCAAAAGTGTAGATGTTGGGTTGGGAAGAGGAAGGTATGGGGGCAGGGACACTGGAGGAAGATTATGGAGGGGGAGGGGGAGGAGTCTTCTTGGTCAAGGCCAGTGTTTTTCTTTTTTGCACCAGTGGATGTGGAGGAGGAGGGGAAGAGGACGGAGTCAATGGGGGTGTGGTGGGGGGCGGAGCCCTATTGTGGTGGAGACTGTGTCAATTCAGTCACCGTGGCATGACGAGTGTTGATTCTTGCAGGGAAGAAGGGAGGAAATTCATGTGGGTTGTTGAGTGGGAGAGAAACGGTGGTGGCAGAAAGTAGGTCGGTGAGGGGTACGCCGGAGGGGTTGGCATGTGGTGGTGGTGGTGGTGGTGGTGGTGGTGGTGGTGGTGGTGGTGGTGGTGGTGGGGGCAGTGGTGGTGAAAAGGTAGTAGTGGTGGGGACATTATCATGAGGGAATAAAAACTTGACAGAGGGGTGTAGAAGTTGAAGAAGAAAGATAGATGGGACAGTGAGAAAAAAGCTTACAATGATGTCCAATGTCCGTGAAGAGTCCAGTGACTGCAGCAGTGTTGGCGGAAGGGCTGACCACAAGGGGCAGCTGGATACCACTGACAGGTGGCAGGGTAGTGGCTGTGATGGCAGGAATGGGACGGCAGCATCAACAGGCAGCAGGAGGAGACAAGCCAGACCTGGAACAGGGAACAGTGATCCTACTACGGGGTGGCAGTCATGCAGTCATGGCCACTGGAACAGGGTGGCTCAGTGGCTAAGGGGGGGGGGGGGGGGGGGGGGGGGGTTTCAGGGCTGCTGCAGCATCCAGCGGAGGTCCAGACAGCGATGCAGCTAAGCGTCCAGTCGGGTCGGCAGTGTCGTCAAGGAAGCAGTGTCTGTGCAACCTGTAAGCAGACTCAGCAGTTACTAGAATGTAATGGCGATGCCTGCTACCTGACAGGAAAAGTTCGGTGAATAGTCCCATATTTTATAAACTGCCCTGGAGAGGATGAGATGACCGTGCACTGAAAGACATGGCAATAAGTGCCCCCTATCATGCAAAGTACTGCAGTGAAGCGGTGATACACACTGTGACCAAGCTAACAGGGTCAGAGTAAGAGCTCATGGAGAGCAAAATGAAGTAACACATTAACAATTATTGTTTCAAATCAGCAAAATGGAGACAGAGACACACGGGATATTAGTGTTGAAGCATTGAGTAAAACGTGTGTGTTTGAGTGGTTTAAACACTTTAGAGGTGTAAAGGAAGGTGTCAAAGATGAGCCACATTTGGGTCGACTTTCCACAATCACAGTCCCAGACAACATTGAACAACTGTGACAGATGCTTGCGGATGATCAGCAGCTGTCTTTGAGAATGATAGCCTGTAAAGGCTTACATTTGCAGAGATACAACAACACACAAACTTAGTACTTTGAGCAATTCAACAAGAAGCGTTTGCTGATAGTTTTCTACAGCTATACAAACAATGTCAGAAGTGTATTGTTGCTAATGACAATTACTTTGAAGTCCAGTAAGGGTATTTTGTTTATAACTCTTGTTTCCTACATTTCCTGAGACCATTCACCAAAATTTACAGACGCACCTTGTACAAATCATTTTAATTATATCATTTAAAGTTCAAAAACTACCACATTTATGCTAAAAACATTTTCAGTGGAAGACAATCTATTGAATAGTTCTTGATTATATCACAGAAATCTTTTGAAAATTGTTCATTGAAATCATCCCTCTAAGTGGCAATCTTAGTGACATAATATCCTGTCCATGCATTATAAAAACACAGAAGTTCGTAGTTCAGCATAATGGGGGCCAAAGAAGTTAATATTCCAACCTCCTTGAACAGTGTGAGACAGAAAACATCACTTTCTCAAGACATGTACTGAACCATTACTACAAACTGCACAAAGATGAATGAAGTAGTGTAATGACAAGTGGCATGTGGGTGGCGGCTGATTGAACTTATGTGAGAAACAGTTTTAGAGGTTCAAGGTAGATGTTGACACAAGTTATAGGCCCTACATGATTTTTAACAAATGAAACAAACTTGTGACAAACAACAGTGCATTTGCACTGCTACAAAGAATAATTGTCAATTTTATCAACAATTTTTCTTCTTCAGTCTCAATACCCACACGATCCACCAAATATAAACTGGCAATCTACCAGTAGATCATGATCTACATTTGCTGACCCCTGGTGCAGAGCCTTAAGCTATGGCATGTGAGCAAACATGGAGAAAGTGGGAGGAGGGACAGTGGTAGGAAGGGGGGGGGGGGGGCGGGGAAGAGACTGGTGCATGTTCTCCTGAGAACATTGTAAACAGCCCGCACTTGCAAAATTTTTGATTTATTTTTAGAAGAATTTTTGTTTACTTTGGGGACAGCAACCTTCGATTGTTTATTTGTTTATTTTTTTTAAATATATTAATATATAAGGTAGAAGTTTTCATTTTTTATCTTGTGCATATGGGTGATGGTATGGGAGTGAAACATGGACAATAAACTGGGAGGACAGGAAGATGATTGAGGCTTTTGAAATGTGGTGCTTCAGAAGGATGCTGAAGATTAGGTGGGTGGATCGCATAACTAATGAGGAGGTACTGAACACAATTGGGTAGAAAAGAAATTTCTGGCATACCTTGACTAAAAGAAGGGATAGATTGGTAGGACACATTCTTAGACATCAAGGAATTGTGAATTTAGTGTTAGAAGGAAGTGTGTGGGGTAAAAATCGCAGAGGAAGACCAAGAGATGGATACAGTAAGCAGATTCAGACAGATGCAGGTTGTCGTTCTTATGTGGAGATGAAGAGGCTTGTTCAGGATAGGGTATTGTGGAGAGCTGCATCAAACCAGTCTCTGGACTGAAGACCACAACAACAACATGTAGAATCAAAGTTTATAACCTCCCTACTATCGGAACAACTTTCTATGGCCAAAATGGCTGTACCAATTTTGACATTTTAGTAGGTCATTTGACATAAAATTTAATGCTTTTTTTTTATTTTGGTTAGGATAACATCTTCAGTAGGATGCATAGTTTCCAAGTAATAAGTGAAAATCTGTAGCAAGTGCCAAAATTTTGCAGTTTTTTTAATCCAAAGGTTTTTCTGGGGGTTTTTAAGGACTAAAATTTGGATTTTAGAAACTCTTAACCATATACACAAAATAAAAAAAATAAAGTCTTCTATCTAATTTTTGCAAGCAAATGGCTTTTTCTATGATATTGTTAATGACTTTGCAGTCTGTTCTAGACTATTTTTATATTTTCAAAAATCATCATCACCATTAGAGACTGATTGTGCCTTTCATTGTTCAGTGTGGAGCATAGTCCCCCAAATAAAATTTCTCCATGAGTCTCCATTCAGTGCTAACATTGCTGCCTCATCTGATGTTAAGTCATTCTTCACCGAATCAGTACTTTCTCCTTGTCTACCTCGACTCCTCTTACACTCCACTTCTCTGTCCATGAGTCTCTTAGGTAACCTTGTTTCTTCCATGCTTCCATGTGACCCCACCATCTCAGCCTATTTGCTCTAACAGCTTCATCTATGGTGTTCATTCCCATTTTTCTTTGATTTCCTCTATGGACACCTTCATGCCAATGTTCCCATCTATTAGCCCCTGCAATCATTCTTGCTACTTTCATATCTGTAACCTCAACCTTATGAATAAGGTAAATTGTATCCACCCAGCTTTCACTCCCATACAACAAAGTTGGTTGAAAGATAGAGCAGTGTACTGCTAACTTATTTTTGGTACTGACTTCCTTCTTGCAGAAGTCGGTGATATGACGAGGGTTACAGACAGTTTGGGCTAGGCGCATTGACAGGTGGGCAGAACCCAGTGGGGCAATGATGAGCACCTCGACAGAAGGCAGAAGGAAGGCACAAATGGCATGTGAGATGATGGTGGCAGGGAGGGATATGTGTCTCAGCAGCTGTCACTCATCGGTGGAACGGGGGAAAGAAGCAGAGAATAAATATCGAGAGATCACAAAGTATTATAGAAATATCTGTGGCAAGAGGAGGGGGAACAGGCACAATGAATTCTAGGGCAGGGGAAGAGGGGAGAGGGAGAAACCGTGAAGAGGTGATGGAGGAGGAGGGCATGGAGAAGGAGAAGGAGAAGGAGAAGGAGGAGGAGGAGGAGGAGGAGGAGGAGGAGGAGGAGAAGGAGAAGGAGAAGGAGAAGGAGAAGGAGAAGGAGAAGGAGAAGGAGAAGGAGAAGGAGAAGGAGAAGGAGAAGGAGAAGGAGAAGGAGAAGGAGAAGGAGAAGGAGAAGGAGAAGGAGAAGGAGAAGGAGAAGGAGAAGGAAGAGGGTGGGCAGAGTAGCAAGAGGAGGGGAGGAGGAGAGGAGGGAAAGACTGATGGTGGGAGGGGGAGAGGTGGCAGAGTATAACAAAGGAGGAGGAGAAAAGGTGTCGATGTATGCAGGTTTAACCCTATTAATTGATACAGTGACAGGTGCATTGTTAATGGAAATTATGAAGCTATTGTCACCCCTCTTTTGTACCAGGTGAAGGCCAGAATACAGGGAATGAAGGGTACGGACAGTGTTGTAATGGAGAAAGACATGTGTGCATGTTGCCAATGAAGAAGGGACATGCAAAGATGGAGGGAAGTGACAGAGAAAATTTTGAGCAGCAAAGGCGGACATGGTCAACAAAGGATGGGAGATCAGAAGGTTCAGGAGAAGGGGAGGGGTGCACAAGTTCGCCAGGAAGCGACAGGGTTTGTCCATAGACAAACTGTGTGACAATGCCCTTCACGTCCGGTTTGTAGGTAGTGCAAAGACCAAGGAGGACCAAGAGGAGAGCTTCTAACCAAAGAGTGTCATGGCACATGAGGACCACTTTGAGAGTGGAGTGCCAAGGCTGCACCAAGCCATTTCCTTGAGGGTGATAGATTATGGTATGGATGTGTTTGATTCCAAACAGGTTGCACAGGTTTTGAAATACAGCAGATTAGAACTTTCAGTCCTGATCGGTGGTGATGACAGCTGGACAGTCAAAACGGGAGATCCAAGAATGCATAAATGTACTTGTGACTGTTTCTGCAGTGATATTTGGAAGGGGCATGGCTTCAACCAAGTGAGTGGTGTGATCAATGTAAGTGAGTAGATAACAAAAACTTTCGACCGGGTTGGGGGCCAAATAGATCAATGTGAACATGCTGGATGCGGCCAGAAGGGATAGGGAAGGAGCCCAGTATAGTGGAGGTGTGTGTATGAATTTTCCTTTTTTGGCAGGGAACACATGCACAAGCCCAAGCTTGGCAATCGTACCTAGTCTCACCAGACAAACTGGTCCATGACCAACTTGGTGGAGGACTTTACCCCAGGATGAGCAAGACTGTGCAGTTTATTAAAGATTTTACACCTGAGGCAGTGGGAAATGTGGAGGCAAAGATTGATCATAGATTCATTGCATCAAACCTTACCCGATGCACCAGGGAAGGTTAGTGATAGCAGCTGCATAAGGCTTGTGGTCAGTTAGGACATAAAAAGAATGGCCATCTATGGCAGAGCAGAAATGTTTGATGGTCCCTTAGATGGCCAAGAGTTCTCAATAGAAGGGAGAGTATTTCCTTTGAGCATGTTGAGGGTTTTTTTGTTTTTTTTTTTTTTTTTTGAAGAATTGCAGAGGAGATGTGATGCCATCAAGGGATTGTATGAGAACAGCACCGATGGCAGTATCATTTGCATCAGTGGTAATAAAAAGTTCAGCATCAGGATGCTGGTGAGGGATAGTGACAGCTCAAGCAATTTGGTCTTTGAAAGCAGAGAATGCAGCAGACATAGCATCTGTCCAGAGAACAGGTCAATCACCAGAGTCGTGTTTCCCAGCCAAAGTGTCGGTGAAAGGGGCTTGAAGCTCAGCAGTGCCGGGTAAGTGTCATCAGTAATAATTAATGGTGTCAAGGAAATGATGTAATTCTTTGAATGAATGAGACAGCAGTTTCCTGACATAATCAATCTTTTCAGGAGGGGGTGGAGGGGTTATACCGTCGACAGACACTGTGAAACCAAGGAAGAGCAATGAACATTGATATAGTTGGCATTGACTGTCATTAAGTTTGATGTCAGCTGCAGCCAAGGTATCAAGAAGATTTTGTAAATGCTTCTTATTCTACCCAACTGAATTACTGAATACTGATATGTCATCGAGGTATGCAAAACAGAACTTCAGGGGAAATAAAATCTCATTAATAAAATATTGACAAGTCTGAGTGGTGTTTTTAAGACTGAAAGGTATGAACCATTAGTGGAATAAACCTATGGGAGTAGTAATAGCAGTCTTTTCAATGTCATCAGGAGCCATAAGAATTTGGTGGCAAGCACACTTGCAGTCCACCACCAAGAACATTTTCACCATGCTTGCCAGAGTTTGCGTAAATCATCTGTGCAGCTCCCATCCACCACCAGCTTTTCTGAACTGCACAGATGGGAGTTATCCCTACAGTACATTCTCTGATCCCAAAATCAACCAGGCCTCAACGTACGATAACTTCCTTTTTTTCCCCCCATACCTTACACCTCTGTCCAAAACTCACCTATTTTGAGTGGTGCATGAATGTGCGATCATGTGTATATGTGTGTGTGTGTGTGTGTGTGTGTGTGTGTGTGTGTGTGTGTCCGTCTGTCCTTGATTTACTCACCGCAGAGTGTGATTCGAAGTGCGGCAGCCAGAGGTGATGGTTGTATGACTGTTGTATGCCTGTGTGATTGTGTGAGTGTTCTATTTTCTGAAGAAGGCCATGGCCGAGAGCTGAAAGTGTTGTATGTGTGAGTCTTTTGTATGTGCCTGTTGCAGCTCGTCGCCACATTTTTGCGGTGAGTTGTAGCTGTTTTGCATCTTCCTTAGCCTAGTGAAAGGCTGGTCCACTTTTTCTTTCTGGCGTGTATCGTGCCAGTGAAGTGACTGTCTCACCTGGTAGCTCTCTAGGTTTTCCATAGTTTCTAGCTTATTTCCAAAGTCTTCCCATGATTTCTGCTTGGATTATGCAATTATCCGTTTGACTTTTTTTCTTTATTCAACATAATTTTCTCTGTCTACCTGATTCCTAGTATGGAACCATTTTTGAAATGTCTGTTTTTCTTTTTACAGCTCCCTTGCCTGTGTTATTGTTGTTGTTTAGAGGGGACTATACTGTGTGGTCATCAGTCCCGCCTGTGTTATTCCACCAAGCTGCCTGCTTCTTCCTGCCTTTACAAACTACTGTTCCAACACATTTTCTAGCCACTTCTAGTAGTGTGTCCCTAAACCTTGTCCATTCCTCTTCCAATAACTGTAAATGACTACATTCACCTAACTGACACCATTTTGAGATCATTGTTATTTATTTGTGCCTAATTTCGTTGCCCTGAAGCTTCTTCACTCTTATCCTGACTTTCAGCCCTGTTGGCCTTACAAAACCGATTTCACTGCAGATTAAATTTAGTTTAGTTTAGTTTATTATCATCCATTGCATCATATACATGATATTGGAATAATGATCAGTATCACCAAAGATCCCTCTGAAAACAAGTGTGTACTTGACTGCCTTCCTGATCTGTTATTATGTAATCAATGACATATCTGGATCCCCTACCTTCCCAAGTATACACTTAAAGAAGAAGTTTGTGATAACTAAGCCCATACTGGCACAGAAATCCAAGACCTGTTTTCAGTTTCTGTTGGCTTCCATATCCTCTTCAAACTTACCCATGACATATTCATTGAATGTGTGACATTAACTGTGAATGGGTAAAGTTGAAAATGTGTACCCAGCTGGGATTCAAAACTGGGTCTCCTGCTTTCTAGGCAGTTGCGCTGACCCATACGCCACCGGGGACACCAAACCTGCATGGAATTAGTCAAGTACACCTCCTGTCAGATACAAATGCTCAACTTTACCCTGCCCACTTGAACTCAAACTTGTATATGACCTGATGTGTACTTGAGTAATTCCATGCAGTTGTGGTGATCACTGTGTCCCCAATAGTGTAGGGGTCAGTGCAACTGCCTAGAAAGTGGGAGACCCGGGTTTGAATTCCAGCTGGATACAAATTTTATACTGTATCCATTTGTAGTTGTCGTGCAATCTGTGAATATGATCAGATAATATATTTTGGATCAAATGTGGTGTATATTCTTTCAGACATGTCTTTCAGACATGCCTATAGAATAGACACCACGTACGCGTAGCTTATGCAATATGCCGATGACAAGCAATGGTCCTTCCTTCAGTGTGTATGCACTCCTAAGCCTTTATTTACTCTTATGGAAATCAGTTTTAAAAAAACTATGAGTTCAAGTTCTAGTGAGCAGGATGAAATAAAGAATTTGTATCTGATGGGAAGTGTGCTTGAGTAATTCCATTCATGTGTAGTGATTGCTGTCTCCAGTGGTGTAGGGGGTCAGTGCAACCACCCAGAAAGCAGAAGACCTGGGTTTGAATCTAGGCTAGGTACACATTTTCAACTTTACCCATTCACAGTTAATGTCATACCTTCCGTTTGGACATGTCCAATAGTGCAGACACTGATGTCTGTTCTTTCGGACATGTCTGAAAGAACAGTTGCTACATATATATTGTTAAAGTTTTGTGTTTATATATGATTCTATTTAATAACTTGACTTTAACTCTCTGACACCATAGATGTGTTGTTCTATAATCTTTGCTGCAAACAAATCACTATTGTGTTGCTAAGCACCAGCCTGTGAGTTGTGTAATCTTGTGTTTCTTAATGTTCTGCTTAAAAATAAATCAATGTTTCTTTTTAATGGTGGAAACCTTGTTACTTGTGATAAAATTTAACAGGTTATGGCCACAGGCACACTATTGTGGAAGTTAATGCATTTGAAGACACACAGTTTGTGTATTTTTCCATATGTGAATAAAGTGAAAACTTTGAAAGTAGCGTACTGCGACTTTCGTGTATTAGATTACGTGTGGATTCAGTTAGTGAATTTCGAATACGGATTCAACAAGAGTGAAGTATAAAGCAAATGTGTGTTTATGTGGTATTCCTGGAGCACTTGATGTCATTGAAGGTAGGTTGGTTAAACCTGCAGAACCTGCAGAAAGCGCTACAGATCAAGAAAAACAAAACATTTAAGAATGTATTAAATAATTATCTTAAGGCTGACAGCAATGCTTTGATTGTGTTGACTACCAATATGACAGAAGAAACATTGCAGAAAATAATGTGTCTTAATACTTCTCATGAAGTGTGGGCAGAACTGCACAAATTATTTGATGGTGTTTCTGAAGATAAAGTTTATGATTTTTGTTTATGATTTTTTGGTTTGTGAAACATTCAAATGATGATGTAGCAGCTCATATATCATGGCCAAAGATGTAGGAAATAATCCAGAATTACCTGATTTATTTTTAATTTGCAAGATTTTAGGCACTCTACCAGATGAGTATTTTTCATTTAAATCAAGTTGGATGCTTATGTCAAAAACTGATAGGACTGTTGACAACTCAACTCTGTGCATATGAGAAAGCCTTGTCAAGTAAAGGAGGAGATTCTACATCTCAAGAGGCACTTACAAGTAACTCATCTAAATAAATTTCTAAGCAACCACAGGGGAAAAAGAAAGTTGTTTGTCATTACTCTAAGAAGCCAAATCATGTAATCAAGTAATGTTGGAAATGGATTGTGGATGGTCAATCACAAAAGCCACAAAAAAGTGATGTGTCTGAAGCTGAAACTCCACATAAACCAAACTCAACGAATATGATTCTCTTTGCTGAAACCTCTGTTGTTATGTCATCTGAGTGTGATACTGGTAGCTGGTTTGTAGACAATGGTGCAACAAGTCATATCACCAATACAAACAATTTCTTCAAGACTTTTGAAACATGTTCTACAACACATAAAGTTACATCATCAGATGATACTGTTGAGGCTGTTGGCAAGGGAACCATAGAAATGGAAGCAGCAGTAAATGGAAAGTGCCACAAAATCACTTTGAGTGACGTGTGGTTGTTGTTGTTGTTGTTGTGGTCTTCAGTCCGGAGACTGGTTTGATGCACCTCTCCACAATACCCTATCCTGAGCAAGCCTCTTCATCTCCACATAAGAGCGACAACCTACATCTGTCTGAATCTGCTTACTGTATCCATCTGTTGGTCTTCCCCTGCGATTTTTTCCCCATACACTTCCCTCCAACGCTAAATTCACAATTCCTTGGTGTCTAAGAATGTGTCCTACCAATCTATCCCTTCTTTTAGTCAAGGTATGCCATAAATTCCTATTCTCACCAATTCTGTTCAGTACCTCCTCATTAGTTACGCGATCCACCCACCTAATCTTCAGCATTCTTCTGTAGCACCATATTTCAAAAGCCTCAATCCTCTTCCTGTCCGCACTGTTTATCGTCCATGTCTCATTCCCATACAAGGCAACACTCCATACAAATGCCTTCAGAAAGGACTTCCTTAGGTTTAAATCAATATTCGATGTTAATAAATTTCTCTTTTTCAAGAATGCTTTTCTACCCATTGCCATTCTGCATTTTATATCCTCTGTACTGCGACCATCATTTGTTATTTTACTGCCCAAATAACAAAACTCATCTGCCTCCTTTATTGCTTCGTTTCCCAATCTAATTCCTTCAGCATCACCTGATTTTCTTACAATGCACACCATTACCCTAGTTTTGCTCTTGTTAATGTTCATCTTATATGCACCTTTCAGCACACTGTCCATATCGTTCAATAGCTCTTCCAGGTCCTTTGCTGATCTGACAGAATTACTATGTCGTCGGCAAAACGCAATGTTTTTAATTCTTCACCCTGAACTTTAATTCCTTCTCCAAATTTCTCCTTGCTTTCTTTTATATCTTGCTCAATGTACAAATTGAATAACAATGGAGAAAGACTACAACCCCGTCTTACTCCCTTTCCAACCACTGCATCCCTTTCGTGCCCTTCAACTCTGACAACCGCTGTCTGGTTTTTGTACAAGTTGTAAATAACCTTACGTTCCCTATATTTTACTCCTGCTTGCTTCAGAACTTGAAAGAGTTTATTCCAATCTACATTGTCAAAAGCCTTCTCCAAATCTACAAAAGCTAGAAATGTAGGTTTGCCTTTTCTTAATCTATCTTCTAGGATAAGCCGTAAAGTGAGTATTGCCTCCCGCGTTCCTACATTTCTCCTGAACCCAAACTGATCTTCCCTGAGGTCGACTTCTACCAGCTTTTCCAACCTTCTGTATATAATTCGTGTTAATATTTTGCAACCATGACTTATTAAACTGATGGTTCTGTAGTTTTGACACCTGTCTGCACCTGCTTTCTTTGTAATGGGGATTATAACATTTTTCTTAAAGTCTGAGGGTACTTCACCTGTCTCATACATCTTACACACCAGGTGCAACAATTTTGTCATGGCTGGTTCTCCCAGAGACTTCAGTAGCTCTGAGGGAATATCATCTACTCCAGGGGCTTTGTTTTGACTTAGGTCTTTCAGGGCTCTGTCAAATTCTTCTCTCAGTACAGTATCCCCTATTTCATCTTCATCTACATCCTCTTCCCTTCCTACAATAGTGTGTCGAAGTTCATTTCCTTTGTAGAGCCCTTCTATATACTCTTTCCACCTTTCAGCTTTCCCTTCTTTGCTGAGAACTGGTTTTCCATGAGTGTCCTTGATATTCATAGAGCTGTTTTTCTTATCTCCAAATGTTTCTTTTATTTCCGGTAGGCTATATCTATTTTTCCCCTATTCATACATTCTTCTACATCCTTGCATTTGCTTTCTAGTCACTCCTGCTTAGCCATTTTGCACTTCCTGTCAATCTCATTTCTTAGTCGTCTGTACTCCATTTTGCCTGTTTCATTTACTGCATTTTTATATTTTCTCCTTTCATCGATTAAATTTAGTATCTCCTGTGATATCCAAGGATTCTTTGTAGGTCTTGCCTTCCTACCTATTTTGTCCTCTGCTGCCTTCACTATTTCATCTCTCAATTTTACCCATTCCTCCTCAACTGTTTTATTTTCCCCTGTTTCTGTCAATTTTTGCCTGAAGCTCCCTCTGAAATTGTCCAGAACTTCAGGTTCCTTCAATTTATCCAGGTCCCATCTCCTTATTTTCCTACCTTTTTGTAGTTTCTTCAGTTTCAGCCTACAGTTCATAACCAACAAGTTATCTATATCTGCCCCTGGGTATGTATTACACTTTAAAACCTGGTTCCGAAATCTATGTCTTACCATTATAAAATCTATCTGGTATCTCCCGGTGTCTCCTGGTCTCTTCCACGTATACAACCTTCTTTTGTGATTCTTAAACCACGTGTTTGTTATAACTAAATTATGTTCTGTGCAAAATTCTACAGGCGGCTTCCTCTTTCATTCCTTTTGCCCAGACCATATTCACCTACTATCTTCCCTTCCCTTCCTTTTACTACTGCCGAATTCCAGTCCCCCATAACAATTAACTTTTCCTCTCCCTTAACTGTCTGAATAATTTCCTTTAGCTCCTCATATATTTCTTCGATTTCCTCATCGTCGGCAGAGCTAGTTGGCATATAAACCTGTACTACTGTTGTCGGTGTTGCCTTCGTATCTATCTTGACAATGATAATGCGATCACTGTGCTGCTTATAGTAGTTTACCCGCATTCCTATTTTCTTATTCATTATCAATCATACTCCTGCGATACCCCCAATTGATTTTGTATTTATAATCCTGTACTCACCTGACCAGAAATCCTGTTCATCCTGCCACCGAACTTCACTAAACCCCACTATATCTAACTTCAACCTATCCATTTCCCTTTTTACATTTTCTAATTTTCCTACTCGATTAAGGGATCTAACATTCCATGCTCCGACCCGTAGAATGCCAGTATTGTCTTTCCTGATGATCACATCCTCCTGAGTAGTCCCCACCTGGAGATCCGAATGGGGGACTATTTTACCTCCGGAATATTTTACCCGAGAGGATGCCATCATCATATTTTCATACAGTAGAGCTGCATGTCCTCGGGAAAGGTAACGGCTGTAGTTTCCCCTTGCTTTCAGCCGTTCGCAGTAGCTGTGTGGCAAAGCCACATTAGCTGATGTTACAAGGCCAGCTCAGTCAATCATCCAGACTGTTGCCCCTGTAACTACTGAAAAGGCTGCTGCCCCTCTTCAGGAACCACACGTTTGTCTGGCCTCTCCACAGATACCCCTCCACTGTGGTTGCACCTACGGTACGGCTATCTGTATCGTGGAGGCACGCAAGCCACCCCACCTCAGCAATGTCTGTGCTTCATGGGAGTGGGACGTGTGGTATGTACCAAAAATTAAAAAGAATCTGTTTTCTGTCTTATCGGCACAAGACAAAAATCCAAAAAGTACATTTTTATACACAGCAGAAACATGTTATTTTAGAACTGATGAGGTCACTAAACTAATTGGCATTCATGATTGTTATGGAGGACTATTTAAATTAATGGTAAGAAGTCTTAAACCTCCTTTTCCTGCTGAAGTAAAATGAAATCAGCCAAGAAAATGTACTGCAGTTGTATCATGAAAGATTTGGACACCAAAATAAGCGACATGTCAAGATGCTGATCTCTAAAATGTTAGGCATAAATATGGGACTGGACTCTGAACTCTGTGAAGGTTGTGTTTATGGTAAAGCACATCGAATTCCATTTGGTACTCAGAAGAGAGTGTCTGAAACAGGAGAGCTGATTCATAAGGATGTCTGCGGCCCCTTTCAGAAGTCCATGTCTGGGTATTGCTATTTTGTTTTGTTCGAAGACATCTACAGTAAATTTCGTACTGTTTACTTTGTCAAGGAAAAATCAGAAGTTCCTAATAAAGTAAGACAATTTATAACTGAAACAAAGACTGCTGGGCATACAATTAAAAACCTCTTAAGTGATAATGGAGGAGAATTCAACAATGAACAGACAAGGGAGATTCTACAGAAGGAGGGCATAATTCAATGTTTTACTATGCCATACACTCCACAGCAAAATGGGTGCAGTGAAAGGGAAAATCATACTCTTGTTTAAACTGCCAGGACCGGCCGCGGTGGCTGAGGGGACTGCGGCGCGCCAGTCACGGTCTGCACGGCCACTATGGTCGGGGGTTCAAATCCCCCCTCGGGCATGGATATTTGTGCCGTCCTTAGTATTAGCTAGTCCATAAGTAGTTTGTAAGTTTAGGGACTGATGATCCCGTAGTTAAGTCCCGTAAGCTCTACAAACATTTGAACATTTGAAACTGCCAGGTCTATGATGCATGCTCATGAAAACATTCCTCGGTCATTTTGGGCTGAAATTATAAATTCTGCAGCATACATTCTTAATTGAAGGGGGCCTTCTAGTAATGAAGGGATGTCTCCATATGAACTATGATATGGAAAGAAGCCTGGTTTGAAGCATCTGCATGTAATAGGATCTAAATGTTAAGTTCATGTTCCAAAACATTTAAGGGTGAAAATGGATCGAAAAGCAGTAAGTTGGCTTCTGATTGGCTATGACCACGATGATGGTTATTGAATCTGGTGTGAAGAAAAACATCAGCTGATGAGATCACGTGATGTCATTTTTGAAGAGAAAATTATGCAAAATGAAACTCCAGTAGTTCCTGTGCACCTTGATTTTTCTCAACAGGAGTCTCAAGAGTCATCACAAGAAAGTAAGAACAAAATAGAATCTAGTTTTCCAAGAGAAAATGATTTCTGCACTTATGGTGATTTACACGGTGAAATTGAAGAGGTATTAGAACAATCTGACACAGAATCAATTAGACCACAGCTGCGTGATCGTTCAACATTAAAATGTCCTAAAAGGTTTCAAGACTATGCAATGCAGTTAATGACCTCAGAGGAACCAGAATCATATTATGAAGCTATGAATTCAAGTCAACAAGATGAATGGAAATCAGCCATGGATCAAGAAATGGCAGCACATCAAGAGAATGGAACTTGGACTTTGGAAAAAGATCAGTTCTTTGTAAATGGGCTTACAATTTGAAGACAAATGCTGATGGGTCAGTTGTGAGACTCAAAGCTAGACTGTTTATCAAGGGATTTTCTTAAAAGAAAGGGATTGATTATGAACAAACTTTCAGCCCAGTGGCAAAGATGTCTACTAATCAAACATTTCTCAGTGTTGCAGCCCAGGAGAAAATGAATATTGTACAAATAGATGTGACTACTGCTTTTCTTTATGGAGACCTGAAGGAAACAATATTTATGACACAGCCTGAAGGTTATAATGATGGTTCTGGAAAAGTATGTCAGTTAATGAAAAGTATGTATGGTCTGAAACAGGCACCCCATTGCTGGAATGAGAGATTCACTAATTACATTTTGAAATTAGGATTTAAGAGAAGTGAAACTGATCCCTGCCTTTTTACAAGAGAGAAAGCTTCTTCCAAAATTTTCTTTGTACTCTATGTTGATGATGGCTTAATTGCAGCAAACAATGATAGTGAACTTAAGCAGTTTATTGAAGATCTTGAGAGAGAATTCAAGATTAAATAAAGCCCTGCATCATATTTCTTAGGACTGGAAATTGACAGAAAAGTAGATGGTTCTATTCAGGTTAGTCAGACTCACTATGTCGAGAAGATTTGGAACGTTTTGGCATGAGTGACTGCAGAGCTGTTACAAATCCAATTACCAAGGATGACAATGTGGAAGGGAGTCCTGTCAACACTGAATATTCTTACAGGCAAGCAGTTGGATCCTTGATATAATTGATGTGTGGGGCAAGACCAGACATAGCATATGCTGTTGGAGTAGCATCTAGAAGTCTTGAAAGTCCAACCAAGCAGTATGTAATACAAGTGAAAAGAATATTCCACTATTTGAGAGGCACATACGACTATGGACTTATTTACAAAAGTGGCAAAGACAAATGCATTCTCAAATGCTTCAGTGATGCTGATCATGGAGGTGATTTAAAGAGTGGGTGATCTACCTCCGGTAATCTTTGTTTGTACTGTGGTGCACTTGTCAGTTGGTTGAGTCAGCAACAAACTTCAGTTGCAATTTCTACGACAGAAGCATCAAGTGAAGCGGTGAGAAATTGTTTGGCTCAAGAGACTTTTAACTGAACTTGGTCAGCTAAAGGAGTCAAAACCTTATCTACGAGTGGACAATGAAGCGGTTGTTCGACTGTCACTCAATCATGAATTTCTTCGACGGATAAAACATATCCGTCTCAGACACTTCTTTGTTCAAGAGCTAGTTGCAGATGCCAAAATAGTAATTTCAAGGGTAAACACAGCTGATCAGCTTGCAGATACATTAACAAAGATGTTATTTGCTGTCCGATTATGACAGTTGTGCAATGATATGAGACTGTGTAAGTTATTAACTAAGGGGGAGTGTTAAAGTTTTGTGTTTTATATACAATTCTATTTAATAGCTTGACTTTAACTCTCTGACACCAGAGATGTGTGGTTCTATAATCTTTGCTGCAAACAAATTACTATTGCGTTGCTAAGTACCAGCCTGTTTGTTGTGTAATCTTGTGTTTCTTAATGTTCTGTTTAAAAATAAATCAATGTTTCTTTTTAACAGTGGAAACCTTGTTACTGTGATAAAAGTTAACATATATAACCTATTTCATGATGTCTTATGAGGGTGGTTTGAAAAGTTCTCACAATCAGTAGATGAGAGGTCAGTGCTAGTGCAACAAGTTGTTCACATGATATCCACTGGACTATTGCTTGTTAACGTGTGCCACGTCATTGCTCTTGGATGAGAGCTGTGGTAGGGACATGGCTCTGTTGGTGTTCTTGCGCAATGATTTGTGAGAAGACAGAAAAAATTCAAGAGTCAAGCATTAATTAAGTACTTCATAAAGAAAGATATGAAAGCAAAAGATATTCATGCTGATTTCCAAAATACACTGGGAACTCTGTTCCTTCATATTCAACTGCTGCCAAGTGGACAAATGAATTTAAATTTAGCCGGGAGAGCTTAGATGATGCTGCACACAAAAATGCACAAAATGGTCATGGAAGATCGCCAATTGAAAGTGCATGAAATTTCTCATGCTTGCAAGATGTCATCTGAAAGTGTGTATTACATTTTAACTGAAAAATTAGAAATGACAAATTATCTATAAGACGGGTGCCACGACTCTTGAAGCTGGATCAAAAACACATGAGAATGGACATCTCAGAAAAAATTTTGGCCCCTTTTTGTAGAAACGAACAAGAATTTTTTGTGCTGGTTTGTGACTACAGATGAAACTTGGGTGCACTATTATGCCCCAGAGACAAAACAACAGTCAGAGCAGTGGAAACATTCATATTCTCTGCCATACAAGAAAGTGTATACAATTCTTTTGGCTGGAAAGGTCATGGCATCAGTGTTCTGGGATGTGAAGCGGATTCTTTTCATAGATTATCTCCTCGCTAGGTGATCAATTACTGGATAATACTTTGCTAACCTGCTGAACAAATTGCAATAAAAGATACATGATAAAAGGCAAGGTTTAGCAAGGAAGAAAGTCAGCTTCAATCAAAAAAATGCTCTCACACATACATGTGCTGTTGCCATGGCAGAATTACATGAACTAAGGTATGAATTGTTGATATGGCTCTGTCAAACTTGTATCTCTTACCAAAACTGAAAATTTTTCTTGGTGGATGAAGTTTCACTTCAAACAAAGAACTAATAGCTAGTGTTGACAACTATTTTGCAGCCCTGAAAGAATCTCATTTTCAAGATGGGAACATTGTTGGACCAAGTGCATTAATCTACAATGAGACTACACTGAAAAACAAAAAAGTTTCAGTGATGTAAATACTTTTTTTTATTATGTTCTGAGAACTCTCTTCTGGGGCAAGGATGGTGGAAGTCATCTGTTCTTATCATGGTAGAGGACTGTCCAGTCCAGATTTGTATTTTTATTTTTCGGTACAGTAAATTGCTAGAATAAATTCTGTAACAAAATTAGAGAATAAGTGAATTTTATCCATTATGGATGTCGAAGAACTCCATGACTGTTCCTTATGGGTTGTGGAAATAATATCCGTTATCAGTCACAATTATTGTTGGTTTATTAAAACACTAACGGTTTCGGGCTTGTGCCCATCTTCAGGTGTTTACATTCAGTGTTGTTGACTGTTTAAAGAAAATGTAAATTACATTGTGCTTATCATACAGATATACATACACAAGTATTATATAGATATACATAAACATAAACAAGTATGGTATGTTGTGGAGTGATTTGTGTTAAGGCTATAAGTGTACTCATATAAAAGTAGGGTATCCAGTTCGTGTTCATAAATGTCTCATGGATATCAGTTGAGAATAATGCAGTAACAGCAACATAATGCTTGCGCTTCAACATATTGTCTCTTCTCGTTGCCCACCTGATCTCAACCTCCACTAAATTCAAATTCCCGCCCACCATCTTTAACATCTTTACCTCAGTTCTGTGGACAGAGCCTCTGCCTCAAGTGGTATCTTTGTCCAACTTCTTTGCTTTCTACAAATGTCTGCCTAGGTGTGTTTGTGTGTGGATGTGTGTGTATGTGTGTATTTGTGTATTTGTTTACCTTCCTTCCCCCCCCCCCCCCTTCCACTCCTGGGATTGGAATGACTTCTTTTCCACTTCCTTAAAAACTGTATCCTTCCCTTTCTCTTCTCCTTCATTCCTCTTTTTCCTGAAGAAGCTGCCAGCAGTGGTGAAAGCTTGAATGTTTGTGTGTTTTATTTGTGTTTTTTGTTTCTACCGGCGAGCCTATGCTTTGGGTAAGTCTACCAATCTTTATTTTTATACATATTTTTCCCACCATGAAAGTCTCCTTGAAATATTTACTGTTTTCTCACCATTAGTGGGATGTGCACATGTTTGGCTAGAAGTAGCACAATAAATAACTTTGTGCTGCCTGGGACTCCAACCCCACAACTATAATCACCGTTGACCTCAGATGACAAAGTAATAACTCTCCCATTCTCGTTCACTAGTAATTAGGATCACATCATTTGTAGAGTACTGAAGGGGTCTAGCATTTTGAGGAAACAGTCAGTAGCAGACAGTAATTTCTTGGCCGCACGGTCTGAGGCATCTTGTCACGGAGTTGGGGCCACTCCCAGCAGAGGTTCGATTCCTTCCTCAGGCATGTTTAATTGTGTATGTGTGTGTTATCCTTAGTGTAAATTAATTAAAGTAGCACATAAGGCTAGGAAGGGACTGATGACCTCAGCTGTTTGATCCATTAGGAGTACAACAAAAAACATTATATACAATATGTAGAATTATGTAACATTGTGTATGATAGTATACTATGTTCCATGCATACTATGCATGCTACGTGCTGATTTTGTATGGCATGTTGCTATATGCTTATTTAACTATAGCCTCATTTTCTTCACGTTTGTACGAAAAATGTGCGTGAAATCTTATGAAACTTAACTGTTAAGGTCATCAATCCCTAGGCTTACACATTACTTAAACTATCTTAACATAACGACAACGGACACACCCATGCCTGAGGAAGGACTCAAACCACCGCCGCGAGCAGCCACCCAATCCACGACAAGATGCCTTATACCGTGCAGCTACTCTGCGTGACATTCAAGTTTATAGCATAGCTCTTCCATAACAAATGGAATATTACACATCTTAAAAGTTGCGAGGAGTGTCGTTTATGCATTGGAAAATGGATTCTAAAATGGGGAAATGTGTACCATTTGTAACAGTATATTCTGTTGGGATGAAAGCAGAGGAGGTCAATTGAAATACCAGTGCTCTATTTCATAAAAGGAAGAATGGATTATGGGTAAGGAGATATGAAAGAGCACAGTCTCATAGAGAAGACTGACAGACAATAACAAAAGCATAAATTAAGAAAGAAAGAATGCTGTCAACGGAAACCAATAGATTTGATCATAGCATTTTGAGGGAACAGACCAGAAGGGTAACTGAGAGAGGCGATAGGGAGTGAGAGACAGAGAACAGAAGTTAACAATGAATAAATGCAAGACTAATTGTTTGCATATTTTGTGAAGGATGGAGGGTGAAGTAATGGATGGAGGGGAGGAGAGAGACATATTGGAAATAATAAAAATTACTTTGACAGCATCCATCTAAACTGATTAGTCTGTATGCATGGAGGCTGAGTATAAATGAAATAAAAAGAGGACATTAAGTGAAAGGAGAAGCACTGAATTAAAATTATTGCCACAGGTGGGAATCGAACCCAGACCTCCATTCTTACTTTAATTCAATGCTTCTCCTTTAAAAATAAAAATAGGTTAGTGAAGGAACTGTAGCCCTATATTAAAAAACCTTCAATTCAAAGGCAGCTCAAAGGAAAACAAACTCATATTTTATTTCAGTTGCCAAGAGATCTTTCACAGTCCCTCACTTAGGAAATATGACAATACAGACAAAACAAATAAACATTTTAAGGACTAATAATTTATTATTCACAAGGAATGGGTTCATAGAATTGCTTCAGTTTCTCGACTGTTCCATGCTTATAGGAAACACGAGAAAAACAAGTGCTAAAAAGCATATGTGCAATTTCTTATTATGATTATTTTACTCTTACAATTCAAATCAAATGTTCAAATGAGTATGAGATCTTAAGTGACTTAACTGCTCTCTCTCTCTCTCTCTCTCTCTCTCTCTCTCTCTCTCTCTCCCTCTCTCCCTCTCTCTCTCTCACACACACACACACACACACACACACACACACACACACACACACACACACACACACACACACACACACACAAGGGAGGACTAACCTCCTACGCGAGCAGCCGCCCAATCCATGATATGGCACCTTAGTCCGCGCGGCTACTCTGTGCAACATTGTTACAATTGTAACACCATACTTTATAATAATGGAAAGTCCAGGCTGGAATTAATAATATTGTAAGGACAGTTGACAACTCACCGCAAAGACGTGACGACATACAACCATCACCTCCAGCTGCTGCACTTCGAAGGTGATGGTTGTATGACTGTATTGTGTGCCTGTGTGATTGTGTGAGTGTTCAATTTTCTGAAGGAGGCCATGGCTGATAGCTGAAAGTGTTGTATGTGTGTGTATTTTGTATGTGCCTGTCGCAGCTCATCGCCATGCTTTGCGGCGAGTTGTAAACTGTCCTTACTATATTATTAACACTATACTTTTATTAAGACGAAAAATTCCTAGCAGGAAAAATAAAATATAAAAAATAGACGAAGATTACTCACCAGGCGAAGGAGCACAGGTGTGACAGCATCACAAATAAATAAATGAATACACACACACACACAATCGCAAGCTTTCGCAACCCAGTTGCGTCTTCAGGCAGTAGGGAAGGAGAGGGAAAAGGAAATGATGAGGGTTTTAAGGAAGGGGGTAAGGAGCCATTCCAATCCCGGGAGAGGAAAGACTTACCTTGGGGGAAAAAATGGAGGGTAAACAAATGCACACATGCCCACACATTCACACAGACACAAGTACACCTAGGCAGACATACTGTAGAAAGCAAAGAAGTTAAGTTATAGAAGTTAAGAAGTTAGACAGAGATACCACTTGAGGCAGAGGCTCTGTCCAGAGAACTGATGCAAAGATGTTAAGAAGGTGGGTGGGAATTCAAATTTAGCGGAGGTTGAGACCAGGTGGGCAACGGGAAGAGAGAATATGCTGAAGGGCTAGTTCCCATCTCCGGAGTTCTGAAGGATTGGTGTCAGTGGGAAGTATCCAGATAACCCGGACGGTGTAGCACTGTGCCAAGATGTGCTGGCCGTGCACCAATGCGTGTTTAGCCACAGGGTGATCCTCGTTACCAACAAACACTGTCTGCCTGTGTCCATTCATGCGAATGGACAGTTTGTTGCTGGTCATTCCCACATAGAACGCTTCACAGTGCAGGCATGTCAGTTGGTAGATCACGTGGGTACTATCGCAAGTGGCTCTGCCTTTGATCGTGTACACCTTCCGGGTTACGGGACTGGAGTAAGTGGTGGTGGAAGGGTGCATAGGGCAGGTTTTACAACGGGGGCGGTTACAAGGGTAGGAGCCAGAAGGTAGGGAAGGTGGTTTGGGGATTTCATAGGGGTGGACTAGGAGGTTACGGAGGTACTATACTTTGTATGGTAGGGAGTACTAAAGCTCTTTGCATTCATAGGAGAAGGTTGGTGATTAAAATCTCAAAGAAGAAGTGTGCTACAATGAAAAAACTTTTGTTTTAATATTGCATCCTCACCTCAACCTCATCCCCCTGCCCTCCCCCCCCCCCCCCCCAACCTCAATGAAGAAAATAGAAAATATCCAAGACCTTTCTGCGAATTCACTATACTGCACAATCTGATCAACATCCACCCTCTATCCTGTCACATTAATAACCACATGCTGCTCAGCAGTACTCCAGAAGAGGTGGAGGAATTGTAGGGTCGGCAGTCTCCTTGGGAGACATTTTAATCTAATTGTTGTGTCAATAACAGGCTGTTTGTTTTTTCTTCGCCAAACATATATTTTTCCCAGTCAAAGTTGTTTCCAGTTGTACCCACCAGAAATTTCAGTAGATTTATAATCCTTAAATTTGTTTTGCTTATCGATTTCTCAAAGCCTGATGAAAATTTTCTAGTAATCATGTGATAAATAAACTATACACATATTTATGTTTAGGGTCAATTGTCGCTATTTTCACTTTGAAGATATTACTTCAATAACATTTTAAAATTGGCTGTGCTTTTCTGAGGTGTTTAGTAGACAGCAGCAAACTCTGCCACAAATATTTCTCAGTTCGATATAGCAGTTTGTAGCTCTGTCAGAGAGAGGGTAAAGTGTTACTCTCACTCCCATTTGGAATTGAGAGCTACTGCCTCTTAATCTTAAGAGAGCTTCAACATTTTTATGCAGGAAGCAAACAGCACAGAGTGAATTGCCTCCTCATTGCCCTTGTGAAGGCTGATGCAGATATTTCAAAAAGTAAGGAACAAGAATAGTTGTAGTTACTACACGAAATTCATCGCTCTTGTCTGTAATCATATATTTATTATATGGTACACCAAAGTTAAATTTTCAGACATTTTAATTGGGATGCCAATATATCAAGTGAATCTTGAAAGATTCTTCTCTAAATATATATAAAGTGTGGTGACTGTTCTTTCAAAACAACGGACACCACATAAATATACTGAACTGGTGCTATCACTATCACTCCTTGTATATCGATCTATCACATCGTGCTCGCCTGTTTATCATCCCCAAGGGGCTCTGCCCTGGAAAGTGAAGTAAACACGTAATAGTATGTTGACTACGGCGACGACGGCAAGGACGAGTGCGCCAGAAGGTACACACGAGGTGGTCATGTGTGTCAGTGTGTCCGTCTGCAGCAGCTTGGCATGGGGATCACTGATGTGGTGGAGATTACCGCTGCTTCTCCAGTTTGTCTACAAGCGGACGGCTGAATTCGGCAGGGAGGGTCTGTCTGCCTTACCAGTAAGTGTGGTTTCCGGACTCTGGAACGATATTTCGAAGTTGTCCGTGTGCATGGTGGTACGTTTCCTGGGGCAATGACTGACTGGTATGATATTGCAAACTGCTAAAGGAAGTGCTCCGGCTTACCCACCCTATGACTGTTACTAGTTGAGTGTTGCTGAGCTACCAACTTGGTGGAAAATTTTGTTCCGCTACAAGAGATTGTTCTGGCTTGGGTCTAAAATTAATTCAAAGAACCCTTGTGGGAAATGGTTTCACATGCCTATAACTAATGCCTTTGAGCCTCTTAAGTTTCGTGTACTTTCTGGCATCCAAATTTAGGTGTGTTGTGTTTGTATTTTTAATGCCTTCCATAGTAATAGTTGTATCTGTGTGTTATAGAGCCAGATTCTGTTTTGGTTGTGGCTATTGTGGTGGGGCCCATTGCTGGCGTGTTTAGTGGGACTGTCAACTGTTTCATTCGAGCTGGCGCACTGTGTATGATGACACTTTCGTTTACTGGATTGGCTGCCGTCCGTGTGCTCCTGTGGTTGAAAGTATGCCAGTTGGACTTCTGCCTGGGCTCCCACCTTAAGTTATGTGATTCTATATGTAAACTTTTACTAAAGTGGATCCGGATTGTGAAATTCTGCTGTCTTAAAAGGGCGCCAGAATTTGTTTCTTGCTTCAGCATTTCAGGTGATTCCTGTAGTGTAGTTCTTGTAGCGAGTTTCGTGATACCAGAGGCTCTGTGCACCTTCGGACTTAAAGTGGCTTGCCACGTAAAATTTTGTAAAATACTGAACCAAATCATTTAATTACATAATTAAGTCAACTGATTGTACCCCTTTAAGATAAGACTTACGTAAATTAGTTGTTCAAATTTATTGTTTTTCTTAAAGTGTAAATGAGTTAATGAAAACTTATTTTGTTGTGTGGTGAAAGCTATTTTTTTCGGGTTGAAGAACATTTTGATCCTTTCATTTACTGTATGCTTTTAGAATTCAATTTAATTTGTTTTTTTTTAAGAATTTTTAGGAATTTTATTTTATTTATTTATTTATTTATTTATTTATTTTAAAACTTGTTACATCTGGGTTTCAGTGAAAGATGTTCAAGACAATCCTTGGGGAGCCCTTCCACATTTCCTGCTCTGAAGTTGTTAATCTACTGCTCACTGGTCAAGTGTACCATAACTGGCGGTATCTTATACATAATTAAGGAGAAGACGATCACAGATCAAGCCTTCAGTACAGATGCACACTACACCTGAACACTTGAGGTAATCGTTAAAGTACCATGAGCAGTTAGTGCAACTTGGTAACAGTAACTACGTAAGTAAGCAATGTGAGGAAGCCCGCGCACCTGTAATGATCATTGTTTGCCTGCTCGCGCAGTGGTTACCATAACTGATTCATAGAGGGCAGTAGGAATTGGGTCCAAATTCTGGCTGGGCACAAATGTTCAACTTCCCCAATGCATTCAGTCAGTGACCACAAGCATCTTGTATTGGATTATTTCTTTAATGTTAACTGGGAATAACATGTGTTTTGGTGAACAAATGGTCTGTTATTGACACAAGCATTAGAAGATTTAATCATCTCCTAAGGAGACTGCCAATCCTAAAATTGTTCTTCCTTTTCTGCAGTATTGCTGAGCAGTGTGCAATTATTACCTGATGGGATAGAGAGAGGACATCAGAAAAGTTGAAAGAATATATCAGATTGTGTAGTACAGTGAATTAGGAAAAAGAAGGTCTCAGATGTTTCCCGTCTTTTTTTCCTTCATGTTTGGGGGAGTGGGTGGGGAGAGGGGTGGGGGGGTTGGGGGGAGGGGGAGGGGGGGAGACAGTAGGAAATGAGGTACAAATGCAATATTAAAACAAAAACATTTTCACTGCTGCCCGAATTTTTCATGAGATTTCAACCTCCACCCTTCTCCTTCGTATGCAAAGAGCTTTTTTTCCCCACTGTCGTACAAAGTACGGTATTACAATCGTAAGGATAACACAAGAGTAATTAGAACTCACATATACACTTTTTGGCAGTTGTTGTTGTTGTTGTTGTTGTTGTTGTTGTTTTTAGCTCTGTACAAGTGTGGAAAATTCAAGAAAATGAAGTGACTTTATAAATCCTTTACGAAACACTTAACTGTGAATAACAGAACAATCATGTAAATCAAGGGCATCAGCATAAGGTAATTTCCACTGTGCAGCACTTATTTTCTCAGAGACTCTTTACAAATGCACAATGATATACTACGTGTATATATATAGTTTGTGATGCTGGTACGAAAACTGTTCAGTCTACCACTCACTCAGTTATCTAAGTTCAATACACAGTTTCTTAACTCTAGATTGCAGTGTACCTACAAGAGAGAATAGTTTTCTGCGTCATATCATTGTTAGCTAGGTGAAATATTATGTGGTAGCTACATTTATCATCATTATATTCGTTAACTTTATTAAATATTTGAATGAAATGTCCAAGGATTATATGACTGCTCAGGTTACAGAGAAACAGCTATAGTTGTGTTCGTTTAAACTACAGACTTGGGTAGGTTAGAGCGACCTTTGATTCTTCAACGGGTGAACATGACTTTGCAGCTTGTAGCTGTATTCGTTGTGTCTCACAAACTATGGAGTAGCTGGACTGGATGGATGGATGACATGCTGGCAAAAAACAGCCTGGTGCCGATGAGAGGCAAGGCTGATGACAGTGCTGTGAGGAGCCTGCAGGCCGAGTGCGTGTCTCTGCCTCTGATGCTCATGTTGACATAAATGTGTTTACATCATCTTCTGGTATATCAGAGCAACAAGCGGAAGTAGGCATCAGGCAGTCTGTGGCAATGACTAACTGGGAGAGGTCAACTCAAGACAGAGTCGTCGCTCTTATTGAAGATGGAGGATGCTCCGTCACAGAGGCTGGCAGAAGGTTTAGAATGCCATATACCACTGCAGCAAGATGGTAGAGGAACTACCTTGACAGAGGCACCATTGAGAGAGCTCCTGGCTCAGGCAGGAGGGCAGTAAGCTCGCAGCAGGGGGATCGCAAGCTACTGTCTACAAGCAGACAAAATCAGTTCTTGAACACAGAGCAGTTGTGGCAGATAACCAACTTTCCCGGATCCAGTGACTCAATTAGCCGAAGGCTTAGGGATGCTGTACAACACGTACGATGGTCCACTGTGAAACAAGAACTCAGCGAAGAAAATACACTATTAGCCATTAACATTGCTACACCAAGAAGAAATGCAGATGATAAACAGGCATTCATTGGACAAATATATTATACTAGAAATGACATGTGATTACATTTTCCCACAATTTGGGTGCATAGATCCTAGAAATCAGTACTCAAAACAACCACTTCTGGCCATTGGCCTGGGCATTGACTAACACAGAGATTGGATAGTGTGTACAGGTACAGATGCCCATGCAGCTTCAACATGATAACACAGTTCATCAAGAGTATTGTGACGAGCCAGTTGCTCAGCCACCAATGACAAGATGTTTTCAATTGGTGAGAGATCTGGAGAATGTGCTGGCCAGGGCAGCAGTCGAACATTTTCCGTATCCAGAAAGGCCTGTACATGACCTGCAACATGCGGTTGAGCATTATCCTGCTGAAATGTGGAGTTTTGCAGGGATCAAATTAAGGGTAGAGCCACGGGTCATAACACATCTGACATGTAATGGGCAGTGTTCAAATTGCCATCGATGCAAACAAGATGTGACCGAGATGTGTAAACAATGGCACTCCATACCATCACGCCAGGTGATATGCCATTATGGCAATGAACGATACACGCTTCCAATGTGCATTTACCGCAATATCGCCAAACACGGATGCGACCATCATGATGCTGTAAACAGAACCTGGATTCATCCGAAAAAATTACCTTTTGCCATTCATGCACCCAGATTCATCGTTGCGTACACCATCGCAAGCGCTCCTGTCTGTGATGCAGCATCAAGGGTAACCGCAGCCATGGTCTCCAAGCTGGTAGTCCATGCTGCTGCAAACATCATCAGACTGTTCGTGCAGATGATTGTTGTCTTGCAAACGTCCCCACCTGTTGATTCAGGGGTCGAGATATGGCTGCATGATCCATTACAGCCATGCAGATAAGATGCCTGTCATCTCAAATGCTCGTGATACAAGGCCATTGGGATCCAGATCGGCATTCCGTATTGCTCTCCTGAACCTACCGATTCCATATTCTGCTAACAGTCATTGGATCACTACCAACGCAAACCACAATCGCATGACCAATGCAAACCACAACCGCAATAGGCTACAGTCCGACCTGTATCAAAGTCAGAAACGCAATGGTGCGCATTTTCTCTTCCTTACATGAGGCATCACAACAATGTTTCACCAGGCAACGCCGGTCAAATGTTCTTTGTGTATGATAAGTCAGTTGGAAACTTTCTTGTCAGCACATTGTAGGTGTTGCCACTGGCGCCAACCTTGAGTGAATGCACTGAAAAGCTAATCATTTGCATATCACAGCATCTTCTTCCTGTCAGTTAAATTTCGTGTCTGTAACACGTCATCTTCCTGGTGTAGCAATTTTAATGGCCAGGAGTGTATTACGTATTGGCCGGCAATTGCAGAGCTCCATCGTGGGAAAACATTTTCACTGACGAAAAAGTGTTTTCCACCAGTAACAGTGGTCTAAGAGTCATTTACAGGCCTTGAAGGACTCATCATCAATGAGAATATGTAACAACAAGGAGAAGTGGGTGCATATCCATTTCCTGCTGAGGCTGGATATCTGCATAAGGAGCAAGAATCCTTCATAGGATAGAAGGCACCTCGACAATGTGAAGTACACCCACATACTGGAAGGTGTGATGCTTCCAGCAGTGCAAATACTGTATAGAAAAAGATCTTCACACTGCAAAAAGACCATTCTCCTGTTCACAAAACTGCATTCGTCCAGCAGCAGCTCTTCACGAGTGGTGTCAATGTTATGGGCTGGCTGCCGCAGGCAGCTGACATGAACCCAATGGAAAAATGTGGGCTTGAGGTCACCAGGACATTAACACATTCGTTGTAGTCACCAGTGCAGGCCGCTAACGCTCAAGGCGGACACTTGTAAGCGCACATGCGCTAAGAGCTGAAATCATACCCCTGTGAAAACTGTAATATTGAAAGCGAATATAATGTTTGCACAAGAGGTGGTATTGGATATAGAAATACAAGTACACTTAAGCTGCATGCCGATTATATGGTAAATGCTGCAAGCTGTCTGACATTTATAAGTGTCATATGCATTTCTTGCAAACAATTCTTAACAATGCCTCTGAATTATTGATTTTATTGCAAACTGGAAATAAAATGAAATTCAAACAAGCGATAAATCTGCTTCATTGAGAAAGAATTATTCTGAAAACACCAAAAGGTTTATCAAACGGAGAAAAAGAAACAGGTCAATCTTCAATGTGGTGTTATGGAAACCCAGTCCCATATAACAAATAAGTTTTCAAGGTGTATAGGCAATGTTTTTATAGCAAACCACTAAAGACGAAAACACACAACTGCAGATAAGAAAATGTTATGCGTTGCGGATCGCACGCCCTCCCACATCGGAGGTCCCAATCCTCCCTCAGGCATGGATATTTATGTTGTCTTTGGTAAAAATTAGTTCATAAGTAGTTTGTAAGTTTAGGGGCTGATGACCCTGCAGTTAAGTCCCATAAGCTTTACATGCATTTGAACATTTGAAAACATTACGTGACATTTTTTGGTGGCTTGTTCTAACACGAGTGCAGAGCCAAACAAACTAAACTGAGTACTTAGCTAGCAACGCCGCTTATAAGCGTTACCCACACTGGCATGTTGATCATGGAAACACTTATAAGTGTCAGGCGCAGTGAAGGTGTACACAGAAAAAAGGCAACGAAACCAGCCAACTTCACTGGACGCTCTTTGGGACTGCGTTCTGGAAGCATGGGAGGAAATTCCTTCTTAAGGCAACCGCCTTAAGCCTTATGTCCGACGATGATAGAAGTAAAAAAAATAATGAGGGATACTGGATAAAATATTAGAGTCCCTATAACGTTTTGTTATGTCTTCTTTTTCTTTTTGCCTCATTGAGATCCAGTGGAAGATCACTTGGCAACAGAAATAAACTACAAGTTAGTTTTCTGTTTTAGTTGTCTTTTTAATCGGAGTGTTCTTTTTTAATATACAGTTAGTTTATTATTTTACATTTATTTCATTTATACCCTGTTTTATACCCCTGTGTTACAGAGTAATCGGTTTACATAAGCGCTGTCAAAGCAAGTTTTGGTATTTCAAATGTGTCTCTTCCCCTCCATCCATTAATACCTTCACATAGTATGTAAATGCAAATGATTTGGTCTTGCATTTTTGCATTGTTCTTTTCCCCTCCATTCTCTCACTTTTTCTCTGTCATCTCCCTTACATTACAAACTCAGTTGCCCTTCTGGTCTATTCCCCAAAATGTAAAAAAATATTAGTGCTTTCTGTTAAAATAATACTCTCTCTTTTAATGCCTCTCTCTTTTTGCTGTCCATTGGTCCTCTCTATGAAGCAGAGTTCTTTTAAATCTCCAATGGGGACTGATGACCTAGCTGTTTAGTCCCCTAAAAACCAACAGCAACAACAACAACAACAACAACAACAACAACAACAAATCTCCGATAATCCAACTTTCATTCTGTAAAACATTCGTTCCTTTTCTCTCGGCCCTAAAACAAACTGTGACATATGTCTAAGTAAGGAGTACCTACTTTGCAAGTATTTCACTCTTATTCTCCAGTTCTGCACTCCTACTCATTCGTACATCCCGCACTCCCTCCTCTACCCCTCCCTTGACATACATATCTGCTTGCTGCATTTCACAATTTTGTGCTTGGCAAGTTGTTGCTTTTATCACCGTCATTTCTCAACCATTCGACTCTCAAAAAGCTTGTGGATATTATGGACAACTGAACCTTACTGTGCAAGCACTGATGTCTCCATTAAATGCCCATCTATTCCAACACATCCCAGTATCCAACCTTTGGAATGGAAGAAACTGATGTTCTCCCCAGGCTTTGCAGATGGATATTATGCTATGCATTAATCGCATTTTCGATGCGCCTTTGGATCGAAATTCTCCTTGGTGTTTTTTTAACCTCAATATGACTACTGAAGGCAACCACACTTTGAAGAATAATTGCTCGACACACTTGCCAGTTATCGGATACCTTGTCATTGACCATACTAGTAAATTACAGAAACTTCCTTCATCAAAGGCTGTCTTCCTGAATGTGGTGAATAACAGCTCTCAAAACTAAGTTACTTTCCCCCATTTCAGAATCCTTTTTCTAATGCATAATCAACACTCCTCATAACTTGAAAAATGCATAATATTCAAGTTAACGTGATCGCAACTATCAATCTTGAATAAAATGAGCCCATAGTTAAATAAACTTATAGCAAAATGTTATACCAAATCATAATGTAGCATGCTAAAACGTTGTATATCATCATGCAAAATCGCCCATAAGGTGCTTCACAACACGTGGACATCCCATGCGGCCAAGAATGTCTTACCTAGCCAGACACCTTTGAGCTCTCTGACTGGTCGTAGCATCTAATGAGTGCTCCATTATGACAAAACATTATTCTAACATATCTGTAATTCAGTGTTAGAATGGGTTGAGGTTGACTTGTAATGGCTAAGGTCAGCGTCCAATTCCCGCTGGGGTAACAGTTTTTAACATTCACAAAAATACCATCTGCACCTCCAGTAACGCCAAGTGAAGAATGCAGGACTCTCCGCCTTGTTTCAAATCAACATTGCACATGACCAAATTTTTCTTGTGTTCTGGAAGAAGAGCTTCATTATAAAAGCACGGTCATAGGATCACTCAACACCATTTAACACTACAATTTGATGCCTCATTGTGTCAGGTCAAGACAGTATGTGCGGGGATGAATTCCCTGGAAGAAACAAATATATTAGCAGTATTTCTTATTATACAATAGCAAATGGTGCCAGGTTCGAGTCCCTGTTGGGAAAAATACAAATTGTATCATCGTTTCAGGTTACAGTATAACACTATTTGTGCACACGCGCACCGACCACATCAGAACCTCCTGCAACCCAGCACACTATGTGATCTGGCAAATATGTGCACTTTCTAGCACACTTCAATGATGCTCTAAAAAAATCAAATGTTTGTTAAGCTTATGGGACTTAACTACGGGGTCATCAGTCCCTAAACTTACAAACTACTTATGAACTACTTACGAACTAGGACGGCACAAATATCCATGCCCGAGGGGGGATTCGAACCCCCGACCGTAGTGGCCGTGCTGACCGTGACTGCAATGATGCTCTGCTCCTGCCGAGAGAGCAGATGTAGTGACTGCAGTCGGCTACCATCTACATGTGTGTGTGTTACATGCGAGTGCTTCACTGAATGCAAGTGTTAAATTTTAGGTTCACACCTGTGTAGTTCATAGTTTTCCCACCAGGGACACTGTGATTTGTGTTGTGTGGTGCATTTATTCCTTGAGGAAATACCTGCACGTTTTACAGAGTCTTTGGGCCTGATAAAAAATACATCAGCAACTACAGATACCTACATACCTAGCAAACAGTATTGAATTACACAATACTGTTTCATTATGAGATCCTATGTAGCATTTTTATGCTATCTATAGACATTTTTCAGTCAGCTATTTGCATAGCCCACTTATTTAAAATAAGAGGATTATTCTAACCATAAATTGAACAAACTTGTAACAATAACTCTTATCATGCAGTGAAGGCTTTCACGACCGGCTGAAATAATTGCTGTTGAATCTTCCGGGTTATGTGGTCGTGGTCGAAGAAACATATCCGCTCCTGACGTTTCGTCCAGAGCTGCACTGGACATCCTCAGAGGTTCTACTGGTAGCGGTGAGTCTTGCCGATTGCCGACGGCAAGACTCACCGCTACCAGTAGAACCTCTGAGGATGTCCAGCGCAGCTCTGGACGAAATGTCAGGAGCAGATATGTTTCTTCGACTACGACCACATAACCCGGAAGATTCAACAGCAATAACTCTTATCACCATGCAACAGTAACACTGCAGAATATTCTACTATGTATTCCAAGATATGTTAATTATCACAATTTAAATAAACAAACTAATTTCAACTATGTAATTTAGAAGAGAGTCTTCTGTTCATAATGAAAAGTGTAGGAATGTTCATTATAATCCCAGGGACAGACTCTGATCATATATCTTATTGGTAATGAACAGTAAGCTGAAACTGCAAAAATTGCAGAAAGGTAGGCAAATAAGGAGATGGGACCAGGATAAATTGGAGGAACCTGGAGTTGTTGAGAATTTCACGGGCAACATTAGGCAACAATTGACAGAAACGGGGGGAAATAAAACAGTTGAAGAGGAATGGATAGCATTGAGAGATGAAATAGTGACGGCAGCAGAGGACAAAATACGTAGGAAGGCAAGACCTACAAAAAATCCTTAGATATCACAGGAAATACTAAATTTAATTGATGAAAGGAGAAAATACAAAAATGCAGTAAATGAAACAGGCCAAATGGGGTACAGACAACTAAGATACGAGATTGACAGGAAGTACAAAATAGCTAAGCAGGAGTGGCTAGAAGGCAAATGCAAATCAGCAGAAGATTATTTAAATAGAGGAAAAATAGATATCGCCTATAGGAAAATAAAAGACACATTTGGAGACAAGAAAAGCAGCTGTATGAATATAAAGAACTGGGATGGGAAACCAGTTCTCAGCAAAGAAGGGAATTTAGAGACAATATTGTAGGAAGGAAAGAAGAAGTAGATAGAGGTGAAGTAGAAGATACTATACTGACAGAAGAATTTGACAGAGCACTTTAACACCTAACTCGAAACAAGGCCCCTGGGTTGGACGACATTCCCTCAGAACTACTAAAGTCTCTGGGAGAGAGAACCATGACAAAACTATTTCACCTGGTGTGTAAGATGCATGAGATGGGCAAAGTACCCTCAGACTTTAAGAAAAATGTTATAATCCCCATTCCAAAGAAATCAGGCACAGACAGGTGTGAAAACTATAGAACCAACAGTTCAATAAGTCATGGTTGCAAAATCTTAACATGAATCATTTACAGAAGGATGGATAATCTGGTACTAGCCGACCTCGGGGAAGATCAGTTTTGGATTCAGGAGAAATGTAGGAACACGGGAGGAAATCCTCACTTTACAGTTTATCTCAGAAGATAGATTAACAAAAGGCAAACCTACACTTCTAGCTTCTGTAGATTTGGAAAAAAACTTTTGACAATATTGATTGGTATGGACTGTTTCAAATTCTGAAATTGACAGGGCTAAAATATAAGGAACAGGGGGGTTATTTACAACTTGTACAAAAACTAGACAGCAGTTAGCAGAGGTGAAGTGCATGAAAGGGATGCAGAGGTTGGGAAGGGAGTAAGACATGGTTGTAGCCTTTCTCCAATGCTATTCAATTTGTACATTGAGCAAGATATAAAGGAAAGCAAGGAGAAATTTGGATAAGGAATTAAAGTTCAGGGTGAAGAAATAAAAACCTTGTGTTTTGCCGATGACATTGTAATTTTGTCAGAAACAGCAAAGAACCTGGAAGAGCAGTTGAATGGAATTGACAGTATGTTGAAAGATGCATACAAGATGAACATTAATAAGAGCAAAACAAGGGTAACTGAGTGCAGTCTAAGAAAATCAGGAATTAAATTAGGTTATGAAACCATAAAAGTGGTATATGACTTGTTACTTGGGCAGTAAAATAACACAGGATATAAAATGCAGAATGGCAATGGAAAGAAAAGTGTTTTTGAAAAAGAGAAATTTATCAAATATATATTTATCAAATATTAAGTGTAAGGAAGTCCTTTCTGAAGGCATCTGTGTGGAATGTTGCCTTGTATGGGAGTTAAACTGGACGATAGTGTGGGCAGGAAGAGGATAGGCTTTTGAAATGTGGTGTTACAGAAGAATAGGTGGGTGGATCACATAACTACTTAGGAGGTACTGAACAGAAATGGGGAGAAAAGGAACTTCTGGTATGCCTTGACTAAAAGAAGGGATCAACACATTCTTAGACATCAAGGAATCGTGAATTTAGCATTGGAGGGTAGTGTATTGAGTAAAAATCACAGAGGAAGACCAAAAGATAAATACAGTAAGCAAATTCAAATGGATGTAAGGTGCCATTCTTATGAGGAGATGAAGAGGCTTGCTCAACCAACCGGACTGAGGACAACAACAATAACAACAAGAGCAAAAGTAATAATCAGCCAGCAATAATGAATTAAGGTGTAATCAGGAAAATAGTATATTTTAGCGCAATATACCAATACAATACAACAAAAACTTTTTTAATTAATCCGAAATCTAATCATAAACAATCTTTTTTAGTTAATTTTACATCAAAACTGCAATTCCACACACTAATTGTAACCACACTAACCATCATATGATTCCATTGAAAAATGCATCAAAGTACAGTTTCTTGTACTGTAATATCAGGCTTTATAATTATAGGGCCTACCTTTTAATTTTGTGAACTAACAGATTAACTGACGTACAAATTTAATTGTAATTGTGTGGTGGCAAAACTCGCAATATATTGATTACCGAAGAGTTTAGATCTCTTGTCTTTTAACTTCTTTGTGATGCTCCACATCCAAAGGCCGTCATGTCTGACAGATCAGTTCTACTTTGTATCTAGTGTGTAAAGGCTAACAATGTATGTGGTTTAATTGAGATAGTGTAACCACAGTTATTCACATACTGGTGACATCTAGTTCAAATGTTTGTAGAGCTTATGGGGCTTAACTACGGAGTCATCAGTCCCTAAACTTACAAAGTACTTATGAACTACTAACACTAAGGATGGCACAAATATCCATGCCCGAAGGGGAATTCGAACCCCCGACCGTAGTGGCCGTGCAAACCATGACTGGTGTGCCGCAGTCCCTTTGGCCACTGCGACCGGCTGACCTCTAGTGTTGGTCTTCACTTTCTCCATTTGCATCTCCGAGGCTACCACACCTGTTTTTCTCGCCAAAATACGACATACAACCATTAGACACTTACAGTGACATTGCCGTTCCAACTGCCACTGGGTTTTCACATCGATTCTAATTCCATCAAAATGTGCCTAACCCATTGCGACCAATAAATGCTTCATCATCATCACACTGCTGCAGGCTGGGCCATCACTCCATGGGCCATGTGGTCAGCCAACAAAGTGAGATTCCACCACCACGATCGAACCTTTTTCAAGCCCCAG